>JAWWES010000081.1:44969851-45075161 GCA_035583135.1 Lophotriccus pileatus | reverse complement strand
GTATTTTTAAGAAGAAGGTTACATCTTCAAGCTTCTTCCATGGCTTTCTTTTTTTCTTTTTTCTTTTTTTTTTTTTTCAAATAAAAGTAATATTTACAGGCTGCATGAAAAGGTTTATTTGTTCTAAGATCCACCAGGTCTTATCAATAAGGTATAACTGGAGGAAAGTAATGTCCTAGTTTATTCCCAATAATTTTATTTTTACCACAGTCTTATGTTATCTTTGAGACAGGCATGTTGCACTTATTTAAAAGGAGACAAGGAGAAAAAATCTGGGCAGATTCTTTTCAAATTCTATTTGGGAAGATTAAACAGTTTAATCAATTATTTGCCTATTTTGGTTTTAAAGGGCATGTAACACCTCATCTGGAAGTATAATTATTTGATTTTCTGAAGTTTAGAGCTAGACCAACCTACATTTCTAAATTAATTTGAATATTTGTATTTCAAAGGCCCTTAGTTTTATGCTTTATTAGCTACAAACACAAATGTCATTCAGTGCCTACATTTTAGAGCATGAGTATCTTTCCTTGAAAAAAAAAGTAGCCTTGTATCAACAGTTTCCTTTTCTTATTTAATTACAAGTAGGGTCACTGATTATCAGTGATATATGGATGAAAAGGAAATTTCATAGGTAATGCTCTATGTATTGTTAGCTTTATGCATGCTCAGGCAGAAGACAAGAATGACAACTTCAAATTTAAACAGAAAAATATCTGCACAAAGAAAATCTACCGAAGATTTCGTCTTCTTTAATGCACAGAGCAGAAGGGGAACGTTACTCTTATGCAAAACGAATATGTCACTTGGAACGCAGAAACTGAAATGCAGAATGAGCTCCTTTCTACGAGAAAGTTACAGATTGATAGTAACAAGAGTGATGAACTGATAGCTTGCTGGGAACATGTACTCAGTCTGATGGCACTCCTGAGCAAAAGACAGGAAAAATGTTATATGCTCTCCATTCCTTGTTGCTGATGACACGAATCTTTGAAAACCACAATGCCTAATTCCCTTAGGAATTTAAAAAAAAGTGGCAGGCAGATCACTACGCTGTCTGAGGTGGTTTTTTGAAAAATCTGACCCCCAGGAATGCTCTGATTATTATCTTAAAATCAAAACATAACTGCAATGTTGGGGATTTTTTAATTTTGCAGGTGTTTTTAATGTCTCTTAGAGACATTTCTTCTATGCTGGAACTTCAGCTTTGTAACCTTGCATCTGAGAAACATAAATGTTCAGAATAGAAATGCTCTCTCATTGTTTTTTCTAAATATTTCCCCAAAATCGCACCATTTTCAAAGTGATTTAAAAATATAGCATTTCTTACTTGAGGCACTTAAAATACCTCCATGTTTCAGGTCAAATATTTTAGATTACTATCAGTATTTAAAACTACTCTAAAGCAAACTACTTATAGAGTTATTTTATGCATTTAATTACATTTTTCGTTTGCTTACATTTTCTGTTCAGGAGAATAATTTTGAAGTGTCTTTGTAACCTGACTGTCCAAAATCATCTAATTAGCATTCAATAATGTCTTATTTGCGGTGCCTCACTGATTAAATAATTTTACTGATTGCTACAACATAAACATACTTGCACATTTTGATTGTAAGAGAGAGAACAACAAAAAAAACCCCCAGATAAATAAAAGGAAATTTCTACTACTGCAGGTGCACGGGGATTTGTTCATAATAATT
This sequence comes from Lophotriccus pileatus, assembly GCA_035583135.1. Lineage (NCBI taxonomy): Eukaryota > Metazoa > Chordata > Aves > Passeriformes > Tyrannidae > Lophotriccus > Lophotriccus pileatus. Next base: position 45,073,458 of record JAWWES010000081.1, on the reverse strand, counting down.
TTATCAAGCAATAAAATTAGATCTAGTCTTCATATTTCTGAACAGGAATTTCTTGACCACCAGACATGACTTTATAAGTAGCCAGATTCTTCAGCACAGCTACATGCACTAGGCATTCAAAATGGACTTCCCCCCCCCTCACTTTTTTCCTTTACCATTTCTAAAATGGCAACATTTATTTAAGTTCCCTTCCCATCACCTAGCCATATACTGTAAGCTGGCCACGGAGGACAGGGACAGTTAACATAAAAGGTTCACACTCTAAAAAGGCAATTCACCACACACTACAACGGGGATCTAAGTTAGGGGAATGGGCTCCCTACAGCATGTATTTACTTAGCATTATGCTCTAGCACAGTGGAGGGGCAGATTTAAGCAACACCAGCGAAATTAAATTAAAAACAAACTCCTGTTTTGTATAATGGCTTTGGTTAATTAAACTAACATGTAAAAAGGTGTCTTACTTGGATTTTTCATAGGAGTCACTAATGCTAGTGGGTTTGTTTGCAGTGTCAGTGTTCTGTAAGCCCCCTGATTTAGAGCCATACAAGTAGAGAATACTAAAAAAAATACTCCTTCCCTAAAAGAGCTTATTTTTTGGATAGGTACCTGCACAGCACAGGCTTTGCTGTGCAAGGATGCTTGAGTTACTCCAGAAGCAGTACAGCTGAGGCAGTAAGATACTCTGCCCAGCCTAATCAGCCTTGCAGAGACGCAGGCTTTATCAGCCTGGATAACACATTCTGCTACAGCTTCTATTTCCACTGGTGCTTTCATGGCTAGCTCAAATACTCAAATATCTGTGCATCTGGAGATCACATAATGTTTTAGGCATAATACATTTTTTGCAATGAATAAACATACCTATTACTAATGGCTACCATTCAGATCAACCTCCAGTTAGTAACGTAGGCCTTCTAGTTAAAACAAAACTTAACTGATTAGCTAAGGAGTGAAAACTCTGAAATGTGTTGTGTTTCAAGGAACACTTTTTAGCTGTTTTAAAATCTTACCTTTCAAAACCACAAACTACTTGTCCCTAGGGCATTACAAAGTATTTCAATTCCACAATAGTTCAAGTGGAGTATTTTGTGGAGTGCCAGAGGCCCTTCCACAAGTATTCGAGACTCCTTAAAGTTCATTAACCAAAACATGGTTTACAAGAAAAGTGGGGGTAAGCTTCAAAGAACAGGCACAGAGATGACAAATTATTTTTCCACATGTCCTTATACTTCCTGCCATGTTTTTCAGTACTGCCAGTTCTCCATCTGTTCTTGGAATGGAAGGGTTAAACAGAAGTCCATGCCCAGAGATGAATTTTCTCAATTTTCTTGATACCATCAGTTTTAAATATAAGAAAATAACTGTCAAGCACATGTGCCATGAACCTTCCACAACAAATCTTTTATTTTCAGAGCAACTTTTTGGCTACCAAGAAAACGAAAACCTTACTAAAAAGGCTTATACTGAAAAATCTTGCCATATATGTGACATGATGAAATATGGTTTTTTAGATGTAAGACATACAAATAAACAACTTCACCTTCAAGATTAAAGAAAACAGATGGCATGTCTCAGACTGTCAGAAAGTAATGTGTTCCCTTTTCAGATGTACAATACTGCTATAAAAATCCAAGATTAGCATCTCCATCACTCTATTCAAAATCACATTAAGGTGATAACAGTTATTGCTGAGAATATAAAGGTAGTGACTGACTGATTCACTGGTAAATGCAATAGACTTACAATTGCTTCAAACATTAATTTCTTTTTTAACTGGAAAATTCCATTAGCTTACGTCTGATCATGTTCGGTAAGTTTTTTAGGTGAACACCTGTTTCTCAAGCATTAGTGTTTTAAATAAAATTTATGTTTTCCAAAATGATCACAATACAAACATCTACAAAAATGCAGGCTTATGCTTCAAAATTTGGAATATCATAACCAAGCCACCATTTGAATTTACTAGCTTTAAGCTCTTGACATACACATTGAAGAGAGTGCTCCTCAAAAAACACATACTTTAACACAAAGGCATTGCTGTTTCATAAATATCTGTTTAGACTATTGCCTTACTTCTAACACAGAAAACTTCAAAGAGACGAAAGACAGAGAGAGAAATCCAAAGGCAAAACTGAAATCACTTCAAGAATCTCCTAAACACTGATATTATCAGATGATATCAGTATGCCAAAAGTGAGGGAAATCTGATTACAAGATGGATTTTACAGTTTAACTGGTCACTTCCAAAGACTTTTATATTGTCATAAATAAAATGGTGAAATTCCATGGCTTTCAATGTTCCATCATACAATAAAATAAAGCAGTATCCATTTAAAAAGAGAATCTTACCCTTTCCCATGTAAAAGAGAGACCTAGTGCATCAAACTGTTCCCTCATGTGCTGAATATTACTGCAAAATAATAATAATAAAAAATTAAAAATTATTAACTTAAAATATTTTTATCATGTGATCATATTTAAAATCAGGTGCTTAAAAAGTTCTGAGAAATCAAAAGCACTAGCTAACCTCTAAACACTGTGATCTCACTAGCAGTAAAACTCAGAATTGTTAGAACACTCATCCTAAATAATAATTTTAAAAGTATCTAGTGCATTCTGGTCCAATTTTTCATGGCTATGTGTACAAGACAGAATTTTTTTTTCTCTTGATTTGAACACAACAGTAAATATGGCACTGCAGTTTGAAGAAAGCATTACAGAAGCATCACTTCTCATTATTTTTAATTATCTTCACTGCAGTTGAGCCAAAAGGTCCTCTGAAATCTTCTTGATGCACTTCCACTACCAGCTTAATGCTGCTCTATCCAGGCAATGCTATCCTGGCTGTATTTTGCTGTAGCTCTGGAGATCGTGTGGCTACAGGATGACTTGAATCAGCTTACCCATTCAACTGAAGACACACAAAAAGTTTTCCAAAAAAACCCCACCAGTTTTCTTTCTTCCCTCTGATCAACAGGCTGATCAAACCAAGACTGTGGGCCACAAAAACAGCTGAGCCAACACAAAGGAGGTGGCAGGAACATGCATCTTGGGAGGCAAGAAGGAACTCCTAAACTTCTGGCGGCAGCAGAAGACCTAAGTCAACTGTGAAACTGTAGGGCTAGATAGGACTAGATGTTGCCCCAGGTCTAGAATATTACAAATGTAAAATAAGATACAGCAGAATATACAGTGAAGCTTTAGTTTGAAAATGTACTAAATACAGTTTAGAAAAATACCCACAATTACACAACACTAATTAGTGACCTGGTGTAAAGTCATTCACGTGGTTAAAATTTCTTATGGACTTTTACCTTTCTACTGAAATGCATTATGTCTGATAAAGTAGTATCTATCCTCCCACAGTGGCTAAGTTGACAATCATGAAATCAAGCACTGAATTCTGATCCAGAGCAAACTTACACTGCTAAATAACTGAGTAATGCAAGTATTTAGTACCTGGAAAAGCCTGCCTTTTCTAGTAAGCTATCTTTCCTGGTTTGGATATACCAGGAAATCCTCTTATGGACTCATGGCTTTCACTGGAAGAAACCACACTTTCAGTAGTGCTGCTTTAATTAAAGTCCCATTCAAAATTAACAGTACTGATTAAAAAAATTAAAATTTGAGTAATTTTCACCAGGCTTCTGCTGCTACACTTACTCATGCCAACAAAATTTTCTGTTTGCATAAATAACTTTGTCTTCAATTTGTTTTATATTTTTTCCTATCTTTGAGAATATAAGAAATAAGAGTCAATTTAAGTTAATTTGAAATCACCTCTTCAGAAAATCAAGATGCTCTGAAATTTGGTTGCTTGCTCCTGAAACAAGCAAACTGAGTGTGCCACTTTTCACAGGAGTGGCTGTGTCTGCACCGGGGATGACTAAAACACATCAGGTTGATGACACAGCTTCATGTTCAGTTCAGTTCATCCCCGCTGCAGGCACGAAAAACGTTTGGGACAGGGACAGTGGAGAAAATGGGAGACACCAATTATTTCAGTGGTCAGAATTTAAACTGCCTGTATGATGAACCAACCCCTTTTCTTAGCATAATACAAAAAAATTAGGTATGTAAATAATTTTTCTATTTGGATGCTGCTGTAATGAGTTCCAATGATGATGTGCTACCTTTTCTCAGTTTTTTATTGTTATAGCTTACTCTTAAAACTAGATAATTGCTCTTTTCAGTTTTTCAAAGAAAAACTTTTCTCCAGTATAAAACATCTTGTCCTTGCAACTAACTAGCTGAATTGCTTTAAGTAAATGGAACAACACACACCTATTTACAAGAAAAGAGAGAAACGGAAGAGCACAGAAAGCAGCAGAAGACAATCAGCTCAGGCTGTGCCCTGACACATGCTTTTTCACATGAACTAGACAAACTGCTAAGATGAGACAGGCTGAGCTGATACAGTTCTTTGCTATTGCACAAGTCTCTGCTCCACATGCTCACTGCTTTTCCCTTGAGCCAATTCAGCTCGGTCAACCGGGAGAATGGCTTTCCTCTGAGCTGGCAGGCTGAGTTCAGCAGGATGCCCTTCGAGTGCCAAACCCAGTATAATAGATAGATCATGCAGCAGAAAGAAGGGGAAAACACTAACCCTTCTGCAGTCAGCAAGTATTTAATGTCAGCCTCGTTGTCTCAAAACGACAACCTCCGCTTCTCTGTGCCTCATTTGTCAGGTAGGGAAGGATCACAGTAATGCTCTATCTGGTGAAGTTTCCATCAAGATAATTGAGGTAAAAATGAGACACTCATGTAACAGATAAGTAGATTTGTTTTACAGCTGAGCTTCTATAGGCTTATTGAAGGAAGACAGAAATCATCGATTTACTGACTGTGCTACAATATAATTGATAGCCCACAACAAACTGTGCACAGGGATTTTTCAGACTCCCTCAAAGGAACAAAACCAGGTTTTTGTGTCTTCATGGCAAAAGGTTTTCAGGCATACTCTTTCTAAATAATTAATACATAAACGCAATTTTAAAAAATTGAGTGTAGTGCCCACATGCGTTCTCCCTAAGTGAAATCAGTTGCCATCATATTTTGGCTGGAAAAGTATCAAGTATCTTAAGATGGGACCAGAAGCATGAAAAAATCCCAAAGAAACAGCATTATCAAAGAAGGAAATGGATCAAGGTTTAAAAAGGTAGCACAGCTAGATTACTGCATCCAGAGCACAATAAACAGCTTCACTTAGCAAGATTGGTTTCCAAGTTACTTATAGAAAGTGTTTATTTATGTAAACTTTTACTCATTTTAAAGAATATTAGGGGAATATAACACCCAATTCTGTGGTCCAAAGCCCAAGATCTTCACAGAAATCAGCAGCAATAATGGCTGTTTAGCACTTTCTAAGACCCAGTCTGAAACAAAAAAACTATCTCCTTCCTCTTTTGCATGGTACTGAAAACTGCTAGTAAATCTAACCACGTAGCTTAGAAACTTTAACTGTGTATTCTACACTAAGATTTACCTCACCATAATGAAATTCTGATTTATTTCTTACTAACCAATTTGGGTGTTTGGGAAATGTCTCTCTTTTGATATTCTACCACTTTACAATTTAAAAGTCCTTGAGATTAAAACCTTGAAAACCATCCCAATACATTTATTTTTAAAAACTGAATCATCTGCACAGTGCCATAAAATGTTGTCAAATAACTTTGGTCCCAGATAACCTTGGATCTGCCTGTACTGTCTTTCTTCTATGCTGTTCTTGCTCTAGTTTGTTGGTTTATGGGGGCCACAGTACAGGTATCCCCCATGGAAATGTCATATTTCAATTCATTAAAAACTACCTTTCTGTCCAGCTTGCAGGGTGAAGGCCATGCTCAACTGCAGCATTTTCTGCTGGTAAACCAAATGCATCCCATCCCATTGGATTTATCACCTGTCAGCAAAAAAGAAGAAAAACACAATGTTATGCAACTTTCTGGAATGGCACCAGCAACACACAGAAGACTCCAAATAACGAACGATGCTTTGCATTTCAGAAATTGCTTTGTCTGAGTTGAACCTCTTCCAAATCTGACAACTAGAGCTAGCTTTGCTTTAAAAGATGACCATGAAGCATACTTGCTATCTGCAATGAGATGTTAGAGGGAGCTTGAAGTGTTATGCAATAAATCCTCATGACTATTTCAACACCAGGTTGACAATGAAAAAAATGAACCCTTTGTACATTTTTGTGGTGGTCAAAATCAGCAAATTATGCTACTGCTGGACAGAATCAAGTATTCATACTAAAAATGAAACCAAGTAAAAATAATTGACTTTTATAACTGTACTTGATGTGTACCCTATTATTTTTTATTGTGTTGAAGAAAAAGAAAGAAAAATACCCTACAATGACCTTAAATGCACCAAATAAAATTAAGATGATGGAGAAAACAGTTTCAGTCAAATTTTACTAAAATATCTTTTGCAAAGATAGACTACAAACTGACAAATTGTATTTCACAACCACAAATAACAGCGGGGGAAAAGTTTACTATAAAATATAACAGATAATTTCTGTTGAAATAGACATATATCTTTCCTATTAGCATGAAAATTATTTTGAAAAATAACCTAACAACACAGTAAGCATTCAAAAAACTTGTTTAGCAACTAGGGAAAGAAAGGCCAGTACTTAAGGTGTTATTGATAAACACATACATATTGGATACCTGATAAAAGCAATCCTATTTCTTAAACATACAAATGTGCTATAAATTCAACAATCCTAATTTAAAGTTACACAAGTTTAACAACAGCAAAACATGACTACTATTTTACAAGTTGTAAGAAATCAAAATTTTTACCCCTTAAAATATGTATTTATATGAAGAACTTGTTCCTTAGTGACATATAACCAAAGAAGCAATAAAAAAGCAATCACAGCCATACTAATCTCATAATCTACCTTCATGTGAAAAATCTGCTTATTTAGGAAGCATAAGAGCTCCTTTTGTCACTGGTTAGAATTATTTTTATTCTTTTTTGCCACCACCTTCTAATCCTCTGACTTAATGTAATCATTTTTAAAAAATATTTTATATATGTGTTTATAAAGATGCCCTAGGCACCAACACAGTGTAAAAGCCACAGGATTTAACTGATGTGACTCCTCAACGTTCTTGGTTCGGTAGTGATCTAAAACTAAACCTGCTGTATATCATTACTGTACTGGTGCAGCAACAAAACTGAAGGTATTAACCTATGATCACGTGTGATCCAAGCCAGCACAATAAGGGTCCATGCACAGCACATTTTTGATGTCTAAATCTAACAGAAATTGGAATGCTATTCTGTGTTACAAGTTTTCCTTATTATCACTCAAATTATTGGTCCTCATACCACAGTATCAGAAAATACGAGTCTTAACTTCCTCCTTCCCTACATTATAGAGGGGGGAATGTTACATGGTAAATCTCAACTGGAGCATAAACCACTTCTCAACACTCTGTTGAAGCACACCTCTCCCCAGCCCTTCTCCTCCCCAGACCCCAGTTAGCAATCAAAACTACTGCTATAGAAGAAAAAAAGAAAAAGACAGGTAAACTTTACATAAACTATAAGTCTCAACAGTCTTTTTTTAAGGACACATTAAAATACTAATTTATGCAGCTCAGTTCTTTTTGACCACTACAATTGCTGACGACCTGTCTCTGGACAGACATGATGAAATAAAACAGATTTTTTTTTCCATGTATAAAACATATTTTCTCAATAATCCCCTTTTGTTGATTCTGTGATCCCTACAACTGCCTTCGTTTACTACAAGCTGATGCACATTAAGTGAGATCAGAAAGACCACTCTTGGTTAATTTTTGCAAAATTTGGCTTCTGAACACCTCCTGGATATAGACAGGCAGCCAAAAGCAAGGCAGAATCTCATTTCTCACACTCACAAGCAAACAGATATGGGAAAAACAATTTCAGCTACAGACTCCCCAAAAGGGCTGACGGATGCTCCAGACAGTTAACATGCAGACATTTTATCACTGTACCATCGGGGTTCGAAGGAGTAACCTGTGCACACAGATCTTCCAAATTCCAGCATTTATTAAAAATATCATATTCACTCTTCACATTCAAAAGTTCAATTTAATGACCAGTAACGCTCCTCAAGTTGAAGGGCTGAAGAAGTATGCTAATTCAAGTTTCAATAAGAAAACGGAATTTAAAGAGACATTAAAAATATCCTCAAATTAATCTCCAGGATAGATCTATTTATGTAGTTGCTATAGAGATGAATGTAACATGCACAGTGGTTTAGAAAATTATTTCAAGTTTATTGTCTCTTTTACTTCTCTGTCATGAATGGTTTTGAAAGGTTTGTGAAATGCATTTGTCTAAACAACAGGTCAGCTCCTTCTGGCTGTAATCTGCAGTTAAAATGCCACAGTCTCCGCGCAGCATCTGGCATTACATCTTAACTCTACTTATTCAACGTAAAACACGTCAAAAATCTCAAGAGACAAGGAAGAGGAAAAGAAAATATACAACTAACATGTCAAAAGTTGGCACAAAGGAAAAAGGAACAGTTCAACTGTTCAAAACAAAACAAATATAAGAAGAAAAAAAGAGAAAGCAATATTGAAGACCAAAGGGTCTTCAATTCCTTGTAGCTCCTTGACGGGTTGGTCATAGGCTCTAACTAGCAGAAAACATGGCTGTTTCCTCTAGCAGTACGGATGAAAAGAAAAACAAGTCATCTGCTTTCTTGAATGCTGACTTGATTGCTTCTGACAGCAGTCTCTAAACCTTGTGCAACTGAGAGATCCATTCTGATCACCAGAGTGACCATTTTTGCAAGCATCACTTCTTTGTGAAAACAATATTTTCTCTATGCCTCAAGGAGAAAGAAAAATATATAATGGCTATATCTAGTAAAACAGGAGGCCTGCATAAGTCTAAGGATGCCTATACCTGGTAAAAGAAGGCAGGCTACAGTTTCAGCCATATTATGATAGCCAATGCTATCACCAAAGGCAGCCAGCTGTGTGTTTCCTGCCTCTACAATGAATTGCACAGGTAAACTCCTGGTTAAAACTCCTAGGTTAGTCTTGAACACAGATTACAAAACTTAAGGTCTTTAGAAGTTCACATGACCAGGCAGGTTCAACTATGAACGAGTGCCATTTTCTACCCCTTAATACGTTTTGCACAGGAACATAAAAAGTTGCACAGAGACAATTATATAGTGTGTGGGGAACAAAGTGTTCAGTAACTACCACACCGAGTGCTTTTTTCAGACACAGGTTATTAAAATGGTAAACAGTTTCATCTTGAATCATTTTAGATCCTAAAGACTGACTCAAAATTAGTTCAAAGTGTTGCTTAAGAATCATTTCACAGTACAGTCAAAAATCTGTCGTTGAAGATGGCTAGAGTTCTTAATGCGAGTGTGGGACCAGGTTGAGGAAGACACAGTAACTCCATTAATTCATTTCTGAGATCTCAGCTCTTCCTCTCAGAGGATTTTCATCTAGTCACTGCTGTAACGATCAGCTCATCACACTGACAATTAGTAGGTGAGATCAGTGTGCTATATAACACAGAGCTGACAATTATCTCAGTTCTAAGCCTCCATCAATATAACTAGGACTGGCAATACAGTGGATTTTCCTTGATCTGTGTAAGGAAACAAAGAACATGTTTGTTCTCATGATGTGCTCAGTATGTCTCAGAACTATGACCAGGGAGCTGATATATCATTCTTACATCCAGATCAATGCATTCTAAATGTTAAGAAAGGTAGCAGAATCAGTGTCAAAAAGGCCTCCAAACAAATATATTTGTTTTAGAGAATGTGTCATAAAAAAGGACAACCACAAATGAAAACTAAGAGGCTTGCTGACAAAAAAGGGATGAGGACAGCTGCTCCTTCCTCTGGCTGCCTACAGTTGGGCTGAACTTGTTGAAAATGTGATTTGCAAATCAACATATTACAGATATAGCACATTTTAAATACAAGATCTCCACCTGAATCCAGCCTCGATTGTCTTTTAAGTGTATCAGGTAATAAATACACAACAGGTAAAATTACAACCACCAAACAAAACAAGGCACACCTGGAAATAGATTAAAATAATTAATTCTTGAGTGTGTACAAGGACTATTTCAGTGCTTCTCTGCAACACAATGCTGCATATTAGCATTCTGAAAAGGCACTTTCAAATTAAAAAATAATCAACTCACATAGATTTCTATCAAAACATTAAATGCTCTCATTTATTTTTTATTCTCACAAAATACAAAATACCAGAAATTATTCTACGTCCACACATTACTATAAACATTTTGAGAACAAAGTTGTCTCTTGCCTCCTAAATCTCACACATTCTTGTCTAACATAATTGCTTTTAAAATTACATCTCATTTTCTCTTTTTCTTTCAAAAACGAAACAGTGAGCTCATTAACACCTTCAGTACTTACTACAGGAAAACTGAAATTAAGTAAAATTCAATTCAAACACAATACTTGTAATATTTTCCACTTGATTTATACCACATGAAATAACCTGAAAAAAGGACACAGCAGCCTCACGTAAAAAAGGTGGGGAATAGCAGCTAATGATGATCAGAAAATGGATCTGTATTGAAATAATTCATCCTACTGATGAATTAATTATAAAGTTTTAATTAAACTTGCCTGTCTGTCTTCAATACCATTCACTTTTGCAATTTCAAGAGTAATAAGATTCACTGCTGAAAGGGAAAACAATTAATGAAAATACATTCAATTTAAAAGAAGAGATGTTATGGATAAAACGAAAACGCTCTGAGTCATTTGGGGATATTGTGGAAATATCACTGACAATATTCTAATCTCATCTATCAAGACCAGTTTAAGTATAAATTAAGAAATGTGATTCCAGCATGCAGGAACATCACCCTGAATTGTCCAATGATTATTCTCATTTCTCTACAACTCTCACGTGTGACCACCCCCTCTAGTATCAATTTCATTAAAAACATATCACAAGAACTATTGAACTGAATCACTCTCTGTTTACTGATCACTAAGGGAATTATTCTCAGTCCTCTGAGAGGCACAAATTATCCACTTTGAAATTTATCAAAGACATGATAATGATAGCATGATAAAAGTAATGGTAAATACTTGTTCCCAGAGCAGCAGCAGACTGGAAATCTGCCATAGTGAAAATCACCACGAATATCTCTATAATGTGTACACAGCACTCTCAAATAATGAATAGGAAATCTCTTAACTTCTCGGAAAACTACATTTGAATCCAAAACATGCATAGAAACTCACCACCAGAACCTGCACATTATAGTTCTGGTCTGGTTTATTAATAGATACAAATTTGTAATTTAAAATGTAATTCAAAATGTAATTTAAACTTTTTCATAGCATTTTATAAGAAATATGTTTTCAATAAGATCCAGAACTCTCCACACACAAAAACTGTTTTAATTGTTTTTCAAGAAAAATGTCACCCTTAACACATTTTGGAAAGAGCCTAGCTATGTGAAGTAATCTATATGGCTTACATTTCCCACGCAAAGACTTCAAACTTCATCTTCAGTAATCAGAATGTAAACAAGTTATCTTATAACAGATGTACTCTACAAATCATTTATCCAGCAACTCAATCCAATTGCATGACGGTTTGTTTCCCATGCACTGCCTACAGGTCCTTGAGGAGTGCTGGAACAAGACAATGCCTCACAATGCTTTCATCTACAGTTTTATATTGCAGCAGTATTTCTTTCAAAAACAAGGTGGGGAAAAGAGCAGCAAACACTTATTTTTCCCACTGGTGAAGTACAGGTTTCTTACAAATATCAGTGGATTTCAGTGTGTACTGCTCCTCTAAAATAGTTTAATTGAAACAAAATCAGATTTTATCCAGCTGAAAAAATTGAATATTAATGTTCCATTTTAGGAAAAAAAAAATTCAAATTATTTAAAACTTTCTCAGTGAAAGAGACAAAGTTACTACTTTCTAGTAGTAACTAGAAAGTAACTTTTCTATCCTATACTACTAGGATAGAAGGATACTACTCCTATCCTACTCCTTCTCACTCTCTCTCTCTACATATATACATAAACTACCTCCAATATGGAGAAATTACACAACTGCATTCCAAAGAAGTTCTAAAAGACCTCTAATACCTTTGTAAATGTATTCTAGTTTATCCTTGCTTAAATATTACAAAAAATTGGCCAATTCTTGCCTGTTCAGATTAAATCAATATGAAACTACTTTACTGTTTTCTCATTAAGACCTCCACCTTATTCAGCATAAATTGCTCTCTTACTCAACCATATATTCTGAACTATGTACACACCACACACATTTTCCCTCACTGTTTATTAAATAACAAATATACACTGTAGCCTGAAAGTTTTCCCTGGGTACTGAAAGTCTGAATGGTTTTGCCTGTAATTTTCATGGTAACAGCCCATCATTCCTCATTACCTTACACTTTCAACCTGTCTGCATTGCTTCTAGCACAATTTTTATGACTTGCTAACCAGGGTGAGTTCTACATCTCTGTGTAGAGATTCTTCCTTTTTTTTTTTAATTTGAAAATGATGGAAGCAAAGTTTAAATAACATTGCTACTCAGAAATCTTATCCTAAACTTGCCTTGAATACCTGAAATGGATTCACTTCTACCTTCTACTTAGATTTTTAATGGAGGAAAAATTAGAAGTCCCTGAGCTTTGAAATATACAATATTAAAGCTAAATTTTGAGAAAGAAAATCAGTGGAATAACTTAAAAACAGTGCATACTAACAGTTTAGTTTGTAAAGCATTCTTTCCTTTTATGTACTGAAGAATCCCAGTAATTCCTTGAATACAGGGAAAAAATAATTTTTCTTGGGAATATCAAATTTTATTATATAACCACGTCATAGCCTACAACCACCACAATAAAGGAATCTTTAACAGATTGTAGAACCATGATAAAGGGCAGAGAACACTTCTAGAGGTTCATAAATAAATTGCAAGGATAAAATCAATTATAAAGGCTTTAATGCTAAGTGATAGAGAGATTAGCATGGGTAATAAAGAAAAAGTTTTTTTAAGATAAGTTCCAGCAAGTTAATGTACATCACTAACACTTACTCCGACATACTCAGAAAATCATCTGAGAGATTTTTAATGTCTCTTAATCGTAAGTGAAGGTTAAATTCTATGGCTGCCCACCTTTAGTCAAAAATAGATGTTCAAACTGGTTAACATAACAGAAGATACAAGTATTTATAGAAATCCAGCATGTTCTATAAGCACTTCAATATACTTCAAAGTAATTTTTACATAAAATATAAAAATAAGCTGAAATGCAAGATGTAAAAACTTGAAAAGCCTTTCAAAACTTTTCTAGAAAAAAATGGGCAAATGTGGAAATAAAAACTAGTTTGCACAGTGGCTCTTGTATTTCATTACAATTATATCTTCTTTTTACCCTTCTCCAAAGGTTTCTATAAAAGGTGCTTACTTACCTTATATTCAAAAGCTTACAAGTAGAACATGCTATTGGATGTAGACAATTATTTTCACTTTATTTTAGGTAGTAGAAGAGAAAACAGGTTTTAATTTTTCTGAACAGAAATTTAGTGGCTATCTTCACTGCTATTGATAAGACATGTCTATATCCTGAAATGACATTTCGTCAATGGTCTTAACATCAAGCAAGAATCAAATGTCCCTTCAAATGCCTCATTAGCTCATTTTTTTAATGGAGAATCCAAGTTCCTGTTGTTCAGAGGAGTTAGGAAGGAGTTAGGAAAGATTAGTGTTAAAAGAGACATTATTAGTTTTTTCCTCATTTAGAGTCTAAGGCAGTTATTTCTTTTTCCTGTAATTTTGAAAGCATAAGAATGCATTTCTCTAAAGCAGTAGCACATATTCAGTGCATGGTATGTTCATCCCTGGCATAAAATATCTAGTATTTTGAAAGGCAGCACACTGAATAATTCAGTGACGATACCTATCAGTCTCATGGATGGTGATAAATCCAGGAAATGCTACACTTCTACAACACTTGTGGCAAGGAAATTGCACTTGGTACCTCAACCAGCAACTAACATTACTTTCTCCATTTCATCCTCTTTGTACTCTTATGAGGTTGATTCCTATAATCTTGAGCTGCTCCTTCTCTCTTGTACATTAGAGAGAAATCCTTAGTGTGTCATCCTAGATTCTTGCCTATGGCTATTTTTTTCCTTTTACTCCCTTCGCTTTCCATATTCCTCCTTCCTACTCTTTCCCAGATTCTTAACATTTTCCCCTTACCAAATGTCTTTCTTCTGTAATATGGTTGTCACTTAGACCACAGTTTTCCCACACCTTCCTTACATCCTTCAAATTCTACCCGCCAGCCTTGACTGCAGAACACCAGTTAGGATCCCACTGCAGACTGCAGGGACCAGGCTCTCAGCTACACCTTCTACGTAACGGAGAGACAGAAGGGAGCGAGGAAGGACCTATGGCAGGCATAGGGCAGACTGGGAAGCAGAGGAACATGGAAGAGAAAATGGGATTTCTCCTTGCAGATGTAGCAAGAAAGTTAGGCTTAGCCTATCTCATAGACTCGCACCTTCAGAGGACAACGTTTCGTATATATGAGCAAGGCTGAAATGGGCCAGCCAAGGAGTCAGATGCTACAGAACAGAAACTTCTAGTTACACTCACATGATGTGACGTGTGACATGATCCTGTTCGTCTGACTTGTAGCACTCAAGAGGGTTTCCCTCCCAGCTGGCAGGGTGCTCCTCTGAGTCTGACAAATGACATCAACTGGTTCTCGGGAGCAGAAGAGGTGAAAGCAGTTGCCTTCTGTGGTGTCCCAGTTTTCTCTTGCCAGCTACACCTCTTCCTCCCCGCCGAGTCCCACCCGCAGGGCAGTAGGGTCTGCAATCTCCTCTCACAGAAGCAGTGTGGCCCACACTGCCCATCGACATCGTGCCATACATCAGCAGATTCAGGTAACTGATACAGCATCAGCTGTATCATCCGAGACAGCTTCTAACCATCTGTTGTTACCAACAGAGTTTTGAACACCACCTGTTTAAGTCTCGAATTTCAGTATTCAAAGCTTCACAGGTCATTTTCTAGGTATCTGCAGCATATATTCCAATTAAACCTTCACTTACATGGATTTTAGAAAATGCTCATTTCCTGAGCAATTATAATATTAAAACATAAGCCCCCACCCCCCCATCCCGGTCCTACTGCTGATCTATTCTTACCTGCATCCCTCTCATTTTCTGGAACCGAGCTACTGCATCACTGATGGTGTAGACACGAACATGGCCCATGTGAAGCTTCCCAGAAGGATATGGGAACATAGAAAGCACATAAAATTTTGGTCTTGATTTCTAGAAAGAAATTTTTAGAAACTAGTAACTACATGAGTTAGCATTTCACTTAAAAAAAATACATGTACACATCATAAACCACATGGTACCATGAAAAGAAAGAAGGTTCTGCTGGAACTGATCCAGATGAGCACTGATAAAGTTCATTGGATCAAATTCTTTGGGCTCTAAATGGAGGTGTTTTACCAGATATTGCCACCATCTCAATACCTATTCACATTTATACGGCACTGGGATATTATGAAAATTAATTAACTTTTACTGAACAAAAGATATATTAACAGAACTGAAGCTTAATCAATCACCATTCCCTACCAGAGTACCTGCAACTGATGATCTAAGTGATCTTAATCTGCCCCACAAAAAAACCCCGAAAGCAAAGCAGATTAAATTTTCTTCATAACAGTTTAAATAATTACTGTTTTATTTTGTATCTACAATACAGCATTCACTCCCGACCAGTTAGTCAGATGAACTGCAGTTAACTCAGAGTGACTAAACCATTAGCAATTGCATGAACATCCACTGAACTGAAACTGTTCAGTTTCACTGTGTATGTTCAGATCCAAAAACATCTTACAAGCAGTATCTTACATAATAAAAAAATTTCATATAGTTAGGTTTGAGTAAAACGACAAAACTTACAAAAAAATCAAACGTTATCTCTCACATCAATTATTCCTAACACATCTTGACTACCACTGATTGATTTATCACTGATACCACTGATGCTTGGTAAATTCATAGCTTATTCTTCTTATGTTAAAAATGAAAAAAATTATGGGCAGCTTCTACTATTCTGAATAAAATTCTATTCATATTTATCAAATATTACTTCTTTATCACTTTTGCCCAATCATAGCAAAATCAGAAACAATCTGAATACTTCATTCAGCACTATACACTATTTGTCTCTTAATATGTGATGCTATTACATCTAGTTCAACTGTAAGGATAAAATAAAAATATAATTAAAAATATAATTTAGCACTTAGCATATGTATCCAGTATATGATACCTACATATACATGCATAACCAGGTATCAAAGACATACGTCTAAATTAATGTTTTCTCTGCTACGCTATACATGCGCACCGTTTCCATCTCAGTTTTCTTTCCCAGAAAACAAGCTCTTCTCTCTCTTCAGCATTTTAAAAGAATGATTTTTTGGGATTCTTTTAAAATAGATGAACAAAAAAACATGAAGGGGCAAAAAATGTTTTTAAAGCAATGTGACTGAGCATAATTGTGAAGGCAAAAAGAGTCAGAGACTGAGATACCATTGTTTTCAAGATCTTTTATTGCATGGGAAAACTTTTTTTTCCTGCAAGTCACTTATTACTCCTATGAGATGTAAACCAGAAAATATTAAAAAATAATTTTCCCTTAACATAGATTTTAATGAGTCACAGTGTGTACCATAATAGATTTGTCTTAACACTGGGAACAAACCCTTGAGAAAATTGTTTATAAAAGTTACAAACGTAGAAGATGTTTAATACTTTAAATAATGAATTCCTAAATATGATACAATATACAAAGAAAGAATTGATCACTGAAACACTTCCTAAATTGGTAAGTTCATACTTTGCTTATCACTGTGTTTTTACTCAAGATTTTAAAATTATGTTTTCCACCTATTTCAACAATATCTTTTAATAACCTACTATCACATAAAAGTATTTCCCCCTGAAATCTAATCAGTATAAGCCAACTGTATTAAATAAGTTTCAACTAATTTCATTCCAAGAAAACAAAAATATCAAACAGGTAATCTCCAAATTTCTCATAATGCTTACATCAGTTTCTGAAATTCTGCAGAACTGATCCTTTATTCTTGGAAGCCACCAATTTTCAACTCTTTTTCTTGTCTCCAACCCATAGTTTTTTTCCCATTTCCCCGTCTCACTGTAAATAGTTCTCACACAAGCAGGAACCAGTCTTCTCTGCCATTTAATTAATCCCAGGAAGCCATTTAGTTGTCTCTTCAAACATGAGGAACAAGTGCCAACTCTCTGACAAACCGACTGCATTCTGAAGGTTATGATGCCTGAAAGGAAAAAAATAGGTATTTCAGTCTGCAATATATAACAAGAATTCAGTGACTATGATAATTATACAAAAAATTGGTAGCTATGAAACATATTTTAGCTTGACTTGAACTGCTTGCCTTTTTTTCCATGGCACTTGCATTTTATTCCTGTGTCTGCATTACAAAAGCATGTATTTTTTAGCAGAGAGAACTAGCTGTGGCCCTTGCATGGAACAAAACTGTTGTGTTAAGACATCTCATCTAATAAAACACAATTCTTGCACTCAGTCTGCCATAAAAGCCAAATCAGTCAATTGGGGGTTCAAGAAGCTCAGCTGCCTGAACAGAACATGGCTAACAGGGTGTTAGTAAAAATTCAGAATGAAATAGAGAGAAGAGGAAGTTGGATGAAATTATCCTGTAAAAATACTGAATTTGTCACCACTGAAAAGAGATGGGGGAGGATGACTATAATTAGTAGATTTCAGCTAGATATTCTGAACCGACTACTTTGCTAAGGCATTCTCTTTCAACTAAAAATCCAGTTAACTCCTCATATGCTTTAGAGCAAATCTTCTAAAAGTCCTCAGACGTGAGAAAGATCAAATAGTCTGCATATTTGGGGTCAGTCTCAGTAAGATATTTAACAAATTTACTTCCTACAGTAGGAAATACAGCGTTAAGAGACCCCTCCTCTGAGATTTCTCCCTCATCTTGACCCCTAAGTATTTTAAGAAAAAATATTGGGTTTTTTTTAACATCAATATTTCCTGTCCTCTATGGTTGTTTCTGGTGTTTTTTTTTCCTCAATTTTGGCCAATACACTTGGCTTATACCAAGCTAGCTGTTTCAGTCAGTTCCTTACTTTCCTTGAAAAGTTACATCACTAAAATCTCTGTGTAGAGAAACTCTGATAAGAAAAGGCTTTACTCATGCATTTCCCATAAGAGAGCAGCATTATCAGTAGAAATAATTGCTATACCACCTAATTCAGATCCCCAGTAAGGTAGTGGGAGTTGTACTTCCTTTAACATTCAGCATATATGCACATGCAAACCCTCACTGCCTGTCTCGTTACCTGTCTACAGAATTGCACCTTTCCTCTCTTACTTACCAAGCAGACTCTTCTAAACATTTTTTCACTTATGTCACATCAGTGCTTTGAATTTTTGCTAATCTCTAAAATGTCTCCCATTTGTAGTAACAACACATCCAGGACTGTACTCAGGATTCCCAGTGCAGGTGCACATGAGTCATTCAGGAGACACCCAATTTCTCCCCCTCCATAACGTTACACTCATCTCAAAATTAGCATATCAGTACTTCGCAGTTTTTGGCTTATTTTTATTAATTATTTCCTTATTACTTATGTCTTATTTCTATTACTTTGATTTAATTTACCATGAAAAGGAGTGTTTCCTTATGCAAGGAATCAGCTTTGCTGATTTACAAAGTAAGTATTTTTAAGCACAACAGTTACACTCAAGTGTAATGCTTCATTGAAGGGAGACGGAGGGGACATAGTCTCAAGTTGCACCAGGAGAGGTTTACACTGGACATTAGGAAGAATTTCTTCACAGAAAGGCTATTTAAACATTGGAATGTTCTGCCCAGGGAGGTGGTGGAGTCACCGTGCCTGGCGATCTTTTAAAAACAGACTGGACATGGCACTTGGTTCGTGTTCTAGTTGACATGGTGGTGTTCGGTCATAGGCTGAGGGTCTCAGGTCTTTTCCAACCCAGTTGATTCTGTGACACAGAAAGGACACAGCCCCATGCCTCTGCACAGCTCAAGAGAAGCCCACCTGTCAATGTCACGCCTGCCAGGGCACTTCTGGGTGACCTTAGGCCATACAGGTCACATGCGCAGGGTCAGAGCAGTGAATGAGAGTGGGAAAGTGGCTGGAGCCACGCTCACAGTGGTAGAGCTAAGCTCATTCAAACACACATAATTCCAGGATGAGAAAGAGATCTGCGCTCTCCTTCCCACTCCCAGACCTGCCCTCCAGCATGGGATGAACAGCAAGTGATGCAATAATCAGCACATCATGCCTTGGGCCATACCAAAACAGAAGACAACCAAATCCAAAGGACGTAGAACTAAGCTGTTTTGCCCTTCCAGGCCTCTGTGCATGGGACCAGGACAAGCAGAGTGCCCCTCCCTGCCCCAGCTAAGGGCATCTCAGCACAGTGCTGTGTGGGTCTCACAAGGAGCAGGTTACAAGCCAAAACTGTCCAACTCCAGCAGGTGTGTTGAGAAGGGAGGAAAGGCCTGGTCTAACAGAGAAAAAAATCATAGAACCATAGAATATCCTGAGCTGGAAAAGACCCACAAGGATCCTCAAATCCAACTCCTGGCCCTGCACAGGACACCCCAAGAATCACACCCTGTGCCTGAGAGCATTATCCAAACGCTTCCCGAACTCTGCCAGGCTTGGTGCTGTGACCACTTCCCCGGGGAGCCTGTTCCAGTGCGCAGACAACCTCTGGGTGAAGACCCTTTCCCTAACACCTAACCTAAGCCTCCTCTGACCCCAGAGAACTCTGGGAAAGATGCAGTAACCACACGGGAGACTGAATTAAGGTGCTGAGAACCGCCTGGCGAAGGCCAGCGCACTTCACTCCCAGCCCCGCGGGGTTGTCCCGCCGCTGGAGAAGCAAGCACGGAGAGCTCCGTGGCGGGGAGCTCACTCCGGAAGCGCGAGTGACGGCGGGAGGGTCGAGGAGGGGGGTGTGTGTGGGGGGGGGAGTGCCACGAGGCCGCCGGGAGAGCCGGCTGTGCGCGGGCAGGGAGAGCAGTGGAGCGGGCCCCGGGAAGCCGCGGGCAGCGGGGGCGGCCCCGGCGGGCGGGGGGCGAGAGGCGCGGCCGGGCGGGGAGGGAACCGTTACCTGCGCGCGCCCTCCCTCAGCTCCCCCGCCTCGCCGCGGGCGCCGCCATATTGGTGTGCCGGTGCTGGAGCGGGGCGCAGGCGCCGCCTCCTCCTCCTCCTCCGGCACCGCCCGGCGGAGGCGGGAGTTCCGCGGAAGGAGGGAGAAGGGCTTAACCGCTTCCCGAAGTCTGAGGTGGGAACGTAGATCAACAGTTAATAAAAAAAAAATAAAATATTGTCAGGGATTGATCTCAGTATAAGCTGCACAGGTCCTGTTCAGCCTCGAGAAGGGGCCACTGAGAGAGGCTCTCCTTGCGTATAAATGTCTAAAGGGTGGGTGCCAAGACGTGGGAGCCGGGCTCTGCTCGGTGGCGCCAAGCAGTAGGGACAAGGGGCAACGGGCAGAAACTTACGCACGGGAACTTCCAGCTGAATATGAGGAAGAACTTCTTCACCGTGGGGGTGACGGAGCACTGGAACAGATTGGCCAGAGAGGCTGTGGAGTCTCCCGTACTGGACATACTCAAGAACCGTCTGGATGCAATCCTGTGCCACGTGCTCTGGGATGACCCTGCTTGAACAGGGAGGTCGGACCGGGTGACCCACTTGTACTCCCCTCCAACCTGACTGTTTCCGTGTGATTAATCATGCTCCCCTTCACAGCATATACAGATAGCCCGGAAAGTGACCATATAGTTTAGGGCTAGATTTCAGCAGCTTTTGACCCTCAGTAATTTTATTTCCCACCTGTACTTTTTTTAAGAGGCAGATTCTGAAATAAAGGCAATAATTTTTTGTGTGATGTCTTTTTGACTAACGAAAGAAAAAAAAGCAGAGGTCAAGAAAGGCAATCTGGCACAACGTAATTAATTCTACCTCTGCCTGGAAAACAACATCTTACCCTGTTGTCAACAGTGTTCAGAGAGTTGGTTTCAGAGACTTGGTTTTAATTACTGCAGGTAGCTTGTAGTAACCTCCAAGGAACAAGAAATACTTTTTTTTTCTTTTTTTTTTTCTTTTTTTTTTTTTTTCCGGGTGGATTGTGCCCTTTTACTGCTGGCAACTGTTGATTGTTTTCATTTTTAGACCTTTTTCTAAACACTGCTGTGTTTCCAACAGAGTTTAAATAGTCACACTCTGTTTATGCAGTGCAATGCCTGCAGTAAAGTGCATCTTTTTTGTACTAGAGAGGTAGGAGCTTCTTATGTAGCTAAAAATAAGTATTTACTGAGTATAAGCTTTCAGCTTGGTTGTGTGTACCTGTCAAGGATACTTAAATTACAACCTTTTCACCACGAAAATGAATGGAGAGCAGCTTTGATGCTTAACCTGCTTATAAACCGGTACAGTTTCACCACAACTATGCATAATTTTAATTTGCTTTCCTGTTGATCTCCCTTTCAGTGAATGAGTTTGACTTTGCTGTATCAGATCTTCCATCCCAAATCTCTCCCTGAGATGCTGTATGAGTTCCTTGGCTGAGGGAAGAGGAGGCAATTTTTGTGTGAGGGAACAGGGAGGACAGTCTTTGGCTGAGACCCTTCCCCAGGATAAAAGAGAGCTTGTGACCAGCAGCGGCATGTTTTCACCTCAAAGGATGATTTCCCTCACACTGGCTGTAACCCCTGTGCTCTCCTGACTCATGTCTGAGTGAATGGGTGGACAATTATCCCAGAGATGTTAGCAGACTTGGATAAGATCACAGAAAAAAAGTCAGTATCTGATTTTGGAGGAAAGCTTTGGTGTGCTTTTGGCTGTCCTCTTCACAGCGTGGGACAATTAGTCATTGCCATTTCTGGGGCTTACTGGTGACGTGGGATCTTGGTTGTTTTGAAACAGTGATGCCAAACAGTTAGTGCTTAATAGTGAAACATCTCACTACAACTCCTACTGTGAATAAGCCCCAATGCCAAATAACAATGTATGTCTGGATTATTTTTGATCTTAATGGATTTTCATACTACTCAGAATGCTTTTGCCCTTCTTGCCTTCTGAGTGTGTTTCTGTTTGGTCTCAGTTTTTCTCACCTAGTTTCAGTTTCTGTTTAAAGAAAATCTTTCAGCTTGTTTATCTTCATTTGATACTGATTGCTTTCCTCAGTATTAGAATCCAGACTGAACAGTAAGTGCCAATAAAGTCAATGGAAAGGGACACAAGATTTTCGTATATTCTTAAGTGAGTTTCCAGTAGTATCTTGACAGAAATCATCGACATGTTCTAAGTAACACAATTCAAACGTGTGTCAAATATGCTTGGCTTGTTTTTGTCAGCAGATAATGAAAATCACATCAGCAAGTCCCTCCGGAAGAAAATAAAGAATAACAGAAAATGGTTTGGGGAGTTATTTTTCTCCCATTTATTTGTAATATTTTATATTAAATATTTCATTTTATATTAACATTTTGCACCCATAGCCAAGACTTGGTAGAATACTTGGTTTATAAATCCCACCCGAAAGTACCCATTTCAGCAGAATTACAAGTTACATCTGAGTTTAACCAAGCCTAGCTTGGGTTGTTGGTTAATATGGTGAACAGAGAGGAGCTGGAGGCTCCAGATGGGCCCAAACCTAAATGTTCCTCAGGTATGACAGATCTACTTTTGTGTATAGCATCTATATAACTTTCTAGGAAACATTTAATATTGTGATTAGTATTAACCTAAACAGATTATCCTCAGCTTCAAGCAAATCAAATACGTAAGTAGATTGTCAAGATGAAAAAGCAATGTTTTAGTGAAATGAATGGATTAAAAAGATAAGACAAAGGTCTAACTACTCAATCAGCTATAACCTTGATGGCAGAGCTTGAGAAATGTAGGTCAATATGTTTAATGTTAGATAATACAACAGTCCAGAGATTGAAATGTATTTAAAAGAATCATAACTAAATTTTAGGCAGTGATTGGACTTCCAAAATGTTTTCAAGACAACATGAAATAGTTGTCTCAATATTTTGCTACTTCCACTTACCCTGAGCTCTATGGTATTATCCTCAGTTGAGGTGAAGAGCACTACATACACAAAGTAAAGAGGTTTTCACTTGCAAGCAAAGACAGACTACTGTTCGACATCAGGTCCCTTCTCATTGAAAGTGAAAAACTCTCATGTTCCTGAGCTGAATTCTGCAGGAATCATGAATAAGAGCTGTGAGCTGCACAGCCCACCATATGAATAAAAATTAAATTTGACAACACCTTGCAGCTCGGGCAGAGGTTGGAGACACCACTCACTCATCTGTCTGTCCCTTATTAGCCAGTAACCCCTGCACAGTGTGGGGAGCAAGCAGGGACACAAGGCTTCTAATGGCTCGAACTTTTCCAAACAGGGTACCTCCCGCACTATCCCGGGATACCCACCTTCCCCACATGGAGTTTTGCTTTCTAACCTAGGCTGTTTGCTCAGTCTCCTTTCATTATGGGAAATTAATTATATAATGACATTTGTATTTGCCTTAATAGTAGTAAACTATTTTCCATATGGCCAATACTCCCCTGATTTCTTTTTTAGACTTCACATTAATATGTTTGTTAGCATTTTTGTTAATCCACACAAAGCCTGAGGTTGACTGAGTAATCAGGTAATTCATTAGTTCCTATATGGGAAATGTGCAGAAGTGCCCCGGTTGTCTGTTACTTAAATAGAAATGCTTCCTGCTTTCCATACAAGTATAATTTTGCTTTTGCTGATAGTTACCAGAATTGATGTTTGTATTTCCTGGCATTGCTGTTTTGCTCCTACAGCAACAATGTGACTAGTATTTTTTCAACCTCCTACAAAAAAAGGATTAAACCCCAGCATTTGGAATACAAAATAATTTTTATTGCCTTCATACTTCAAATCCCAGCACCATTTCATGTAATTAAAAAGTTTGCTTGGTTATTTTTTTCCACTAAACTCCTTGAGCATTGCTTTTGCTTCTGAGTTTCCTTTTACCACTGTTTATATATACGTGCATTTAGTTGTTTTGCTTTAAACCGCAAGGTCAGACAAAAAATGCAGGTGATTGGATTGTAGGGAAGAATGTCACTTGAGAATACAAAAAATCAAGTAATTAATAGACTAATTGAAAGAAAAACCCTCTCAAACCATATCCACCGTCTGAGCCCAGATCTCAAAGGGAAGAATTCTGAGTGACCTCATGAAGATAGTAGAAACTTCACTTTTGCAATAGGTTTTATTTTACAAGCACTCAAATATTTTGGTCGTGGAAGAATAAACTCTTGAAATGGGTAGAAGAGGTAGAGTGTACTTTTGGGATAGAAAAGAACAGATTTGGCAGGACTGGTTGCATTACTAGGGGTGGAGCTTAACCTGTAAGTTGTGGGTTATGTTAACTCATAACAGGTATTACCTGATATGGTTGACACATGCTTCAGCTGGGGACTGGCCTTGATGACAGAGTGGGTTCTTGTCATCCAAACCAACACAGGCACATCATTCCGTGGTTTGGCAAAATGAAAAAGAACTTACACAACGCATCAGTGGAAGAAGGGATCAGCTATATAAGAAGTCAGCAACCTGCTCACCCTATCCAGGGGTCTGTGCTTGGTCACCAGGATGGCCTTGTCTGATTGGAAAATACCTGTGCCTGTCCCTGTGCCACTCATTAAACCACTGAATGATATGGAAGAATTCTGAAAATATGCAAGGTCCAGACTCAGTGAAATCATATTTACCCAGCATTGTTTTAGCAGGCTGACGTTGGTCCCTAAGCCTGGAGCTGGGACATGGGACTGAGTCCTTTCTGAGACCTAAGTGAGCCTAATTCTGGTGAGATTTTATGTAGTACTTATATTGTGTTGGGTGTTTGCAGAGGGGTGCATCTAACCCCAAATGCACATCCTCCATGTTCTACAGAAAGATATTGGACCAGTGACAGCAGCTTATTACTGATTAAGACTAAAGTGTGTGAGTAGGTGTATGCATGTAGGTGGGGAGAAGTTGTCAGAATCAATGCACATCTGCCTTTTTGCCTTTCATCAACATTTCAGTTTTCAAAAAAAGTAATCAGTGCTGTATTTTTGTCTTGGCCATGTTCTTCTAATGCACTAGCACAATTTTGCTGTTGGTTAGAACTAGTAATACACAGTATTGAGTAAAACTACCCCTTTGCAGTATTCAAAGTTATACATTTCTTGCTTTTAATCTGGAAAAAAGGTTTTTTGTGGGACTGTTTAAAATTCTGAATTTACAGTCAGGGGACTAAGAGATCAATCTGTGTGAGCTGGTGGGCTCTGGTGATACCATATTGTCATTAAGCTATCCACAGCTCCAGGGCATCTGGGACTGTTATGTCTCCTTATTACAGCTAGGAATGCAAATTTTGGAAACCTGGCTTTTTATTCTTCTCTCTTTCTTGAAGCATGTCATTTGAGATGGCAAGTCAGTTGTGTGCTGAGAGGTTCAGCACACAACTGATTCATGATTCCAGCAGGTGACTCCAGCTGCTTGAAGCCATTAACTAAGGCTGCCGTGGTGCTGTGGTACATATCCCTCTACATGTCGGGGAGAAGATCATCCATCTGGAGAGTCACCTTACGGAGAGACGCTCTACCTCTCTTCCTCCACCTTTACCCGCAATAAGTTTTTGTATTCCAAAAGTGTGTGCTACCACGTCAGACAAAAAGGAATAACATGACAAGCATCCATAAATTAAACCCTTGTCATGTGATAACCTTTCTTTCATTAAGAACCAGGCCCTCATATTTAAAGTAGGTGGAAAATGGACATTTTCTGTTCACTGTGACTATTAAAACAGCTCTTTACACTGACGGACAAACTACATCATTGCAATTATCCAACAATTAGATTGCACTTGAACTTTGTAATGATATCTGTCAGCAGGGAACAGTTTGAGTGCTGGATAAAATCACCCTTTACACTGAGTCTATCTCATTGGCTGTCAGCTGGCTCTGGAAGAAGAACTGGAGTGGAAGAGGAAGAAAATACCTGCAAGTCTTAAAATTAATGAGAATAAATCTTTATTTTATGGACAAGTTAAAATGCTAGTATTTCCTAAAGACCTGTGCAGCTTGGAAGCTGTGCTTGGAAGCACATATTTATATGGGTATTTTGTCTGTGTGTATATATAAAAGCACAACGCTCATATACACATACATATACGTATAAGCACATTTTCTATCTATATGCATGTAAACGTGCCCCAAATGGAAGTGAATGTGATCTACATTACATTTGTATTTCTACACACAGTATAATTACCAAAGGAGAAGGAATGATTAAATTATTCTTTCTAGTTAAGCATAAAACAAGATGAAAGGAGCCTGGGTTTACCAAGGGAAAGTGGTGCCAGAATAATCTGATAGCTTTCCTTAAATGAGATAATGGGCTTTCTGAAACAGAAAATGTGGTAAGTCTCATTTGTACCTTAGCAAAGAAGTTGATACACTCTTAAGTGGGAAAATATTAATGAAGCAAAATAAGATGGAGGTTAACAGAGGACATGAAAGGTGAGGAAGAACTGACTGATGGAAAAGGGCAGAGGAACAGAAAGAAGAGGAATCAAGAAACAAGTTACTGTGAATTCCTCAAGGGTCAATTTTAGGACCAATGCTGGTAATATTTTCATTAAGTACATTAACATGTGAGTCAGTGGGTTCTTCAAATCTGAAGGTGAAGGGACATGGCTAACATGTAAGAAGACTATTGTGTAAAACCTAAAGTGCAAAGAAGTGTTTGATTGGAACAGAATGTCACGGCATGCACTTCAGAGTTAAGGAGGAATTTCTCTAAGGGAGGCAAGAGGTGATTCAGATGGAGAGAACTTTAGGTGTCAGAGATGATCACAGAGTGACTATTGAGTCGACCATGGGGTGACACTGTGAAGAATGTGTACGTGCTCACAGCATACGCCAGACAAGGTATTTCCATCAGAAAGTGAAAATTTCATTGTAGAAGGCATGGATGAATGTGCATGTGCAACACAGGTGCTGCCACATTTCTCTGAGAAGGATTAATTAATCTGCAGCAAGTGCAGAGGTTCCATAAAACACATCACAAGAAATGACATAAAGTACTGGTTATTCTAAAAAAATAAAAGTAGGATACTGATTTTTTTCTGAGAATATATTGGTTGGCCTAGTACCAGCAACAGAGAAGAGCTGTTTTAGGAAAAGAATAAAAAACTCCAAGTAACCATATAACATTTAGACTGGAAAGGAACAGCAGGTTCTCATTATTGGATCAGAGAGGTCCTCTGACAACCTTTCAGGAGTGGAAACTGCCTCCCCCTCGAGTTACTCTAGCAACTTTTAGGACAAAGTTCAGCCTGTAGACAGAAAAGATGATGTGGCACAATCTCTGTGGAAAGCCAGGGCCTGGCCTAAGTTTGGTAATGCAGGTGGCCTCTTGAAATACTGTAACTGGTCATGTAAGTCCTTACTTCCCTGGAAAAATTACTTCAGGAGGTAACATTTAAAAAGGGAGCTTTGCTCACTAGGATTTAGTTTGGAATCATAATGTAAAGCAGGTACAGCCGTGCTATCCACCTTGTGGGTGCAGCAGGAAACCTGAAGGTCTCGCAGTTGTAACGCAAAGTTGGCATTTCTGTAAATCACTTTTTGCTCCCCCTCCAAAACTCATTATGCTTTAATAAAAACGAAAATTTACATTCCAACAGGGGGAACGTTCTTCTGCACATTTTTCAGCAAAACCCTAATCTGGTTTGCAGGCATACCAGATGTACCGGATAAGCTCACTCAGCGTTTCTTACTCCCATTGAAATGACTTGCTAGAGACAGGCAGGAGGGGATGTTCCATGCCTTCCTGTTCCAAAAAGGAGATTCAAGCAAAGGACATGCAATTTCAGCACAGGATATACCTTGATTCAGACTTTATTGACGTAAGAAAATCACTTGTTCATTCAGGAATGACCTGAACTCAGGAATGATGGTCATGGATGGTAACTCAACGCTGTTCTTTATCAGCATTTTTTTGCAGTTGAGCCATGGCAGCTCCTTGCAGTCGGGGTGATCAAGTAGGTAGTGCTGAAAGGGATAAACAGACTGTTCTCTTGTATTAGAGCATTGTGTCCATTTTATACCTAAGGTAGACAGATTGTGTGTGTCACTTTGTCCCAGGCCAGTGAGGAGCTGTGTATGGGAACCCTGCCTTGGGTTTGTGGAGCCCACTCTGGGCATGAGGCTGGGGACAGTGTTCACCAGAGCGTGTTTTAGCTGAGGAACGCTTTACACTAAGGGAGAAAGTTCATGGGTGGCAACACAGCATACCTAAGTCAGACTGTTGCCTGCAGAAAGAGACAAAGAAGGGAGCTGGAATCCTCCAAGGGTAGCTTTTGTCAACACCTCACTCAGCTGTGCCCTCTGGGCAGGGTGGACTGTTGGGAAGATGTGAAAAGTACAGGACAACTTGGCACTTTAAAATTAATATTTTATGTTCCTTTACCAATCTGCTGCTTCTTGTTATGGATGGGCAGGGAGGAAAAGCTGCAGAAAAGCCAACAGTGCATGAGAACTGAGCATGAGAAATTTCATGAAACATTAGGTGTGATGTTTTTCCCCAGTTTGCGTGCTGATCTGGTAATGGTGAAGGCTGTTTAGCTGGGGAAGCCTGAGCAGAACCAGCGCAAGAGTAACTAGGTACTGGATCCAGGAAGCCACTGTGTCAGGGATGGTGTGCACAGGGCGACTGCCTGCTCACAGTCCAGCAGAGAGACTATAGTGCTGCTTTAGGATATTGCTTATATAACAGCTGGGAGAGTTATGGTGCTATTATGGTCCCCTGCTGTCTCATGGAAGTGCAGATACCTTATATTCTTCATTAGCACTATTTGCCTCTCTGAGTCCTGTTAAAGGAATTTTTAAATTAATTTTCTTAGGAAAGGAAGCAAAACGGGATTGGCAATGCATTGTGGATGCTCTTTGATGTCTGGCAGTTTTCCTAATGATTATTTAGTATGATTTAACTTTTTTTCCTCCATTTTAATTGATTTATTAATGTGACTATCAACAGATATATTTAATGCTATGTAGACTACACATATATTATGTCCATTACATAGATAGGATTTGGTTGATAGCTATAATGTATATGCTATTCCAATCCATTGCTACTAGATACAAATCCTCTTG
The DNA here is from genome assembly GCA_035583135.1 of Lophotriccus pileatus. Classification (NCBI taxonomy): domain Eukaryota; kingdom Metazoa; phylum Chordata; class Aves; order Passeriformes; family Tyrannidae; genus Lophotriccus; species Lophotriccus pileatus. The sequence goes on along the minus strand of JAWWES010000081.1, from coordinate 45,044,084 downwards.
CTTCCCAGTGATCAGTTAATTAATAGCACATTTGAATGCTCTGGACTGCAGTTCTTAAATACCAATTTACACCTCTTCAGGACTTGATGTTATGAAACCTGCCACTCATTTTCTCTTTGTAGTTGAAATTATAGGAAAAGATGTCACAAAAAACTGTATAAGAAAGAGGAGTATTTGCTTCTTAATACAAGATGTTTGAGATTTGTATAATATAGCTAAAAAAATATATAAAGATGTATTAAATGTTAAGTAGTTATATTTCAACAATATAAGACTTTTTACATGAGTCCAACTTTTAATAGTTGAGAGTGTGTCTTTTGGAGAGTATGGCTCATTTTAGGTTCTGTTGCCATAAATAAATTCCACCATACCAAGTTATACTCTGGAATTCAAGGCAAGTTTCACTTTTAGTTATGCAGACCCACAGGCATGCTGTGTGTCCTGTTGTTGTGTCCTATATGAGAAGTACAGGGTTGTTTCAGTAGCCACATTCCATTTCTTTTTGGTTTAAGTGGAACTTGTGAAAAAGGCTTTGCATGAAGTGAACAAAATACCAAAACACTCCATATAAACAACTGGAACAGTCAGGTTGCTACTTTTGATTCTTATTTCTTAAGACTTTTTTTTATGCATTTTTACCTGTTAACACTCCCAAGTGTAAGCAGAGCATATAATGTTTGCAGTTTTTATGTATGTTTTGCAAACCAGATACTTATACTATTAACCTTATGCTAATTTAAATATTGTTTTCTACTCTTTAACATGCAAAAGCCCACTAGAGGAGTTAAGATTAGAAGGTAGCATGACAACCAGAATCCCCAGCCCCCATTAGCACTGCTTTTACGTGAACACAATGCTAAGATTTCTTAAGGTCTGTTCAGGATTTTTAGTGCTTGTTCTTTTGTAAATGTTTTGCTGTATGTAGAGAAAAAACATAGTGTTTGTGTAAAGAATAACAGAATAATCGAGGAGTACTTCTTACTCATTTTCGGGCTTCTATTGAAGTACTCCTCACTTCTGTACTAAACCAAAGTGCTTCTCACATGCTTGCCTGCTTGCAGCTGAGGTGTTAATCCAACACAGGGCACTTGCCACAGGACACCGTGGACACTCAGTCAGCAGCACTTTCTGGGCTGCAGGATACGGTGTGCCTGACATCATGCTGGGGAGCAGGGACACTGCTGGAGAGAGTGGTGGTACCTCCATACATCCAGTGTCACAAATGCATGTTTGAGAGCATTTCATGTCCTGGAGTGATGCTGGCAAAGGGTGTTTGGTGATGTCTCAAAAAAAATCTTCCTAATGCAGTGGAGTCTTGGGGAGCTTCTCTGTGTGCTGTGGGAGCCTGCAGGTAGGAGCCAGCACAGACACTGGCTGCACAGATGTGTTGGGAGATGGTTACCACAGAATGCTAGAAGTCTCTGACTTACCAAATTAGTGGTGGCAAATCAAATGACAGTGCTTTCCTGATAGAAATGTACCAAATTACTGTACTACAGCTTATTCACAGGTTGAAAATGGCTGCCACTTTAGTCATTTGAGCTTCGACAAAACTGGAGAAGAACAGCTAGAAAGCAAAATTTACATACCAAGAACTTTCCAAAAATCTGAAAGGACTGATGGAGAATTAGATAGTCTAAGAAATCGGCATCATACTTTTAGACCTGCCATTAGAGAGAAGAAAATAATTAAAATTAGAAACCCTAAAATGGTCTGTAGTTCATATGCAAAATGCGCTGGGACAGTGCTATGGCTCAATGTCTTATGCTTTATATCCCCTGGGAAAGCAAGCAGTCTTGGCTTTCTAATGATATAAAGCAATTCATTCCTGCCTTAATGCCTCCAAGGGCTCTGTGTCTCAAGCCAGATTCTGTTTCAATGCTTGTAGACTTGTTTGGGGGCTATAGGCAAGCGTAGTGTTTGGAGATTCAATTCATGTCTTAGGAAGGAAAGAGAAACATTTGTCTGGTGTGTTGGTTTATGTTTTAAAACTGTAGCTACTCTTCATAAAACGTTGGTGTGAGAAGCCACTATGTGGTGTGTACCTGTTGGTGTTTGTTGTTCTCCAAGGAGAAGTGGGAGGCCAAAGGTGCATAACAAATGGAGCTTGTTAGATATTTAGCTGGTTGGACGATTGCCTGCTTTCTGAATGGAGCGTAACTGAGAATGCTTTTTGCTCCACTCTCCTGGATATCACATGGTTAAAATTGACCACCAGGCTTTGTGAACCATTAGTCAAGAGATTTCTTGACTTTCTTTGCAAAGGATGTTGGCTTCTTCATCATTAATACATCACCACATTTTCTGTTTTGCTTCTTTTCCCACCAAATCTGGGAGGAGCATCAGATTTTCCTGACCTGGAATCAAGCAATTAAGCATTAGTCCAGGATTTTCTTGATCACAAAGATCAAGAAATAGGGAAAGAAGTAAAGGGCGTTTCTTTCATTAAGACCTTTATGTAGATGCTGAGAAGGGGTAGCATGGTACATGATGCCTCAAAAACATAAATGCTTTACACAACCCTGGCAGTAATCTATGAAATGATGTCACACTAGTTAATTCATTTTTGGGTTTCAAATACTTGCTTCCCTCTTATCTCATTTTTAAGAAGTTCCCCGTATTCAGTGACTTACAGCTGAAAACTTGAGAATCCATATAACCTATCAAGGAATGAGCTACTCCAAATTTCAAAGCTTTCCTTGAGTCCACAGGAAGACATGAATACCTTTACCAGCCAGGGATCTGCAAAAGCAGTCTAGATTTTGTAAAAGCAGTTATTATTAGTATTAGATCTCATCACTGGGTTCTGTATACACAACAAGGGGAAAAAGGAAAGATTCTCAGACATGACAGGATTTTCTTTATGTTTTGATATTTGGTTTTATAATCTGTAGGAACTAGTGTACAAATCAAAATGCTAGCCAATCTCTTCCAGAAATCTGGATTCTCACAAAGATGAGCATGTAATGACAGTTTTGCTTTTGCCCAAATAGGCAGCTTTTCCCATCCCATTGTTTCCTGCAGTCCCTCATCTCATTGAGCTGCTGCAGCTGAAACCTTTCTACTTCCTCGTAAGCCATCTTGATGACTTTCTCCTTCAGATGTTTGTGATTAAAAAATACAACAGGAAGATGCCACCTGACAGCAGAAGAGGCCCCCCACATGAGTGATCTTCTGTAGCTATAAACCAGCAGCAATGGATTCTTCCCCAGGGGAAGGTGAGGCAGATCAAAGGCAGCAGCGGTAACACTTTTCCCACTGACAAACCTAAAACTACAAGAGAGAGGATTTACAAGGTTTGTGCAGAGGAGGTAAGTAGCAGACCTCAAAACTGAACCTGGATCCCCTGATATCCAGCTCCAACTACAACTGTACGGACACCTCCGCTGTTTCTTTTTGATTGCTAACACAGGGGTGTAAGTCCAAGCAAGCAGTGCTGAGCGCTTTCAGCTTCCACCAAAGCAAGAGAGACTCAGAGGTGCTCAGCCCTGTGCTGCTCTCAGCAGGATGGTGGCACTGGATCTGCTCTAGGCCAGCACTGGTTCAACCTCAGCCACCCCCTGGCTCTGCTACCAGCCTGCATCAGCCACCTTCTTCTGTTTCTTGTACGTCTCTAATCCACCAAACACACATGTGGGAGTATCTAAATTAAAAATAGCAACCCAGAAAAAAAATGCAGTGCAGTCAGAGAGCTGATTTGCAGTTGAATTATTCATCCCCGTGTATCCTTCTCATCCCAGGATGATAGTACTGGAGCTGCGCAGGTGTAGCCTAGCTCAGGGACTGGTGATGCAAGGGAGAGACAACAGCCTTGTGGGTGTCTGTCCCCCGTCAGCAACCTAAATTTCCCATTGGTCAGATCATCTGTCTTTTTACACCAACTGCCACATGAAAACACCTTAAACCACCTCCTCGCTTCCCTCTATGTCACCTCCCTTCACTTATTGCTTACTACCCAATAACCAGATTAATGCAGCTCAACATTCTCAAACCCAAAGAAATTAATTAGTCCATCCTTTTAAAAGGTTATAGGAATATTCTGTTCAATTAACACCAAAGCTCAGTAGACAAACACATGAAAAAGCTGTTCCTCTGCTTTAACTGGCCAGGCCTGAGCTGGGGCGCTTTGGTGGGTTGCCAACTTGTGAAATTGCAATTTGCAAGAAACCTTGAGTGGTTTTCCCTATGTATCTGCAGGGGTGGCCCTTGGTTTTAATCAGTGCTCTGGTTGTGATTGCAGTGTGTGATTTAGAAAAATTGCTGGCAGTTAATTGTCAATTTTTTTTATTGTAAGGAATTTTTGTAAATAACAATTTTATTTCCACAAAAATCAGTTGTGACGGTTTCAGTAGCACCCTACCCTCTCCTATGATCCAGCATACCTTTCCAGCTTCCACCTCAGCCTGAGGTTTTGCACAGGTGGAGCAGAAGACACAGATTGGTGTTGGATGTTAGCCAAAGTGATCACGGGACCAAAGTGACCAAGAGAAATGGGTAGACAGCAGCTGTAAATCAGGGAATGCCCAAGGAAGCACTTGCTACCTGTATAGAAATGCTACAGCCTCTCTTGAGTTTCTAACCTAATTCTGCAGCTCAGCAATACAGAAGACTGTGCCAGACATCAATCTGGGCACTTGCCTCAGGGCTTCTGCTTTTCTTGCTTCTAGTTGGCACTCCATATCATCAGCCCTTCACAGCAGGGAAATTCTTCCCAGTGAGAGCTGCAGGGAGCAGGTCTGCTACTTGTACACACCTGGGCATTCTACTTGTACACACCTGGGCATTCTTCTCTGGGACATAAATGCCCAGGCTTATGCCCTTCCAATGAACAGCTAGAAAGCAGCCCTCCAGTTTTCACAGCTCTCTATGGCTTTTGCTAGATTTAGTATCACCTTGTCTTTAGCTGATAAATCTCAACTGTGAAGCAGCTGTTCACTAACCACTGAAATGGGGCCAATTTCTCCAGAAAGAGCCATTCAGCAACAGTCTCGCTACTTTCTGTATTCATGTAGATCCTCCATACACTTCTTTTTTTTTGCAGCTAAACGTTAGCTTCATGTGAAGATTTGCTGAGCAGTGAAAGATAAAGCAAGCTGGAGAGAGGAGAAGAGAGCCAGGGAATGCTATGTGTGTGATGTCAAAAGAGCACCAGATTTTACTGTTATCTTTAATGAAATGCTGAACGGCAAGGTGAGAAAATGGAGATTTGTTACCACTGATCATAGTTCTTCTTTTGCTGGACTCACAAAACAGCAGAAACTAGGGAAAAGAGAGAATTTTGAGTGGCATTCGGCTGTATATTTAAGCATGAATCATCCTCCATCTATTGCAGTCTCTTTTTTTATGTAGTTGAATTTTCATGAAGGAATATATGAACTTTGGTTACAACAGATGTCATCTTGAAGGTTTTTTTCTTTTAATATCTGACTGTAGACCCAGTATAATAGGCAATATTGGCTTTCATCTTTTGCACCTACTAGCTATAAAATCCAGAGGAGATGATCATTAGCATGCATTTACTAAAGAGAAGTACAGCACTTGGTGAGTCAGGGTACAGACCAAGAATTAATTGTTGAAGAAATTAAAAAATAATTGAAGAGTGGATACATTTGAGAATATTGCAGTCTGTCCAGACTCCAAAGAGCCAGTGCAGAGTGAAGGTGGCTAATGTATTCCCCTATGGCTTCTCTGAAGGGATGCAGGAAGAATTTGCTGGGAATGCAGTGGCCAGTAAGAACGTGGGTGGGGTCTGAAAAGGTGAGGTTGGATGATGTGATCTTCCAGCTCCAGGCTTGAATTTCTGTAGGAAAAATAGTCAGTCACTGAGCTGAAAATGGCCAAGGTGGCTGCCAGAGAGGGGAGAAAGAGCTGGCCAGAATGCAGTTTGCTGGAGGCACCTTTTAACAAGCTGTTGGGAAGCAGGCCTCAGTTTTCACAGCCTGTCAGTATGGATTGAACCATACGCAACAGTGTGGTGGACTAGGGGATGTGCATACTTAGAGACACATGGAGAAGTGCTGAAGAGGCCATGCTCTATGGCAGCATCCTCAGCAGGTGCGTAGCACCCAGGGCTGCAGCTGAAACAGAGCCTTTTAGTAGCTCCCTGCATGATTGCCCTACTGAGCTTTCCTTCAAAATATTTAAATATCTCCTGAACAACTGTCCTGGTGGCAAAGCCTAGCCTCTGCCATGCTTTCAGGATTCTGAGAGTTCTTTGTCCCTATTATTATTCACCCTACCCTTTATGCCATGCCAACACTGCTGCTGACATATCTGCTGTATTTCAGGGTCTTTTTCGGGACCCCATTTTCCCATGAGAATATTTCCTCCTGATTTACATGGACTGTAGTGGATCAGGCCATCAGGGACAAGAATGGCCACACAACTGGCCTCAGCCTGCAGGCTTCGTAGCAAGATGTGCAGTGAAATGTTTATGGAGGAGCTGCCCCAGAGCTCTGTTTTTCTGGGGGCATGAAGAACAGGTTCAGCCAATGCACTGTGTCTTTCCTCTTCCAGAGTAATTGTAGGGTTCTTTGCTTAGACCATCACTTTGTAAAGAAATTCTTTTTGACAACCAATCATCTTTTTTCTGCTGATTTTCCACAAATTTCTGCCAACTCTCTCCTATACTGCATCATACATGTGCCCTCCAGGTTACGCTCTCCTGATAAGTTCCTGGTTGCTTTCACATTTTTTAGCTTTGGTAAGTCATGAAAAGCAACACAGACCAAAATTAGCTGAAATCAGACTTAATTTAAAAGATCAAATTCTACCATCTCATGCGCATACCCGACAAAAGTGCTCCTGAAGCCCATTCATCAGTGGAATTGCCTGAAGGATACTGGAGGATAAGCACCCATAGCAGGGCACAGGTAATACGCCAGGACAGTACCCCTTGGGTGGCTCCACAGTTGCCTCTCCTCAGCAGACTCCCCATTGCTTGCTCAGAATCCTGGTGTGAAAACTTTTTCCTGTTTGTTTACATCTCTAGATTGGCTCTAGGAGATGTTTATGGGTCAGAATGACAATTTGGAAGATGGAAATTGAATCAGCCCATATGTGTCCTGCTCTCAGAAAGCAGGGAAGTGCTTTACATTGTGTTCCCCCATTAGCTAAGACTACAAGAGGATTATTTGTCTTCCATGGACTTTGTGTAGTACAAGACTCCAGAAACATTGCTGTGACTCCTGACCAAAGGTGGTAATGGACTGTCCTTGAGTTTTTGCTAATGGGACAGGGATATATAGAGCTTGGGAAGATGCTTTCTCTGTTTTCAGTGCCAGTACTCATTATTTCTCTGATCTGGAAGTCCAAGTTGCCAGGTATTTTTGGTGCCCCTGTTAGAAAGCCATAATTTTTAGAGACAAGGTTGGCCTTGCCCTAAAACCCAACAGTAGCATTAAAAAACCTCTGAACTTGTTTCCCTTCAGACCAACCAAGACTGCCCAAGCAGTATTTACAAAGGTAACAACCCTGTTTGAAGCTAAAGGGTATGGCTAGGAATGTAAAAGCCGTGTCATTAGAGCAAGTATATTAAGAAATTGGTGTCCATTTATTTGTCTCTTGGTGGCACAAAAAAACCTAGTGCTAGGAGAGAGACAAGAAGAGCTGCCCTGTATTACTTTACTAATTATAATCTCTGATTTACTCTCTTGGTTAGCAAACTGCGAAAGAAGGCCTATGCCTCATTCCAAGGCACATATGGAAGCTTCAGTGCCTGCCCAGCTTGGTCCTATGGGATAAGGAGATAGTCTGATCTTGATCCTTAGCCTCACCTATGCTGGCTTTCCCTTTCCATCTGAGTGGCTTTAACATCTTGTGACATTCCGTGGCCCCTTGCTATTGCAGGCCCTCTCCACCATGTGAACATTCCACAGGTGAATGGAGTGGGACCAAGGGGATATTTGAGAGTCCCAGCCAATGGTCCCAGCCAATAGTCCCAGCACTGTTGTGGGACAGAGGTTCTAAAGTTGTATTTGGGCCAGGAGGGGATTAGCATCCCACTTCATGCCCATGCTGTTTGCCTTACAGATAGTCACAGATGTGGGCTATTTTCTGCTACAAACTAGAAGAATAGTTTTAAAGCTACGTGTCACTCTCCTGTTTTCACTTTTAGAGACAGTGCTTATTTTTAGAAGATATTACTCACAAACAGTAGGTTTTCCTGGTCATATCCGCTGATAGAAACGTCTGTATTGCAGATGGCAGCATGTCTAATCCTCACGAGACAAATTTCCTGGAATTGAACAGGAGACAAAGTGTGAATATCACAGCTTCATACAAGTAACTGCCTGTTTAGTAGAAAATCAGTCAGCAATACAAACGAATTGTTTAAAAAAGCAGTGTCTTGGACATCCATCTTAAGTTGCACATAAACAGCTCAATCTTTCTCAAGCTAATTGTGGCCGCAGTAGCAAAATCGGGTAATGAAAACATTGTTTTGAAATGGAAATTAATGAAAAAGTTGCTCGCTAATCAGAGAGATGTTTCTTTGCTGGCAAAGATAGATGCCCTCTGGTTTCTCTCCCTTCCTGAAAGACTACAGTAATGAGACAAAATAAAAGCTATTACTTTTTTGGGGAAATACTAGCTCAGAACTACCTTGCAAGCTAGCAGAAGAGCAGGGTCTTGAACGGTCTTCTGTCAGCTCTTTCCTTGTTCAAGCGGAGTAGACTAGCTATGAGCTTTCATAGATAGGCAACTGAACAACCGTAAGGGCACAAGTCTAGTTGGACAGGCTTATTAGTGAAAGGCTATTCTTGATGAGCAAATCTTTCAGATTAGCCTTTGCTATGCAAGTATATTGTAGAAAAAAAGTCATACAAACAAGTCAAGGAAAAAAGTAGCAGATAAATAAAGACTGAGGTTTTGACTGTCCTAAGAGAATAGGACTACAACGATGGAGTAAAAGGATTTCACGTCTGCCTTTTAATATTGCTTGATATCTACAAACTTGGGAAGAGTAGGAACCAGGAGTACCAAAGCATGACCAGTGCAGTTGAAAATAAAGTGTAAGCCAAGGTAATGCATTTCAGAGTGATCTGCTTTTCAGTGGATGGTATGTGGAGGGATTTACTAATGCAACAAAAAGGGGAAAATTATTAAATTATGTCTGAGGTAGATATTCTTCATATCTTTAAAGAGACTTAATCCTAAAGTGATTCTAGAATAATGGACAAAGCCCATGATTAAGAATAATAAAAGTTAATTTTTTTGCCTCTCTTCTTTTTTTCCTCTTCATCTACCCTTCCCACCTTCCCTCACTGCTTAAGCCTGAAGAAAAACAATCTGCATACACTGATAAAGGAGAGTCAAGATGAAGCCCTGGAACTCTACCAGCAGGCACTGAGTCCTTTTCCCTTACAAAACTCATCACAGTGTGATGGAGGGAAAACTTCACTTATTTTCCTCTCTCCATTTCAGCAGGTTGGACATTTGACCTTTTAATCCAGCCTTCATTCAGTGGAAGGGGTCTGAGACACTTCTTCTTTAGTTGCTCTCCTCTATATCCTTTCCCATCCTGGAAAGCAAGAGGTGTTTGGGATACCACAGGTGAGCAGAACCAATCCCAGTACAAGCACGATTAACGTTAAAAACTTTTGGCAGTTCAGTCTTCTGGCAGAGGAAATAAAACTAATATATATTTATACAAATCAGTATATTCAGCACAGAAAATACATGGCCCAAAGGCTCTGTTACCTTTTTTTAGGTTAAGTGTAGGTGGGTGGAAAGTTCCTTTGTGCCTGCAGAAGAGCAGAATGGGTAATGACACTGGGAGGGAAGGGAGGTAGGATGGACAGAACAATGTGGATGAATCACTGGAGCATGGCCCTAAGGAAACCCAGACATCTCAAGGTTATGCCACCAGGAGCAGACTGATGCCCTCCTTGTACATGGGAAGAAAGCTGCTTTAATTTCTGTTACCTAGTCTGATAAAGGAGATACAGCTTTTTTAAAACTTCTTTAAAGTATTCATAATGTGAGTTACTAAACAACAACTGAAGTTGTGTGAAATACGTAGGAATTGTATGAGGCTGAAGTTATTCCACTTTTCTCTGCAAAATAATTTTAATATATCTCATACCATTTGAATTATGTCCTCTGTCACTCCAGTGAATTGCAAACATTCGTGGATGTCTCCCTGCATACATCTGTGCTTATATTTGTTCATATAAGAGAACGTTCTTCAAATGAACTGCTTGTGTTCAGCAATTCTGGCTGTAGACTCAGGCTGGTGAATCTAAGGCAGAAGAAAAATTCATTTTTTAAGCATGACTCTCTCTTCTCAACGTTATCTATCACCAGGATATCTCACATTTTAACATGCTCTATTCTCTGAGGGGTGAAGGCTGGGCAAGGGGACACATGAGAATGATCTCTCTGTGTCTGAGCAAACCACAGCCCACAGCCAGGAACAAGAATGCCTGGTCTTTGTTCAGCACACCAACCTCCCTGGAAGAGGAATATTAAGTGACTAAATCACTAGCTCTGAAGACATGCTGTCAGCTTGCACCTTTAGTCCTACTCCAGTCACTTTAACAGAAAATATTCCTTCCAAGACTTCTGTATTGCAAATATGGAAAAGTATCTCTTCTGACCAATGCAATTCATCACCATCAGAAAGACTATGTATTGAATCTTACCTGGCTACAAGCACCAATTGCAGAGCCCTTTACAAAACTCTCTTTGTGACAAAAGAGAAAATTACCTCTTCCCTCTTGTACCTCACTTGCTCTATACTTTTCCTCGTCTCTTTTCCAGGCCTTGATTCATCACCAAAGGAGTTGGGTTTGCTCAGCGTTGCCTCCACTAATACGTTCAGAACTATGTGGTGGGCAAGTTTTTGGAATTCCTCACTTCTAGTAAAAGTTAGCAAAAGGAAGAGGAAATGCCTTTTCATACTTTACCAATCTCAGGGAAGATAGAAATAATTTTCTTTTCACTATGTTTAGCTTTCCCCCGACTGATAGAATTTCCACACATGATAGATCCGTTTCCACATTCTTACAGTCATTTGAAATGCAGGTGCCCTCTTTACTTTCCAAGAGGCAAAAATATACTAAGAGGCTGATGTGTATGGAGACTACTTTCTTTGCAGGACCAGATCTACATATAGGCAGAGCAGCTGCCACCACCACCTCACAGCTTCACCTTGCAGCCTTTGTCGAGTCTCATCCATAGTGGGAAAAATTGAATTTTGCCTACCCTGCTGGGAAGTCCTCCTTTCACATTTTTTATGGCAATGGTGAAGTCAAACCATGGTACTTCAAGGCCAGAGTGTGACACTGCTTTTGTCTAAATGAGATATTACAATGTAGCCTTTCTGGAGCAATAGCAGCTCAGCTAGCCCACAGGTTACCTTACTATGCATTAATCATCTGTACTTAAATATCCCTGGCAGTTTGCATCATTGTGTGCCAGTCTCTGGAAATGAAACCTTTAATGTCAAAACAGGCCCAAACAACATGCTGCTGGTGAGTGAATGTTAGCATTTAGGAACTCTGACTCCTGAGACCTGACTGCTACTGTGAAAATTAAACAGGCAGCAAAAAAGACCCACAACTAATGCCACACATAGTTGCCATGAGGCTAATAGATGGCATTTGAGTCTCATTGGCCAGTTCAGGATAGCATCCTCATGATGCCCGAGAGGTTGCCATACCAGGCCTGCGTTTTAGAGGGGAGATTAGAGGCAGCTCTTCCCTTATCAGTATGAAGATTGAAAGCTCAGGGTATAAAAATAAAATGCAACTGTTCATCATTTTCCTTGGAGGCTGTAGCCAACTTCAGCAGTGGCTCTTGCCTGGAGGAGCAGTGGCAGCAGTGTGGCATGCCCACACTGCCTTTGTGGAGGGCGCTTGGGAGCGCAGTGGCTGCTGACATTTTCAGGGGGACTGCCCAGTTGCCACTGCTTTTCAGCTCCCTGGAGGGATGTATGCTGGGGGACAGCTATCCCTAGGGAAAGGCTTTGTTTGGAAGAGCTTTGCTATTAAATAAACAGCCACAAACAATATTTGGAGCTGGAATGAAGGGCACCTACTTTTGTTTTAATCACACAGAATTGTTTTTCTGAAAGTGTAAAGTATCCATTCAGGCTGGGGAGAAGCATTTTTTATCATGCTTCCAGTCTCCTTGTCAGAAGTGAAAAGAGCAGGGCTGAACTGCTCCATGCCCGAGGTGATCTGACTGGAGTCCTCAACGCTGGGAGACAGCTGCTACAGAAATGCTGAAAATCATGCCATATGGGCCAGGGCAGACATGGGTTTTCCTGCAAAGCCAAAAATGTAACTAACTGTCACAGTGCAAACTCAAACTGAACTATTAAACCCAGCTGATCCTAATACGTCTTCATCTGGGTAAGCTGTTTTCTTTAGAGCATAAAAAATTATAGCTGTTTCTGCAAGCTGTCTCGGAATGATGAGATGAGGACAGAATACAAAACTTAGGAGAAAAATTTTGAAACCTTACTCCCAAGAAAGGGTACTCAAACACTGCTTATGATTTCTGTGGTATTTTATTAAACATTTATTAACATGCCACTTGTTTATAAAAATCAGATTATTCAAACAAACATAGCATAAAAAATTGCCTTCAGTGAATAATGCTTTCCCTCTGTGAATATATCAGATTGCTATCATCAACTTGTATAATGAAGCATTTATTGTTGGCCCTCAGCATTTGCTGAGTTACTTGTACTCTCTTAAATCTACCCCTTATTCTGTATCACCCTACGTTTTCATCAGCAGATACCTCTGTCAATCATACAAAACAGTATGCTGATATGTGTTCTTCAAATGGAGATATGAAGCTAGAAAAATTATGACCATCTAGAAGGAATCATCTTTGAGAAGGAACTAAGCAATGAAAAAATGAAAAACTTCATTCCCCAAAGTGATTGCCTCAGAAAGTTACAAGACTCTCAAAACTGTGGACTTTCATGATACCCTGCTAAGCTTTTGATGCCTGATTTGTTTCTTGTACAGTGTAATCATCTGCCTTGAGAAAGAATTAGCACTAGTGATAAGTCATAAATATTACACCCTGTAACTGGGAAGTGCTGTTTTTTTAGACGATTTAATAGATGATTACCAGTTTTCTAGGTAATTGACTTCTTTTTACCTGGCACTTAAGTCATTTATTAAAACAAAAATGACAGGATTGTGTCAGGTAATTGTGTCAGAATGATACTTAAATCCTCATTTTGGTTCAGTTCTTATGCTGGTCTTCATTTACTTCACTTCTTCTGAAAATCACCAAATCTCTAGTTCCAGGTTTTAATGATATGCGAAGTGACATGGCTGCAATTATACATGTGATCATTCTGGGAAGCTCTAGGGCCCTCTGCTCTGCCACTGTTGGATAGCCGTACAAAAACCTTGGGAGAATACCAGGAACTTTGGTGAAATGTGCGCTAATCTCTGGCCTGAACAACAGAACAAGCAAGGAATCAAGCAAAAAAACCCCAAAATTAAAATGTCAAGAGTGAGGAATCTCAGTCACTTAATTCTTCATAAACTCTTGTTTGTAAATTAGATTTAGCAGAGTGTCTCAGTGTGTAAAATATACATGAAAAGAAAAGTCTCCTAATGGAATCAGCAACTGTAATTGTCCTCATTTACTTATTCCTTTCAACTACTTAAAAAATTGCAGGCAGAAGAACAGGACAGATACTAGACAACCAGCAGGTCTGCTGTGCTCTTTGGCCATGACAGTAACTGTATTACATCCCAGGAGAGGTATCATGCCAAGAAGTATGAATAAAAATTTGCTTTCCCTTCTTTTGGTCCCTGCTCAATTCATGACCTTGTACAGTTTAAACAGAGTGAAAAATCTATTTGCTTTGTATGCACAGCATGTACAAAAAGTGTACCATAAACCAGCTGAACTCCCCAGGTTTGATTACCACTTGCATATTTATGCCAATAATCCCAGTGATTTCTGTGGAAATGACACAAAGCAGAAAGGTTTCCTGCAGTTCATCTGGGAGGGAGGGGAGTTCTTGTCTGATCACCCTGAATAATGCTGACAGTGGGGTTTATGGTCTTTCCCATTGGACTCTGCCTGTCCTAATGAATGCCTGCTTGCTCTCCCTCTGCAGAAAATGGTCTTCCTTGTGCTAACCAGTACATTTAACACTGGCATCCCCCCCCAGAGCGTAGGGAATGTCAGCTGTTTGCTCTGTCTCAGTTCCTTTTCTGCCAGGTAGACCCTTATATGTGATCAAGACTGAGCATCTTAAAATAGCATGCTGGAGACAGTGCTGCTCAGCACTCTCCAAACGTGAGCTAATTGGCGCAGCAGCCTGGCACAGCACACGCCTGGGACCTCAGCTCTGCACTGATTAGGAATTCTCACACACAGGGAAGAGCGTGAGGGAGAAGGACAGCAAGAGACAGCAGGAGAGAGAAAGAAGATCAGATCAGACAGCCAAACAGGGAGAGAACGACCAGCAGATAGAGTCAGGGATGAAGGCAATAGCTCACAGAGGATGCAGGAGTGTTACAATCTAGAGGACAGGAAACAAAGGGTTTGATTTCTCCGTGCTTGCGCAAGCTACTGCTCCAGCATGATGCTCCTGATAAACTGGCCTGTTCAGAGGTGACAGCACACTTTCCAACCCAAGAGGATTTCCAAGCAAACGGATGGCTTTCCATGATAAATGGATAGGTTTTGCACAGATAATCTGGGGGAAGAAACCAGGAAAAATGACAAATGCATCTGCAAGAGCCCCAGTGGGTGTCAAACATACACAGCCACAATCAATCCTCTGCCTTCATGCCCTGCCTTCCCATAAGGGCAAAGAGCCAATAGAAGGTCTTAAGACACAACATGCTTTACAAGTGCATTCCCTGTTGACTTAGGAATGAGGACACACTTTGCAGGCTTTGTTCAGCCCAGGTTTAGGGCTGAAGCCTCTCAAGTCCAGGCTTGCTAGATCTCCCACAATTCTGAGATTTCCTGCTCATCAATCTTATACTCATAAGCATGTTCAAAGCAATCTTATACTCATAGCATGTTCAAAGCATTTCATTTGAGAAGCTTTTCTCACCTGCCTTGTCAGTGATCTGCCACGCACACTAGTCACACATTGGCATAACTAGACTGTCAGTAATAAATAGTGTTTAGTTAGTAGTTCATATTGAGAGGAGCAGCTTCAGTCTATTTCTGGCACATAATATTTGGATTTTTGTGTTCTTGAAAAGCATAATCATTAAATTCCTGTTATCTTTCTTCTAATAATAGAAAGTAAGCCATCAATTTGTTCAGATGCAGGCTGTGGAGTAGACAATGAAGATGTCTGTATTTCCACTGAATTGGTGTCTAGGAGATAAAAAGAGGCCAGAACAACGATAAATTCTCCCCTAAAATCACACTTTGAGAAGCTCTGGCCAATGTTGCTTTATTACAGTGTTTGCAAGAGTGAAGTGAAGCTGCATAAGTATGCTGGACCAGAGAAGTTCTGCCTCACTGAAGAACTCCCCCAAGCACCTGTTGTTGTGGAAATGGAAATTTAATCTCTTTTAAGAGATGAAATACAAATCTGAATCATGACATCATCAGAAGCATCTTGGCCGCTCGCACACGCGGTGAGCAGGTTACAGTTACCTAGCAACTCCCGCAAGCAGCTCGCTTCAGCGGCAAAGCACTGGGGTTTAAGTGGCAGACGCGGACCTGGCTCTAACTCTCTGCTCTATTCATCGGCAGAACACGTTGTTCAGTGGCAGAAAACAGAAAAAAGATGGGAATGTTATTACAGAACCTCCATAGTAGCCTCCAAAGCCCCCCTTCTCTTCCCCCTGCCTCCCCCTTCGGGTGCCTGCCTTGTAGCGGTACTGCATAGTAGATGACAAGCTCTTTCTTCAACTCTGAAAGGCAAGTTAGGGCATGCTGGTGAGACCCAGCGAGAGAGTAGAGTGAGTATCTCATAGATCTGCAAGGGTAGCTTTGAGATGACACTGGATGCTGATGCCCATAAATTTGCCTTTTCAGTTCTGTATTGATCCTAATCGCATGTGTCCACCTAATTCACGTGTTCTAGGAAGGCAGCTGGTTTTAACTGTAAGGCACCAAGCACAAGGGAATCGACCATCTCCTGCATTCCACAGCAGGATGTCTGCAATATTCCCCGGGAGCAGCTGCACAGTCTCCAGGGAAAAGAATGCAGAAAAGCTTGAATAAACCAACTGCTCCATAGACTTAAAAGTCATCACCAGTGATTCCAGGAAGTGAATTACATATTTATTTGTCTTCACGTTTGCAAAGAACTGCAACTCACTTGCTTTTTCCAATACATTGGCATATCCTGAACCATTCATGCAGTCAGGATTTCACCCAGATTTGCCACATACATTGAGATCTGCCATGAGACACCCCCCATTTCTACATGTCAGTATCCAAACTGTCTCATTTGTGGGGGAGCTAAGAGATTGCCAAAGTCTGCAGCAGATAAGGGGTGAACGGATAGCAGTCTATGCTGAGTAGCTGAGGGAACAAAAATTGTGTGAGCATGGTGTAATGCAATATATGATATTATTTATAATCTCGTCAGGCTTTTCATGCCTTAACTGCTTCCTCTGCAGATTGTCATAGATTTATTACTACACAACGGTCACAGTTTCTATTTAATATTGGGTGCTTTTCATTTTTCTTGTTGAAACACTTCAATTCTAGGAAACTCATCTATCACTTAGGTGTCTAACCCTTTTGATGGACTGTTCTCAGTCAATCCTTTCATTAAGAAGAGGTGAGCTGTGATGTTCCTTCTCACAATATTTTCATCACACTATTCTGTCCTGCAAGCCTGTCCCCTGTTACAGGATATTGCAGTCTTGATTAAGATAGGGCTAGTGATGAGGTGATAAATACAGACGTAGATAAACTCCCCAGAACAGGGCAGAGCAGCATGTAAGAAGAGCCCAGTGTGTGGTGATCTGGGCCCTTGGGGGCGTCTGGGGGCCACCCATGGCTGGTGTACATGGGTGTGCCTCCTGCAAGAGAAGGGTTCTTTTGGTTTACAGCAGTGCCTATGTAAAGATAAGCAGTATCATTACAGGGTTTTGGTGGATGAGTTTGCAGTCATATCAAAGAGGTGGATGGATGAAGAAGAAAGAAATCATCCTCCATCATTTCATCATGAAATCCAGTGGATTGGGTTTGTATTTCACCAAAGCCAGCTCACAGCTGCTATTTCAATGTCTTTCTTTGGGTCGGGGGGCAGGGAAGGTGGATTTGCTCTACATCTACAGATGTTACTCCTCTATCTGCTCCTGTGGCAGCAGTGCATCTGAAAAAGTTTAGTCCCTGTGCTGGTTTAAAAGCAAATCACCAGGAGAAGTGAACCCAGCTCAAGAGAGATTACAAGTCAGAGTTACAATTTACTGAAAAGTTTATAAGAAATACAATGATACAGAAAAAACCCTGGTTTTAGCACACCCCCCCCTCCCCCCCAAAACAGATGTATAACCCAACACCCTGGGACAAGAACAGAACAGTGTTCATTGACCCCTATGCTGAGCACCACAGGGCCACCCTGAGTGTAAAGTAAAAGGGAAGGAAAACCTCTTGGTCCAAATGATGGTCACAGTCCTGTTGAAATAATGACTGCAGTCTTGTTGGAATTCTGGTCCTCCGCTGGATCCGATGAGTGGTACCAGAAGTCTCAAAACCTGATGTTTATATATGCTCAAGTTCAGGTTGTAATGCCCAGTACCTCCCCCAGGACAGGGAGTTTCACAATGGGTGATTTAACTCTGTGAGCTATGGGATATTTTTGGAATCTTTTATGGTCTAGGTGTTGCAGCTGCCTATTATGCCAGTTCATTGTGGCCCATTAGCAGAGATGACCCCTCAGGCTGGGAGTGAAAGTGTTAATGCCTTTCTGGAGGGGAGTTATCACAGCTGAGTCATTGGTGTGAAGACAAAGGAACAGTACCCTGCCTCGAAGGGTTTCTTTAATACCCAGCTCGTAGCCTGAGGTGTCAGGTGTGCCCTGGACAGCTGCTGCAAACAATCAGTCCATCAGAAATGACATAGAGGGTGTAGAATACACAGTTTTTGTTATACCCACATGATGATAAAATGGTCCCAGCTCCTGTAACTAGGACAGTCCCCTCCAAAATGTTACACAGATTTAAACAAACAATATGTGGCTCAGGAGTTAGGCGTTATTCATGAACACACAGCTAACCTTTACCAGTTTTCTTCTTATTAGTAGCTTCATAGGTGAAAATGCAGCAACTTGACTTCTCTAGAGACACAGAAGCTTATAATTACTGAAGCTTACATTAGATGGGACAGGGAAAATATTAAATTCATGCTTTAATAATTTATACAAACATCTCATCCTTTTTATAGCCTTGCTAAATTCTTGGCTACAATGGTTATTGTATCAGGTTAACTGTACTCTCAATAAAACTGACTTCATTTTATCAGATTTCAATTTTTTGCCTCCACGTTGACACCATGTTCTTCTGTTATATGAAAGGCTAAAGAGCAGCACCCATTTTACCTCCTTCATGGAGCGCACGGAGAGGGGGAGTATGAATCTGTCACGTCCTTCTTGTCCTTGCCCTCTCCAGATTCAGTGTTGCTAATTGTTCCAGCCTGTTTTCCTGCAAATGCTATTCCTGTGCACTCAGGCAGTCTTTCAAGTTACCAGCTTCTCTTTTATCTGTCATGGTTCTTAGACTGTCGTGGCCAGAGCTGTAGTGCACTGAGGGAGGACATACCATTATAGTCTCACAATTTAATGGGTTTGGGGCATCTGGTCTGTCACAGGCACTTCAGCTGTCTCAGGGAGGACTGACTTCACCTAGTGAAGCTGGCAGAGATTTTGCTTCCTTGATGAGCCCATGGCTGCATTCCCCTAGCAAAGCAAAAAAATCAAAATGAATGTTGCTGTCCTGTCTAAAGCCGCCTCAGCAATGCTAGAGAGGAAAGGGACTGATTGTTCTTTAGCCTTCCCTTTTTCTTCTCAACAAACTGTTAGGAAAGAGTAGGAGCTGCTAGAGACATAGCAAGAATAAGACAAAAATCCCTGCAGTGCAAGATGTGTGGAGGCTCGGAGAGTCGTGGTACCATCTGTGCCTGTCTATTTACAGCCAGAACAACTAACGCCCAACTAATGGTGAAGAGAAGCAGAGCATCATGTCATGGAGACAGCTCTCTAATCTTACATAAAAGCAGCTTTCTGAAAAACATGAATTGTTCAGATGGAAAGAGGAATGGTCACAATTTACACTTAGGAGGATTTATTTATGGAGTGATGGTGGCACCTTTTTGTTTCAGCCACATCCTTTGAACAGTGTTCAGCTGAGGCTCCCAGATGAGTTTGGCCAGTGCTTTTTCAGCAATACAATGTTTAATACACACTAAACATGGCATTACAGTTAGATCCATGGTTACAGCAAAAGATCAGCAATGAGGGGGAAAGCAAGTCAGCTGTGAAAGCAGTCTGCTTGTTTGGATTAAAAAAAAAAGAAAGATTTTTGTATTTGCAATAGCTGCTGGGTGCAAAGAAGAGGTATTAGTCAAAGGGAATGAATGAGCTTTTACCTTCATACTATTCAATGAAAATATGTTGTGAAAACATACATAAGACCAAAATTTTAAAATATCATGTTTGAAACATAAGGGAAACACAGATCCCTGTATTTACCTCTGTGGAGTTGACCTCAGGGTCTGACTCAATTTGACTCCAGCATGAATATGAGACTGGACTGGAAGTAATTGTTGTCAGGTGAAATGGTTGCAGGCAATTATCTACCTAAGGAATGGAGCTGGGCACACAGGGAAGGGGCAGAGATGTTATATTCTGAAGCAGGAGACACACCCGAGAAAGGAGGATATGGGGACCAGAGAAAGTCCCAGGTGAAGGAAATGAAAGGTAGAAAGGAAGGAAAAAGCATTCATACTTTGGGAGTTCCTGTACAAGGGATGAAAAGTTTTATGTCTATGGTTTAAAAAAGTATACAGAAAACCAAATTCGGGTTCACTCAAACCTCAACCTTAGAGTAACTGCTATATGTAAAGGAGTCTCTGTAAATCAAGAGTTTTTCTTGATTCGTAAAATATATGGATTTAAGAACTCAACATTTGTAATTGGAAAGATTACGTACTAATGATAAAAAAAGTCCACTTGAGTAACATCTGAAGTGTTAAACACTACCAGAAAGTATGCTAAATTTGCTTGCTGTTCTGTCTCCATGACTTCAGTGGAGCAGGGAATTAGTCTCTCTCTCCCTTTATGTATTTTTTATTTATTTACATTTTTCAGAACAGATATCTAAACCTCTAAACACTCACAAAACTGTAATAAGAAGTTAATAAAACCCACCACACAAGAGAAGAACAAATGGTCACAACTAAGCCTAGGTACACTCATAGTCACACCCCAGTGGATAGAGGGAGGATGCCATTACCAGAATCTTACCAACAGTTCTGGAAGAAAGGATGAGCTTTTCAGTATTATGTTTGCACAGAGAAACAGGCAAGAGGTTGGTCATTTTCCCTTCTGACTGTCAAGTTTCAAGTGATGAAGGAAAAATAACTCATTTTGCTGATAAATTGTGAGACTATAAAAATGTTCTGTGACCATACAAATTGCTGCCGCATGTCTGGAGACTTCCACCAGCCTCTCAGTACTCTAATATGTGCAGCTCGAACCTGCTAATTAACAGAAGTGCCTCTGAAGATTGTTCCACAAAATAGATGCAAATTACTCCTCTAATTTCTTTCTGCTTTTTATTCCTTGTTTCCTTTGATGCTGCAACGCCTTTTTCTCCCCATGACAACACACTAGCGATAGCTGATAACACCTTGAAAGTAATTGCTAACATTTGAAATTTTGTTTTTCAGCTTTAGTCTTGTAGGGACTTTTCTTTGACTGTGTCTGGGGTTTTTTCCTACTCCTTCTTCAGCCTTCTCCAAGAATTGATTTCCCTTTTCTCTGGAATTCCAGGACTCCTTGCTCTAGTTCTCTGCTTTTCCTCACCCCTGCTTTCTTTTCTCTCCCCCCCCCCCCAAGCTTTTTTTATCAACTATGCGAATAGCTATCATTCCAAAATATACCATTCGTAAATGGGGGAATGGCACCAAATTTAGTGGAACTGAAACATGCTTTATCCTGGGGTGGTTTTTTTGTTTGTTTGTTTGTTTTTGGTGAGGAGTTTATCCCCAGATCCTCTGTGATATTTTAGGTAACATATTCCCTTTGACATCAGAGTTGCCTAAAAACCTTTGAGCAAGTGACCCTCTGACAAGAACACCAATGCAACTTGCCTGCACTGGATAAGAAAATGTCTATTTGTTAGGAAAGGAATGGAAATAGAATTAAGTACCTCATCCACTAGTAAAAATTAAGTTTCTTTATATTCTATGATAAGGACATACATGTCTCAACATATAGTTATGACTATTACACATTTTGATAAAAATAATAAGGTTTTAAAGAAATTATACATTTCCTATAGTTATTCTGTAGAAATAGCTTACACTATTTTACACAGGTCGAGTTCCTAATAATGGAAAAATAAATACGTTGAAATAGTTTGGAGTTATGTGAGCTGTGACAAGATGTCCTTGACTATTCAATTGTTTGCATTTTACATATTTGGGTTCTTGGCAGTAATGCATTTGGCATCCAGCAAATTTTCCTGCTTTCAGCACTCCTTGGTTGTTTCTCCTTTTGCAAGCCAAAGATAAGGATTGTACGCATGGGAAAAGATTTGCGCCTTTCACGTGTTAAAGTTCAAAATCAGGCTTACTCTGTAAAGCAAGCACGGGATTTACCACTGCGGCACAGCTACCCAGAGTGTGATCTGGATACCACATGGGAGTGTGATCAGAGGAACTGAATGTCCTACGTGGGCTACAGCGAAAGAATATTTCAAATGCAGACACTCAAATAGTGCTGTAATTTGTCTGTGGAAGAGGTTGTGAAGACATTCCTTTGTTTAATGGACCAGAATATATCAAGGACATGTTATAAATTAAGTAACACTGACTTAGGTTTCAGTGTACTGCCAAAAATAAGTATAACAAGTACTCTTAGAATGGAATATGAAAATAAATGCAGGGCTTAGTCTATTGGTAAAATGAGTTATTACTGAATCTTTCCAGGTTAGCAATTTAATCATTCAGTATTTGGTAACATGTACACTAAATAAGTGTTTATGCACACTACAGAAGAGGTGAAGATGAGAAGAGATGTCTTATTACAAGAACCAACGTGAAAAGCAGTATCTGGACTGCATAAAATCATCATGAAATCGTAAGAGAGATCCATTCCATGTTCAGCAAATCCCCTTGAATATTGGCAAACATTTCTGGGTCATGCACGTTTTCCTGAGTATAGTTACAAACATGTAACAAGGTATGACTGCAAATCTCTTGCTTTTGGAGAATTAGAGGAAACTAGTTACCCTACAGCACTGAAATCACAAATGAAGGTTTTTCAACTCCCAGCACAGCTGAAGGAAATGGACATTTTAAAAATAAAAACTGAATCCTCATTCATTCTTTGGACATCCTGTGAGAAAAATATTAGGGTGTGAGGTGGGGTGATTGATACAGGGAAGTCTTTGTCTTGGGTTAAAGAAACAGAATAAGCTCCTTAACCCTTCTGAGTAGTCACAGTGGACTGGCTTCAAAGATGTCTTCTTTAGAAAAAGAGCCATTGTTTTCCTCTGACTGTGGCAGAAACAGTCCCTTTACTAGATAACAGAGTTCTGCTCACTGCAGACAGTGGAACATTTTTCCTCTGAAGGAGAAATGCTCAGACCATAAAAGGTAAATACATATATGCATATACATGGACATGGAAGTTCACTTTGCAAACAGCAGTACCATTCCCAGCTGCCTGTCAGTCCGTCTGTGTTGGTTGTCACGGAGTTCCAGCTCTTCCAGAGGAAGGGACCTTACGAATGCTCCCTCACGTGCTTCAGGAGAAAAATTTAGGTGGGTCTTCTTGTTTTTAAGGATGAATATGAGCCAATAGTCACAGGCATATAAACCAGAGCTGACACAGCAGAGCAGGGGGTAGGCAAACAGGTCCCTCCAGGTGCTGGGCAGCTGTGAGCCTCGAGCCAGCCATGAGTAGAATTGATGTTGTCTTCAGGAAGCACCACTGGAACCAGGAAAGAATAAGTGCCCAGGGCCATGGGCCTATACAGGTCACCTTGGCACAGAGAAAGACTGGGAGCTCCCTGTACATCTGACAGCATCTTGATCACCCCACAGTAATGATCCTGTTTAGAAAACCTCTCTAAGTCAAACCTGGAGCATTTGTAGTGATCTATTAAATCAAGATGCTGATCTATGAAGAAAGATGGAGAACTTGTGTGAACCTCACCACTATGGAATAAAAAGGGGGCTATAATTAATATGATACTCTACTCAGAAAAAGCATGTAGTAGAATTTTTTGGGTTTTTTTGGTTTTTTTTTTTTTTTTTTTTTTTTTTTTTTTTTTTCAAAACTAATGTCTACCTATGGTGAACCATGGGTATCCTTTCATATTTTCCCTTCAACCAAAATAGTTTGTAATTTTAGATTGGATTCTTTTGGTTTGCTCTTCACATTTTTTTAAATCCACTGTTGAATTACAACAAGCGTTACTGTATAGATTTCCAATTTAATAAACTATAAATAAACTATAAATATATAAATTCCATGTCCTGTGCAGTTACTGTAACTGCTCAAGGCTGAATGTTTGCCTGTGTTAGTGGGTGATATAAAGGGTGAGATAAATATACACCAGGATAGTATGATATAAATATACAACAGGAGAATTACTATGTAAAAAAAATCTAGATGAGCCCATCAAGAAATGAACAAATATAGGCATTAGATTACATAAATCTAAATAAAGAATTAGATTATCTCTTTGTGTCTGGTTCTGATGGGATACAAGCAGGTGTGTTCAATGGTAGACAGGACTTTCTTTCCTCCTCTGAAAAAAGGGATTAATGTTTTGAAGTGGGTCTAAATGAAAATATCAATGAATGGAAAAGAGAAGCCTGAATTCATTAGGAGATTTGACATCAATTTTAGTACAGTGAAGAGTGTCTTGGGTTTCACAAACTCTCTCCGTAATCCAAGACTAAAAGTAGGCTTCATAAAACTACTTTGTGATTCTTAGTAGGAATCTTGAGATTCCTACAGGCATTTTTTGTGTCTTTGATTACATCCCCTTATGAGCTTTACCTGAAGTTTCAGTTCCACAAGTGTCCAAGCCTAGAAAATGGAAGTGAATTGATTACAGATGATACCTGCTCTTTATTTTCACCCTCTGTGTTTCACATACTTTCAAGTAACACACAAAAAATTTAGTTGGTAAGAATGGCACAGACTTTCCTTAAAAGATCTTGTATAAAAATTCTGCTAGCCCCAATTCTTGCTAGACTCCAGTTAGTAGAAACGTTCCCTGCTGTCTGTAAATCTGGAGCTAAACTTGAGAGGAGCTGAACTTTAGATGAGTTTCCTAGCAAAACAGATTTCTATTTAGCTCATTTATAAGAATAATTTTCAAGCAAACAGATCTGTGACGGGGTCACAGTCTTAACCCTACGAGAGATTTTTCCATCTCCTTTTATTTGCTCCAGACCTGTCAGCCCTCATGCAACATGTTCCCCCTTTTCTGCTGAAGGCTCAGGTACTTCCACAGCTGCATAACCTTTCCCCACCATTGCACGTCCAGGTTGGCTCTGTTGGAGCTGGGTGGAACAGCTGCTCTGGCATTCTAACAGACAGAAATGCAGCAGCAGTGCTCCATATGCACGGGGTGCTTGTTGGCGGGGCTTCATGCTCCTGGGAGACATGCTAAAGTGCACATGTCCCAGTTGCAGGACTGTGAGTCTTGTCATCTCATGGACCAACACATCCCTCGTGTGAGATCTCAGTCTCTGTGTGTGTCTCTAATGCAATCCATTACTGCAGTGCCCTTTCCCTGTACTGGTTTCTCCGGCAGGAAGAAAGCCTTCAAGCAGGCAGAAAACTAAAGCCACTGAGGTCTTAAATCAGTCGACTCAAAATATTCTGTCATTTCTGGGAGAAATCCCCAGTCTGTACTAACCCTCAAGCTCCATAATATAACAAAATAAATTAGCTCACGGTGAGCACTATTTTGAAGTGACTAGTTCATTACCTCCTTGCCCAGGGCAGAGGATTGACAAAAGGAAGAAAGATCCAGATATTTTCTGGATTCTTCTGTCGGATAAGTTACAACTTTAATTAAAAATGCTGCCTAGGAAGATGGCTGAAGTGCAAAGCCTCTGTTGGTGCCCAGAATGGAAAAAGCCTGTCTCCTCAAAGGGGAGCTGTGCACATATAGTCTATGTATTACTTTCTCTGTCTTGATTTGCAATGATAAATTGGAATTATATTTAGTTAGTTAGTTTAAGGAGAAATCCAGGATTGTGCCTCCCATTCAGAAAAAAACCCACTGCTGAAATACCAATGAGCAGCCACTATCTGTCAGCCATGGTAGGCATTCCAGGGGCTGGGAGAAGTGATGCTGGTCCACAAGCAGCCCCTGCATCACCAAGTGGCTGTTGTCAAGGCTGCAAGATATTCCTGCCCTTCCCAACATTTACATCCAGCTCCACCTACATGGCCTTCTCCTACTTTGCAGTGCCATTTGCAGCTGGAGTCAAGGCCTTGTGTTCATGTGCATTCTAAACTGTCCCTTTGAGATAAGCTGGCTGCTGCAAAAAATTAACACCAGGCTCAGGGATAAATGAGCTGGTTTTGCAGATGGCACCTGTGCTGCAAGGAGTATCCAGTGATTTCATTTCAGTGCAACTTCCTGCCGAGGTCACGTGAAATATATGTATTTTGTTAATTTTTGTTTATTTGGGGATCATTTTCTTCGCTTATAATAAATAAGGTATTTCTGCGTAGTACAAGAATCTGTCTGGCAATGGTGAATGGGCAGCATGGTCCTGCTGACCCTGAATGCTAATTTGATAGAGACAACAACACTTTTACCCAAAAGACTCCTAAATAAGTTAAATAAACATATATGGGGCAACTGCTGTGCTTTTTTTTTTTTCTTTCAAGAATGTAAAATACATTTCCAATTTCTTAGTTCCTCAAAATGTTTTCAGTGATTTCTGTCCTAATTCTGCTTTGCTGCTGTCATCTGTTTCTTGATATATAATGCAAACAGTCACAACTACTCTCTATTGGGGCAGGATTGCTGGTAACTTTCCATAGTACTGAGAATGGGATACTGATTTCTAGATTGATTCCTTCTGCTTATGTAAAGTTTGCTCCTTGTGGGCAGTAGTGATTAGATTTGTGATAAGAATGCTTACTGCGTTGGTTCTTCCTTTGCCCTGGAATGAATGCATTAGTGGCTACAGATGTGCAGCACAAACTCCTTCACATCATGAGGAGGAAGTTGCATTCACAAGCCCTCCCATCCCTTGAGGCTTACTGGTTCCGCATCCAGCAGAACATTTGCTGTCACAGAAGGTCCCAAGGTTGTTTCTGAAGTAAGATCAGCCTAATGAGAGGGTTTAAAAACCAGGAACTAAAACGTTGACCTTGCTTCTCCTGAGGTGTCATAAGTCTGTGCAGCATTACATTGTATTCATTTGCTTGGTCTGACAGATAAGCTATAGGTATTTAATCCGCTGAATCTTCAGAAGATCAGAAGTTCCATTCATATGAATCTCTCCGTACTAAACATGCTAGGAGGACACAAACTGTGTGACCTGAAGTCAAATCTAGGAGACATAAGTACTGAAGACTGTTCCATGTTGTCATGGATGCTTGTGTGTACTGATGAGGGCTTCTGAAAAGTTAGCAAGTGGATGACAGATACCTCTAGAGAAACAACTGTGGTATTAGCACTGGCAAATTCCTAACAGGAGCATTGACATTATACACTATATCCAAATTATCAAGAGATCTGATGTGTTGGGATGATGTACAAAAACTGACAGCCTTCTTACAGATATTGGCACAGACTACTGCTTAACTGGGTCATTATTTGCAGTTTAGTGAGGATGCATTTTCACTCAGGTGACAGTAGGTTACCTAGAATTTTGTGTTTAAATAACTGCAAAATCACAGGTTCTTGACTGTAAATACCAGAACGTGCCACAGATTATAAAAGGGAAGAATGGGGGGAAATCTCAATTCAGTAAAATGTGACCTTCCAGGAACAGAATTTGTCTTGTAACTTATTCAGTACAGTATTTCCACTTCATTTTCTGCCTTTTTACACTATTTAAGACAAAGAAATGCCCTGTACTCATCTTCAAGTTATTAGGTTATCCACATGAAGATTTAAGCTAAGAGAGTCTTTCATACACCATCAAGCACAGCCATTCCAGTGATGTATTGCTTTCTTCTGTAAGTCAATAGCAATCAGATGCAACATATTCTTTATCCTCTTTTCAAAACATGCACATAAGTGATGCTATTGGCTCGAGATAACAAAGAGTGATAATAAAAAAAGCAGCCAAAATTCTTGAATTGAGTAAATTGGCTCAAGCTGCAAGTTTTAAAGCCTTTTGATGTCCTGGGTCAGTCTTAATAAATACTGTACTGGATTAAATTAGAACCAGGGAACTAATACAAAACTTTCTATTAGAGAAAAGTTTGGGTTCAGATTCTCAAAGACACTTCATTCAGTCTCCAGAATTCAAGTCTGATAAGGCTGAAGTGTTATGGAGCAACATAAAAAGCTCTGTTCATAACAAGCCTTTTGTGCCATACAGACAGCTTTAATTTGTTGTGGGGCACAGGTGATACTGCAAAATTATGGGAACAGAATTCAGAAAAATTCAGGACTGAAAGGTCAAACACTTTGCTTGGGATATGGCTCCAATTTATGCCAAAACACCTTTGAAGGGGTAGAGCTATAGTATATCAGAAATAAACCCATTACCCTGTAGTTTGAATTTAATTTTTTGGAGGAAAGCCAAGAAGTAGACTGGAAAGTGTTCTTATTTCATGGGAACATAGTCTTCCATTTCTCCATAATTTCTGCTTGCAAAGAGGCTCTTTTTCTTTCTGGTCAGACACCTGCTACTTTGCTGAGCAATACATGTATCAAAGGTTCCTCTATACCTTCCTATCAATTTCTGACCTCGGAACAA
This sequence comes from Lophotriccus pileatus, assembly GCA_035583135.1. Lineage (NCBI taxonomy): Eukaryota > Metazoa > Chordata > Aves > Passeriformes > Tyrannidae > Lophotriccus > Lophotriccus pileatus. Next base: position 45,015,977 of record JAWWES010000081.1, on the reverse strand, counting down.
AGCTTTGTGTCAAAAAATGCATTAAAAGCGAAATAAATACCACACAACATAGTGTTCAAATAATACCTCTGAGTGACTGTAAAAGCAGTGTCATTATCTTTTTAGCCTATTAAACCTAGGTTCCAAATGTGCACTGAAGAGTGTTACTTCTAGTTCTCCCAGACCATGTCAGTGCTTGCTCTTCACCCTCTGCATTGTTGAGGTAAGAGCAAGTAAGACAAATCTGTTTTGGTTCGTCTACAGGATAATTACATGAACCTTAGGTGAAGCATGCAGAAAATACCAATTTTATTTAATGATTTTAATGATTTGTAAAGAAATGGGACAGGTTAGATCATGTTTCTAGATGACCTGGGTACCATTTTGCAGCCTCCACTGGGATAACAGCTCAGTTTCTGGTTGAATAATTCATTTTTATCCTGCCCAGCTGCATGCAAAGGTTAAAAAAGATATAATTAGTCTCTTTCTCTGTTCCCACCTCTGGCCCACACAAACCCTGTCTCTTATTCAAACCTGTCATTGTTAGCAGTATAATCCAGGTCTCCTGAAAAGAGACAGCAATGAAAAAAATTATGGTAATTTAATTCAGAATGATCTTTCCTTTGTAGTTTTCACATTACTTTTGCAGATTCATCTATTAATAACCTGTAGGAATCAGCTTCTATTTACATAGCACTTTTCTTCCCAAAGGGTCTCTGAGTGCTTTGCTAACCTTAGGGATCATTTCACTCTTTCCTGACAAATAAGGATCAGTTTCACCTTTATGACAAACTTCAGGCAAAGGATGGGAGGGAAGAATACTGAGCCCTGCCTGCCCCACACTCTGCAGAGCCTCCAGCTCCCAAAGTAGGGTGCAAGTGTCCAGCAGAAGGTCTCCCGTCTCATGCAGGTGGTGTTACTCCAGTGGCTCACTCTGTCTTTCTCTCCCTGTCTCCCCTCTCCTGCACAGAAGGAGTTCCAGCAACCAAGGAGATTCACACCTCTTCCTGTGTGCTGCTGCTCCTAGTTCCCACTCCATCAGCACTGAGCTTATCTTCAGCAATGTCTGTGGTGTCAAATGAATTATTTATTCAATTTAATTGAGAAGCTGGACTCTCTGGGAATGTTGGGGAGAGAAATCCTGCATGACTGTTGCTGCTGTTTCTCTGTGTTGATTTTTTTTTTTTTTTGGTCTACAGGGGCACCCCCAAAACTAGTTCTCATTGTGCTGGGTACTGTAGTGGTATCCACTGAGTTGTATGTAGCTCAGTGTTACTCAGTTAAAGGACAAGAGGCAATATGCACATGTTGAAATACACGAAATTCCATTTAAATATGGGTGGTTGAAGACTGGCACAAGTTGCCTAGAGTGATTATGGAATCTCCATCTTCTGAGATATTGAAATATCTCATGACATGGCCCTGAATACCCTGCTCTAGATGACCCAGATTAGAGCAGGAGGGTCGAACAAAGTAGTCCAATGGTCCCTTCTGACTTAACTATTCTGTGCTTAGCTATTCTTTGCTTGTTTAGAGCAAACACAGGATGTATTCCCAGATGCTTGCAATCACAGGTTGAAGTTGAAGGAATAAGTGGCAGAGGGAAGCATCCTATTCTGTCCAGTTACCAGACAAGTTGATCAAAGAATTGGGATTCACTCCAGGACCTTATATGGTCTTTCACTAGACCATGCTGGGGACAGAACGCAGAGGGCCAGGAACTGCCTCCAATTCAGAGCTCAGCTGTTACAAAGAGTTTCAACGTTTGTCAGGGCATGTCTGAGACTGGCTTTTATAGAAAACTCATGGGAGAATGAAAATAAGTTTTCATATAGCAATAACATTACCGGTATAAAATACAGATACATGTGTACATATGGGGTCCTCCTACCTCAGGTATGGGCTTTCAGATCTTAGAATAGTCACATGGACTGCCAAAGTTATCATCCATATGTTTTTCTAGTGCCTCTTGTAAGTTCTTTGCAGCAAGCTGAGTGGACCCAGGTGCAGTAGTACTACAGGTATACCATTTATGTAAACAATGATCACCTTCAGTGATGAGCTCCTGGAGATCTTCATTCAGTGCTGACAGCCCCCGTGGGACTCAGAAGAGAGTACTTTCGGCGAAACAAATACTTTTTCCAAGGATTTGACTTCAAAAGCAGTTTCTAGTAGCTGAAAAAACGGACCCAAAAATTACTACTGAAATCACAGAGAACGCCTTTATTTCAGCAGGTGTCTGGCCATGTTGCAACCAGATTTATGGTCTCAAGCCTCTCCACTCTTCTGTGTCTTAATCAGAAATATCTCTGTCAAAATCATCAGGATGATGTTGATGTAAACCCTGTATTCTGAAGAAAACCTGGGCTTTTGAATGAATTGTTTAGTACTCCTATCCATACCTTTCTGTAGCCCTGGCGCATTGGACACGGTATATTATGACTAGAAGAATCTGGCCATTTATGACTGACCAGAAGTAAAATCTCTACAAAGGATTTTTCTCACAATGCTGATAATCAGGGCAGTGTTAGCTGTGCAAGTGAGCCAAAGGCCTGGCCTGCAAAGCTGGCAAAAAAATGCGGCTTTGTCGGGATTAAACCACTGAGTGACAACTTGCAACTTGAAAGTTAGTTTTCAATGATGTAACTATCTCACCCATCTAGCTTTGTTGTGATCCTGTAGAAATGCTGAGTTTAATAAAATACCTTTGATGTTATTGCTCGATAATGCTTTTGTATGCATTATCCACTGTGTTTTGTATTAAGTAATTATATAATATATAAACATAATATTGCAAAAATGTGATATTTGAGACATTAATTTGATAAAAAGTCGAAGCAAAATTAATCAAGATAGTAAAGTTGGCACAAAGCAGTTCTGGTTATTGACATGACAGTAGTAGGCCAACTCTTTAAAATCCATGTAATAATAGCTTGGAAACAAATTTCTTTAGAATTTTAATTTCCTGAGGACTTTCTACATCAGAATGATTTTATATTAATTTATTTAATGTCAGAATTGCCTGTGGAAGAGGCCTAAGCCTAAACTGGTTTTAATTATAGCAAATAAAAATTTTCATAAAAAAAACTCCACTGCATTCAAACGGCTTTTGGACTTTCCTCTGAAGATGCCATTTTCAAGCATAAATCAAACTCCTCTTTTCAATAGTGGCACAACAAATACCAGTTCTTGTGGCAAATTTTTTTCCTGTGCAAAGGACTGTCAGAAGACTGGTTGTGTCAGTGAATCCTCAAATTCAAGTTATGTGGACAATTTTACTTAAACAATATAATTTGCTTTTTCCACTAGGGAAATCCTTATAGCATATCATATCAATGTCTGATGCTTAAAGACACTATTTTGAATAAGGAAATAACGCTACAAAATTAACTATATTCATCTTCACTAATCAGTAGCGCCTCAGTGAGTCCTGTTCATTAAACTCATCTTTGTTCCTTATGTGTGTGCTCAAGGGTATGAAATTATGGGACAAAAATAGCATCAGCGTTCGTAAAATCTCCAGAGAAAACCAGCTACCGGTGTACTTGACAACAGGGAGAACAGCTGGAGAGTCTAATACCACCTCCTCCAACTACATAAAAGCCAAAAATTCTGGCAAACTGAAGATTTATGCTTCCTAATTTTGCCCCTATAACATGATTTTCTCTGCAAGACACAAATATCTTGGGTTTTTTTTTTTTGTTAAAATGTGACACTAAACTCTGTATTTTCTGTTACGCAACTACCAGTTTAACAAGCAACTACCTTTAGTTAACATTTCTGCGACTTCCTTCTTATCACCGCCGACATACCGAATCTGTCTTCCAATTTGTAGGCTAAAAGCACGGAGGATAGAAGAGAGATAAAAATGTCCCTAAACTGAAACTGTGCTCCTTGTCTCCTAGGAGCAGACACCCAGTAGGGCCATTTAAGCAGAGTTGCCGACAGAAAGTGAAAATAAGCTACACAGGTCATTTTACATAGTGAGAGACATCTAAATTGAAGTCCCAGGTGCACTATTTCAGAACTGGTAGATACAGATCATGGAAGAGGAAGACTGCTAGCATTGGTTCAGATACTGCAGGCATAAAATCCATGCTGTCTGGGGAAAGATCTGCAACCTCTAAGCACGAGCCAAGGTCCAGCCTTTTGAGCAAGGATTTTGACATCAGCATATTAAGAACCAAAAACTGTACAGGGGTGATAGCAGAGCACAGTTGAAAACAGAGATGAAAGTCCAAGACTCTGTACATAAAGGCTCTGACATCCATTCACAAATACCTCAAAAGCCATGATCAGTGGATTAATATCTATCACTTTGTAGCACAGAGAAGCCATCTGTTTTACTGTAGGCAGGAATATGTGTATCAGCAGACATCAGTATCAAGAGATACACACCAAAATCAAAGGGCACAAGCATCGACACAAGTTAACAACAAGGAAATCAAAAACTTCTAAAGCAGGATATTCAGACAATCCTGAATCAGATTTCTGAGAAAACTGCTTCCCAGTGCAAGATAATACTTTCTCTTCTGACATTGTACTTGTACATATGCAGCAAAGCTGGGAAAGCGGATTGTGATCTAACCTGCTGCTTGCAGATGCTATTGATCAGGCATGGAGGAGAAAATGTAGACAGTGAGTATTTTATGTCAGAAATGAAAGCTAATTCAATATTTAGATATGCAGACAATACATAAGAAATAATATTCTCATAAGGCATAGGCTAATTGAAGTATTATAAACTCTCTCTCAGATTATCTTCTTTATTCTAGCAGTCCACTGGTGTCAGCATCCCTGACTGTCCTGGCGCAGGGAAATCCCATAGAGACTAATTAAATTTTCCTGACTTGCAATAAGAATACAGGGAATTATTTTTAAATCCTATTTTTATGTCTGTGGTTTTATCTAGCTGCAACAGATAAGATGTGACCAAAAGCACAAACATGCCTACACCACCTTCTCACAATTGGGAGTCTGGAACGTGTATACCAGATCCTGAAAACCAGGAGCCACAGCAGTTCTACCAGCACAGTTTGTCAGCTGCAGCAGGATTAGAGTACAGTGTATGGGTATAGGCAAGAAGAGAAACAAAGCCTTCATTCATAGCTAAAACTCGAGAAGAGGAGCCTCAATACAGCTGTGACAGATTACCACCTACCAGTCTTCATGAGAAGATAAAAACGCAATTGTCAGCTCTGGGTCCTCCACGGTGACACAGTAAAAAGAGCCAAGGGCGAACGCAATGATGTGGGTGATGGACTTGGGTATAATATTAGAAATAGTAGCATTTGATGTGATGGTTTAAGCAAGAAATCCTACTGACTAATTTAAGATACATGTCTTAGGGCTGAGATGTATCCCTCTTCAATACACAGAATCAAGTCAAGACATAATAAACAACCAGGCGCACTTTCTAAACCTGGCCAGTTTAGAAAAGAACCAGGCACATAACATTGGAGGCTATATTCCCAGCTCATTTTGTGATTACTAGTTCTTGGAAAGAGCAGGTAATGCTGAGTAAATATGAATCTCTTTGAGAGTGAATGGTTGGTGCTTCATGTGTTTTCTAAGCATCTCCTTTTGCTTCAGAACATCGGGAACATTTGCATGAAAATAGAAAACATTTCTTTCTGAAGAGCCAGTGTTCCTCTGCTGCTTGTTCAATTCATCAGGTTTAAAGGCATTTATTCTTACTTGTGTACCCTGGCATTATTAAGTCCATAATACCATACAGAATAGCATTTATGAGTGCAATGGTCCTGCTGAAAGCAATCAGTTGTCTTGTTCATGTGCTGACTTTTTTGGATTAGGACAAGAGTTCTTTAAAAGTTGAGAACTAAAGCTCTGACCCTTTCACTTCCCTGAAGCTACTTCAGTTTAGCAAAGGTGTAAGACTTGAGATTTGAGTGCCTCATTATGGCTCATACTGATTGCAGCCATTGCTGAGGAAATAAGTAGCGTGAACTAGCAAGTTCCCTGGAAAAGAATAACACTTTGTTTCCTTTTAAATCTGGTTCCTATCTAACCCAGAAACAGCTGACATTTTTTTGAACCTGACAGTTGAGACTGTCTGCTATTTTGCACATAATAACGATGCTGAACCAACGAGTGGAATGGGAAATGTAACCACATTCTCAGGACTGCTGCCCAGCTGAAGGAATGGGTGGGGATCAGACTAGCTGTATCTGCTTGGATGAGTCAGCCCCACTCGCTGGCATTGACACTTCCAGAAAGAGTTAATGCTGTTCTGCTGACTCACAGAGGCAGATGAATCTCTTTTCCCTTTTGATACAGAGCAAAAGCGCCTCACCGGAGAAGGCACAGCAGACAAGGAAAATAACAGGGGCACGCCTATAACCAGTTTGCAGACCACCACAAGCAGTACCTGTGTGCTGCTTCAGTCTGCTTCTGCACACCAACATCTTACAGCAGCTCTGGGAGCCCCAATTCTAAGGTGTTGATGCACAGTCTGGAGGCAGGGAGGAGTTTATTTTTGACTGTTAATTTTACTGATGATGTTGATGCTGCTGTGCTTTAAATGTCTCTGATTTGTTTCATGCAGCATCTCCAAAGTATCACAATTCATCTCAGCTTGTTCTGCCAAAAGTCCTTGCCAAGGCCTGTGTTGGAGGAATTCTAATAATGGACATATTTTGTAAAAAATATGTACTGTGAACAACCCATCATATTCAGTTGAGACAGAGGCCTTGTGCTCCCAAAACAGAAGACTTGTTTACATAAGACACCTGCGGACCTCAGGCACTTTCTCATGTGAATGAGAGACTGCTTTGTAATCAACAGGACATGTTTATCTACGAACACAGCAAGCTTCTGTTTCATGTTTTGAGAAGTCTGCAGTGGGAGGCTGAACTCCGAGTGAAGAAATTTTCACTAGGTCTTTCTAACCAATAGCTGCAGAACAAAGCTCATGGTCACCCTGACCTCTCTCATTACTGGGCCCTTGTTTTGAACTCACGTGGGATGAAGGGTATAAATTTACACGGTGTGTTTAAATAAAGGTTCACATTTTATTCAATTATATTAATTGATTTCAGTGCGTTCCATTTATCCCTGTCGTGTCGTCCAGCGACAGGCCTGTGCATCTCTTATATTGTAATCTCTTCTCTGACTGCAACACATGGAACTCTTCATTCATTTGGGCATATCACTCTTTTCCCACAGTTCTCTTGTAATTTCTCCTCTTCCACTGCTCCAAATGCAAACTCCTTGTTCTCACTTTCATAGCCACTCACAATTTAACTGTGTCTCATGCCAGTTATGGTATTTGTTATCCTTCCACCCACTCTCACTTTGTTGATTGCTGCCTCCCCTTTTCCTTCTTTATCCTACACTTCCCTTTATGACTGGGGACAAAAGCCTGCAGTGAAACCAGTTAAGTCCCTGCTATAGACTCCCTTGCAATGTCTCTGTCATGTATCATAGCACTGAAGCACCAGCTAGTAACAGAAAGGTAGAGGATGGTCAGGGCTGCAGGTTGACTAAGGAGCGGCACACAGAATCCTGTGAACTCAGATTCCCCTCCATGTGTTTTTTGAAAACGTTCCTTAGGATACAGACAATGTCTTCATCGACAATGCCTTGTGATTGCGTGTCTTCTGTATGGCAGAACAACTCTTAAATGACCTGTGAACTGGCTTGTCTTCCTCTCCTGTGGAACAGGATTGCTTCACAGTCTAAGTGTCTTGCAACTTCCCAGGGAAGCAGGGTGCCATATTTCATAGCTGTGTTTTAAGCCACAGAGACTGAGGCCACACTAGAAGCATACACAAGCGCCAAAGCCACCTCTGCTTAGTGCAGGCTAATACTAGACTTCTTCACCTGTCTTTTTTTTTCTATACAAAGATAAATAACAGCAAAGACAAGACCTAGAGCCATGTTTAGAACAGGCTGGAAAACACTCAAAGTACTTGCAGAGTTATGTGCTTTCCAGGAAGCTATTTTTCAATGTATTGTTGCAGTAAATATTTAGCTTTTGCAAAGACAAACTCATAAAACAGTCATTAAGGAATGCTATTTTATGTACAAATATTTTTCAGAACAATTTAAAATGTTTTCACATTCCTGCTACCTCCACAGCATTGTCATTAAACAACTACTGTTTTACTGCATCTCTTTTCCTTCCGGAATGGCTGTGACATGTCAGGCCTTGCCCAGAACCCCACGGCTCATTCAGATGTTCAGAATATCTGTGCTTCAAGAACACACAAAATTTGACTCCTGTTCAAACCCACCCTACAATGGGCTTTAGCAACTGGTAGAACATAAGCCTGAGTCCTGCAGTGTGTATACTCTGGTGGGAACAAAGCTCTGGCATTGCCCTTTAGCCCTATCTGAGGTGTCTTTGTACTGACTCAGATTGCCAGTCTCTCAGTTCTACCTGCAGAGACCATTTGATTTGGATTTATTATCTTTATCAACATATCAAATCCTGAATATGCTGGTTTGAGCCAAGCTCCAATACTGGCTAGGTTTGCTGGTGAAATACATATGAGACAAAATGGTTATAATTATAGTCAGGCTCCTGGCCAATAAAATATAAAATAAGCAAGTGTGGTAGTTACAAGACAAAAATAAATATAGTCCAGGGATGAATCTTGCCTAAGCTTTAGAAGCTCAGTTAAGAGGAAGTCTCACATGAGTGAGGATTTTAATCAACCTGCAGGTGGGAACCTTGGCAAGAACATGAATTCAGTCTTCTAGAACACTTCTTCAGGTCAAATCCTATCCACTGTATAAATGGAATGGATGAAAGTACTGCATTTAACACTGTTTGTAGTCCAACTAGATCTAACTAACCCCTATTATAGGGGTTTTTTATGTTTTAAGATTACCTTGAGATCACCTTCACCTACGGAGGTGAAAAGTTAGTTGTTTGGACTACTTCTCTCTTACACCCATTCCCATAGAATCTTCTTTTCCTGTTGTTTACTTTTGATGTTTGTCTAAAGGCCTCAGCCTATATAAAGTGTGCTACGAAAAAAGTCTATTAATACATTCCCTTTAGCATTCTCTGCATATATTTCACACTTATCTTTAGAATTGAAGCAGTCTTTTTAGTCTGTGCTAGTACAACACACAGTCTAATGGAATTCCAAAGATGAATACCCCTCAAAGCTCCCAGAGCTCTCATCCAGCAGGCCCTCTATCTTACTGATACCACCGGATGCTCTGAACAATGTTTTTTCAATTTCTAGAAATCGTATTTACAGACGGATTACACTTCGTCGTAACTGCCTTGGATAACTCTCCTTCAGTAATCCTTTTAGGATTCCTGATGGCAGTTGCTTTTCCTTGGTCCACACTTCCATCATCTGTGGGGAGCCCCACTAGAGCCCATCATGACATGCAGTGGCTAAACAGCCCTAGGCTGGCCACCACTGTTCAAATGCTCTCACCATCCCTGCCACCTTGCCTCACTCCTGCAGCTGCACAGGTACAGCCAGCTTTTTGCAGGAGTGTGTGATGATCCAGGTAAGGGGTTAAAGATTGTGGTTAAGGTTGGGCTGAAAATGTTTACAGTTTTTTAATTAAAAAGGGCGTGATTATCAAAGTTATTTTAAAAATTGCAGTCATCTGCTCCAGCTCTTGGATGTGGGGCATTTTATGGCTCCAGGGACATCTGTTTGTATAACTGACAGGGTGGTGCAGAGGCAGTATCTGCTGCTGATAGAAATGCCTGTCAAACGATGAGCTTAGTGTCTTTGCTGAGAGAGGTGTGTTGACTTCTCTGGAAAGATTACTCCCTTGCTCTCAGCCTGCTTGCCAACTGGCTGTTTCCTTTGTCTGGGCTTCTAGTACTCATGTAAAGGGTGGTACAAAACCCTGGCTTGTTTTGTGTAGAAGTGCATGATCTCTGTTCTCTGCAGATAAATCGTTCTGACATGATGCAGCAGTAGCAAGCTGCTTAGTCCGACCAGCTTCTGTTATCTGTTTCAGACGCTTCAGTGGCCTTTAACTGTTTCATCACAAATGATTTCTGACAAATCCACAAGAATACCAAGCAAGAAGGGGGAGGAAAAGTTTTGATCTCTGTGCTTACAATCAAAGCTACACATTGGTGGGCAGTATGAAACATCCCTTAGCTCCTTCTTCAACCAGCAAACCAGTGATTATCTGTGACTCTTCAAAGGACACAATCCCCAGACATTATATGATCAGTTCACTTCCTCACATTACTCTGAGACTCTCCCCTCACATCAGCTGTGAAACCATTAGCCAAGCCTTCTAAATTGTATCACAGAAATATTTTTCCTCAGCTGGGAACAAATATACTTCTCAGAACAATCTCAGGATGATTTGATCCTACTCCTTTCACAGAACTGAAACTGCTCTTTTCTGAGAGGACTCAAGTACCAGCTCCTTTCTCCTGACCCTCTTCAGCTGTTGACTGTGAAATTCTCCTTACTTACCTGGCACTTTCACAGAGATTGGTAACGCATCACTATACTTACTTGCTCCCAACATCTTTTTTCCTGTAATTGACAGTAGGTGTCTTTCCACAGAAAAATAGCTCTGTGATGTTATGGCTGAGTATCCAACTCTGTCTGTACTCTGCTACTTTCCCGTCTTCTCTCCCACATGCAACTCCTCTCAGAAATGACAACCTCAAAAGCAAATCCTCTGTCAAGAAAAAGTTCCACAGTTATTCCCTCTCATCAGTGCAGATCAACATAAGTTTGCTGAGAAATGCTGCCTGAGGATCACAAGCTTTTGATTTGAATGCACTTAACGGATTTCTTTCTTGAATCTGTACCTGCTTAGAGTCAGTATCCACCAGCTGCAATGACACTTCAGGCTCTAAAACAGCACCCTCACGAGAAGCAATTTTAATGGCACTTAGGCAGAAATACTTAATCTTGATTTCATCATACTTGAAGTATTTAACAAGAAATAGTTTAATAAAAATGTCATTAAAACAACTCCAAATATTCTGTTTGTCCTTTAACAATAGTCTTTACCCTCTCAACAGCTCTGCAGTTTGTCTCATGAAACTCCTACTGTCTTGTTACCTCATTATTCCCTTCTAAAATTTTATCATTATAGCCCACTTCACACCTCCTCTACCATACTGTCAAATGCTCCTGTGACCTATGGTGCATATTATAGTTCCAGTTATAGCTGTAGAATCAAACCTGCAAAATCTACACCCTGATCTGCCTGACATGTAGGTCATCTTTGGCTGGCCCCCAATTTATTTAGGCTTCAGCCTCACTAGCCAGAAAACTACTTTGTTCTTTGAGATTCATGGCTGAAAACCACAGAATAGAGCTATATATATTAATACTGCTTACAAAGAGTTTTCAAGTGTGCTGCAATCTCTTTGAATGACTGAATCCATGCAGAGATTAATTATATCTGGTAGACCTAGAAATAAAGTATCTCTAAAGGGCCCTGCTGGACAGTGCCTATCAACCAATGATCTCACATACTTTCTGCTTCTTCCACCCACTTGTTCAATTATTCCTTGATGAAGAGGAATAGATATGAGGCATCCATGCATCTCCAACCTGAAATAAATTGCTGTCTTTTAGTTCTTTGCTATGGAAGTCTAAATGATGCTAAATGCATTTAACCTCCCTGTGGCAGGTTGTCTTTCCTTGCAGAAAAAGAAACTTAGCTCAACGCTTCTCCCCTCCAATATCTTCGCAAATACCCCTGACTGCATTCAGCTGGGTGCTGGGAGTGGAGACCAAAAGAACTGAAGCTCTGCCTGAGAACATTTGCCACCCACACACTGCAACAGTGTTCAGGAGCTAAATCTTATTTATGAGGCTTAGTTTCGTTTCCAGTCCTTTGTGCCAAAAATCCCAGTGCATTATAATTTGTACACATGGGTGGCCACACAGTTTTGGCATTATTTGCTACACACTAGCTCTCTTTTAACCTGGTCTGGAGTCTATAGACATGCAACAGTCCCACAAATGTGTGGGAGCATGGATATGACAAACGACATTGGAGATGCATGTTGAGACACATTCAACAGGCAACAAAAAATATCAGAGAACTCTTAAATAAGAGACATCGAACTAGCACTGAAAAATGTATTAACTGTATTGCAACATTTGAGCACAAGCCCAGAACTGGAAGCAAACAGCTTGCTTTGAACATTTCATCAGGCATGTTTCTCTGTAGTAAGCAAAACTAGAAACCTAGCCAAACTATAGGTACTCAATACCCTTTGGACTAATTTGGGACAAAGACCAAACACATTTTGATGCTCAGATATCTTTTGAATAGAAGGCAAACAACTCTGGTTTTTCTCAAGATATGCTTAGGCACAGGTTTTGAAAGAAAACTGATTCACTACCTTCATTCATGTTGAATTATACCAAAGCTAAAATTTACTTTATACCCTCAATCAACTACCCTCACTCACCTGAAACACTTGACAGTGATATTACAGTAACTCATTCTCCAAATGAGAATGTGTCCATGTGTCACTTTGATGTGGGAATATGTCTGACATGGGATCAATGCCAATCTCAAAGGAGTGCCATATGCACTTTAGTTCTGTTATTTGCATGAATTATCCCATATATACTTGGGAAAGATTAGCAACTCCCTTTTGCATCTGTATTTGTCAGAAAAGGGCTGCAAAGGTAAAGAAGAGAGTCTGAGTTCTGGATGCTTGCCAGAAAAATGTAACTCTATCCCACCCACTGCTCAAGGTAAAGACTAAAGAAACGTTCATCATTTGTGTCATTAGTTCTGTCCCTCCCCGAATCTCCAAGTGTCAAACTGCAACACAACAAGCCTCAAACCGTGTCATGAGTAACTGTATAACCAAAAAAACCTGTAGTTTCTAGCCTGATTATAAACTATCATGCTTATAAAGCAGCGTTTCAAAAAACGCCGCCAAGTCTCACGGCTACCGCGCTTGGGAGCTTTGTGCTACTTGAAAGCTTCCTTGCTTAAGTCTTTGCTACAAGGACCGACAGCGCCCGTCGGACGGGTGGGGTGCCTGGTGCCCAAGGCCAGGTCTGGACGCCCTATGTCCAGGTTTGGTTCCGCGTCTGGACTTGGAGAGCACCGCTGGAAGGTCCCAGTCACCGAGTTTAAACTCCCTTCCTCCGCGTCTCCCCCGTCCCCTTCCCTTCCTGTTAAGTCGAATCCAAGGCGTGTGCGGTCGCTTCCTGGATGTTCCTCCCGCACCCGTGTCCCCGGCCCCGGTCCGAGGGCGCTGTCCGCAGGCAGCCCCTTCCCTTCGCCCCTGCCCACCGAGGAGGGAGGGCGGACACGGCAGCCCCGCGGGCGAGGCGGCGGCGGAGATGAGAGGCTCTGCCCCCGGAGACGGGTGAGGGGACACCGGGGCGGTGGCGGCGGGTGCGATGGATCGCCGCCTGAGACGAGACAGCTCCCCGCCCGAGGGCAGAGGGGCGGCCGCTTCTCGGCAGCTCCCCGGGGAAGGGAGCACGGCCTGCCCAGGGAGCGCAGCTGCCCCGGGCCGGCACCGGCGGGCGCGGCAGCGGAGCCGGCCGGGCTCACGGCTCCTCCCGCCGGGGCGCTGCCGGGCCGGGCCGGGGGCGGAGGAGGCGGGGAAGGGGGGAGCCGCTGCCGTCACCGAGGCTCCCGACTCACTCGGCTCGTCGCCGCGGCAGCCCCAGCCCCGCTCCCACCCCCTCGCCTGCCCCCACCCTCCTTTCCCTTTTCTCTCGCTTTCTCGGTGAGAGCACTGTGCCTTCCTTCCCAGATGGCAGCCGGCAGCGCCATGCAGCCTCTCGTTCCTCCTCCTCCTCTCCCTCCTCTCCGACTCTAAGTTAATGCCATGCTGCCGCTGCTCCTCCCGGCACTGCTGGCCGCCTGCCTGCCGCCCTGCCAGGGCTGGAGCCCTTCGGCGGCTGCCAGCGGTCAGGAGGAGCAGGAGCAGGAGCTCTTCTTGCCCCCTGCCAACTCCTCCTCCCGCTCCTTGGCCAGCCTCGAGATGGACCTCGACGGCGCAGCGAGCAAGGAGGAAGGGAGCACCGACAGCCCGGGCACGCCGGCTGCCCCTAGCCAAGAGCCTTTCTCTTCCACTCCCACCTCCCCCGGGCAGCAGCAGCAGCAGCGGGAGCAGCAGGAACAGCAGCAGCGTCCCCAGCCGCAGGGGCAGCCGCAGCCCGCCGAGGACCCGCACTGCAACATCAGCGTGCAGCGGCAGATGCTGAGCTCGCTGCTGGTGCGCTGGAGCCGCCCGCTGGGCATCCAGTGCGACCTCCTGCTCTTCTCCACCAACAGCCACGGGCGGGCCTTCTTCTCCGCCGCCTTCCACCGCGTGGGGCCGCCGCTGCTCATCGAGCACCTGGGGCTGGCGGCCGGCGGCCCTCAGCAGGACTTGCGCCTCTGCGTGGGCTGTAGCTGGGTGCGGGGCAGGCGGGTCGGGCGCCTGCGGGGCACCGCGCCCCAACCCGCTGCTGCCGCTGCCTCCTCCTCCTCCTCGCTGTCCTACCCGCCGGCGGCGGAGCCCGGCCAGTACTGGCTGCAAGGGGAGCCGCTGAATTTCTGCTGCCTGGATTTCAGCCTGGAGGAGCTAAAGGGCGAGCCGGGCTGGCGAATGAACCGCAAGCCCATCGAGTCCACCTTGGTGGCGTGTTTCATGACTCTGGTCATCATCGTGTGGAGCGTGGCCGCCCTCATCTGGCCCGTGCCCATCATCGCCGGATTCCTGCCCAACGGGATGGAGCAGCGCCGCGGCACCACCGCCGGCACCGCCACCGCCACCGCCGCCAAGTAGCCTGTCCCGGTGACCCCCCTTCTCTTCGTCGTGTGCTGTGGAGGGACGCGGGACGGACTCTGTCGTGTTTTTGTTGTTTAAAGCGTGCCACAGGTGCGCGGCGGGCCGCGGGGCCGCCTCAGCGCCCGGCCGGCCCTACCCGGCTCCCAGGGGAGGGGCCCCCAGGGGGTCTGTGTGCGCGTTTTATATCTTTAATACCCGTTTTAAACGAACGTTTTGGTAAAAAAAAAAAAAAAAAAAGAAAAAAAAAAAGAAACAAAAAGTCCACCCAAAAAATCCAAGGGGGAAAACAAAGAACCTCCTATTTGGCCATATTTATTGTCATCGCAGTAGCGTTTTCATATAGGATACAGTTTGAGTGGGTTTTTCCTTTATGGACAGAAAGGGACATTTCTCTTGGCAGGCTGGAGAACTGAAGTGAGATATATATATATATTGTTATTGCTGAGGCTGAACTTTAATGAATCTTTTACACTGTATTTCCCGGTTGAGATAGTGTGTATTTATTAATGTAGCTCTGCGTAATTTGGCTTTTAATACAGAGATTTTTCTTTCTGGAGCCACTGTAGCCTTTTGTTGGTCTGTTTCCGCCAGGGTGGAACGGAGGTTTTGGCTGACCTTCCTGTCTGTGAACCTGGCACAAAGCTCCCCATGAGATGGTGTTATCAGGGTTGATGGTGGGAAAAGGGGAACCCCAAACCCTTTCTGAATGGTGTTTGCCCTATCCATACAGTATATGTGGGTCTGTATGCCTACACCAGGGTTGGGTGGAGTGGGTTGGGGATCTTGGCTCTGCCAGAGATCCTCCAAGGCATTTTAATCCACACCACTCCACAGATTACACCTTTCTCCTCAGTTTGAGGTCAGGTGGCTTCAGTCCTGGGAAGACGAGGACCACTCCTTGAGGTACGCTAAAAGCAGCGTGGGGGCAAGTCTCTGACTTTCACAAAGTTCTTTCCTCAAAAGCAGCTTGGATGCAGTGTATTTGTTGGAGACACGGTAATACTGTACCTTTTTTTCATTTGCCAGTCTGCAGGGTTGTTCACAGAAAGTCTGTGGGGTGAGAAGGCAGGAGCTGCCAGTCTAGAACTAGATTGCAGCTGCTGCTGTGCAAGCATGCAAAGAAGAAATATTTCTTCTCTCTTGTTTGGGCAGACAGTTGTGTAGCCAAAAATATCGTTTGTTGTATACTTCCAACTGTTTAGCCTTATAAGAAGTTGTTTCATGATAAATCCAGCTGAAGTTTCTAAAACCAAAATATGAGCTAAGTGACAAGTATTTGCAACAGGAATTCTCATTCCTTTGCCAACATCTATGTATTTAATTTGTTAGGAACACCTGAATTCACTTGGGCCTAATTTGGTGTATTTGTAACGTTTTCTACCCAAGGGTTTGGTGGAAATGACTGGATGAAAAGTCTGGGATGATTAAATTCTTAGGATTCCTCAATTAATCTACTTTTTAACTGAAAACAAAATAAATTAAATGCATGCTGTTTGTTTAGGCTGTTTGGAAAAAAAATGTGGAGAGAACAAAATTGACAAGCAGCAGAAATTAATCAAGATTTCAAAATGCTTTATGTCACTGGGCTGCCTCTGTTTTGCCCACTGTTTCTCCTGTTGATCTTGATGGGGTCGTCACTTGAGTAAATAGTGCAGTCATTGTGAGAAGTGCTCACTTGACCTGTTGATCCGAAGGGCACCTTCCCCCGTTGCTTAGTTTACAGAGCCCCTCATTTCTTTCCTTGATGTGAAAAACAGTGTAATTTCCACCTTGTGCAAGCTCTTGTGCACAGACATTTGACATGCTAGAAAGCAATTTTGCGCCTATCATGTCCTGTGTGACAGAGAAGCCTCTTCATACTGAAAGGCAAGGCTAGCAAGAAAACATGATGGTAATGCGAACACCCTCCTGAAAGAGAAATGTTCTATATATGGAATAGACCTTAGAAGAGTTGCCGTGCTAGGAAATAATTTCTTCTTTTGAATGAGATGCTTTTAGGCAGAGAGTTAATTTTTGTTGAAAGTTTTTCTGGCTTTGTAGTTCAAAATGTATAGTCCTCATTGTTATGCAGGCAGCCTGTGCTCAAACTCAAGGTTGGAATTTTTGTTTGTTTTTGGTTTGTTTTGTTTTTTTTTTTTTTTTTTACTTATCCTTGTTTCACCAGTGACCTGCTATTCGTTGTTGTGGGTTTTTTCCTTTTTTTTTAATTGCATCAACATAATGTCAGAAATAGTCAGCTTCAGCTATTAAAGGTTTATTATTTGCAGTTCTTGCAAACACCTGCAAGGTGGTACACCAAAACTGGTACAAAATGGCTTGTGTTTTTCTAATTTTTATCAATATCAGCTTGAATACAAACTTCATGAATAGGTAGCGGCACACTCAGAATATTTTGCTGCTTCACTTATAAAACGTGACAGAAAAGAGGGATTTACTCATAGTTATTCTATAAATAAACTTGTAAGTGGAGCTACTATTAAAAATCTGATAAAACACGAAACGTTTTTAACACAGGGATGGCATTAAACAAATGAGCAAACTCCAAAGGCAAATCTTGTTCAGAATATAAAAACCTAGAACATTTTCAGGGAGTACTGATATCAGACACAATGTACAAAGGGCACTTGTCTGTTAGGGAAGGTGTTTCTGTAGATCATAGTAATCGTGGGGGTAAGCATGTTCCTATCACAGAGAGAGGCCAGTCTGTGTTTCTGCACCTTAAAGAGGAGTTTAAGGCACAGCAGAGGGCACAGAGATACCTGATGTAGAGGCTTTAGCCTGGATCTAACTCCCTGAACCCTTGGGTTTCGATGAGGTGGCAGCAGGGCTTCTGTAAAGAACAGAGTAGAAATGCACTACGCAGACCGTGAGCTTTCTTCAGTCACTGTCACATCTAACATCAATAACTCTGCTCCTGTAGCTGTGGCTGCTTCTATGACTCTAAGTAACCTACAATTTTGAGTAACTTTTGCCCACATCCATCGGAATTTCATCTGAATCCAATCCAGAAGAGGCAAGCCCAGGGCAATGTGAAACGGTACATCTGCACACCAGCTAGTTTTAGGGCCCAACTTTAGACACTGAAATGTCTGTTTTCTTTTTCACTGGCAGTGGAGCTTTATTGTCTCTTTGCTGGAGTTGATTCTAAGCTTTTTTTATTAATTTGGATTTATTTTTAAGACCTGCTGGTAGCAGAGTCAGCATGAGAGCAGATGAGTCACCATATATAATCCCTTATGTACTCAGGGAGGGCATATATATGTATGTATCTTTCTATACATGAGGACTCACTGTGTAGAATAGAAAGTCAAAATAAAAGGGACAGAAAGGATGGTGAGAAACAAACAATACTAAGCAAGTAATACTAGTTTTCTTTCTCTGTTTGTTGGAACTTGTTTCCTGGTAGGTTATCCTGACTTTATTTATGTACAAGTGTTCGTTAGAAAGCAAGGGATAGCTAGAAACCGAGGTAGTTTCTTGGTTTTCTTTTTATGTAAGTCAACTATATTACAGATTTCTTTTTTTTTCATTCTAGGAACCAGGAACTCTCTCCAGAGAGAGATTCAGTGTTAAGAAGGTATTAGGCTTGTCTGCTACTGTTAGAATTTTTTTTGTATATTCAGAACTCAGAATTTAATCTCTCTCCATCACCTATTTTCTTAGTTAAGTTTCATAGATGTATTAGAAGCAGAAGTATACAGAGGCATATGTAGTTTTAGCATGGACACAGTTTTGCTGTTACTTGGTGCCACACTGATTCCAATAATAAAAATATGAAAATGTAGTACAGTATAATAATAGTTATACATTATGTAAGCACACTGTTGTTCAATAGGTTACCAGTAATTGAGCATTTTTTTTGTATGTCAGGAGGTATGTGGATATTTGGGACAAAATTACCATACTTGGTTAAATGTAATAGTTCTTACTTATTCAGGGCTTAGTTCACCAGTGCTTTCGATGATTAATGTGGCTGCAACAGCAGGACTATTTCTGCAGTGAATATTACTCGATATGAGTAAGGGCTACTGAACCAGACCCTAAAAAGACCTAATTAACAGCTGTAGTTGGCTGAATCAGTATTATTCATTGTGACATCTGCTTGCTGAATAAAGGTATCTCCAAGGCTGACATTACGTGATCCCAGGGGCTGAACAAAAGCCAAGTGAAATCAAATAGTTAATTGAAGTTTTGTGTGATTGGAGATCAAAGAATTTATTTTGAGGATATATATCTAGATGTATGAGTAGGTATGACGTTCATGTTCCTCTCTAGTTTTTATGAACATAGTTTATAAATCCAAAGCCAGGATTTCTCAGTCCAGTGTAGGGCCTTGCCAGTTTGGAAATTAGCTTCTTTCTGAAGCTAGTGTGAAAATGGCAGTTATTTTTCAAGGAATTTTACTGAATAAATGTAATTTTTTTTCCAATATATTTCAGGGAGTGGCCTTGACTTTGTAAACAACATTTGTAATGATTCTGGAAAAATGTGTAAATCTCAAGTCCCATATGTGTTCAGATTTCAAAACATAACAAATCTTTTTAATCAGTAACTGATTTCTAAAAGCATATTTTTAAACAAAACAATCAGTTTCAGTTTTTCCCCTCAGAAACAGAACATTTCAGTGAAGATCAGAAGTGCATTTGAGTGTTTCACGTTGTGATTTTGTGTGGAAAAAAATTTCTCTTGCGTGATTTGAAATTGATAACAGCTTGTGACATATAAGGTACTATATTTTTTGTCCCATCTTCGTAATATTTCTGGTAAAATAAATTGTCCAAACCAATTGTAAATAATAATAATAAAGCAGCTTAGCCCATTTGTTTTGTTTCTGTTCTCTTCTGCCAAGGGAGAAAGCAATCTGGTATAAAATTTGAGATATTCAAGATGTTTATTTGAAACATCTGGATGGTGTTTAATTAGGTTTGTGACCAGGCTTCAGTCTCACAATCCATACATCTTCGAACTTTTTATAAAGTTTGGGTTCTAATTGAGTGTAGCAGTTTGAGCATTTATATGTCAGCCACAGTCTCTGCATCTGCATGTTGGGAAAGCCAGGATCTAAAACCTTCTCTTTTTTTAGGTTCCTTATTGTCTTGACAGGTTAACAATCTCAGAGGAAGACTGAAAGGTGCAAATATCCTATGGAATGCCGTGTGTTTCTGTGTGTTTGACTTGCTCTTAGCTTTCATAGAAAACATCGGATTAAGAAGATATAAATTAGAGATCAGCGCTGTTCTGAGGAAGTGACTTCACTAGGAGTGTGAAGTTAAATTGTATTTTGTTCCTTGTAAGGTGACACTTGTTAGATGCAGTGGGACCCTACCTTGTTGGTGTCATTCTGGGTGTTGCTAAGCAACATGAAGTAGTTAAAATGGAAATACAGAAGAGGAATAAAGGAAACAAGAGACATAGAAATAGCATAGAAGAGAGTAAATGTGCCAGCACATCCTGCAAAGAAGTTGTGAATACCAACTGTGAAAAAGACAGTGATTAACATCATAGAGAAAAAAGAAAACATAAGGTGAATTAGGAACTTGATTGTATACTTTGTATTCAGTCTTTCCATATTCAAACTTTTCCAGTGCTTTGCTTGAACAATTGATCGCAGTTTTGGTCCCAAATGGCAAGAGTAATGGCAAAAGAGAATAAGAGCCTGGGAAGAAGTGGGAGACTAAAGAAAAATTAGGAAATGGAAGCCCCATATTATAAATAAAAGGACAGATCATTCTGTGTTGTGCTGGAACCTAAACAACGAAATGGCAGGGCACTCTCATACATGTACTATCTGCTCCACCCCAGGGAAGTGGTCACTGCACCAAGCCTGCCAGAGTTCAGGAAGCGTTAGGACAGTGCTCTCAAATACATGGTGTGATTTTTGGGGTTGTTCTGTGCAGAAATACTTGGTATCTTCCTTTTCCCTACTCTCTTTCCATAGCATGTTTTAATCTTGACATTTTCTGCCTTCAGATTTGTCACTTGTCTTTCCCACAAGTATGTCTTTTATTATCAAGCCCTGAAAAAGGACTTCAGGAAACTGTTCTGTCAGTTTCTTCCTGCTTTTCTGCTCTGCTTCCCACGCATTCAGACTCTCCTGCCTTTGATCTGTGACACCTGCAGGACAAAGATGAACAAGAAGCCTTGTGCTGAGGACAAAACCCAAGTGCAAAGTTGCTTCTCCCACCAGTCCCACCTGTAGTCACAGGACTTCTTCCACACATCTGCCCCAGACACTGAGCAGGGGCCATAAGTTATTTTGTCTTCTTCTGGTAAATGAGAAGTGGACCCATTTGAAGAGCTTTCTTCCTCTTTAATTTCTGAAAGTCCTGTCCATGAATCACCCTCTACTCATGCACCTGCCCAAACACTATCTCGTGCACCATGGGAGCCTTCACATGCCACCTTTTCCACGTATCCTCAGTCAAAATGTCAGGACTTGTGCCATCCTGCCTTCTGCTCTAATCTCCAGAGGTAGACGTCTCACACCTTGGGGAAGCTCTGCACAGCCAGAGAAGCAGGGACCTCACTTAGGAATGGATCAGCGTTTAAAATTACACTCACCTCAGGTATGCAACTACGGTGTCAAAAACATTACTTTTCAATTAAATTTTGGATTCCACAGAAATTGAACACCCTTGCCTGCATGATGGCACGTGGGAAAGTGGTTTGAGCAGAGGACCTGGCAGATTTTTCTACTGCTGGTCTAGTAGTATTTTGGCTTTACTAGTAACTGGCTGAGTGGCCAGGGCAACTCACCACAGCCTTGCTTTTATAGGATGATAATTGTGTACAGCTCACACTGGAGCTTGTGAGGCTCAAGCCTTTTGAAAACATGTCTGTGTCCCTCTAGCTGTGGAGGAAATAATATTTACGCTTCTCAAACTGATAGTGAAAGGATTAATGAGCTAAACCCCATATGGCATTGTGAAGCACAATAAAAATGCAAAGCCTGAACATGATTTTATTCCTTCTGAGTTCATTTTTGCACTGAAGGACATGGATTGAGCCTTGTGCTGTTAAATTAAGGTATTCTACACAATTTTGACCACAATTTAGCCAGGCAATAGCTGTACTCTGGAAATGCTTTTCCCATTGAAAGGTGCAATTGTGAGCTGATATATTAAAACCAAATCATTACTAAGTGATGAATGTTACTGGAAGAGATTCTCATTAATCCAAAAGTATACGAAAGAATACCCCAAGGTGTAAGAAATACTTTCTAGGAGGTGAATATATAAAAGATTTGGTGTGGAGGTAGCTGGTGGAGATTTAATCATGGGGCTATTTTATTTCTTTTCTTGCATTTTGTGTTTCTTCACATTTTCTCTGGGGAATATGAGCTGTGCCTAATTATGCCAGAAATGTAGTTGCTCCTAAATGAAAACTGGAAAGTACTTTCTTCAAGCAATACTTAGAATGAATTCTTGAGATTTTTTTTTTTTTCATTTCCTCCAGGACATGTAAATCACCTAATGATACAGGGTCACATCGTTTTCTTAACACAGAGAAACCCACTTTTGGGGCATGATGTTTATATTTATATGCAGAATCTCATCCCTTCCCTAAGATGAGCATTTCCCATGGCACCTCAATCCCCGCTGTCTCTTTGTAGGATCATTTAGGGGCTAGGAACGTGAAGACCAGTGTCTTATGCCTGTGTGCCCTACCCCAGGCACACATGGCATTCTTTCCTGGATATACAATTATGGTGGGTATTCCTATGAAAAAATTTACATCAAGCCCATGCGAGCAGCAGTTTCTCACAAAAACTAATGTAGCTGTACTGGTAGTTGTTTCTGGAGGGGACCACCACCAGCAGACCTCTCGTTCCTGTAGCTCTGCTGATTGCAGTCTGTGCCTGTGGAGTGCTCCACACCCCCATGGCTGTGGACCTTTCTTATAGGTCCTTGTGGGGCAGCTAAGGAAAACCACATTCACCATTTAGAAAATGAAATGAGGCTTAGCCTAAAAGCCATTTTGAGCAGAAAAAATCTTTAACTGGGCTATCCAGAAGTGTCTGTACACTATGTGAGCCACGTACTGGAGTCTTTATCATATACTCAGAGTTTTGCAGGCCTTTTTGGTTTGCTGCATTATTTTTTTCAGAGGTGCACTAGGGATTTGTAGATAATACCTGGAAATGCTTCTTTGCCCTGCATATAAAGTGTAATTCCATAGGTTTTGCTCTAGCTACCCTAATGTGAGGGTGGACTGTCCATGACAAAACTCGTTCTCCAAAATGTCACTTACTTACCTCCATTTCTGAAACAGAGACTCATATCCTCTCCCCCTGAGATCCCCATTGTAACACCTAAAGGCGACAGCCCATGCTGGGTTAAGACAGAAGAAGGCAACTCTTATTTTCCACCTACAGCTGGAATGTTTCATGCCTGTGACAACTCTGAGTTCCCTGAATTCAGCTGGTGAGATTGAGGATGGTGCTGCCCAATGCTAGCTGAAGTGCCGTGGGTGGAATGGGTCAGAGAGATTTACTCTCCTCCCACACAAAAAGTGCAGAAAGAAAACAACATTTCCTAATCTGTTTTCCTACATGTGCAGAGCACAGTGAAGCAGAAATCAGTGGCTTTCCCCGGGTGAAAAGAACAAACTCCCTGAAGCACAGACTCTGAATGATCCAGTTCTTCAAAAACAAAACCAAGAGCCTTTTTCGGTACATGCAACTCCTGCTGATTGCCATGAGAACAGCCCCAGTGTAAACTGCATGATTGGAAAGTCTTTTACCATAGAGACAGGGATAGAATTGCTTTTTGAACCTATCCCAATTAATTTCATCAAATTATGTGTGATTCAGCTGATAACTGCACTATCTTTAATATCTTTGTGGCTATCAAGTTGTCTCTATTGATACCTTTCTTCTGTTACATATAAAAAGATAGCGAGAAACCTATAAGGATGAATAATGTTAATGATATTTCTAACCAAAAAGCCTGCTTAAAATCACAGTTAAATCCTTCTAACAATGACATGCAGAGAGCTCATAAAACATCAAAGAGTTAATACATTTCTATAATATATATAAAATATCAGAATCCTCAGTGTTGAGGACTACAGGTTGACTGTTGCAAGAGAAAGTGTTCACTGCAAGTTCCTGAGCATGCGTTGTCTGCTAGTGCTTGGCAAATAATCATTATGCTCAGCTGCTTCCTAATATCTTCCAATCCCACATTCGTGGTAAAACCAATTACTCATAACAATGCACATAAAATATTTTCGAACTACTAGTCTGAATTCCTCAACGATACAAGCATATTTCATCTGCCTCTAAGGCTGTCTTGAATATGAAGGCTTAAAAGGTACAAAATGTTCTTTTGCTTTGACCATCTTCATTTTCTTGCCTTTATTTCCTACAGCTGCTGTATTGTCTGGTTTTGTTCGGCATGTTTATAGTTGTGGTTATTTAGGAAGCAGTGGAATATGTGAGCAATTCAGCAAAACCTTGCTACAGGCCATACTAATCCTGCTAGGCGTGGAGTTAGCAGAGGAACAGAGGATGCTGGATATTTCCTTACACTGCTTCTTGCAAGGTGGAGTGCGACTTCAGAGAAAAATGAAATCAACCTTTGCTGCAATAATTTCAAGAAATTGATCTCTATTCATTAGTTCAAAGCACTAGGCAGTCAGTCTGGATAGAGCATAAGGAAAGGAGGATGTATCAGCTCCTCTGTTTTTAATTTGATGGGTGTAGCGTGCAGTACATGCCAGTTAACCTCACTAAGCCGAAATGGCTGAGCCTTCTCCTGAGTGAGCAGGAGGGTAAAACCTCTGAGAGAGGGCAGGAGTGAGGAGTGAGGCACCTCGGAGTGAGCTCTGCTTCAGATAAAACAGCAATATCACCATGTGTTTAGGCTGGTCTAAAGAAGCACTCAGAGCTGCTCTGACTAACTCCAGTTTCCATAGAATCAAAGAAGTGTTAAAGTTGGAAAAGACTCTTAAGATCATCAGGTGAACCATTAACTTAACCCTGCTCCATGTTTACCGCTAAACCATGTCCCTCAGTGCCACATCTTTTAAATACCTCTGGGAATGGTGACTCAACTACTTCCCTGGGCAGCCCGTTCCAATGCTTGACAACTGTTTCTGGAAAGAAATTGTTCCTAATATCCAATTTAGCCTACCCTGGCACAACTTGAGGCTGTTTATTTTTGTTCTGTCACTTGTTACGTGGGAGAAGAGGCCAATCTCCACCTCGCTACAACCACCTTTAAGTTAGTTGCAGAGTGTGACAAGGTCTCCACTGAGCCTCCTTTTTTCCAGGCCAAACAACCCGAGTTCCTGTAGCCACTCCTCAGAGGACTTGTGATCCAGACTCTTTATGAGCATTGCTGCCCTTCTTTGGACACACTCCAAAACCCAAATGCCTTTGTTGTAGTGAGGGACCCCAAACTGAACACAGTATTCAAGGTGCAGCCTCACCAGTGCCAAGTACGTGTGGAATTGCCCTAGTCCTGCCATGCTTGGTCATGCAGTCATGCTTTCTTGACTTTGCTCTTCTCCACTCCTAAAGTAGCTGCCCAGGGAGTACCTTGGTTGTTTAACAAGTATTAATCACTAAAACAAAGTCTTCAGTTTTTTAGGTACTTGTGGGAGACAGAATTTTTAAAAAGTGTTTTGACTGAGCAAGACTCTCTGCAGTTGTTTGCACCTTAAGGTGCTGTGCAAGTGAAATCCAAATGTCACGGCTGAACGGCATTTGTGTTGACATTGCCTGTTCCAGTACTTCAGGTTTCTTGCATTTTCAAGGTTTCACACTTCCTTCTCTAAGTTATTTTTCCCCACTGGCATTTTGGCTTCTAAACCCCACTATGACTTTGATGGTTTCTTATTTTCCCAAAAATACATATCAGAATACTCCATGCATGATATTTTTGAATAAGAATAATTCTTGTCATGTATTTCATTGTATATCCTTAATTTTCTTTTCTCTGAGCTCCTTATGGAAGATGGTGGCAAGATAAACCAACTACCCCCATTGATCTCACAGAAGAATCCATCCCTGGCTCTAACTCTGTTAGGTGAACGTTGCTTGTACCCAAAGGTCCGAGTGATTAGCGCTAACATGACTGGTATTTTAATTCATCAGTACATCTGGTTATAGTCTCTGTGCACAGATATTTATGCTTCAAGTCATTAATAAGCAGTAATTGTGTCTAATAAGGTTACACTAATGTGTGCACTATATGAAAAAGGGCATTTAAAAAACAAGTTATGCCTTGTCTTAAAGGTTAAAGTTGTAATCAAATTACCTTCTGCATATCGAGAAATGTAAGAAATTAATACATGAGATGGACAGAAAAACCATGTGTCTGAATAATAATTGGAGGTGGTATTAATAAAGCTGGGCCTCTGTGATGAACTACACAGTATATGAATGGTAACATGATTCACACACAGTTGATCATGACTGTGAGAGGGTGTAGGAAGTGTATGACTTTACTACAGACTTTCCCAATGCGAACATGAGTACCTCTTTGTGCAAACTTCAGCAAGCCCATTCTGATGTGCTGCAGGCACAAGCCAATACTGAAGGCCATGTCCCAGCAGCATACCCCGCACGTAGCATCATCATGCTTCCTCGCAGGAAACCCACTGAGTTTTCAGCTCTCTTGTACCCTTGCAGCTGACCATAGTGCAGCTTAGGAGGTGCAGTGCCTTTGCTGCACTGCTCTGATGGAGGTCTCTGAGTATCTCACTAGTCCGCTTGCTCCAAAATGCCAGGGGCATTCTGAGCCCAACCTGTGGTTCCCAGAAAGTCGAGGTGCAGTTGGTCACCAGCCCCTTGACTGTCCCTGAGGGGCTGCTGGGATGCGTTGACTTTGCTTAGCCCAGCTCTTGGCTGCTGTTATGCTACAGATTCTTGCTCCTGTCGTTGTTTTGGTCTCCTGCTTCTTGGCTCTGCATGCTGCTTCTGCCTCTGAACACCTTAGCTTCGACCTGCTTCTCTGTTCCTGACCACTTCACCTGATCTGGTTTGATCCCTTATTATGTCCTTCACTACTGACTTTCTGGACACACCACGCCCCTGACCTGACTCTTGGGATAGGAGTTTTTGATATGGGAGGCTTGGAAGATGGAAGGGCTTGCTCCTTTAGTGCAGATAGCTATTCTCTTCTCCACCTCATCATAACTCATGATTCATTTTGAATGTAAGTAATTCGCAAAGTTGAAAGGACCAAACAAGAAATTTAGGTAGCCACTGCATCTAAAATGAGTGATTTCTCTAAAGTACATCAGAGAAGAATGGGACCAAATATATCCTGCTCCCTCAGAGAAGACAGAGACTCACAGACATACAGGTGTTCACAGGGTACATCTATGTTTGCTCTAGAGATCTGGGTATTTTGCTTTAACAGCAGTGTGATTTATGATGTAATCACACTGTCTAATGATGCCATCAAAGGCTGGCCTGTGCACTGAGCAGAAGTGACTCACTGGCAAGTTAAATAGCAGAAAGGGAATGAAAATGTGCATTCACCAGTCATCCCATTAATGCACAGTGGCGTAAAGCACCATTAACACCTCAGTACACACAGGCTAAACAGACTTACCCAAATCACTTTTATTGCCTCAGTATGTGTGTGCTTTAGCCTGCATCCTAAATCCCTGTGCTGGCTTTACTCCACTGGGAGCAGAGCTGTGTCCTGTCAGGCTCTGCTGGCTGCTTCCCACTTCACAGAGTCTGGCTGCCCATGGCAGTACCCCTCGTGTGGCTGTGCTGGGTGCCATCCACCCCGCCGCCCTTGTGTGCCTATCCATGATCATCCTGTTTCCAAGACAGCAAGAATAGTTACGCCAGTAAGCTGGTGTCCAGAAAGTATCATCTATTTGGCTTTAAAGACCTGCTTTTTAACTGTTTATAGTGAATTAGGAAAGGATGGATGTTCTGTGTTATGGTGCTATTAGCCTGCTAGGGAAGATGTTAAAAGTTGCCATAAATCACTAGTTATGCAGAACCTTAGCCTGTAGAACAATTGCCACCAAACATTTATTTTTTTAATGAAATGTTCTTTCATCTCTGGTTGACTCTTTGTAACACATCAAGAATTGGATCCTCTGTATGATCAATAAATAATGAGGAATTGAATTCTTCATAACCACCCTGCTCCTCATACTGCAACACCAGTGGTTTCAGCGTCGTTTCTCCCGATTTACACTGAAGAAGGTGAGGTCAGGACCTTTTTGTTCTCTAGCAAATAAGGGCAAGCTCTTCCAAAGATAAAACATAGTGCCCCCGGCTGTCCTTAGCGATTGCTAAAATGTCAGGGGACAAACTGGCTTGGCATCCATGGGCTGGCCATGAAAACCAGAGGGGAGGAGGCTGGCACGGCTCCTGCAGCCAGCCGCCCTTTATCCTTCCACTGCAGGAGCCGGCCCACAATGAAATCTCCATCTGCAGGCTGGGGCAGGACTAGTGGCAGTATGAAATTACTCGTGGGTGCAGACAAACCAAGTGACTCCCCACGGCTGAGCTATAAATTAGTCTCTGCAGCCCGCCAGCATAACCTGCCTGCTGATAGCTTATAAATAAGTCAGCTGTAGAGCAAAGTTAATATTTACCTACATGCCTCAGACGGGTGGCATTCTGAAGATGGAAAGTGTTAGAGAAGCGCTAGAGTAAGTCATCATTAAGCCTCTACACTGGTATATTTACTTACTTCTAATAGCTTACAGAGGTGCAGAAACACAATTAAACTAGAAGAAATCTATAGCTGCTTGCCTCCTGACAACATCACATCTTCTCATGTATTGATTTAATGCTGTGCTTGTGGTGTAATATATATTTACCATGTTTTACAGGTACCAGTGTACTGACCTGATTTCTGTGTACTGACTATGCCTGTTTCTTTACTCCTTTGGTTGGTATTTATTTATTTTTTCTGATAAAATATGCGGAAGCTTGCCAGAGTCTCAAAGGCAGAATGGCTTATCCATAGCTCAATGTTCAGAGTGTTTCTGTAAGTAAAATGTGCTGTGGGATTGGGCTTTCTGGACAGTAAGAGAATCGTTCATTAAACTTCTCAAGAGATCATTAAAACCAACCTTTAGCCCTTTTGAGTTCTGTGGTTTAGAACAGAGATGGGCAAAGCGCAGTTATCTCCATTTGCTCTGGCTGGAGAGATTTTTTTTTCCTTTCCTCATGGTAGAGCTTTTGCAATTTGCTTTTTTTCTTTAAAGGCAATAATAATGTACCAATGTTCATCCCTATTACTGTTTGCCATTAGCCCTTACCAGCACCCCTGCATTTTCATTACAGGGACTATCAAATTAAAAGAAACAAGGAGCAGATGTGTGTGTGTGTATGTATGTGTGTGCATGTCAGTTCACTGCAAGAAAGACAGTTTTGCTGCTGGCCTTTCACATGGGTGGTATTGAAATAAATAATTACGTAAAAAGAAAAGGGTGCATCTCTGTCACAGAACTCAATATGGTGAAGGGAAAGTACTATTTCGAGAGATGAAGTAATTTAATTTATTACCTTCCAACAACCTAGGCTGTAATTTTTCTCTGATTATACAAAACCTGGTCATCAGACACTATTTCTTCACATCTCCAAAACCATGATGCTGCCCAGACACCTGTGTTGTGCCTTCCACTTGGAGTGCAAGAGAAAACCTGTCCTTCACCAAGGTAATGTTCCCTGTTTCTTTCTTCCCTTTGTCCTCCTGAAAGGAGTAGTTGAAAGCATGACCCAGCACCAATTCCCAGCACACGACAGCAGGAAACAGGGTTATTTATATTCTGCATAAATATGCAGTCTTTCTAATGTGGCCACTGGCACTCACAGGGTTGTGCTACAACTGCTTAGTACGGTCCTGCGGTCACAGCACTAATTGGATGTAGCAGTTCAGCCTGCTCCTGGGTCTGCTCTTTACTTTAGCAAATGAGGATGAGTGGGGTTAGCAGCCCCTAGCACCCAGTCCCACATGCATGGTGCATTTGCAAACTTTAATGTTTAGGGCTATGAGAGCAGGAACCACTCTGGAAGCACTGGATGCAAGAAATAGGTTAACTTCTCTGCGGATAAAAAGCACGAGGTGTTGTGGAATCACTATTTTAGATGTCTATTTTAGGATGAGATGATCCGTGCTCTGTAAGTGACTCTTTCCACTGTTAGGGGTGAAACCTAGCTGGAGTATTTACATGGTAGATGTCTATATTTGCTTAGATAAATCCCACCCTTAAAGCCAAATCTAAATGTCACCATTCATAATTTAAACCCATTATTCCTTGTCCTTCTCTCCCCCCTCCCCCCCAACCAAATAGTCCTTTCCTGCTTATAGCTACCCTTGAAGTATTCAAAGACCTTCCTATGTTACTCTTCCATGCACTCTTTTGCTAAAAAACTACACATCCTCCCATTTATCCTTGCCGGACTTATTTTCTAGACTTTTAAATTTGCGCCATCAGGGATCTCTTGAGCAGGCTGGCCTTCCCCAGGCAGTCCATGCTGGGGCATAACATACCTACACAGGTTGCATTTAGCAGACCTCTGCTTCTGTAGGCTTCTTGCAGGGCTGCACTGATCTTGGTACAACCGATGATCTTTCCACTACCTCATAGTCACTGCTGGTTCTGGAGTACCCAAGCAAATATCTTAACCTTGACTGCCACAGGCCTCCTCTTTCTCTCATCATGCTATTCAATATAATTATATGAAGAAAGAATAGTAACAGACTATTCCATGAAGAATAAATTGCTTCTTACAACCTCTGGATGGAATTCAGAACTCTCTATAGAGACATGATTTTTGGCAATGAGAGTAGGTTCATCACCAAACCTGTAAAAATGCAGAATATTCTGTGTTCTCAGATCTAACTTTTGTTAGATGAACTCCAATCATGAAAGTCCAAATCGTATCTGTTCTGTTCTGAAATAGCCTACAGAAAAGCAATAGAAAATAATTGATTTGGAAGGTCCAGTTGCATGCTGTACTCAATTCTAGCATTTCCTAAAGAGTCTTCATCTAGTAGTATCTTAAATTTATACTGATTACTTAAAAGGCAAGGAGCTGGGAACAATGCATATCCTATCTGGGTGAAGTCAAGCAAACATCTAATTACTGGACTGTGGATTTTCAGATACCTGTTGTTTTACCCATGAAAGCACTGAAAAGTCATTCCCTCCTCTAACAAACTTAACTGGTAGAGGCAGGAGCCTTGTCTGAACCTCAGAAATAGCACACATAGCACCTTTGGTAAACTAGTTTCCATGGTAACGATTTCATGTCATTGAACATCATTAAAGACGATAAGAAATATGAACTATTCAGTTAGCTTGCCTTTAGAGTTCTATTGACCTCCCGTTCTAAATATCTATTCTCCTGGGAGAAAAGTCTCAGGGCAAAACAAGGGATGCTGGAGGTGTAGTTGCTTTGCTGTCGCATTATTAGCAACCCTTTTCTTTGATTTTGCAGCTTGGGATTTCAGAAAAAACTCTGTAAATATGAGTAGGCATGGAAACGTGGCATAGATATTTCTGTCTCTAACACAAAAATAAGGCAACTAAAGACGTTAAGTGGCTTGTCCAGAGGGGAAAAAGGGGAAGCATAAGGAGGCTGAGCAAGAAATTATGTGCTGTGATGACTTGACTACCCCATTTAGCATCCTTGTCAGAACATTATTGTTTCACTTCATGTTAAAGCTGGATAAAACCACTGTCAGGCTCCTTTGCCACCTACCCCTCTGGCATAGCATTAAAAATGAAAACCCTGGCAATTCTCAACATATGTGAGTAGCTTAACTCTTCTTATAGGAAGCTCTAGCAGTAAAATGGAGTGAAATGCATTAGCAGGAAAATTCAGCAGTTGCCTCTCTTTTTCTCTGTGCACTGGGTGGTATTTTAGCATACATAATTAACATTTGTTTTCCTATCCAATAATTTTTTTGTGTACTACAGTCTTCTCTCATGGGCAACATTTTTTACTTCTTCTGATAGGGCAGGTCTGCAGCCCCAGCAATGGGAACAAACCACATTTTGGCTCTGGCTCAAAAATCACACTGGGTTCTACATAAGGCTTTCCCAGCAGCCTGAAGGCCTCCTGTGGCACATCACCTGTAGGGACTTCAATGACACCAAGTTAAAACTTGAAAACAACTGCTGAGAAAAGAAATCAGTAAGAAGAAATTGTGAATGCCTTCTCCTCTATACAACTGCTGTAGCAAGCTGGGAAGGGTCCTTCAGAGGGGGAGGAAAAAAAGTCGGTATGTTTTTTGTGTTAAAACCAAACCCACAGATTCAAATGTTTTGCATTTTTGTATTTGCAGATATGGTGCAGGCAGCTTGTGTTACTCCAGTGTGTCAGATTGGGGTGTCAACTATACCTAGGAGGTGCAGAGTGTAAATTTCAAAAGACAAATGGTTTGCCAGTTGAGATATGCATTCAGGATGCTGCCATCCTACAACAAATAGCTAATTGGCTGCTCTCACCAGCAGGATGCCTGTACAGAAATCACAGGAAGGATAAGTGTTTCATTTTTTTCTGGTGGAAAGCTATTTGAGGCAGGATGAGATAATGCACTGTATTATTATAGGATCATAATGCCATAAAGAAATATCCCCTTTTGGACTGACCCTAAAAATCATGCATTGTTTTCCACACCAAAAGAAAAGGCTAAGAAACTGTGTTTCAGGTTAAATGAAAAATATTATAAAGCATTTCACAGAGGCCTTCAGAAGCTTCTGCTGCAGCCTGAGCAGGATGAGGTGAAACAGAGTTAAAGGGAGCAAGAGGAAAGGTGACATTCCTGTTTCTTTAAAAAGTTCCAAAATTATTTATATTCAGGTACAGCATCACACTGTTTGTTCTGGATACTGAAGACTGACAGGGTCATGATAATTCTTCCCCCTTCCCAGGAAAGCCTAGCATTTTGAGGGATACACACCAGATGTAGGAGGACAAAGCTGAACTTTCTCCTCTCTGAGATGAAGGCTGTATCTCCAAAAGGCATTTCTTTAAAAATACACTAACATACTTGAAATTACACTAAGCCAGCAGTTCAGCAACCTGGTGATGACAGGCCCAATGGGTGAAGGGCAGGTGGGTTCCATTTCACAGAGCAGCAAGATGTGGATTTTCACACACCACTACCCAATGTAGTGAAGGGTTTGACATTACTTTTCCTCTGTTTCCTTTAGCTTTACAGTGCTGCAGCAGAATGAAACACCAAAATCTCAAAGTAAAATGATCTGACATTTTCAAAATATTTTTTTCTGCCTGAATTATTCAAAATGTTGAACATGAGACTTCAATAAGCATAAAGGCTCCTAAACTGTCTCTCACTGACAAAAAAAAATTATTTGCTACAAAAAATTAATTCAGGTACCCACTAGGATTGAATGAGGCATGAAAAGCTGCTTACATTAATATTCTGATTTGGAATTTCTCGGAAAAAAAACAAACCTAAAAATAATTTAGCATTGCAACTTAATTTTTTAAAATAACATTCCGCCTGTTTGGATGAAAAGAAATCTAGAGACTTTGAAATAAGGGGAACCTCAACCACAATCCCACTTCCAGTTCTTTCAGATGAGATCTGAGTATTTTCCCAATCCCTGGGCAAGCAGTTCCCCGGGTTATTGGAACTGTTTTGGCCAGTCCAAAGCTCCTTCCCTTCTGTGTCTGGCTGATGGAGCTGTGCAGAGCTGCTTCCAGAAGTGATCTGTGGGTCCTGGCTCTGAGACAGGCTTCTTTACAAGCTGCAATGCTGCTTGCCCAGAAAGTGATTGGCTGAGCTGACAGAAACCCAGGATGAAACAACATGCACAAGATTTTGGATTTCAGTTATCAAAACATTTTTCATCTGACTTTTTTCCAATGACCTTTTAAAATGAATTCAGCTTTCTTGGCACATTTATTATCAGTGAGAAAAACAGCCTTTACCTTTGAGCCTACACATGATATTTTCCTCCTCTTTTTTCACTTTCCCTGCTTCACTCTCCCTTTCAAACCTCAGCAACCCTCATGTCTTTTTCCTTTTCTTGCAGGAAACCCCAAGTCTGAACAGAAATACGCCTCATTCAGTTGGTACCACTAGGGACCCTACCACTTACATAGGCATGAACTATGGTGTCATCTGACACAGACACTCATTTCAGACGAAAAAGTAGTGCAAAAGAGGAGGGGTGGGTATTGCTATTTCAAATTATGTACATGACATCAGATGCATATGCTTTATTTTTAAAAATTCAGTGTCCTTGCTTAGTCCTAAAAATTATTGTCCAAACCTCCTTTCTACTTTGAGAAAAATAAAAGCTGTGAGCAAGGCTTATCTCTGTCAACAACTCCAGTCATTCTTTAATGAAGAGAACAAGAATCTTGCTTCTTTGTTTTCACACAGGCTTCAGTTCAAAGCAGCTTGCTTGAGGATAGCATTTAATTGACCTCAGTGATGGAGCACTTGCAGGATGCCTCTTGCCTAGCAACAACCACCAGGTAGGAAAGCTTTAATAACTGCCGGGATTTAGACACCAGAGAATGCTGTTGTACAGCAGTGCTGCCTTCTGAGCATCCCAAAAGTGAGCCATCACTGCAGGCTGGCTCCCCCAATACAACCTTACACCGGGGACACTGGCTTGTAGGTCACGAGCCAAACATCAAGAGGTTGCACCTGGATCTAATGGCATGCCAAACCCTGCTCTGTCCTGCAAGCTGCGAGGATACACAAGGATAAGGTAGTTACCCTTTGCCTGTGACCCACTGCTGGGGCTCCTTGGCTCTCTGAGCGGTGTGGTTCAGGTGTGGTGGCTTTCAGCTTTGCACAGACAGCTTGCGGGTCAGGCTGGCTACTTCACCCAAATGGCTTGCAGAAAAGTATGTTGAAGTGGTAACCAGAACTGTACATTTTTTGGTAAATAATTAACTGTTACCTGGCCAGGGTTCATTTTAAGCAATAATGTATTTTAAGTGACAGAGCAACCAAAGAAAATGTGGAGAAAAGTGATTGGCACTATTTTGACGAAGAACTTTTCTCTGTGTCTTCAGTTTCTAACAAAAGAGAGAATTTCCAAAGCCAGCTAACAAACAGGGTCTTCATCCTACTAAGCCAATGTTGGGGTCCTTTGTCTTTTAAATACAAGACACTTGGGAAATGAAGCTGAAATCCTTTGTCTTTTAAATACAAGGCACTTGGGAAATGAAGCTGACAAAGAGAATCTAAGAGAACAGTCAGTATTTCCACTTATACCCTTCCAGGTACAGGTTTATTTTTGGGTTATACAAAGAATTATGCTGAAAGGAGTCTGCGTATGCTAATAATTACGCATTCCCTACATTTGTCTCACTGCTTTCAGAAATGCTATTCTGCTAATTTTCAGTAGTCTTTTATTACTCTTTTTTTTTTGAGAGTTTTTTATTATACATTTTTGTGTGTGCGTGATTGTGTCTGTGTGCATATATAGCTCATACACCATTCTGATGGACTTTGCAGTCTAATCCTTCTTCTATACTATTTCCTCCCAGATCCACTGCTTTTCTTGGTGTAAATCCTCAAACCAGCCATGATACCTAACCCCAAAACCAGAGACAAATCAAGAGACCATAACTAGAAGCAAATCTGATAGTTACTGTTGTACTCCTGGTTCTCCTCTCTTTTTCTCTTCTCCTGATCATCTGCCTCGTTAAGCCCCAGCACAGTTTGTTTTATGGATAATCCTATGGGGAAAAATGAAACCCTGAGACTCTCTTGCTTTGTAGCTGTATCCAGATCCATGTGAAGCTGGTGGAAGGTGGTCTGCTGGTCTGGACTCATCTGGTCAGTGTCCTCTGGTGGAGCCATGCTTTGGTGTTGGTAACAAAGGGAGAAGGAGAGAGAGCTGTTCACATCGTATTCTCTAGGGTGCAGGAAATGTTTCCCACCTTATGTTTTTCATTCCTGTGCTTCTGTCCAGGAATATGTCTCTGGGGGCTTTTGCATTCTTACATAACTGAGCTCAGGACATGCTCTGAGAGTCATCTCCAAGATGGAAGATGGAGAGCTGAAATCAGCATGGAGCTGAGTCTGGCACAGAAGCACCACCTTACAAGGGGCTGTAGCCTGTGCAGGGCCCACAGTGCCCTAACCTGCATGTATTTTTTCAGCCTGGCTCATTGCACTACCAGGCCAAGCTAACATATGCCTGCAAAAAAGCATATCTTCTTGTTGCTGGTTTGTTAATCTGAGCCTTTTATAGAAACATGGTTTTAAGACATGTCTAGCTCAAATCTGGAACAGCTGGCCATAAGATTTCAGGGGAAATTATATTTTTTTGAAAGTGTGCTCCTTTTGGCTTTGCTCTGAGGCAAAGCTGAGGATTGAATTTTTTTCTATGCTGACTGAGAGGGAGTTAGGAATAACATTTCAGACAGCAGTTCGGTTACTCTCCATTTATATCACCTGAGAGTTGAATCTGGTCTGCAGTCAAGCCACTGGGTTTTGTGGGATTTTATCCACACTGCTTTGAAAACCTATTTTTTAAGGAAAACAAAGGCAGTTTGAAGTTCATAATGTTTGCAGAAATCCAGCTACGCAAAAACAACTCCCCACCAGTAAAACTCCATTAGAAAGGCAGCAAACGAGTTTTTTCCTGGTGCCCTGCTGCTCTACAAGGACCAGCCCTATTTTCTTCAGGAGAGGGCACAGAGGCTACTGTGCACATATAACTCAGCAAGAAGTGATGGCTGAAAGGAAGGCTGGACTTGAGCTTGGGGGATTTAAACCCTGCTCTCATACAGGCTGACTGGTTGAACTTGAGCATCGCTTTGCTTCTGTTCCCATCTGTCAGATGAGATTATTGCTCCGCTCCACCACTGCAGGGATGGGGGGTCAGGCAAGGGCCTGTAGCAAGATGAAGGCTGTTGGATCTTGCAGCTCCTGACATCTGTATTGGTAACAAAAAGGCCACTGGTGTAGGTGGCTTTTTGATGTGGAAACTACATCGAGACCTGAAACAAGCTGAGACCACTGGCTTCTTTGTCTTAAGGAAAGCAACTGAACAAACAGTAGAGCCTTTTTATTTCTAACAGTCTTCATCTGTGAACAGGAATTCTGGTTCTCTGGGGAGTTAGGGTTATCATTTCCCTTTACTGTTAATGCTGCTCCCCAATAATACCTTCCTTTGTCTTTTGCTTTTCTCCTTTGCTCCACTTCCCCCTCAATTCTCTGTTTCTGTTTCACTAGTCCTGCTTTTATTTTCTTCCATCCAGATTTTTTCAAAGCCTGGGTAACCACTAAATCAGAGCCTTCTTTCACAAACTGAGACTTCTGCTCTGTGATCACATTTTAACCCAAATGTACTTTTCTCATCCCACCTCTAGGTGGTTGAAATAAGCAGAATGCCTGAACACACTGAGAAGCACATTTCTAATGTGTAAGGAAAGGAGACTGAGGAAAGCCAACAGCCCTGAAACTCCCAGGAGTACTGGGAGCGGGTACCACTCCTCTCCTCCAGTACTGCAAGTACCAAACTGAGTGTTTTCTAATCCAGCCACTGGGTTTACACCAGTGGCAGTGGCTACATTCACACTGTAATCAACATCCACCTTCTGCATATATTTTAAATTGGATTAGGGTGTGAGTTTCCTTCTCACTTTACAGTCAACATGAGCAAATGCTTTGTTTATCAAAGCCATCTGAGTGATGCATAATGGAAAGCACTAGATCTGTCCGGAACAATTATAACCCTGGAATAGGTGTGTTACAATAACGGGAAATCTCTTCTGCTAAAAGCTTCCTTCAGGATTATTATCTAGAGGTCTGGTAATTCTGCAACTGTTCCTGCAGCCCCAGCACCCTATTCAAAAGCAAAATAAAGACCATAACTGTCTGCTTCTGAGTGTGAACAGTCCAGCTTGGTGGTGCTCAGATAGATGCATGCAGTTCCTCATGTGGATGCAACGCTTCCCTCCCCAGATGATGAGAAAATATAGACTGAGTGCTTTGCATGGGGATTTCTTTACTAGTGCAAATCCTTCTTGTTTAAAAACCTTGAGGGAAGGAGTGCCTGTGTCTGATAGCCTCCTTGATTTCTTTTTAACTAAACAGAAGAGTTTTATGTAAATCAAATGTATGCTTCTGTTTTCAAAGAGTGAGGGACTGATGTCTACGTATAAATCAATGATATCCATCTGTGCAAAGTGGGATATTTACTGTCATATTTTCATTTGTTTTGGTGTTTGGTTTTTTTGTTTGTTTGTTTTTCTTTTTGTTTTTGTGGGGTTTTTTTGTTTGTTTTTGTTTTGTTGTTGTTTTTTTTTAAGTTGCTTGCTTTCTTTTCCAGGTTACTCACTCATTTGACACATGGACAAGAAGTATCTCTGGTATTTCATGTGACTTTTTCCTGAGCTCAACAAATGATTCCCCTGTAACGACTTTTACAATGTTTATAATGTTTTTTATTCGTCTGACTAATCTTGATATTTAGAAAATAATTTATTAAACTTCTTCACAAACTTGTTGCTGTGGCATATGCATGGTAAAGCA
The DNA here is from genome assembly GCA_035583135.1 of Lophotriccus pileatus. Classification (NCBI taxonomy): domain Eukaryota; kingdom Metazoa; phylum Chordata; class Aves; order Passeriformes; family Tyrannidae; genus Lophotriccus; species Lophotriccus pileatus. The sequence goes on along the minus strand of JAWWES010000081.1, from coordinate 44,977,787 downwards.
GTCCCATTCAGCCTAGGAGGGGACATGGCTTGATACGAGCAAGGGAGGGACTGATCCACAGCTTTGTCTCCCGCTGTTAATGAGACTGCTGTGGCTCAGCCCCTCTAGGTTACCACAGAGATCCCTCCTGATCTGCTTGGCTTCCAAGTGGACCATTAAATCGATACCTGAATATTATCACAGAAACCTCCTTTAGTTTATCCACTTAAAAAAGCATTTAGCCTTTCTCAACAGAGCTTTGGCACTCACAACCACAAATACAAAAATAATGATGAACCAAAATGCAAAACCACTGGACAAATAACAGCAGGACAGTCAGACTTGCAAAGATGATGACTTGCAGAGCTGTCCTGCTGATCTGCTATGATTAATCCCCGTAAGCATCTCAGTTAAATTGGATACCCTTGGAAAGGCAGTGCGTACTGAATAGCAGTTAGAGGAGGTGGAATCAGAGGGGGAATGCTTTACCAAGCGGATATTTGAGTGTGTTAGCAATAGAAGGGAAAACAAAGGCAGGGCAGGTGAGTAATATCTGTGGCAAAGCAAAAATCTGCAGAGAATCAAAGATAGGAAGGAAGCCAGGAAAAAGCTCTGCACTGGTGGGGAAGGAGGAGCTGAAGTCAAGGCAAGAGCTCAGCACCCTGTGGCTCTTGCTTAAAATCCTGGCTTGAACACGAAGTCCCTACATGCCACTGAGCTGGTCGTTTTGGGCAGTAGATTGCACTAACCATGGCAACCCACAAATTGGAGCTAAAAGCATCACTCTTTGCATGTCTGCCTGTCTGTGTAGCACCTCCTGGTGTATTGCTCCTGTGCTGGAACCTGTTCCAGCCTGTCCTCAAGCCTACACCTGTAAATCAGTGAATTAAAGCAATCTTGTAACTGGCCTGGCTCTCTGACAGTCGTGATAATACACACTGTTCACAACAGGGGGGTATCTAGATTTGCTATGGGCATGCTTTTATGGAGATAGTCCTCTGGAAAAGAGGTTTTCAGCATGCAGAAATCTATAGTACCCGTAGAGTTCACACTGAAATAGTTTTTTCATGGTATTTAGGTTATATTATGTTTGTTGTATTATTACTGTATTATATTGGGTGTTGTAAATAGGTTTGGTTTTTTTTCAGTAACATCAAGTGTCTGATTTAAAATCACACTTTAAACTCTCACAAAGATCAAATGCTGATGGTAATAATTATGCTTCAGATTTTAGGAAACTCTAATCCTTAGGTTTCGAGGCACTGTTGCTGCTATGACATTCCCAGGAGCTTTGGGCTATGATGAGAAGGGATTTTACTGAGGACTAATACAACATGAAAAGGCAACTCTCTCTTAAAGGCATCAGAGACCTTGGGAAGGTAGGTACACTTTCTGATAAAGGCTGCGCATTGCTACTAAAGAAATGATGATTTTTCTGAGCAAAGTAACCATCTACTAAAAGGAGCAGGATCCATTTGCTGCTGAAGTCAAAAGAAAAGCTCACATTAAAGGAGGTCACTGTGGCCTGGCCACACAGTACCAGGAAAGTAATTTTTATTTCTCATTACTGCAGTGAACTGGCTAAAGAAGCTCTTAAATGCCTATCAGCAGTACAAAAGAATGCTGTTTATCTGCTGGGAACGCGTTAGAGAAAGAAAGATGGCAGAACTTGGAGAGAATAATGTCTTTTGTATAGAAGTCTGATGCAGAGACCTGAATGCACCAGCTGCACCTGAAGGACTGAAAAAAGAGGCACAAACAAGCAAGTCACAAGGTAATATCCATTTGAATTTTAAACACATTCAGTCTAGATATGCTGCCACACCTTTTGTGCTCATTTGCTTGCAGATATGTAGGAAATCATGATTTCCAAGTTTAAATAAACTCAGATGAGAATTTTCAAAGTTCCTATGCCCGACTGTTCAAACAAACAAGCATTGCATTCATGTTTATGAACGTTTGTACTGCAAGTGACTGCAGATTTATTCAACCAGGAAATAAAAATGACATCACTTGATTTATTTAACCAGCCACTAGAAAACAATGTGCATATTAATGAATGTGAATAATTACTTTAAATTAACATTCACTCTACAGAGCAGCAGGATCATTAAGCTGTACCAAATAAACTTAACTAAGGAATAAATTCAAAAGAAATTTGTGATCCTCTGGCAGTTATTATATAAATGTGAGCAAAGACCGAGTTAATTATATAAATTATTCATTTTTAATTATTTGTTCAGCTGTGGTAAGTATTGATAATAACTTTATGTCTCAGGGAGGGAAAAATGATGACAAAGAAACTTTGCTTATTCTCCTTACAATGGTAAAGTAAACAAAACTGAGGAACTGAGGAACGTTACTGAGGTCATTGGAGAGATCTTGTTCACTGGTTTTAATTCTGTCAGCCCTTCTGCCCAGCACTACCAACCCTTTCTAACAGACATGCTTTTTGAAAACTTGGATAACTAAAATGTTGGTTGGAAGAAGAATTACGGAAAATAAAGCAAGCTTTGGTCCATGTAAAAGTTAGGTGATAAATGGCAAATACACTCTCTAGAGGAGGTGCATGTATGTGTGGCTGCAAGTAAAGCTTGCAGCAGCATGGTGAGCTGTTGTGATCCTCAGCAATGTGGAAGCAGCGATGTGGGAGCAGCAATGTGCTCTGGGGATCCATGAACGTGCAGTAAAAATGAGCTAAGATCCTTCTACTTCTCAACATGTCACCTGCAGCTTTTGGTACACTCACTGTCAGTACATAGTGGTTGTCCTCAAGCTCCTGAGACCTCTCTCCTGAAACAGAATGCCTCTGTTTAATGCAGAGGGCAGCAGGGATGGTGCCCTTGGAAGTGCCAGCACAGTGTCCTCCAATCACCTCTAGAGCTTGTTGCCTCAAGCTTCTTGGCTCATCAAACTGGGACACCTGAAAACTACATGGCATCAGCAAGAGAAGCCAAAAAGCTTTCAGACTGCTGGAAATCTTGGAAAACCACAGACAAATAAACCGTCCCAACTTTATTTCTAGTTTGTGCTCCAAAGCATATGAACAGCAGAGTTTTTTCTGGAAAAAAAATGCTTACCATATTTTTTTTACAGGTAATAAAATGATGAGTTTATTGAATCAGTTAAATCAATTTGGCTAGAATGTACTCGAAGAATTCAGGTTGAATTAAATAAAAAAAATTCAGGTTGAAAAAATTTTTCATAGCAAGAAAAATTTCCACATGAAGAGTATGATAGGCTTACAAACAATCAAAAACAATTTTAGAGAGGGAAGCATTAGACAATCTCAACCAGAGGTGCCATTCCCAATCTACAATGGGTGAAAATTATATATTCCATTAAATACCACATACTATATTATGTGTACCTCCCATGGTACAGAGCTGTTTCCTCGAATTATGATGATGATTTTCTTGCTGTGAAGGTATATTTTCAGATCTTCAACAGGGTCTTTTATTAAAGAAGCACTATTTCCCCATGCAACAGGTATGCCCTTGGCAGACCCAACATTGGTTTATACTGCCTGTACAAGACGTTTGCAAAGGAACACATGTCCCAGTGAACTGTTAGGCACTAATAAATTTTTTCTACTTGCAGCTGTTTTCTGTTGAGAAATGAGTAACTGGCTTTCAGCTGAGAGTAGTTTCCCTCCAAAATGAACCAGCCATTGCTTTATCGAAGTTATTGCTCCTTTGAAATAACCTGAGGGGCGTTCAGCCTCCACACAGTGAATGTGACATCTGGCAGAGCAATCAGTTTGAATCACCCCTACAGTCTCTGTATCCTTCCAAGAAGCCTGCTGGCCTCACCGATGTCCTGCTGCCAGGGTGATCAGGAGGTACTTCTGGCACAAAAGGATGCTGTAAGCTGCGCCACCTTGTGTAGCTCAAAAAAAAAAAAAAAAAAAAAAAAAAAAAAAAAAAAAAGCCACCTGACAGCACGAAGATATTCAAGAATATTTCAGGAGACAATTAGCATCCATGTACCAAATGCTCCCGAGTGGGTAAGCTTTAGGAACACTCCCCAGGATTTTCAGCTGAGTTTGCATCCCAGCTCTAAACCCAGTGAGTTCTTCTACATTTGCTACATACTGCTGGGAATGCAGTGCTGCAGCAAAGGGGAGTCACCCCCTTGTTTGTCCCTACAAACCTGCACCAAAGTCCTCTCCTGAAGAGATGTGAATGTACCTGGCTACCCTGTTGCTCTCTCTGGGTACTCAGGGGTGCAACACCTACTTGTACAGAACCTTGTCACATAAGCTCCACAGGACATTGTAACCTCTGTTTTGAATGTGTTACAGGATCAAATGTGCAGAATTTGGAGTCAAGAAAGTTTAAACACCTAAGCAGGGTATAAATATCGTGCCAGGATCTGACCCTACTCTCTTCCATGAATGTGAATTCCCCTGACATAAAAAGCTGACAAGAGGGCTTGAGTTTTCAGCAGGGGATAGATTTGTGCAGATCTCTGCAGCGGTGACATTTGTGTTCAGCTGACTCTTCCAACATAGAACAGCAAAGATATCTGACAGCACAAAGGAAGAATCAAAATGAAATCAAGCAAGGAAAAGAATGGAATTTAAAGCATATGCTAAGGGCTTATGCTATGTCCTGTTGCATAATTAAATGGAGATGTTCTGCACCTGTTTTTCTTAAAGTATTTCTCTGGGATGGAAGATGTGAATTTTTGTTTTTCCAAATGTGGAGTGAGACCCAACTGACTTTTACAATTAATTGATGGTACAGATGCAGTGACCTAGCAAATATGCTCTCTCTCTCCTTCTATTTTGTATACAGCTTTGCTAGGAGGAAGAGATAGCAGGCTTAATCTGTAGGGGCTCATTTGAGAGGGCTTGGTGCTGTCTGCTGAGCTTGAATGCACAGGTAGGGATGAGGAAAAATAAAGATGTTGAGCCTTTTGAGGCAGAAAGGTCTTACATGGCCTGCTGTCACCAGCATGTTCTTGCCCAGTAAATTGGACATTTGTAAAGTCATTTTCCACCTAGACTGTGTTTCTCCTAGGGATTTGATAAGTCTTTTTAGTGTGAAGTGGATGTTTTCTGAAGTTCAGCTCTAAAATCCTAGGGGACAACTTCTTTTTGCTGGAAACATTACTTATTATTGGAGAAGCCAGCATCTATGCCAGGTGAATACATTCTGATTTACAGATCCTATGGTATTTTTATAATGACCACAGGCAAAGTGTGGCAATTATCTTCTGAGAAATTCTGATTTTCTAGTAATGACCACAGCCGTGTCTTTTACCTGAGTTTTGTTCTTTAATATACAAGCTTGGGGATTTGTGAATATATTGTCTCTGTGGCAGAAATACAACAGCATGTATTATGAAGTTAACAAAAAAGAGCAGGAGATGAGCTGTGGACACAATAATAGAGCTAGAGCTAGCCCCAGGACTGTGTGTTCTCGGTGTTAACAGGCTCTACAGAAAGTCTCTGTTGATCCTTGCCCTTGGAGCATCCAGGCTGTCTGTCTTGGGTGAGAAGTGGATAGTGTTCAGCTTTCCTGAAACCTAACTCCTCTCCCCAGAGGGCAAAGTGGCTTCTTTTCCATCTGCCTTTGAAAACAAGAGATCTACTGCAGTGTGCAACTTCAACCAAGAGTAAAATTTCTCACACACAGCCTCCAGTGCCACAGCATTAGAGAACATTCCACCATTCCCAGTTTTCTATGTGTTTAATCCCTGATGAAAAAGGTGTTGCTATTTCTACTTGTTAAGCATTTGGCAGCTTAGGCACAGAAAGGCTAAGACTACATCTGCACAATGCAATGCAGTTCTCAATCAGCACACTCTAAAGAGGGTGACACAAAACCCAGTACAGCCCAGTAAGTTCTTTGCCTAGTTAACTCACCCTGCTGGAAGCTTGCCAAAGCAGGGCTGGAGAAGTGCACAGCATGGGTAGGTGGGAAATCATGGGCAGATGTCTAATTACTGGCAAGTGTAAGGACTACCTGCTGTGCTCCCACACCTGAGCAGGCTTTTAAATGTCATTTTGTTAGGATGCTGGACCTACACACCATGGATTCCTAGAAAGCTGAACTCAAATTTAGATGACAGCTTCTTAGCTTAGCATCCTGTAGCCTGCAGAAATCATTACAGCAGCATCAGGAGCCACTTAAATAACCAAAGTGTGCATGCAACATCATTAGGGCATTGTGCCCAACTCTCCAAGGCTTTGGTGACAACTGGATCTAGCTGCAGACTTTTTGGTTGAAACAGAACTTTAACACTTCACGTTATCCTGTTGGGCAGAATCTCAGTTTTTTTGAAACATTCTGTATAACTTAAAATATCTTCAGCATATGCTCACTTCTTCCTCATTAAACATTTCCAGGAAAGACTTAGCAGTTTTACATGTGGAATAAGAATTTTAGCTTCAGTTTCCTGGACAACCTGCTGCAATCAAACCTATAACATCACCACTAAATCTCATCCAAGTCCACAATTGTCTTTAATGCCTGACCTAACCCTTTTTCTTCCACGTCCACCTGAGATGGCAGATATTTTGCCAGAATGGGACCGAGTATGAGTGACAACAGAAAATCTTGGGATGCAACCCCCTTGCTTGGGAGTGCCATAAATCCATTAATGGAAAGACTACCATTGCCAGGCATGACTGGTGTCTGTGTGAATTGGATCATTTCAGTACATAACACAACCCATTTAAAGCCAGAATATTATGCGGTAGTCACCCGATTTGCTTTCATAGAATTTATGAAGGCATAGGAATGTTAGACTGTGTGCACAGCTCAAGGAGAAAACTTCAGTATCTCAGGCTCTTTTCAGAGTTACTATGTTTTTTTATCAAAATAACTTACAGTTCAGCCACATCACTATTAATTCCCATTTATAAAGGATCCACTTGATACGTGCCAGTGTGGGAGCCATGGGGAAGCGCCGGTCTCCCCTTGGAGTCCCTTACGTAACTCACACTGTCTCTGCTAAGTGTACATACAGGCATATGTACCGCTTGGTAGTGGCATTCTATTCTACAAGTTGTTTACCACACATACTATTTATAACTTTTGTTATCAGAGCTTGAACTTGTGTACCAGAGATGTCTGTACAAAGTGACAGAGATCTGTACAGTATGCAATAAATAACTTGCGTGCCGAGGAATGTTCCTGCTGTTAAGCTGGTTTGTTACCATTTCACTTAGCGACAGATAGAGATGATGGAATATGACTTCTTTCTGACAAAAAACTGGGTTTCTTCCCAGAGGCTCAGAAATGCCTGAGCCTGAAGACTCTCTCTGCTGTCTCCTTTGCCTGTCTGTATGATATATGAGTGCAAACTTCCTTCACAAGCAGGTTACTCCTTTCAGGCCAGTGTCTCGTGTGGAAAGGCAATACATTTTTTGTGGAACCACCCATGATCACCATTTGGGAGCAGACGGATACAAACCAGCCAAACAGCCACTCTGGCTTTCTGGTATGCTTTTTTCTTCCCCTGCATTTTGCATAGCACAAAGCAGAAACAGGGCAGGCAGCCCTTCATGAAGTTCTGCTTCTGTTTCTTTTCCTGGGTAAATTCCCTTTAAACTGTGAGCAAGAAGAAAAGAGTAACTTTATACCAAAGACAAATGAGACTGTACCAGGAGCAGCAATTTCTCTCCCATGCTACTGTAACAGCACCATATTCTTCACGCTCAGTTTCACAGGAAAATTACAAGCTAGCTGTTTATTGAAGCATGCTTGGGGATAAATCCCACTCATCTTCTTTATGTGAATGAGTAACTCTTATTTGAATGAGCAGCCTGACCAGGGGCAGCGTTAGCATGCAGTTTGTGACCCATCTCCTCCTTGCTCGGGGCGCAGCTTTTCTCATCTCTCTCCAATTTGCTGCTCCATCCAGCCCCACTTGTGACGTCTCAGGCAAGGGGCGAAAGATGACAGGATAAGACCTTTCACATATAACTTGCAATCTTTACAGAAAT
>JAWWES010000081.1:44943627-44969751 GCA_035583135.1 Lophotriccus pileatus | reverse complement strand
CCTGCCAAGTCAATTCAGAGATATCAACAAGAACATTTTAAATGTTTTGGCAAGAAAAAAAATTTCTATAAACTGTTGAGGTGTTTTGTGGGTGTATTTTCAGGTAACGAGCCTTGGCTCAAAGCCTGGCATTCAAGCATCGATGAATAGCACTCATATTCAAAAACTAATCAGAGTCAGTATTCAAGAGCTTTGAACGGTCCCTATGTTTCCTACAATTCATCTAACCACCATGAATAACTTGGAAATAATTAAGCTTTTGACCAAAATTATGTGCTGCATAATTTCAGTCTATGGACTCTGATTTGTTGAATCCAAAATATTCCATGGAACGTCATTATAGCCGGGCCCATTTTTTTTAAAAATTAATGATCAATAATGTATATATTATGACAGATCATGCAGAGTTGTATTGCTTATTTAGCACCATATGTACCCTTGTTAAACACTGTAATAGAGTAGCTCCCAAATACACTTCAACTCAGGGAACTTCTGAGCATAATTAAAAAGCAATGGAATTTAAGATCATGCAAATAATTCTATTTTATTCTGGAAAAATCTGTTTTAGCCTGCAGAGATGGACTTAATCCTGTATCTAGAGGGCTGAGTGGACTAGAGCCAGTGCCAGTATGACATTGATCATGCTGATCACATAATGATCCATGTACATACCTACATTTATCAGAGGGGTCTTGACTCTAGTGCACCTTGGCCTTTGTGTTTGTTCCCTTCTCTTGTTCTTCTTGAGTCACTTGCTTTCCCCAAGAAGTGAGTCACCAGACCTGGTGTTGGGGGCACTGGGGCAGGCTTAGTCTGTGAAATCACCTCAGTAGAAAAATTTATTTGGTTGAATAATTGCTTTAAGAAGTTATCAAGGGAATGAGATGTGCTAATATGGCTCACATTTTCACAGATACACAAAAGACTACGTGGGGCTGTATGCTCAGCAGGCAATAAAAATCCCATCTCCTTCCTTCCATACTTGATGAGATAATCATAAGACTTCAATTCCTTTTTCTCTATGCAGCTGCCATGCAGAGCAGAGAGGAGTTTCATCCCCTGAGTGCCATATTACTGTAGCTGGATATTCCTGATAGGATTGAAGCAGAGGGAACAATGGTTCTCTTGAACAGAGACAAGAGAACATACAAAGTTCTTACATCTTTCCTTAATATTAACCTGCTCTCTCTTAATTGGTCTGCTAGGATGATGCAACTACTGTACAAGGGAAATAAATCACTTTCATACGGCACGGTAAGTAAAACTAATTTAAAAAATAAATATGTTATTACATATTTCCATGCCCACCTCAGGAGGTAGCACATTCACTATACTCCAGTGAGCTTCAGATAGAGAGAAAAATACACCTGGAATTTGCTAGTGTTGAAAAATGCAGTATTTCCTGTGCTGTTGCAAGAGATACTGTACTTCTTACCATTCTCCTGTCACATTGAGCTGAGCTTCCAGCACAGGAAAGCAGAGGCTGTGCATCATTGCTGTTCTCAACTGCAGCAGAACCAGGGAGCCAGCACGTAGCAACAACCCAGTACATCAGACCCCAGTGACACGTAGCTGCACTCACCTCTGTCCATTGTGTACAGACACCAGCAGCCCAGGGTCTGCTCCCTCTAACACAGCCTCTTCTCAGTTACAGGTTCTGCCACCTTTTGGTTATGTATTTTCAAGCTCTGTGGAGCAGGCCTCACTCTCAGAGCTGGCACAGTGCCCAGGCTGAAGCTCTCCGTGTTAGGTAAGGTCTTCAGGCATAACCACAGTGTAAAGTCTTAAATCAGCTGCTTGATCTGATCTTCTTAATAACAGAGGAGATTAAATACTTGGAGATTCAGCTAGAATAGCCAGTGAGTGCCATAATTCCTACCAGTGTGGGGTGCTTGTCTGGTGCTTTTTGGGCAGCTGGCTGACTATTGCACAGCTGGCTGAAAGCTGCTTTTGTTTACCCAGCGAAAGCAAATACTATTTCATACAACAGCTATGTTTCAAGCACGATGAACTGCATCTTGATTACTGTCTTTAAGGCTGCATCAGCTCTTTTACCATCTGCCTCATGGACACCTGCACTAAACACACATCCCATCATTTCATTCACCAAGCTTGTTTTGGTACTGAGAGTCAGAGCATGGTAGAAACCACCAACCTAAAAATTACTCAAGTGAACATTCTCCCATTAGGAAAAAGAGCACATTCATCTGTGTCTCTCCCTCAGTGGGAGGTTATTGGATATTTTCTCAGCAAACTTTTCCCTGGGCTGACCATGAGGTTGTGTGCCCATGTGCCTTTATGGTTATTACTTTAATGAATCTCTCATTGACAACAATTGGTAGGGAAAACACTGTCTCAGTCTTCGATGTTACACGCACTGGATGGGGGGATAAGGAAGCTGAAGTGGGAGGTTTGTTCCTCAAAACCACTACAGTTCAGAATTCATGTGCTTCCCTTTATAACTTTTCAGTGTTCTCTTGCAACTTGCTCTGTGTAATTTATAGGGCATTTCCAGGCAAGGGATATGATTCCCATAGGCAAAGGAAAGGAATATTTCCCATAAACAAGGCAGAGGAATGTTTTTGACTAACCAGTACATACTTTAATCCATTTTTTTCTCTTCCCTGGATTCCCTTGTCTAATTCACATTTCCATGATGATTAATTCTAGCCCTTCCTCAGAAGTGTGTTGACACTACTGTGGTCAGCCAGTCAGTAAAGCTCACTAGTAAAATACAATACATGCCCCTCACGAAATGGCTGCTACAAAGCACTTCAAGCCTTGCAGAAGACAAGTACCATAAAAACAACAAATAATGTTAATGAGGATTTTCTACACCATTTCCAGCTGGACCAGGGCACTTTGCATTAAGCTAATGAGGGTTGAAAGCCAAATTAGATGTTTCTGATGGAGCTTTCATAGTGCGTGGGCACACACTGACTGCAAATGCAATTATTTTTTAACCCATGGGAGCTTCAATTCGTAGACTCGAACACCACATCATCCAGTAAGGCTGGCCCCCAAATCTGACCCAGCTGACTCTTGTTCTTTTCTGAGGAAATGACTGTAGAGCAGGAAGGAGGAATGTAAAATGATATATGCTGCTCTTGCTCGCCTCCAGCCTGAGATGTTAGGTCTGCTTACAAACACTTTCACATTTCACCTACATTAGGACTGAGTAAGGATCCTTCCCATCACTGTGGATATACAGCTATAACCAAAAAGAGAGGAGAACCAGCAAGGTTTTAAGAAACAAAAAAAATCAAGATGGAATGATTAAAAGAAAAATTCTTTGTCTTCAATAAAAAGACAGACTCAGGGAATTGTTCATCAGCTGCATGAGCCAAAATAGATACATGGATGAACTAACAATATCACAAAATCATTCACCTTTTCAAGAAAATACACTGAAGTGAAAGTTGATAACCATTTCAAAGGAAATTTTGGTTAAAAGATTTGTGAAAGTAGAAGGGTCTCTCACTCTTTCTCAAGTTTTCCTTTTCATCTTCGAAACAAAGTCATGGCAAAGCAGATTAAATTATTTTTAGGCTTGGTAGATCAACTCTTGTCACCGGAGTGACAAAAACCTCTGGTCCTCACCCTTTGTAGACAGAGGAGAAAAGTCTGATTTTAGCATGGTCCCTATTTAACAGCATTCACCTTCAGAGCAGGCTTTCTTACCTCCTAGATTCTGGAATGTCATCGTGCAGAGTGATACACCTCCAGCTGAGCTGTACTCCACACTTGTATTTGCTTGGCAAGGATTTAGTAGCAGGGGTGGCTTCTCTGAGAAGCTGCTAGAAGCCAATGCCAGCCAGCTTCAAGACAGACCCACTGCTGGCCAAGGCTGAGATGTTCAGTGACAGTGGTAGCACCTCTGGGATAATACAGAAAAGAAGTGGGAAAGAAGAACTACTTGCAGAAGAGCAGCAGAGAGAAAAGTGAAAATGTATATGAAAGAAACAGCTCTGTAGACACCAAAGTCAGTGGAAAAAGAGGGAAAGGAGGTGCTCCAGGCGCCGGGACAGAGGTTCCCCTGCAGCCTGTGGTGAAGACCACGGTGAAGCAGGCAGCCCCCCTGCAACCTGTGGAGGTCCATGGTGGAGCAGATATCCACATGCAGTCCATGGAGGGACCCATATTGGAGCAGGTGGATGTGTCCGAAGGAGATGCCCCATGGGAAGCCCATGCTGGAGCAGGTTCCTGGCAGGACCTGTGGATCCATGGAGAGAGGAGCCCACGCTGTAGCAGGTTTGTTGGCAGGACTTGTGATCCCACTGGGGAACCACACTGAAACAGTCTGTTCCTGAAGGGCTGCCCCTCATGGAAGGGACCCATACTGGAGCAGTTAATGAAGAACTGCAGCCAGTGGGAGGGATTCATGTTGGAGAAGTTTGTGGAGAACTGTCTCACATTCCTCTGAAGCAGAGGAAGAGCATGATGAGCAAGGAGCGGCAGAAACAACATGTGATGAGCTGAACTGCAACTCCCATCCCCCTGCACCACTCAAGGGGGAAGAAGGTAGAGAAAACTGGGGGTGAGGTCGAGCCTGGAGAGAATGGAGGGATGGGGTGAAGCTGTTTTTAAGATTTGACTTTATTTCTCATAATCCTACTCTGATTTGATTGGTAATAAAATAAACTAATTTCCCCAAGTCAAGTCTGCTTTGTCTTTCACTATGTTTCCTCTCCTCTGCCCAGCTGAGGAGGGCAGTGACAGAGTGGCTTTGGTGGGCATCTGGCATTCAGACAGGGTCAACCTACCAACACATGGAACAACTCTTTAGCTCTGCCACCTCCACTATAGCATCCTGGTATGTCTACACAAAATGTTTTGATGGAGGTTGACTACTTCACTGTAGGTGATCTGCAACAGCAACCAGGATTGCTGTCACTCTAAGGGAGTACATTAGCTGTGCAAACCTTAGTGAAGTCAGTGGAAAATGCCATCAGTTTGTGTTAGTGATTTTTCTCCCATAAAATTATGTGTACAGACATTTAAAGTTTTTTGACTTCAAGTGGTTGTTTCTGCATGTTTTCCCATGCCAAATATTTTAATATCTTAATCCAGCTATCTATGCTGTTTATGCAACAGTAGATCTGTTAGGAAGTTTTCTAGGAAGTGACTCTCATAAGTACACTACACAGCCCTCTGAACCCTACGGAGGATCATTTAGTCTCTTATCACACCAGCAAAGTCATACAGACTGTCCCTCAGCACATCATCTCCCAATCAGAGGGAACTGAACTTAGCTGTCTCACAGAGGTGATATTAGCCTGACCAGAAAATGTTTATAGAGCTTACAAAGACATTAGATGATTATATTCTTGTTTGGAAATTCAGGCAACCACAGGGACAACTGTGGAGAACATAATAGCAGTCAGACAGTGGGTGATTTCTGGTTCTGTGTTCCTACATCAGAATGACAAATGATAGAATAGTGTTAAGAATTATAATGGACATGAACCCACATGCCTTTTAGGAAGTCTAATATGTTTTTCCATGTTTTGACAGGGAAAATAAAATAAAATAAAATAAAGGAACTGTAAGGTAATATAAAGCTGACATAAGATTTACTTTCCATGTGAAAGTATTGAACTTTATGAAGACGTCAAATCTGATAAGATGCAATTAACATAAAATAAAAGCCTTCCTATTTCTCCAGTAGGAGAAAATAAAAACTCTAGCCCTCACCTATTTCCTTAGACAAATGAAATGGCATCAGATCTGAGTCTTTAAAAATCTTTCTGTTCCTCCTCATATAACTGTAAAACTCATATCCATTCATTTCTCTGCAGTCATATAACCAACCAGTTAATTACTCTCTCATTAATACTGTCCATTTTTAAAGACTGATTTTTTTTTTGCATATTCTTTGTTAAGATGAGTAAAAAGATGTACAGTGCAGAAGACACTGAACAATAAATTTATATATAAAAGAGGTGTAAAGATCTCCCAGGAGCACTGAGTATCCTCACTGCCAGCTCAAATCAGCAAGAGCAGAGTCTTCAGTCTTCTCCAAAGCTTGGTCTCAAATCCGTAAAAGGCCTTGAACTTCTGATATTATTTTGACTTTTCTCTTTCTTTGAGCATGAATATTACTGTATACATTTCTGCAACAACCAGATGCTGTTGTGGGCTTGTATAAATGTACCGGGGTTTTGTAATGATATTGCCAAAGAAACAAATGCTCCAAAGCAACTGCATGGGATTAGTAGATGATGAGCTGTCTGATGTTAGTAAGGTATTTACTCATTGGGCAAACATCTACTCCTGACTATGTCATGGTGGTTTCTGCTCAGAATTTTCCCTTGCAAAGTCCCCAGATATTTAATAAACAGGATACAGACTGCTGTTCACTAGGAGGAACCTACTTCTGTGGCACTTCTAAACATAAAATAGTTTGGATTGGAAGGGGCCCTTTTTAAGGTCATCTAGCCCACCCCCCCTGCTATAAGCAGGGACTTCTTCGAATAGATCAAGTTGCTTTGAGCCTCGACCAACCTGATCGTGAATGTTCCCAGGAATGGGCTATCTACCACCTCTCTGGGCAGCCTGTGCCAGTGTTTCACCACACTCCTATCTGTTTCTTATATCTAGTCTGAATCTGCCTTTGTGGTTTAAAGCCATTACCCCGTGTCCCACTGCTACAAGCCCTACTGAAAAAAGTCTGTCCCCTCTTAAAGCTCCCTATAAGTACTGAAGTTCAGAGATGCTTTGGCAGGCAAGGGGCTCTGTACCCGGTAACATCGGTAACAGCCCGGGCACTCATCGAGGGGGCGAGGGGAGCTTGGTGACCAACAAGTCGAAAGCCTTCCAGTAAGAGTTAATGATGCTCGGAATGGGCAGGGAAAAGCGTTTAGAGCAAGGTGTCACAGCAAGAACAACACCTCTCCGACAACGACCCGCACCCCCGGCGCCCCCGCCCAGCCGGCCCCACCCCGCTGCGCCCCGGCCGGGGCGGAGGCAGCGCCCGGAGCCGGGAACGAGCCAGCGCTGCCGCCCGGGAGGAAGAGGAGGGATTTCACCTGCCCCAGCCCGGCCCGGCCCGCCCCTCCAGGTGCGAGGTGGAGCAGGAAGCGGCGGCGGCGGCGCCGGAGGGGACCCGCGCCCGCCTCGGCGCCGGCTCCATGCGGGGAGATGGCGGCGGGCCGGGCGCTGGCCGCGCTCCTGGCCGCGCTCCTGGCCGCCTCCGCGCAGCTCCTCCTGCCGCAAGGTAGGGACGGGGACGGGCATAGGGATAGGGACAGGGATGGGGCGGCGCCCCCCACCCCCGGCTCGGCTCCCCATCACCCCCACCCTGGGCTCGGCTCCCCCTCTCCGCCGCCCCTGGCTCGGCTCCGCATCACCCCGACCGCCGGCTCCCCGCCACCCCCTGCCCGCCCGACGGGACCCGCCCGGTGTGCGGCTGAGCCCGACCTCGCTTTTCCCGGCCGCAACGTAGGCGAGAGACCGATTACTCTGCCTTTATCCGCGTGTGCTGCTACTGATTAAATAACTATTAGTTGTTTAAAGGGGGCGCGGGTGGGAGCGGGGATAGGGTTAGGGTTCAGTTTCAGCACCCCTCGTCTGAACGCTCTTTTTCCATCTCTGCGAAAGTACTATCCAGATAAATGATTTGATCTTTACGTCCTCGCTTGCTGGAGTATTGATTATGCAAATAACTTCACAAAGTCCTTTTCCCTGGACGCCGGGGAGGCAGCTGAATTCTCTGTAGCGAGGAGGAGCTCTCAGGACTGTGTTCTGTGTCGGACTGTGCAGTCATGTGAGCTTTTCAGCAAAGAGAATATTATTTATATAGAGCAATGGGTGAACTGTAGATGCAGGGAAATGGAATGGCTTGTATGTCCAGCAGGGTCAGATAGTTTAATGGGGGCCGCTGCTCACTATCAGCTCTGCATCTCTTGAAATTCCTGAATGCTTGATGCAATCCCATAATCTAAACCATTCATAATTTTCTTAAATCCTGTGTGTGACCCCGGAAGAATTCCAGTTATGAACACAGGGGTAGTGTGCGGGGTTTTCCTCAATTTCCAAAACTGCTTGATTGCAAAAATGCCCATCCTCAAGTCCAAACAGTCTGTTTTATTGCTATCAGTAGTCCTTTTAAAGGCTCTTGAAGTATGAGTCCTTCTATACAGAATAACTGGTGTCGCTTGCAGTGGCTATGAATAACTGAAAGAGTCTGATCTGAAATTTGTGCCTTTTTAACATTTCTATTATCTTTAACTGCTCTGGTTCTGCTGAAGTGGGGATCATGCTGTTCTTATTATAAACAATACAGTCGAAATGTTGGCTGTGAAATTGGACAGCCCTGAGGTTTAAGTTTCAAGTTGTGTAGTCTTTTAAATAAATATTTGCATTTAACGTATTGCCTCTGCGTTGAGCGAATGACAACTATTTTCCTCTCTAAAGGAAAAAGAAAGAATATGGTGCTGTGTTTAACTGTGTTTTGTTTCTGGAGAAAACAAATATTTAAAACCTTGTATGGGTCAGCCCTAGAAGCAGAGGAGATAGACTTTCCCATGATCTTAGCTTAATCTAGAGGAACCAGGGAGCAAGAGCTCCCCAACCACTGATGTTGCCCTAAGGCAAACCCTGAAGTTGCTCTGTGAAGCAAAGTTAGTAACAGTGAAATTGCACAAAACATCACTGATAGACCCAGTGGTTTGCTGCCTCTGATGGTGGCCCCTCTTCCTGCCTCCTTCAGTCCCTTCCTTTCCAACTGCATGCTTCTGCCTGCTGGAATGTCTCCTGCACAAGCACCACTGCTCCTGTGTGCCAGGTCCTCTGTCACCTTCAACCCTCTAACTTGACGCCTTCCTCCTCTTTGTGAATTCCCAGTGGTGGCTTAGTCTCAGCTGCATTAGTTGGCAGTGCTGCATGGGTTGGCAAGTTGAAGGTAGCGACGGTGTGGGCAGGAATGGTGCCTTCCCAGCTTTGTTGGCAGGTCTCACATGCCTGGTGGTGTCCTTCATTCCAGTGGGAGCTGCTTTTGTTATTGCACAACCAAAACTGTAGTTGGGACATGTCCCTGAGCAAAGGTTTGTCCTGAAAGCCCAAGATAGCTCAGGTTAAGATTTTTCCCCACACCCCTATGTAGTTTGTAATTTTTAAGGAGTTGCCTTTGCCCTGGTGCTGACGTTGGTACTGGCTCTGTTGTTGCTGTGTTTTGGCTGCAAGTTGCAGCTACCTCTCTCTTAGCAAGGCCAGATTTGGGCTGGGTGTGCACATGGGCTGTGTATGAGGCACATGTGCCTCTTCTTGGAGAGTGATGATGCTCTAGTGAGACAGCTACAAATTTTGGTGAGCTCTAAAGCGGTCTCTTGTCAACCTTGATGAAGTTCTTTCTTCTCTCACGGTCTCCCTCCACCCCTTCATAGTAGGTATAGTATTACAGGGGTGTTCTTACCATCCTGTAGGAATGTGTGGGTCAAGTGTGGCTGGTCACATTTTATTCAGAGGAGCTTTTGGGTTTTCCTGAAATGCAACTTCATGCATAATGTAAATTATCAAATGAAAGATTGGTTAACTTATAGCTGGAAAACCACAGAAAGAAGTATTTGATGCAATAGCTGTGCGTAGACATGGGAGTGTGAATGAAGTATGGAGTATCTGACCTTTGAAAATGTGTTTTCCAACAAAAAATGTTTCTTTGAAGCAGTAATAATAAAGTTAATCAGACTTTTATTCTATGAAACATAAATATTTCAGATTTAAAGTGTCCTTATAAATGTGATAAAATCTGCATATGTTTTGGGCTTTGTCTTTAAAATATCATTGTTATGATAAGTGAATTTACAGATAGTGCCATGCTGACTCTTGCTGTACCCTCCAGTTAACTTTTTCTTGGCAACTGACTGATTTGAGTCATGCATCAGTCTTAATTTGTAAAGCTGCTTCCTTTAATAAAATAAAAAAAGACCCAAGCTGTTAGCAGGGTCTTTTTGCTGTTCTGACAGAATATAAATAACTAGCCTGTTTGTTATCCTCTGAAAGTCAGTGGAAGCTGGATCATTTCCATTCTGAATCGTCGTTTGCTGTTTCGATTGAGACCTCTCCTTTTAAGACCACAACCAATGTGCATAAGTATTCTGCTGTAACTTTTTTATTGCTTATCTCATGCCATTTTCAGTCTGGAGTGCTTAGTTTTTACTCTAGAAAAGAATGTGTTTATAGTAAATTACTAGTTTGTAGTGTGTCTCAGTTCTGGTGCTACTACCTTATATTATCCCTCAGAAAATACCCTTAATTTTTTTTTTCTCAATTCCAGGGGTTTTTGTGGGTTTGAGTTGTTTGCTTTTAACAAGTGAACCTTGTCTTTATGTGTTTTTTGTTCATCTGTAAGTCTGAAGGGACGTAGAGGTAATGTGAAGGCCCAAGTCGGTATGCAAGGTAGTGGGAAGGTGAAAATATTTGAGAATTAATAAATTGAGCTGACCCTATTGTTCCCATAGCAGCACAAATGACCACCAATTTGAGCGCCTCCACTAGAAATCCTCAGTAGGGTTATGGTCTCTGGAATCGGTGTGAATGAAGCTTCTCCGACAGCTTGGTCACGGCGTTACTCATGTGCAAAACTAAAAATACCAACAAACAGCAGCCATTTGGCTGGGAAGTGGCCCAAGAGAGAAGAAAGGTGCTGTGGTGAGCCAGATCCTGAGCCTGACTCCTTAGCTGGCTGGTGTCCTTTTTTTTGTTCCTGGGGTTGCCATTTGATGAGCTGTGGTGGCTTATCAGCCAAAATATAATTAAAGGGAAGTGGGCTCAAAAGGTTTATTTTTTGGCATTGGCTCAAGGCAAAGGACTGGCCAAGGGAGAAACAAGGTGGAAGGATTGGAGGCTGCTGAAGCTCATATTCAGAGTACCACTATGGACCTGTGACATGGAGAAAATTATTTGTTAGCTAGAAGATTGTCCTACTCTCATTTTTATTACAACTTCTCTGTATTGTCTTCCTACACTGTAAAGAGAGTTTCTAGACAGAAATCAGGGCTTGCTCTATGAAATAAAGGAAGAACCTTTCCCCTGCCTGGTATTGGGTATCATTTGGGTCAGTTGTGCTTAGGCTTGTTAATTACTTATATAAATTATCTTTAAATAATATTGAAATAGAAAAGAAAGTAGGAGGAAAACTACTGGAAAAAAGAAGTTTTGACTTCTTGGAATATGTAGCAGCAGTAGTATTTTCACAAATAAATATTGCTGGGGCTTGGCTTATTGGTTCAGCCCTTATCACCCAGCTTAATTGTTATTTATACAGGCATACGTTAAATAAAAAAGCATTGGGCTCCACAGCTGCCAAACCCTCGGTCTTAGCCAGAGGCTGAACAACTTTGCACTTACTTACTCCAGAAACGTTTCATATTTGAAATAGCATGAGAAACCATTGTTTGCTGAGAACAAAGTCAAGACACTTTTGGCTTTACCTGTGTTGACTGCTATGGCTATGGGTGACAGGCATATGGTGTGTTTGCAGGTTAGTGTAGACGAAGGCTGAGTAACCCTTTTCCTTCTTCGTCGGTTTCCCTGTATCGATTACTTTCTCATTCGCTTTTTGTAATTGCTGATGGCAAAACGTGACCTTTTTCGGGTTCTGGGCAGTGATAGATGAGTGCAGCACCGGAGCAGTGCATGTGTGTGGAGTTGTGCACCCCTGTGTGTTGTGGCTGGTGCGGAGTCGCTGGTGGTGCTGGGTTTTTGCTGGGGCTGTGAGGGGGAAGCTGGGTGTTGCTCACCGCTGTTGTGAGTTGGCTGTACCCCTGAACTGAGCTGGCCAGTAGTTTTCTTAGTGCAGCAAGGTCCTTCTTCCTCCCTCTCTCTTCTGGGTGTCTTCTGAGCTCTCCCTTTGGAGGTTTTCTGGCCTTGGTCTCCACACAAGAGCTCCTAGAAAGACTCAGCTGCAGCAAAGCATATGTTGGGCTGGAGGATATGGGGAAAATGGGCCTTGGATACCAGTTTTGATCTAAATGGGCTCTTTTTGGCTTAATATTTGAAGTTTCTCTTAAAATCTTTTTACAAATCGGCACCTTTAATAATTTCTATAATTTAAAAACCTTTGCCCACCTTAACAAAGCACTTGCAGCAGTTTCTAGGACATTATTCGACTCCCTGATGCTGCCTGAGTATCCCTGTCAAACTTCAGCTCTGGAGCGGACAACATACCCACTTAAAGCACAGCTGGTTTGTTGGAACCAAACCATTAACCCGTTCCTGTAGGGCAGCTGGTGACTCTTGGTGCTCTCTTGGTAGGATTTGGCTGATAGAGCCACGTCACCATCCCTCGACTTGAAAACTTCTCTAATGTCTTGGAGGTGTGACCATACAGTTTCTTCTTGCTTCACATCTGCTTGTGCCAGCAGGGTGTGAAGGAAAGGATGTGGGCTGGGCTGTGCTCAGTAAATTGTTGGCTGCTGGTTGTTACGTCAGGGCAAAATCTTGTGTTTCTGTATGGGCTGGTGACAGGAGGTGAGGGTTTGCTGCCTGCAGCTGAACCTGCCTAGTGTGGATGGGATTGATGGGACATCCTGGAAGACCTTCAGGAAGAGACAGATGGAGAATTGTGCCATAATGTTTAGGAGATATGCATTTCATGTATGTTAGTAAGATCTTATCTGCTTCTGAGTGCCTGGGCTGCCAATACTGTGAGAAAAGTGATTATTTTTTTAATGTATCTCCTATAACAGGGGAAAAAGCCTCAACTTTGTGTGTTCTATTGGATACCTTTTAACAGCCATCCACAAGGATGCCATGGGACAGCCTGCCTTGAGCTGTGCCTTTTGTTTTCTTGGGGAAAAAAGAAAAGTAAGTGTAGTCACTTGATGTCAGCGCAAACTCTTATTTTGAGAGGTACGGTTGGCCCTGTCTTTTCTGGGTCCCTGGGCGGAGCTGAGAGAGATCAAACTTTGAGGAGTGAAAAGGGATGATCTGAAGTTCCTAAGAAGTGAGAGACATGACGGCAGGATGTTTGGCGTGGGAGGGACCCCTGATTGTGAAATGTGCTTTTACTCCTTTGTTAACCGGAGCCAAGACCGACGAGCTGCTCAGACATGCTCCAAGATGTCCTCTTGCTGGCTTGCATCAAGGTAGGAATAAACTGTGCAAGCAACACCCTTTGATCAAGGGAGGCTCCTGCAGTGACTTGTGTTGTATCAGTGTTCCTTGAGCCGGTGCGACATTTTCTCTCAAGTTGTACAGACTGATGTCTTACATTGTGTGCTCTGTACGCGAGCTGGTGGTCAGCCTGCAGACAGTCTTCACTGAGATCTGTGCCTCGCTTCTGCAGAAGCAACAAAACCTCATATCTGTAAAGTAATAATTAAGAAAGGGCAGCTCAGAGGCAACATTCTCCTTTGCATAATTACAGCTAAGCTTGCCAAATCACAAAGCGTCTCTTTTTTCCCACTTCTGCTGAAAAATCAAAGTTTCTTTTAAAAAAAATCTCTTTTTCGCAGGTCATCTGAGTGTCTTAATTATCTTCCAAAGTATCTTTCTTCTAGAGAGAGGGATAGAAATAGGCCTCTTCTTTTTTTGTTGTTGTTGTTATTTTAAATCTATAGGTACTTTATTTCTGTTAGGCATTACAAATTAATGAATTAACTTTTGAATGAGCAAGCTTGTTGGCCTGGGGTACTAACAGATCCTTTCTGGTGAATTGTGCTGGAATGGCTTGTAACACTTCTATGCCAGAAGTGTCTACCCTTCCTCCCTGTTGAGGAGGGGAATGTGTGACATCTCACCTCCTTTGTGTCCTATCCTGTTTTGTCAGTTTAAATAATCAGTGAAGATTAGGGGGCTGTACTCTGATGTCTGAGGAATGGGTATTCTGCCCCAGGTGCCCTCTCCTGAGATGTGGGTGGTTACCATGGCATGATAGCAGTTGGCAGCATCTATCTGCAGGAATTTACAAGCTTTGCAGATTTTATTGCTTTAATTTTCTGCGTGATTCCCTGAAAACAATCCTTTCACAAAATATGGACCTCATATCCTAAACAAGCGTGATGTTGGAAGACAGGTCCAAATACAAGGAGATCATCCTGCGATGTAGAGAGTAGTTAGTTCACACTTTAAATGTAAACAGAAAATCTGGTCACTTTGTACAAAGTCAAACAGAATTTCAGCAGCTTGCAGCAAGAAGGGTTGGCTATAATTTTTGATGATGTTTGTGGTCTTGTTGCTCTCAGCACTGTTTAGTAGGTGACAGGAGTCCAAACAGTGTGCTGGGTCCCTGACTAACTTTGCTAAGGGCTTAAAGGCAGTGACCTGGACGGACATTGCAGGTGAGATTGGAGGAGCGGATGGTGCTTGGGCAACTGGGTGCTGCAGTTAACTGGAGTGTTGGACTCAGATTGTCAAAGAAGAAGTCAATAAGACAGGTACAAAATGATTGAGCTGACAAAGCAGGGAGATGTTTACTCTTTTAAATATTATTTGGTGTGCTGTTGGCAAATCTGAGTAAACTGTGCAGTGAATTGTCTTGGAGGTGATGCAGAAATAGATGGTCAGGTGCAGCTGTTTGTAGGTATCTTAAGCTGAGCCATTCGGGTGTTTGTTCGGATTGTGGGAGCTTGAGCCAGCGATCCCCATCACAGCCTTGAGGCTAGGTGAAGGGTGTTCTGGATGGCTTGTTCTGCGTATGTCTTGCTGATGCTGCTGTCTCTTGATCTGATTGCTTTCCAGTAGATCAGAGAGAGGAGTTGGTTTGTTTTGGACCTGAAATAATTCAGATTATGGCTGGGTTACTGTGTTATCGAGTTGTACCCCTTGCTTCTCACCATCTTGCAGTGACTCTTGCAGTAGATTATGTGTAGTGGAATAACCTCAGCAGGTTATGATTGTGCCTGCGGGTCAGCATCCCTGAAAGGGCTCAGAAGAGGTGATGAGCTTTCCAGGAAAGCCTTCCAAGCTGTAGAGGCAAACAGCATCCCAATGCTATCCTTGTCCCGAGGTGGTGGCACAATGCACTGCAATGAATGAGCCTATTCTCTGGAAAGGTGTGTTGGTTGTATGGATTCAGATCCCCCTCAGGCAGAACCAGGGTTTGGATACAGGTATTTCGTATCCGGAGCGAATGTTGCCGCTACTAGTCTTCACAGCAGCCTGTCTCCTTCCCCTGCTGCCAGCTCATCAGTGGTGTCTGAGTCAGCCCCATCCACCTGGATTTTATTAAAAATGGTTGTAGTGGAGCAACGCCGTGATTTACCCAGAATGAGAAACCCCACAGTTTTTTGTACATAATTTGAATTAACATCTGGGATTTTGTTGGTGGTGATTCTTGTGGGTTTTGTTTTCTTGGTCTGTCTGGGATTTTTTTTTTTTTAAATTTTTTTAATCCATCCAGTCAAGTAATGTGAAACAATCCATAGATGCTTATGGATAAATTACTGCAATAAAATGCAACTGTATAGCTAAAACTAGTTGGATTCTGTTCTAGCTCCTGCTTTGTTTAGCAAGGCACCGTACACAGCCATAAAAACTTCAGTTCTGCCAAGTCCTTTGCTTGTACATACTTGTGCACACTCTCTGTGAGTGCCACTGGCTTGACTACTCACCAGCTGTCTTCTACATTGCAGCCCCCTCTTGTAAAGGAAAAATGTCCTTTTGACATTTATCTGTATGTATTAAAAGTACTATAAGATTAGTATCAGGTGTAAACACAGTAGATAAATTTGGGTTAAAATCTTTGGAGTAATCCAGCTTGTTTTACACTGTGCAGTTTGTTTCTAACCCCAGTGGGAGCGCTCTGAGCAATAACATTGATGAAAAGTTTGGCAATATCCTACTGCTGAATAAAAGCTAGCCAAGCTGTGTTTGTGCTGAGAGGGGCATTACTCTGGTAATAAAGGGATGCTGTGGTGAAACAGCTGTCGTGAAGGTGCACTCTTAAACGAGCGTGAGCAATGGAAAAAATCCAGCTGTGGCAGGGAGGGTGCGGATTGAGATTAGGGCATTTGAAGAAATATCCAATGGAGGCTGCAAAACTGTAATTGCTTAGAGGAAAAGAAAAATAGGGTGAGATCAGCTGTCTGCGTCAGCCTGTGAACCAGCTTGGGGTTGGAGGCTTCATCTCTGACATCTTCTAGCCCAACAATTTCATTGTTGTGTAGACAAAGATGAGATCCAGCTTGGCAATGCTTCCTCTTGTTGGTTTGGATATCCTGTGTGTCATCCCTGTGCAGCAGCAATGAGGCGTGGAAATTGCTTCTTTTGAAGAAACGTGTCCAGTTACCGGTAATCCTAATAAAAAGGCATGCAGCGGGAATCATAGACAAAGAGTAGTGTGAGTCATGAGGAGACTCACTTGTGTTTATAAAATCTCTCCAATAAAGGTGCTCTTTAAGTAGTCTCTCTATTGTGCTGCTTGTGTGTGGCTGTAGTTTGGGGGTTTTAGTCATTTGTTCATTTATTTTTAGTGACTTTGGGATCACTGGATATAATTTCTGCATGATTCTTCTATTTTTTTGATGAGAATTAGATTTGGTAGTCTAATGTATCTTAGCACATCCCTAGCTGGCTGCTGTTGACATTACAGCACTACATTCTTATTTCTTGGCCAAAATTATCAGTTTCATCTGTGGAATCTGTTTGTTTATGCAATAAAGATGTCTGTCATCACGTGGGCTTCTAGCAGACAGCTTTGCTGAGCCTAATTTGGTATAGATCTGCATCCTTGTTTCCTTTCGGGATGATGATCTATTGATCATTGCAACACTTCTGTGATTTTTGCCCAGGTCCTGTTTAGGAAAGCTGAGGCATGGGCCACATCCATACTGGAAAGTGATACTGAGCTGACAAATATTTTATATTCTTGCAGAGGGGTCAAATGGAGAATGATTATATGGTCATGAAGTCAGCAAGAGAAGAGGGAAGGAGGTAAAAAAAGTCCAGGCAGCAGAATTTGGGTCTTTCAAGGGCTGGGGAAGATGATCCTTGTGGAAAGGCTTTGCTTATTTGAAAATGTTAAAAATTCGTGTTCTTCGTTTCAGCTCACAGTGTGCATTTGTTCTGTTTTAAAACTAGTCACGTGTTTAAGGTTATGCTTGTACTTAATCCTCATGGCTAAAAATCAGAGCCAGGCACCAGCATGTAGTGCAGAAGGGCTGGCTGTTAGTGGTTCTGGTGTGTTTCTCTGTCCTCCCAGGTTGGTTGTATGACTGTGCTGTCCCCAGGGTGGGAAAAGGAACAGTGATAACTATTTGACCAGGAAATTAGAAACAGACTTTTCAGTAGTACTTATAAACTGTAGATGAGTATGACAGTTATCCTATGCAAGAAAGCCTCTTTTGTCTGTGATTATTAATTACTGGTATAATGCTATTAGCACTTCATATCAGGGGGACTTAAACGTCAGAAAAATTATGACTGTCTCGGTGAAAAGGTTTTCTGTGCACTAAGTGTGATAAATAAAAATCCCCCAAAAACCCAAAAAAGCGTCCAGTGTTATGGGAAACAAAACTCTGGGCTAGGTTGGAAGTAGTTTTACTTTCTCTTCTGAAGACTGCTTCCTCCTGAAGAATGAGGAAGAGCAGCACTGGTTGCTTGCTTGGCTTTACTCTCTTCTTTTCCCCACCCCATGGACGTTGCCCCAGCAATTGTCCCCTGTGTGCTTGGAAGGTCATTGCACAAGGCAGTTCCTAGACTACACAGTCATCTTTTTTTATTTCCTCAGGAAACCCAGGTTGAAAACTTCTGCAGAAGCATTTCTAAGGCAAAAACCCAGATGTAAAGTATGCCAGCATTTGGAAGAGGCAGGAGAATTCAGGGTAGGCTCTCGGGTTAGAGTACTGTCCATCACCTAAAAGCTGTAAGAAGGTTACTCAGTGACCAGGTTCTCACTAATGGTTTTAGAGGGTTGGTAAACTTGTGGTTAAAAGTATGCACAGCAATTTGGCGAAGCCTCATGGTGTTTGAGACTTTTGTTTAAAGCCTTTGATCCTGGAGGCAAATAGGTAAGACAGTTTCAAGGGCTTGCTAAGACTTTGGACTCCAAGCTTGTGTAGAAAAGCTAGAAAGTCTGCAAAAAGGATCAGGACTAGCAAAACTCAAATAAAAGCATGATGGGGTGTCTCTTTGAATACTCTCTTCTGCCCTATTCGCTTTAGCTGTGAGATTTTTGATACCTGGTATTGACAAACCTGGAGCTGCAATGTTTCCAGTGGCAGGGAGGGACAATAGCCCCTGATCAATTCCCAGGGCTTTTGCCAAACATTGCAGTAAAAGTCAGGCCCTCGAAAAACATGAGATTGCTGTAAAAATCAGGAGACTTTTTAAGCCTCTCTTAAATAGAACAGGTGGGGTTTGTGTGAAATGGAGTCACTAATGTGATAAGCTTCTCTCTGCAGCTGCAATGGCTCAAGTTTTGAGTTGGGTGGGCACGTTTGTTGAGGGTTTCTGGCGTGCTCCTCTGCCATGAGAGGGCTCTGCTGATCAAGGATTCCCGTGGTGTGCTCAGCGTTGCTCCCCACAACCCTCACCACGTGAGTGCCCAGGTCTCTGGGCTTTGGCCAAGCATCCTTACCACTGCTGTGCCAGTGGCAGCTGGCATGGACTGTGCTGGTGCTCAAGGGATGGCGAACGGTTGGGCAGAGCCTGGGGCATCCTGCGGGTGTGGTTTTGTGAGCCAGTTGTTCTCCTACACCTTCCTGGCGTGCTGCCTGGCAATGGGAATGGCTTCAGAGGCTCCCTCAGGGTACTGCACTGCTAAGTTTGCCAGGATAAATCTCTCTTTCTTGGGGTTAATGAGCAAGAGGATTCCCAGCCTGGCATATGGGCAGTGCTTTGTCATGCAGCCCTGTGTCCACTCGAGGAACAGAAGTTTTTAAACAGAACTTGGAGTAACCTTATTTCTAGATCTGTTATTATTTTTTATGTACATATTTTTATATATGCATATACACTAGAAGAACAAGTGCTGTGGACACTATGATTGTATCTTCCAGACACTGAAATAAAGAAGGGGGAGCAGTTGAAACAAGTAGTAGAAAACTAATTGACTGACCTGTCCTCAGATTTTCACCTGTGGCTGGGAGATGGTTGACTTCAATGCAAAATTTACTTGCTTCAGCCAAGGCTGGGCTCTATCTTTGCTAAGCATCCACCTGATGCTAATAACTTCTGTAGTCATCTTGAATGTCCAGTCAGTGCTCCTTGGTGTGTCTTATATTGCATCTATATTTTTAAAAGACAGTCAGGTTTGATGTATTTGTTGATAAACTGCTACCAGTAAAATAAAAGATTATTCAACAAGCAGTTTATTCTCTGGCTCCAGTATTTCCCGTGAGAGCTGCTGCTGCATCTGGCAGTGCTTGAGGATGGGTTGGAATCTGTGAAGCATTTCCCGAAAGCTCTTAAGTCAGTGATGGTCATGTCAGGGACAGAGAGGAGGTGTCCCAGGCCACAGATGCCTTCAGTGCTGGTGAGGGCATTGTGTGGACATTTTGTACCTTCAGGGAATAAGTTGTGAAAGGTGGGGAGGGTGGGAGAGAGCCATGACCGTGGGTTTAAATGTCTGTTGGTATGTGCTTTTGGTATCACCGGAATACCGCATCTGTCTGCAGTAGTTGTTGATGTGTATCCAGAGATTCACCGGTTGCCATTGTGTGGGATTGAAGTGGAGGCTTGTTTTGTTGTTTGACTACTGAGTAAACTTTCTAAATTGAGTCATGACCTGGTGGGTACCTTCAGAAATGAAGGAGGCTGTGTGATAACAGACTGAAAGCCAAAGTCAGGAGAACAAAAGTTTGAAAGGAATAGCTGAGCTCCTTTTTAACTGTGAAGTAAATTACACTAGAGAGTGTAAATTGGAGCAGAACTGGTTCTGCACAAATTCCCTATATACCTCTCTTAGGCACATACAGCAAGCATATTTCTGTGTTGTCTGTGCTGACAGAGCTCAGGCATTTTCTACTGGTACAACACCGGAGACTCCTGAAAATGCGGGTGCTAATGTTCCTTTGGACACTGTGGCATCTGTGGGGATGTGTGGAAAGGCTGTGATCCTCATACGTGCTAGTAACAAAACACCTCTGTTATCTGTTTTTTTTTCTTTCTTAGCTTCCTTTACAATCTCTCTTCAGAAAGCGGACAACACCACAGTTATGATTAAACTGAGACCTGGTGTTCCATCAAGCTGTCTTATTCGCATTAAAAGTGTCATCAGATCTGAACTCAACATAAAGTCTGGGGAAAATGTGACTTTTACCTTTACTTGTACTACTCCAGAAAAGTATTTCATCATGGAAATCCAGAAAAATATTGGTAAGATACAGATTTTTTTTTTATTATTATTATTTTCCCCCATGGTAATTTTCCCCCAATGAAACCACATACCCTTTATTCTGTTTACTGTATTAAGATATCCACCTAATGTTAGGTAAGAAGAAATCTTTGAGCACTGATAAATAACCTTAAATTACTGAAACTATGCAAGTTAAAGAAGTCTATACTGCAGCTGGCAGAATTAATGTTAACTTGGCTGTGTTGGGAACAGTTAAATGGTAGTTTGTTGCACCAATTCCTTTCTGCCTTTCTTTTCCCCACAATTTATAAACCCATCAAAGAATCTTTTTTTCCCCTGACAAAAGCCTCTGAACACTTATAATAATATATTATGTATTTGATGAACAGCTTGAGTGTATCTATAAGGACAACAGAAACACTGAAGACATGCACATGTTTCTTTATATTTGATGAATGTCACTGAAGCCAAGAAACTGAAAATTTGCAAGTGTAACTAAAGCTTCATTTACTTTGAATGTTATCCCTTGCGTATGTACTCTTTACTGTCATGAACATGTGCAACTTCACAACTAGATCCCAAACTTCGTTGGGCATGCACTCTTTAGTAACATCTTCATTATTTTTGGGATGGTGTTCAAGGATAATTCTCTTTGTGTCTTGGAATTTTATTCATATGATTCATGCAAATAGTAATGCTCACAATATCTCTTGATATATTTGCAAGATGCACTTGTGATATTTCTTCTTTTAAGTTGGAGCTTAGACATGGATTAAAGTATGCTTTTTTTGAGTGTCAATCAGTCATTAGGATTCTTCAGATTCAAGTTTTCTAGGTTCTCCCCAGAATCCTGGGGTAGTTGTTTCTGTTGTTCATCTGGGCACCAAGGAAACAGAAATGCAGTTCACTGCAAGCAGTAGAAAATTTAACAACGAATGATTTGACAGGAATTCTCTGAGTGAGATGGGATAAAATGGATTCTCTAGGTCTGTGATTTCCAGCTCTCTCTTTTGCCCATTCAGACTCTACCCTATTCACTAAATACCTTCTAAATTCTTCAGCAAACAAGGCAGAATACTTGAGACAATGAAACCCTTCTGTTAGTCAGCCCGACTAAAGCAGGTTTATCCTGTCTGTTCTATGGGAGACTTGTTTAGAGACAACAAGGGACCATGTTACAGGAGTGTCTTTTAGTGCACGTAGAAGAAAAGTTAAGTGCAGCCTAAAAGTTGTGAAAATAACAAGGAAGGAGAAGTGTGAAATTCCTTGTTTACCTGAATGGTTTCCAGAGTGTATTATGGCTCTTCTTTCTCTCCATTTAGACTGTGTGTCAGGCCCATGCCCCTTTGGAGATGTTCATCTTTACCCACTGCGGCTACCCCGCCTTAATAGGACTTACATCTGGGACGTGAAGGCGAGTACAAAAGCTGGACTCGAACTAAAATTTTCTGCCCCATGGTTGAGGCAGATTGAACCAGGAGAGACGTGCCCAGATTTCGTTAGCTACAACATCAACAGCTGCATTGATAAGGCCACGGTCAACATTGGCACCTTCTGCAGGAACGGCTCAGTGTCTCGGGTCAAGTTGCTGGGAGGAGTTGTCATGTCTCTGCACCTCCCGTGGGACTCGCCCCTCACCACCTCGGGCTTCAACATAGCTAACAGGGCTTCCATAAAAAGTAAGTATGGAGTAGTGTAATCGAACTACTTAAACTTTTGTTCTCAGCTAACCTTCTGGTTTTGGTGCTGCTATCCCTAACTCCCTTCCACTTCATCTTTTCTGGAAACTGTTGTTGTATAGTTTTTAGTTTGGTAAGCTGATGCTCTTCTGGAGCGAAAATATCTTAGTTTGGTCGATTAATAATTATGAAGACTGTTCTGTTGCTGCTTTTGGTGTACTGGAGAGAGTCCAGTGGAGGGCCACAAAGAGGATTAAGGGACTGGAGCGTTTTCTTATGAGGAGAAACTGCGGGAGCTGGGCCTATTTAGTCTAGAGACAAGAGGACTGAGAGGAGATCTCACTAATGCATATAAATACCTCAACAGTGGGTGCCAGATTCTTTTCCATGATACCCAGTGATAGGATGAGGAGCAATGGCCATAAACTAAAACACAGTAAGTTCCACTTCAACCTGAGGAAGAGCTCCTTTCCACTGAGAGTGGCAGAACACTGGAACAGGCTGCCCAGGGAGGGTATGGAGTCCCCCTCTCTGGAGACATTCAAAACCCACCTGGACGCGTTCCTGCGTCACCTACTCGATGTGACAGTGCCTTGGCAGGGAAGCTGGACTGGGTGATCTCAAGGGGTCCCTTCCAACCCTAACAATCTTGTGATTATTCATTTCCAATCTTTTTAAACTTCCTAAAACTTTAACATACCTGCTCTCTTTCTTGGTTTTGTGCGTTCAGCTAGGTGAGACTAGGTAACATACTTAGAATAAGTCAAGAGAGGTTTTTTATGGTTGCAGTGTGTAATTGGGCTTGCTTATTTTTATATAAAGCTTTCTTAACTTCTGGAGTCTTAAACGAATGCTTCTCTTCAGGAGAGGAATGTGGGAAAAGGGGAAGCAGTGCCTGGGAGGCATGTGAGGCTGCTTAAATACAGTTATCTGTTTCAACCTGCACAGTAACACAAAACATTGTGTAATAATCTTCCTAAAATACCTGAAATATTATTTACCAATCAGTGGGTTATTTTGTGATTTCATGACAAATCCTCTTTGGGAGGTGTTCTTGCTCTGTGCTTGAATTCTGCAGTTGTTTGCTATCGGTTATAAAAGGAACTTGGTTCAGAGTCGAGCTTCTATAACACGAGTTTTTTGTAACACCTGGCACTACTTGCAGTTGCACATCACCACAGGAGTCCTAGAGCAGGACCATAATCTCTGTGTACCCAATTTCACACTGCCAAGAGTCATCCAAGCATAAAGTATATTACACAGACTCCACAGTTCATATTCATGTTTTATCATGCCTTTTTGAGGCTCTTTGCTGGTGTGCTTTTGTTAGATTCAGGAGGTTTCAGGAAAGATTGCTCCATTCTGGTATAAAAGCTCACATCTTCTGTTTCCCATAATCTGGTGAAGCAGAAGCAGTTATCAAGTGGCATGTTTACTCTTGCAAAGGCAAGAATAGAAGTACGAACTAGGATCTTTCCTTTCCCAAGAATAAAAGTTTGTCTCTCTATATGCTTGAAAGGTTAACCCACTAAACTGAAAATGCAGCATTAATATATTCCTTATCTTTTCTGTAATTGAAGACAAAAGAATCAACCTGAGTATGTGTTTTAGTCTGAGGGTTTTGTAATAAACTAACTGTAGCTGAGGTGGATGATCTCACTGTAAAAATAAAAGTACTCTGCCTCTGCAGTGCTAGATATGTCAGCGTGTCTTCATTAACTGGAACTTGTTTTGTATATTTTCTTACTCCTGCCCCGTGTTTTAGGGTTATGCATTATTGAATCCACTTTGAAGGGGGAGTCTTCCATCACCCTGATGTCCCCCAACTACCCACTGGGCTTTCCAGAAGACGAGCTCATGACGTGGCAATTCGTGGTTCCTTCCAGCATGAGAGCAAGCGTGTTTTTCCACAACTACAGCCTCTCCAACTGCGAAAGGAAAGAGGAGAGGGTGGAGTACTACATCCCTGGCTCTCTCAGCAACCCGGAGGTGTTCAAGCTGAGTGACAGCCAGCCTGCCAATATTGCTGGCAGTTTCAACATGTCCCTGCAGGGCTGTGATCAGGATGCCCAGAACCCGGGCATCCTTCGCTTGCTCTTCCAAGTCATCGTTCAACATCCGCAGGTTGATGAGAGTAAGTACCTTTTATTGCTTTTGCTTGCGGACACCTGGACTGAGCACCGAAAGGGAGAGAAATACTCCTAGTTTTGTTATTTTCCTTGAGCTTAGGTACCTCCATGAGTTTAAGGAGGTGGGTTGCCAAGCAACACTGAGGCCTGTTTTACTGCCCTTGGTACCGCTGGCCATCACTACAGGAAGGCGAGCAATGATGCTGAAATTTGCAATTTGCAATGGAGTATAAAGCTCTCTTGTAGATTTTATCCTGTAAGCTTGTAAACTGAGACTCCTTTCCCTTTCCAGCATCTGAATCGTGTAATTGAAAAATGCCTTTAATACCTGGAGTATCAGGTCTTGCATGTTGTATAGGCTGTGTTCCTCCTGAGAGTCTGATCAAGCTATCAGACAAGGACTGTAACTGCTCAATTGGAATTGTTTGGGCTTACGTGCGGCTGCCAGTTCTGCAGTAAAGAAATCAAGTTCAAGCTCGTTTGGACAGTTTTACTTTCAGATGTAAGATTCAACGTTTTGAAGACACTTCATAAAATGTGAGCCCAGTTTCCTGCTCTCAACATGAGCAGTTGCATTTAACAAGGTGAAACTTGCTGTCACGGTAGGTAACAAGATCCGTAGCGTAAAGTGGTGAAATGAGAGGTGGAAAATTGTCTCTGTATTACTAATGGCATCAATGTGCATTTCTTTCTGTCCTTTCTTCCTTCCTTTGAGTTTTATTTTGATTGCCTGAACATCATCTAGTGTGAAGAAGTCACGTAGGCCCAGAAGTTGTCAGCAAGATACTCCAGTAGTAATACCTCCCACATATTTGGATGTTCTTTGTTTCTTTCTCTACACCAAGAAAGTATTTTTTTTGTTTGTTTTTCTAGCCTGAAATTCAGATTGGTTTAACACAATAACTTGTAATATCAGAGCATTTATCGAAAAATGGATATAAAAGGCCTAGCTAGTTAATGAACTAGTGATTTATTTTCTGACTTATCACCTCTGACCTCAGTTCAAGGTGGAGGTTAATAATCAAGGTTCACTCACTGCAGAAGAGCAGGTGGAGGAAAGTCCACACTTCACCACTGCTGTGACAGGGGATACTTAGAGGCTTTTTAAGTGATTTTAGAGGGAATAAAGTTTGAATGGCCTGTGCCCTGAAATCACATATCCAGAAAGGGCCTGTAGCATTTCACCACTGCAGTCCTCCCTGCTTTGTCTCTCTCTAGCCTGGCTCCATTTGTGAACAGTAAATCCTCACGAAATTGTTGTTAACAAAATCATGTTTGCTTACATTTGTTGTGTGTTGCATCTTGGAAGCTAGACAGAGTGAAAATATTGTATTCAGTTAATCAGCTTTGTTTCCCTTCTACTTTGGAAAGCAAGAAGAGTTTTAATATATTTATGGCCAGTAGACAAGAAAATAATCACCTAAAAAATTAAAAGCAGGTTGTCATTTCGTGAATGAAATGCAAGTAATAAACCATTAAATGGATAAAATCCAATAAAATGGATTTAAGAGACCACAGAGGTTTCTCTATGGATTTTGTAGGATTTCATGATTGATTTTGTAGTTATGTAAGTTCTATCAAAAATTCAAATTCAGCCCTCAGGTTGCCATCTGCAACATTGCTTTTATTAAAAATGCATTGATATCTGCCTATTTTCAAAGCTTCCTAATCATTTGGGTATTCCACAGCTGTCTGTGGTGCTTGTCATTAAATAAGGAGAAAATGTCGCTCTTTGCAGTCACTCTAACTTCTTGATCTAAGCCTCGCTGTGTTTGGGTGCTGCAGGAAAAAGCATTCTGAAGAATGAGTAACCTTGCGGTAGGAATCCTAGGTTCTGCGCTTGGTTGTGCCAGTGACGTGGACAATTCCATTTGACTACTTGCCTTTTTGTGTGTCTGATTTCCCTCACAGGAGAAAGCTGTTTATTCACCTTTTGTGTATGACTTTGAGATCCATAGCTAAAGCTAAAAGCAGAAAATGAAGAGTAGTAATAGAGTGTGTGTGTGTGTATATTTATTGGGGGGGGGGGGGGGGGGGGGGGGGGGGGGGGGGGGGGGGGGGGGGGGGGGGGGGGGGGGGG
>JAWWES010000081.1:44916921-44943617 GCA_035583135.1 Lophotriccus pileatus | reverse complement strand
GTGTGTGTGTGTATATTTATTCCCCCCCCCCCCCCCCGCCCCGTTCTTTATAGAATCATAGAATGATTTGGGTTGATAGGGACCTTAAAGATCACCCAGTTCCAACCCTCCTGCCGTGGGCAGGGATACTTTCCACTATATCAGGTCACTTTCTTTGAGATTAGAGACCCGTGGCTTGTTAACAGCATCAGGTTGTTGTGTGGATCCAATATCTATCTTTCCACATGATAGTCAATCTTTGTAAACTACACTGTGACCCACAACCTTGCATTTTTTCCTCTTTCCTTCTATTTCCTCCTTCCAGATGTTCTAAATATTTGCAACTGCCCTTAACTTGCATGGGAGAAGGTATTTGCCATTCCTGCTTACCCTTGTTGTTCCAACTTGCTGTAGCTGCCCACACATGGAGCTTAGCATATGTATTAGCCTGCTATAGCTGGAAAGGGGGAGGGAGATGGGCTTTGTGTGTGGAAAGGCTCAAACCTCTACATTAGAAGAGTGATAAAATACCTCCTGAGTTCATATCACATTGAAGGGGAGAAGTAAATACCTTAGCTGATATAGAAATAGCTGTAACAGCTGCTCGTATAATGGGATGAGAAGAGATGAAGTCCTGCTTCACACCGCGCTTCTGGCCTGTAATTGCTCTGGGATGTTTCTCGTTGCAGATGTCACCCACCTGGTTGACCTGAGCAAGGAGCGGAACATGACTGTGACAATACACTTGGAAGGGTGGCCCAGCCACATCCCGCCCGTGTCCGAACCCATGTGCCTGATCTGTAAGGACCCTCGCAGCTGCGACCGCGTCTTGACTTTAGCGTCTGGCACCGCCTACAGGATCTCCTTTCTGTGCAAGGACTTGTCCCGTCTGAGGATCACGGCTGAAAAAGGCATAAGTATGACAAAAGTGGCTTAACGTTGTTGCCTGGGGAATGCTTTTGCATGGTTTTCCCCAGGGCTCAGTGAAACCTTCTCTCTCCCTTTGGCTTGAAATGGGTTGGGGTTGGAAACCAGGCGTTGGTACAATGAATCTGGAGGTGGCCTTGTTCAGTACATCATTCTACCTTTAAAAATAGAAACTGTGTAGCTGTTCCCAGAAGGGAAGGGACAGAAATCACCTAAGAATCTTCTCACTAGATACTGCAAAATAGGGAAACAAAGCCATAAATCTGCCCATGAAAATTCAGGACCAAGGTGGCCATCAGGAATGCATCTTGTGCTGCTTCAGTGTCCCCTTGGTGTATGATTTTCCTAAATTCTTTCAACTACTGGTAAAGAAAGAGATTTCAGGTATGTATCTGTACCTTGACTAGTCTGCAACTGTGTCCCAGTCAGCAAGTGATACAGCAAAAGTAGTAACTTGAGTGAGGAATTTTGAGTATGTTTGTATCCATTTCTTTCTTTGGTGTCCTTCACCCTGTTAAGGAAAACTCTTTAAATACAAACAGTACATGTTTGGGTGAAGGTTACTAAGAGGGGATATTTTCTCAGGTAGGTGCTTATCTGGGGTCTGTAATAAAAAAACTGACAGTATTCTGTATGTGGTTAGATAATTCCTCTGCAAGAAATACACAACCTTTGAGATTTGTTTTTGTGATTGCAGGCTGTGTTGATTTTTGGCGGTGCCAGAGGAAGATCTATTCCCTTTCGGTGCCCAAGGCTATTATGCAGTTGCCAATTCAACTGCACAAGTTTGTTTGGAAGCTCTTGGCTCCCGATCTGATCAACACAGAAATAACGTCTCCGTCCTTGAAACTTCAGCAACACGTCCAAGAAAAGAAGTGCAACATGAGCTACAGTTATAGCATTGTTAGTGCCACCCCAGAGACGGAGCTGAACGTTGGTGTATTCTGTCCTGGTGGATCCATTGAAAAGATTCAGATGAGGAATAATGTCACCATATCCTTAAAAACATTTGGTAAAGGATTCATCAATGAATCTAACCTTCAGGATTTGAAAATGTCTTTTGTGCCACATATTAAAGGTGAGGTGGTGGGTTTTGTATACTTTGTTGTGCAGTGATAAATCTCTCAATATGCTTATTAAAGCACATATGCATAAACAGAAATTAAGAGTTCGATTCTTTAGAGTCTAGTCATGGAGCCATTGCTAGAATCAGTCTGTATCTGAACCAGTGAGGTTGTTTATTCCTGGAAGAAAGAAAGAACTTTGTACTCCAGGTACTGGGTAGATGGTTATGGGAAATTCTGCAGATGTGCCTGTGTTTATTGTGATAATTACTGATGTAGGAGGGGACGATAATTATCAAAACTAAGTTTTCGTTCTTTTCCCTTACTGCAGATGAGTGCACTTTCACTGTGAGTCCAAATCCAAAAGCCAAGGTTTACTTGCAGAGTCCCAACTGGCATTATGGTTTGCCTCCCTATGTCTCCATATCCTGGTACGTCGTCGTGCCCAGCAAGCAAATTGCCCGCCTTGGGTTCTCCAAGGACCGCATGGGCATTGCTTGTGAGACGGGCCGTGCCTACGTCAACATAAAGGAGGACACTCTGGGGGCAGAGGAGACCGTGCGCCGTGAGGATGAGCTTCTGCCTGATCCCCGAAATATGTATCACAACTTCTGGGTAAACATCTCCAACTGTAAACCTGTGGACAGGACGTGGCTGGCCCTGCAGTTCTGGGTGACTTTTGCTGACAAGCAGATAGGTGAGTCCTGTGAGGCTGCGGTGGTTTGTTTTCTGCTTGTTTCCTTGCTTTCCCTTGGGGTAACAGGGATGGATGGTGGTCCTCCTTGGATGTGGGGGGGGTTTATGAGATTCTGCCTTTGAAAATGTCTGGTGCTTCAAAAACTTCTGAGAGTTTCAGCAGGGTAGTTCTAGGAGCTGGGGAGAAAGGAGGGATTTTAATGTGGTGGGGGTTACTGGGGGGATGGGATGTGTTTCTGAGTTTTCTTTTATTTACAGAGGGGATTGAAGGGATCGGAGTATTAAGACTAGATTTCATTTTTTAAAATTTAATTTACATTTTTTAGTTGGCGACAGCAGACAGAATGTATAATAAGATCAAATGATTCTTCTCTCTTCCAAGGTCACAGACCTGGTTAACAGCTTGGGATTTGATTATGCAAACTTATTCATCCAAGTAGTCCTCACTTCATGTTAGCAGTTCAATTAGTCTCAGTGTTCACATGAGCAAGAAGTCATCCCCAGGACAGGTCTGCCCATTTAGTGGGGAGTGGGCCCTGACTGCTAACAGCAAAATCTGCATTCTGATTCTCTTTCATCTCCCTGAAACATAAACAGTTTAAAAAAAGAAGGGGGGGACATTTTTAGAGTAGTCTTTGCTTATTTAAATTTGCTTCACAGACTGGAGCTGAAGCAGTATCAAATTGATTTCTAATTTTATAATAATTTTTTTTTTGGTAATGTGTACTTCTTTTAAAACATTCAGCATTTTTCTTTGCTCATGTGTGGACTTTCCTAATCAGTTTTATGACTCCTAGAATACCCCAAGTCAACACAACCTCTGTATTTCAGAGGAAAGGATAGTTTTGAGGGAAATTGTCGAAATGTCACTATTTCTTCTGTTGAATCCTTCTCTGTTTCTGCACTTTTTTTCTGTTCCTTGCTTATTCAGCCGGAGGTGTGTGAGATGCGACAGGTAAGTTTAGCAGTGCATGAGCTGTATTAAACTCTTGGAGGTGGGTGGGTTGATTGGGTTTTTTGGTTGTGCTCCACTGCTAACAGCAGTAGTTAGTTGTTGCCTGACTTCCAGCCTCTTGGAAATGGCTTGTGTTGTTCTGCGGTGAGCATGGCTTGGGAACTGCTGCTCTGCAGGCAGCTGGTATGCGTAGAAACTCCTGAGGAGGTTCAAACCCAAACAGCTTTTAGGAGAAAGCTGGATGTTCTTTCTTTTGCTCAGTGTCCTCGTATCTTGTCTGTTTGCAGACCTAGGAATCATACTTGGTATGGTGGCCGGGGCCGGAGTTCTTGCGGCTATTGGACTGACTGTGTGCTGTGTTAAGAAGAAGTAAGTTCATAATTTGGCATATGTAACTTAGTGGTTAAAGAAGGTATTTTGGGAGAGCTGCTTGGCCATCTGTTTCATGTGTTGACATAGATCCTTGAATCAGGGTGTAAAGCATGAGGTAGGCAATGGTGTGGAAGCAGTGTGACTCCAGGAATGCTTCTTTACTCTGAATTGACTGGCCCTAAAAGCAGAGCAGCATTCCTGGAGCCACATTACTTCAACCTGCAGAAGAGTACTGCTTACCTTGACATTAGTACAGGCTTTTGGCTGTACTCTAAGTAAGGTGTTAGTTGGACTTCAGCAGCAATCCCTGTGACACACAATAGCTACATTCATTGCATTCTTCCCAATTTAGGGACAGTCAAAGTATAACCAAGAAAAGTTCATTTGGCTTTTATTGGGGACCCACTATCTCATCTTCAATAACACTCAGCCTTGTTTTGTGAGGATCTGTGGCCTCTGGGTCTTATTAATGTCAGTGGATGTTGTGGGACTCGGTACACTGCACAGCCAGGACCCCAATGCTCAGGAGGCCATTGCAGTTAATCTTGCAAAGTTCAGGGTCACACACCAGCAGTGGGTAACCAGGTAGTGTGAAGTTATTTTCTGCTCTGTTAAAACAGCATGTCTAGACTCAAGAGTCTATTTTTCCTAAGATTGCAAGTAAAGCCTTTAATCCACGTAGACTGCCTGACACTGTGGCTGGGGTGGGTAAACAGAAGCTGTTATTACTGAGTTCAAACGTACCAGTTTGTGTTGTTTTTGACCTGTTAACAATTTCAACTCTGTGACAGGAAGAAGAAAACCCAGAATCCCATGGTGGGAGTGTACAATGCTAACGTGAATACCCAGATGCCTGGAAAAAAAGGCTTATTTGCAAAAGAGAGGCAAAGCAACGATTCTCATGTCTATGCAATTATTGATGATGCTGTGGTCTATGGACACTTGCTGAAGGAGTATAATGGCTCAATTGCCCCAGAAGTTGATGTGTACCGGCCTTTTGATGGACCCACTGGTAGCTTGCCTCCTTCACCACCTCCATTCTCCTTCAGAAAAGACATTAAATTTTCTTCTAACACTGAGGAGGAACCTCCACCTTTGACGGACACAGAGCATGACAATTACACATTTGCTCATCAGAAATCAGGGCAATTGGAGGACAATGGGGGCGCAAATGAAAAGGATAAGGGAGACACAAGTACGCCCTTGCTGGAAAGTAAGGAACAGGATGGTTTAGTGGAATAATTTTATATCAGGTATAGCAGTTTCCTGTGGAAGCACAGGTGTAAGGATAGCAGTCTAGGAGAAAAAAAAAATACTGTAGTGTTATTTTTAAATATGTTTTGATGTGGTTTTGTTTTGTGTGTGTGGTTTTGGTTCTTTTGCGTCTTTTTCTTTTTTAAACTTCAGCTGTTGATAGTTTTCAATTTTAAAGCGAACATCTAGCAAACTCAATATCAGTCAGGACATTCCAGGACTGCATACACTTCTGGTTGTGAAACAAGTGTCAAAGGTACACTTCTGCTTTTTACTAAAAAGGCATCAGGAAGTTTATTTCCTAACTGCCAGCTTAAAACTGGGGCCACTAGTAGTGGGGAGAGTGTTCTGTCCAGTATTTTCTTCTCTCAGAGGAGGACACTCAAACTCATTTGTTAGAGTGTTGGTTGGTGACTCATAGGAGATGCAGGCTGCATCGCTGTCTCAAGGCAGCTCCAGGTTGCACACATCTAAGCAATCTGCTAATATCTGAGCACTGTGGGAACACTGTCCTTTCCACCACTTGCGGCTTGAAAATTTATCATATTTAGCACGATAGTGGCTATGTAAGTGTAGTGAAAGACCATGTAGGCCACCTGGAAGAGCTCCGTGCCTGTAAATCAGTGTGATGAGCCTACACCAAAGACTATTTTGTTGCTTTTGTACAAAAACAGTTTCAAAAGTCTAAACCAATTTGCACTTGTGTTCAGATGCCTGTGACATTCATATTCTACTAATGACTTGAACATTTTTGGTTTTAGTAAGAGTAAGGATTCAATGGAGAAATAATGGTGTGATCATTCAGCTGTTCACTAGTGCGTTTCACTTCACCTGTTACTAAGGATTAAAAAATAAGATAAAGGAAACTATTGTTACCAGCAGGTGGTTTCTCTGAAATGCAAAGAATGAGGGTGAATCCATACGACAAGCCTAAATGTTTTAAGTGTTGAAATGATGGTGGGGACAGTTCTTGATTTCTGGCAGGACTTGCAG
Source organism: Lophotriccus pileatus (assembly GCA_035583135.1). Taxonomy (NCBI): domain Eukaryota; kingdom Metazoa; phylum Chordata; class Aves; order Passeriformes; family Tyrannidae; genus Lophotriccus; species Lophotriccus pileatus. The sequence continues at coordinate 44,937,377 of JAWWES010000081.1, read as the reverse complement.
TTCAGTTGTCTAGCTACCTTTGAAAGGCAGCTCTTGAAATCAGGTAAAAGACAGGTTCCATTTTAAGTGCCCCTCACTCCAGCCTTTCTAAAAGCCTGTGCCTTTTAAAAACGTGAGGGTCAGATCTTTGTGCAGAGGATTACGGGTATATAAATAAAGTTGCCTTTTATATGCAAACATCTGTCTTGTCCAGGTGTGCAGTTTAATGAGGATGTTTGTGATTTTGTGTGCAGCACTAGACTCAACGACTGGAGAATTTCTCTCCAAGTATCTTACTGTTTCTTGCCTAGTGGTGCACGGAGGTGACATGAAACTTCGACAGTGTTGCATGCAGTAATGTTAAAAATATAATAATGCTTAAAATTAAAATGTCTTTTTTTTTTTTTTAGAAACCTTACTGTTTACATTAAGAAAAAATGTGGATTTCTTCCTATGCTAACTGTGCTGGCAAATTGACTATTTATTTGGTCAAGTGTGTGTATTTAACAGTGTGCACCATTATACTGCTTGGAACCACTACCAGATTCAGTATAATGTCATATCTGATGCAGCTTCCTATAGCATATAGCAAAACAAATTCCAGCTAAAAATGCCTTTTATTGTTTCAGGTATCTTCCTGCTTATTTTTATCACTTTTAGTATGGAAACATGTATTTCTAGATCTCTGGTTACTCACCGAGATCACATATTTCAAAGTGTACTGGGTAATTTTAATGTCATTTGAGAACTTAAAAAGATTTCGGTATCAATACTGATTTCTGTTTTTCTTGGGTAACTGAATTGCCACAATACATTTTTTTTTTTTATCATAGCAGTCCAGTTATGCGTTTGTGTGGTCAATGTTCCTCACTTCTGTATTACTGAAAAGGAATGAGAAGTCTGTAAGAGAAATTCAAGGCTTTCTTTCTCTTTAGCAAGGTTTCTTCGGTTGCTTGGATGACTTTTTAGTTCATGTTCTTTCTAACCAACTGAAGAAAATGTATTGGAGATTGGGCTTTTGTTCACAACCTCTTGATCTTTGAGAATATGATGCTTGTTGACGGATATTTTAATTTGTTCTCTTTTAACTCAGCTTTTGTTCTGGCAGTATAAACCTTACAGATGTTTCCAGTCTAAGGTTGACTTTTACTATGCTTATTTTGGTATGTTTAGAGTAAGAGCTCAGGCTCAGATTCCAGTTTGCTTTTCATTAAGAGAAAGTTGTGAATTTTTTTATTAAAATAAATGAAAAATAATGCTACTGCCAGCTGGAGTAACTAGTGTATCTCTTCCTCATGTGTGTGCGTGACCTCAGCCTCGAGTATTTTGATGTCTGACTTCATAGCTTCCACCATCACCCTAGACAATAGAAATGGGTTTCTAGGGAATCTAGTTTCCTGGGATAACATGCTGCTGACTGTGAGTGTTCTTTTTCGTGTGTAGCCAGTGATACGCCGTTAATTACAGTTTTGTGTGTTGCAGGTGTGTGTTTAGGTCAGTGAGGATAAGGGTTGTAAAATATTTGAAGCTTTCATATAAAAATAAATAGCTCAGGGGCTTCTCGGTAGGGTTGTGGTGTTTATAATTTATTCATCTCCAACTGACACATACAGTTGAAATCAAAACTTTCTTTTCAGGGATAATAGCATAACAGTACATTTTATGACTGGTTCTTCAGCCCAGAAGTGACCCTTATGAAAATGTGTGAAGTCCATTTTGTTCTAAATAAAAGCTCATGGAATCAGTACATACTGATTGCTCTTTTGGTTTATTGGTTTTTTTAATTCATTTTGGGGTAAGCTTAATGTGCATAGAAAATGATGTTTGAATTCCTCACTACTGAGGATCCCAGTAACTGCTGGGAATGGATTCTATGCTTAATTAGTCACATCTGCTCTTGGAAGGCATGGGGAAACTCAGAAAGGATTGTCCAGTCTCTAGGCCCTTGTCACTTAATATGAATGAAAATGGAAGTGCTTATCATTTGTATCTTTACTGCAGTTATGCCATCCTAGAATAATTCCTGTGCAGTGGTCTTTATCTAAAACTGAAAATTTCTAAGCCTAATTAACCATTTAATTGAAAGGTGGGGGTCCAGAGGAGGACAGCAGTTTCTGAACTCCTGCCCCAAATGTAATTTGCTTTTGAAGAGCAAAGGGAAGCTCAGGGTTTTGTTGCACAACCAGCAAAGCTGAAAAGATACTTCTTGCTTCTTGGGCTTGAATCTGTAAGTTCTGGACAATCTTGAGCTATCAAAATAGTCCGTAATTGCTTTATTTTTAAGCATTTTTGGGAATAGGCTAATGCAATTTCCAAATAAATCAAGAGTCAAGGTACTAGTTTTTTTGATTACAGCAAAATTTGTAGAGCACCAGTAGGAAATGAAAAAATAATTTTTTTGTTGTAGACAAAATAATGTTGTTGACTAATAGTGAGAGTTCAACTACTTGACCTTAGGGGGTGAGGGAAAAAAAAATCATATTACTTTGAAGAAACTACCCTGGGATGCCTGTGAGTGTGACAAAATACATTTAAATGTGTGAATGTTGTTGGAGGGCAGGGAGAAAGCAAAACACTGAGTAAGATTCACCCCTGTACACATGTTCACCAGGTAGGCTGTGGTGTAGACAAAGGTGGGAGCAAGGCTGCCTCCCTGAAAACTTTGAAGCTGGAAACGAACAAAAAAATGATAAGATTTATACCTTGAGTATAAATGGCTTTCTGCATCCAACTGTGATTGGTTTATCTTTCATGCAGTACAGCTTCACAGCAATTAGGTAAGCATGGGTTACCTAATTTTCTTTGAAACTGAGGAATTCTGGTATGGAAAGCTGATCTAGCCTGCAGGAAGAAACAGTCCTTTTACAGGGACTTAGAAACTTCTGGCCTGTTGTTCCATCAGCATAAAAAAAGGCATGGCAAATTGTTTCAATTAGCAACACAACATATAAAGGGTTTGGGTTTTTTTTGTGGTTTGGGCTGCATCCATTTTTTGTATTAAAGAATTGCTACACTGCTGCACACCAACCAGGCTTTACGCTTCTGGGCAAGATGAGTCTTCAAAAACTGAAGGGGCTGCTTTGTTCCTTGCCGCATTTGTGGGTGCATTTTATATATAATATGTGGATTTATCCTGCTACAATTCCTGCAGTAGAAAGAGTGCCATAATCCATCCTGTCAAAGATGCTCTAACAGAGCAGTACTCTGTCAGCACCCAGCACCTTTTTTTAGGCATGAGGCTGGAAAAAATGTCCTTGCTTCCTGAAAGGTGCTTTCTCAGAATAAAATAAGGGAAACGATTTTGGTGATGTCCTGTCATCTTTGCAGCAAAACTGTCTTTTCTAACTGGAAATTACTTGATTTCAGGAAGTATCACTTATAAGCAACTAAATGTTTCATGTAAAGCATGTGTTCCCCTTTTTATTTATTTATTTTTAATAAAATTTTAAAATATTTTTAAATTGTTTTTTTTTTTTATTTAAAATGGTCTTTAAGTATTTCTTTTCCCTTAATATTTATTTTTAAAATCTATTTATTTAAAATTTAATTTTTATTTTAGTTGTTGGTTACCACTATTGCTTGCCATTGTTGGTTGCTTGTTTTCCCCTGTTTTGGAGGCTGCATCCTCCAGGGGGCTGGCTTAGGTAAATAATGGGGAAGTTGAGGGAGACACATTTCAGGAGTTACCTCCTCAAATTTAATGGGGACATGTTTGGATGTTCCTCTTTCTCAGGAACCCCGGGCATGGTTTTACCTGAAGGGGCCTATACAGACATCCTGAACCTTTGCCACTTTTCATTATAGAAAAATAACCCTGCCTTCGATTTTTATCTTAAGGGATAAAAAATGACACACAGAGCCTATACAGACAGCTTCCTCTGTACATGAGATTAATTGTGCCAAAGCGGGTATTAATTATGTGTGCAAATCTAGTTTTCTTCACAGAAGAACCTGGCCTTAAATGAGGTTCACCACTTGGTCTCAGGAGTATGCACTGCCGACTCCTGTGCCCAATTGTTTTAGCATCTGCTTCAAATTCATCATCGCAAATGCTTTTTATTTGAAAGGCGGTTTGTGGCTTTTTAAAATAAAAGAGAAGCAAACTAGTGGCGTGTTTTTTCCTCTCAAAATGCTATTTTTATTTAATTGGTGGCTTCTGGAAAAAGTAACCTGAAAACAAAGGCGCAGAGGTGTTGTTTTATGGCATAGGGTTAACTACAAAGGCAAAAAATTTCTCTACAGTTTAAGCTGCTGAGAAGAGTTTTGCTCATACCAAACTCTGCATTTGTACTTTGGGGCGTGACAGCCCAAAGCTTTCAACTTCTAAGACCTTCATGTCCACAGGTACCTTTTTATGAGGCAGAAACTATCAGAGTTTGGAAAGTAGTTTCCAGCTACTTGGAAAAGCAATGCAACTCCTGATATGCTCAGAAATAAGAAAAGTGCTGTGATAAGTGTTTTTGTTCATCATCTTAGTAATATGCAAGCTCAAAAGCTTGAATATGTGTTTCACATTTCCATAGTAAGTTAAAACTTTGTGCCAAATCAAACCTCTTTCGATACTTTGTAATTCCTTTCTCAGCTTAATGTTTTACCCAGTCAAAAGCTTGTAAAATGTTAATATGTTTTCCCTTAGCCTCCTTTAGTTGATGAAAGTTTATTTAATAAGTGGTAAGCCCTAAAAAGTAACCAAAGGCCTAATAAAATCTTCTGGTATGATTGTTCAATGAATATTTTATAGGTTAGTCTTTCAGAGCAATAAAACAAAAAATAATAAAGGCAACAAGCTATTAGATCTTCCTCTCTAATTTCTTTTCTTTGGGTTAATGAAGAACAAATTTCTAAATATCTTTAAACCAGCCTAGCAAGGCATATGGGTTCATGCATGTATCTAATATCCCAGAAGACAATTTAATAATTTTCCTTGCTGGTCAAACAGCTTAGAGAAATGGACAATTTACTATGTACTTGTGTGTTCTGACATTGGATACATTTGGCTGATCAGTTCTGCAGGTCAGGTTTTTGTGGGTCACCTGTCTGCGTTAAAGGACACGATACAGCTTCAGCTGAAAGGAGGTGCTGGATTTCTGTAACAATGCTCGCTTGTGGGGCACGAGTCTTAAGGAATTTGTGCCCGGGTTATGGCTGGGAAAGCAGCACTGTTGGATCTAGAACAACTAAACTTGGGGAGGTTGAACCATGTGTCAATGAAGGTGTTCCAAACACCACTGATTTTTGTCACCACCCCCTTTCTTTTCCGACTGCTGTATTTTCATGTCTTATCTGCATTTCTCCCCACACTCCTAATCAGCCAAATTCAAGATAGAAGTCTCCAGAAACCAATTTTTTTGGTGAAAGTTTTCTCAGTGTTGAGATGAGATACTTATAACCTCTGTCTACAGTGTATTTCTTACTCTAGCCTCACCTGAACCTTCTTGGAATACAGCAAAGCTGCTGGATAAAGTTTGCTACAGCAAGGTCCCCAGGTTTCGGCACAAAGCAACCACAAAGCTGCTTCAGCACTGAATGAAGTGGCAGTACTTGAAGTAGTTGTTGACATCTCAAGTAGCTGGAGAGGTACTTGGGAAAATGTTAATATATGTAGGAAAACTCAAATTATTCTGGAAACTATTGCTTCTCTTGATATGAATGACCTCTTGTATAAATAATTCCCTAATTATACACCAAATTAGATGGAAGTGTGCGGAACAATAAGCCAGGTCCACAAATGGTGCAACTAATCACATTGCCACCGGTAACCTCTTTCCAAGATATGTTTTACAAAATCTGTAATTGCTTCACTAGCACTGACCGTAGTAAAAATGTCTTCACCAACTCGCATCTTGCTTTAGTTGATGGAGTGATGATGACTTCATGGCTTGCTTTCACTGAGGAACAAAACAAGGCAGATGTTCCCCTTCCTGCTATTCAAAGTGGAAAAAGATCATGAGAATTATTCATCCCCTCATTCTTGTGGGCTTGGATAGCAGTTTTAACTTTCATCATTAAGATGAAACTTAGTGCTTATTCTGAGGGTAGAAATTTTCCTGTATGTCTTGTTTTGGGGTAACTTTGCCTCATTCTGGTATTTTCTATTGTTAACATAATAATGTATGCCAAACCTTGTGTTGTCTCACATCGTCTCATTGTGGGAACACAGATGTAAGAGAAGATTCCTATGTGCTGTGGCAGAAGCCGTGACTTAAGCTGTCTCCGAAGAAGTCAGAACCACCTGTCTCCTGACAATGTCCTGGAGATGCAGCATGTAGGCAGGCTGTGCTGGCCTTTTGGGATGACGAGGACCAAGTGTGCCATCCCTGGGCATTCCCAAGCCAGCAGTTGCTTTTGGTGGTGTTGGTTGATGTCAGTACCCCTATGACTACTGAGTCTCTGCTCCTAACCACAATATTTAGTTAAATCACTATTCTGCCCTAACAGAAGGTCTTCAGGTAATTTTATACAACAGTAGGAACATGAGATATTTTTTTTTGTCTGCACTGATATTGGACTCTTAAGTAGAGACCCTAACCCACCCTTTGGGTTTTTGCCAAGAAACCAGTCACATCTAGGTGACAGCCAGGGAAAGCAAAGTAGGGAAGAGGAGCTCTCCTGCACAGCGGGAGGGTGTGTTTTTGCCCAAATGCTTATGTTTCATCCTTTTCTGCAAAGCTACTGCTGTAATAGCATTTGCTGCGGTTAGTGCTGATGTTATGCTTGTGGTAAATGTACTGACCCTGATAAGAAATTATCGGTACAGCTAATGCATGCTGATATAGTGGAAGAGGTGTGTTGAGTCATAGTTTCTAGGTAACACTAGTTTCCACTTTTCCCTGATTTTAAGGTCCAAAGCTTTACAGCCACAAGGTCTCTTTCTTTATGTGTGTGTGTTTGTGTGTTGTCTTTCATTGTGCAGAATTTAAAACCAAAGCCCCATTAACTGCAATGTCTGTAATACTGAGGTGCCCTCTGCATCGTGATCCCAGCACTAACACAGACATCTCTGGGGGCACAGGGCACCTGGGTACCAGGTATCCAGGGGCCCTGCCTTTACCCCCGGCCTCTAAATGAGCTCCCTACAGCAAAGGGAACAAAGGGCTGGAACAAAGATGCTATGACCTGGTAGTCTTTTAAATTTTCCCTCTCCTTTGACAAAGCTGGATTTTCCCTTCAGCTCTGCCAAGAGCAGCTGGGGAGCAAGTTGATGGGTACTTGTATGTGAGATGAGCAGGAGTGAGAGGCTGGCTGCTGTGGACCCTGCCTGTCTTATCTGCCTGGCAAGGCTTGAATTTAACTGAGAACTGGGTTCCTGGACCAAGTATGGCTTAAGGCTCAAGGCATGTGTAATTCCTCACTGCTCCTGCTAGCTGAAATCCCAGCACTGTGCTTGTGCACCTTGACCCTCCATTAAATATCGTGGCTTGTTCTGTGCTGTGGGGATGCAGCTGAGGAAGTAGCAGAATCACTGCAAAACATGATGTGTGCAGATAAGCTGTGATGTGCTGTCATTCCTATGGATTGATAACTGATACACAGACTGAGGAATTGCTAGATTACATTATGGGATTTTTTTTAATAGATAATTTTAATGCAACTTCAAGTCCCTGTGCCTGGAACAAGCAATTTTAATCCCCAAGGAGTGCAAATTCAGGGCACTGAGAAAGGAGAAGGAGAGGAGGAAAGGTGTCCTTGGCCCTGCAGGAAAGGTGAGAGGATGGGTGACCACAAGGCAATATCTCACCACACATGAGCTCTGCCTCATCTGATGCAGCCAGTTCCTGAGACTCAAGACCAAGATTTTTCATGGACCTCCAGGGTCATCCCGGCTCCCTCATTAGCATGTGAATCAAAGGCTGAATCTTTGCTTTTGGATGCATGCACTGCTCACTGCTAGGCTGTCTGCTCTCTTTTTTTAATGGGCACTTATCACCTGATGAAAGCCATAAGGTTGTTTTATATCTGGCTGTGGACACTATCTAAACCTTAGTTCCAGCAGGACTAAAAATAGGCTACTTGTGTAGACTGGCAAATGATTCCTATGAATGTTTGAAAATAAGAAAAATTCTCATTAATGATGATGTTTCTCTGTTTTCAAGCTTTCCATGTGTTATTTGTAGTGTGTTTTTCCCCCCCCAGTACTATGCTTTCAGGATTTCTTGTCTTTCTCCAGTGATACATTACAATTCCTTGCTGTGTTTGCATCCATTTTTGGTGCATATGTTTTTGTTTAAGAATAAAACCCACTAAGTGTTGTTCTGCTTCTTTTTTGGAAACAAGTTCAGTTTCCAGGCTGTGTAGAAAACTTGTCAGTCACTCTCTGTAGGTACACAGCACCCCACCCACGCAGCTCCTTCCAAGTCCTTGCTCTTCAATGGAACCAATTGTTTAACCACATTTATAATCAATGCAATTTCTGGAGTGTTTCCTAAAAGTTGACTGATTTAGGGTTTACCCACTTGTGGGTTTGGCTTTCTGCTTTGATGTGCTATAGAACAAAGTGTGAGAGCCTACCTTGATAAATGTGTGTTGCAGCAACTTTGTGCTAGTTCACAGGCAAGTGGCCATTGCCCATCTCCTGGGGTTTGGATCCCCCATGCCAGCATGGCTTGACACTTAGGGGATTTGGATCGAAGCCTTCCTAGGGATGGAGCAATGTCCACATTGCACATGAATCCAGATGAAATTCAAGCTGCCCTTGGACTGTCCCACTCTAACAGGAAAGCAAATCTGTCACTGTGGCCGAGCCAATTCACATAGTCATCTATGCACTCATGAATTATGTGTTTGAATTGAACATTTGATACAGAAAACGCATTTAATTTGCCTTTTGGTGCTTTGGTGGAGTTTTTTCCCGGTTTTCTTTTGGTTGAATAGCTGTATGAATTTCAGCTCTTGTCTTCTGATCACACTTGGCAGAGCAGTAAGACCTAGTTAGTATCTAGAGCTCTGGCAACACTACAGTGTAGAAATCACATCCCACAAGAGATTATTTTATTGGCTTTCTTGATAACCTTTTTGTGTAGGAAGGCTTTTATGTGACAGCTCATCTATCACATGTCTGAGGTCATCAGTCTGCCCCAGAAATGCCTGTTTTTCTCCTGTGACTGTAGAGGAGAGCATGTTTTGTAGACAGGAGCCCTTGCTCAGTGGCTGTGTTTGCACAGACAAGCTGAGATCGACGGGGACCTCTCAGACTGTCTGGTTACACCTCCTGCTCAGAGCAAGGTCCCCTGGAGCGGCTTGTCCAGAGCCATGTCCAGTCAGGTTTTGAGTATCTCCAAGGGCAGAGGCTCCACAGCCTCTCTGGGCAACCTGTGCCAGGGTTTGACCACCCTAACAGAGAAAAGGTGTTCTCTTCTCTTTAAGCAGGATTTCCTGTATTTCATTTTGTGCTCATGGCTCTGTCTTCACTGCCCTCCCTCATTAGGCATTTAAACACTTGCATAAGATCCCCTGAGCTTTTTCTTCTCCAGGCTGGGCAGACTCAGCTCTCACTCTCTCCTCACATAACTTGTGCTGCCTCAATCCCATCAGCTTCTCTGTGTCAGGCCTCACTTTTGAGCTCCCTGTTAATGGGTGTGATAGAAATAAGAAGTTAGTGATACTGCAGTGGGAAACCAAGCTGTCCCTGAGGCATTTGTGCAAAGTAGTAGGGATGGTAGATTTTGTTTACACTCCTGCATTCTCTTTTATAAGCTGTAGTGCTTCCCAAACAATGTTTTCTAAACGTAGCTTCTTGAGACATGTTCTCCGTTGCCAGGTTGGCAAGCAGCTTCTGTATTGTGTTCTCTCCTGCGGGCTCAGGGTCAGCTTTATAACAGGGCTGAGGCAAAAGCAACTGTATTCTGTGATTAGCAGCTGGTCTCACCTCTTGGCATGGCACCTGTGGGTTTTTGCTTCCTTCTGGAGTGAGGCTGTGCACACTAGGGTCAGGTCGCAGCCTCCAGCATGGTGGGACGGATGGGAGTCATAGCGGGGTGATGCAGCCACGGACCTGTCTGCACAGTGCAGGACATAGTGGAGAGGCTGCTGGGTGCGAGTCGTGATTTGTTTTTAGCTGTATTTGGAACAGTCCCTAGTTTTTACCTTTGGACTCCCTCTGGGTACTTTTATACTGGAGATAAAAAAAGAAAGCATTTAGTTTGTACTCCGTAGCCTGACACCCTCTTTATCTTCTATCCCCAAGGAGTTTATTTTTATACTCTCCATTAGTTTAGTGACCCCTAACTGGTTTATAGTTATGCTCCCAGGGGTGGTTTTGCTTACACTTGTTTGCTGAGTCTCACAGATCTGTGTTGCTTCCCTGCCTATGGCAGCTTCTGAGTTGGAGAAATGTAACTTTAATTAAGCATTTTCTTTTATTTGCAAAAAGAGACTGACAGATCAGGTACTGAAGTGAGGTTCAGTGCTTACATAGGAGGGGGACCAAACAGTAAAGCCTATAGGAATCACAAGGTTCAGTCGTTCAGGGGTGGAGGAGGTCCTTCCCTTTTGAAATGCATTCTACCAATGGCTTCATTCCACAGACAGAGGTGGGAATGATGTTCCCCCTGTGCCAGGCAGGAGCACAGGTGTTGAGGGAGTGTTCCTTGCAGAGGAGGAAGGGTGCACCTGCTGCCTCCAGGCTGAATAACCCACAGGCTGAATGGATAGGCACAAGGAGCAGAGGCACAGGGTTGGGTTTCCTGTTCTGAATGTGAGTCTTTGCCTTCTCTCTCCTTTTCCCATGTCACCAATCTCTCTTGGTCTGATTACACCCAGGACTGCTAAGGCTGGAGTACCACAAAAGTATTCAAGGCTCAAAACAAACTTTTGGCTCACAACTGCCAGATTCTTACCCAGCTTTGCCTACATGGCACTTTTATTGAGCAAAACCAAAAGCAACCTGGGCTGCTGAGGTGTGTTAATACTGTGCTGTTCTGGTCCTTGTTCAGAGGGAGACTTCAGAAAGGTATTACCCATTTTATGGTTAGCCATTTCACTCTGAACCATTTGGTCCTTTGCCTGGACCTTCAGGCAAAGACCTGGAGCAGGTCCTGAACTTCTGGACTTGGGTGAATTGGGGTGGGGGCAATCAGTTGGATGGATGAGTGCAGGTCTGTTGAAGTCAGCTGTGGGTGATGTAGCACTGGGGTAACTCTTTCTGTAGGCTCACACAATAATTTTCTTCTTTTGTTTATATAAATATACGCATATTTCATTCTTCATCTTTCCTCTCCTGTGTCACAGAGCCACAAGAAGCCAAATGGTGCCATCAGTGGCACAAGATCTTACACAGCATCTCCTATTTTAATAACATGAAGTTCACTAGAGATTGCAGGCATCACAATACGTTGTTTCAGACATGATCACTTCCACATTTCCTTTTTTTGGGAGAAGTGCTGAGGTTTCTTTCCATTATTCTGCATGCCTTTGGTTCAGACCACACTTTGTGGACAGCAGATGTTCCTCTCTGGCTTAAGTGCAAAAGCAATTTAAAGGAAGATCAAAAATGTGATGCTTGTCCTGGCCCCCAGCAGATGGACCACATGTGCACTGGGCAGTTTCCATCAGGTCCCACTGGAGCTGAGGCAGCCAATGTCCCCTACTCAACCCCTTCATCCCTGCATTCATTGTGAGCACAAAACACAGAGTTGGCCACAAACAAACAAACAAAAAAGAGTGCTGTGGTAAGCAAGGATGAGGAATCTTCCAGAAGTTCTTTTTCTTTGGCTTTTCAAAGAAAATTTGTAGTTCATAATGTACAATAAGAAGAAGAATGTAAGAATAATTTTAACCTTATGAAAGTAACACTGAAACTGCAAGGTCAGCTTTGTCATCCTGGATCCAACAACTACAGCAAGGGCAAAACCACCCTTCCATGTTCTCCTCTCGGCTTCAGAAGAGCAAGAGGAATAATGCTGGCAGGAGTTTAGCTATGAGAAGATAAAGAGCAAGAGAAATACAAGCAAGAAATCTGCTGAGACCGACTTGTTATGTTTTAGATTTTGAGAAATTGACTCTTTAGTGTCTGCTCTGGGAATATCCTTTGGCATCCATCTCCAAGGCTATTTTTCAGATACTCACTCTAGGCAAAGATGGTCCGGCTCCAGCACACACATCTTTCCCAAAGCTTAGCACTGCTAGGGTCCATAGCTTTCACATTGTCCCTCTTCTGTTCCCGGGCTCCCATAAAAGCCTTCTGTTTGTTTCTCTGACCACACATTGTGTTTTATGTCCAGTCTGGATTAAAGCCAGCAACTCTTCCGGCATTGTCGCTTTGCATTCATGTGTATCTCAAAACGTGGAGAGAACTTCTGCCAAAGGAACTGGAGGATTTATATTGAAACAAGCTGGCTTGTAGCGTGTAACCATGACCTACAGCAAAGAGTCTTGGAAATCTTCGGGATCAGGGCCCAAAGTAAAGCTCGGCAAAGGGCTGCCCTCTGTGCAAAAGCGACCTAATTTCACATGCAGTTCTGCATCAGTTGAAACTTCACGGACTGGTGTGGAGCACTGTCTTCTTCACTGACGGTCTTCTCTCCTTTGTGGGATGTGGGAGGGAAGGAGGTGGAGGAGGAGAAGTCGTCACCACATCGGTGTGTGAAGGAGAGGAATTCTCGGTGCTGCTGCAGCTCTGCTCTTCGCAGAGGAGGTGGGAGGCAGCCTGGGAAGGACTGTCTCAATGCTGGGACCCGAGGTGCCACCTCCCCCGGCACCACTACTGCTGCCAAACAGGGCTGAGGGAGGGACCTTTCTTCTGTGTTGGCTTGTATTTTAGAATGAAATTTCCCAGCAGCAAGAGGAGGAAGGAAATCTTATTTTCCTGTAAAAGGATTCCCTGCCTGTATCCTGTGTACGGCATGTGACTGGGATGATAATGGGGCAGGAGAAGGAGAATCCTATAAAGCATATTACAGGGTAGGAGGCTCTTGCCTTCTGCTTTTCCCCTCTGCCTTTTATATCTCCAACCTTCAGACAGTTCCCTGGAGCTGCTCTGAAGAGAAAGACAAGGAGAAGAAAGCACTCCAATCACACTGACACAACTCCATTCCTTCAGCAAGCTACATAGATATTTTTATTTTATAGTCATTTGAACAGCAGAGAGTTTGGCAATAGTGACAGCCTCAGAAGCGTGCACTCTGCATTTGCATATGTGTGTTTACAGCTTGGCTCAAACTGGATGTCTTGGAGGACCTACCATCCTGTTACTTTTAAACAAAGCAGCATACTGGAATACCTATTCCATAGGCTCCCCAACCATCATCATGTCTTGACACCCGCAATCTAGAAGCTCAAGGGATGTGACCCAAACTGGAGGAGTTATTACCAAGCACTAGACTGTAAAGAACCTCTGCTACTTTTCAGCCAACAGCCAGCAAAGCTTCATTAAGCTGTCAGGATGACCTGCACTTCCTTCCCATCATGGCTGTTAATTTAAATTTATTTCTATTCTTTTACCCATGTCCCAGTAAAAAATTACTGAGGCCAGACCTTCAGCTGGGCACGACTGTATTGACACAAACAGTGCTCAGCAGATTTATGCTTGCTGAGGACTGTGCCTGGAGCAGCAACTGGACTATTTCATCTGGGTTCCTATCACATAAACAGGTCAGGTTATTCCTAAAGCTGCTGAAATGAGTTGTCCTGGGGTTTGTTTTCAATACACAGTTGTTTTTATATAGCAATGTATTCCCTAATAGCATTATGCTTATGTTATTTACGTAATACCTTAATCTTCTATTTTTAATAATATATTTGACTAACTATGTTGCAAGTCATCGCTGCTTCCACCATGATGCTGCAGCATAAATAAAGCTTCTGATGGGATTTTTTCATTAAAAGATCTGGCAGTGGGTCTTGCTCTCCCACTGATATCAGTGAGACTGGCTTTCTGATGAGGAAAGGACCAAACACGTCTGTAACTTGCTAATTTGTTCATGCACATAACTAGTTGGACAACTCATTGAGCAGCTGGTACTCTGCCAAATAAGTCCAGTTGTATCTGTCAATGCAAAGCAGGAGTAACTCCCTCCACTCATTGAGACAGGACCTGATCCTCAGAGAGCTGAATCATGGCACTACGAGGAACAAGGAGCTCCCACGGATCACTGCCAGGGTTTTTGGGGAAGGAAAACAAGAGAAGAAAGAAGAAACTAGCTTTGCTGGTGTCCCAACAAAGCTCAGCAAGATGGGAAAGGACATTGCAGAGTGACAGCGCTGGGCAGCTGAGGTGGGTGTATGCTAGGCTGGACTGCTGCACTGGTTCTTTGCCAAAACAACCGAGCCATCCTAATAAATTCCCTGTGTAAAAAAATATATCTATAAATCGTGCCTTAGAAAGAACAGTGCAGCTGCTAAGAGGGCTGGATGGGGCCGAATGAAATGCTCTAACGCTCTACAATCCGACACCGAGCCGCGGCGACTCTCTTTGCGAAGAGTGGCTCTGCTCGGACGGGTGCGCGCGGATGTGCACACACCTATAGCTTCATAATCCTGCTGCTGAGGGGGGGGACACGGGCTGTGGGTGGGCCAAGGGGGAGGCCCCGCCGCTACACGATCATGAACTGGCAGACGTAGGGCAGCTGTTCCCTGCACCTCTTGTCGAACCACTTGCCGATGGCGGTCCCCGATAACGCCGCGCAGTTTTCCAGCTTGCCGCCGTCGGGCTGGGTGGTGATTTCGGTCTCCCAGTTCTTGTAGCGGATGGGGCTGCCCGTCATGTCAACCCACTTGCCCTCTGCTGCCATGTCATTGAGGCCCAGCCAGATCTCTACCTCCGAGCCGATGCTCTTGCGCATGTAGTCATAGAGAGCATCGTTCTCCTCCCCGTTCTGGGGCGTGCTGAGCGTGCCGCCCTGTGAGATGCAGTTCTCGCTGGCCTCGTGGTACGTCTTGGTGTCCGAAAATGCCAGAAAGCATTTTAGGTGAATTTTGGTGCCTTTCAGGCAAACTGAGAGGTTACCACAGGAAGAGAACAAAAAGAACAGGAATTGGGTTTAAAAATGGTGCCCAGGAAGAGGCGGCAGCAGCAGCAAACCCAGCAGTCAAACTAAAAACTTCTTCTCTTAGGCTGCACAGCAGCCCTTGGCAGCACGGGATTCCAAGGGCCCCCCACTCTCTTATGAAGGACACAGTCATGGGGATGTGCGCTCCTTGTCTGCCAACCATCGGGAAAAATGGAATTTCAGGGTGCCCCCTCCACCTTCCCAGGCTTTGCTGCTGCTGGGGCAGAGGCACAGCATGGTCCTCCTGCCCCTGCCCCTGGCCTTGCTATTCCCCAGCCAATGCTGCTCTTTCTCAGATGAGTTTGTTGAAAACAAGTTTTGTCGTGGGCACTGCAGAGTGTTGGAGTGTTTTGGGAAAAAGCCTGCATGCCAATTAAATTGCCTTAATTATGGAAGATGAAAAAAAGATCTTTTTTAATAAGCTTTGATCAGAAGTGTTGTGCTTGCATAGCTTGAGGTCTTCAGAGGAAGTTTCTGCTTGCCTCTGATTTTAGTGTTAAGAATATCAAATTACTTTGTTTTTCTTTAAGCTCTAAACCTTGAGAATACAGGGTACTGTAGCTAAACAATACCTAATCAGAGTCACACATTAATATCCAAACCAATTACTTCTCAATGAATGTGAGTTTGGAACCAAAGCCTTGATTTTGCTTGTGTTCCCTTTTTTTTAAGGAGAAAATTCTCCTTAACTTGCATTTTTATCTGATTTCTGTTCTGTATTCTGCAAATGCTGCTCCTATTGATGTTGGTGGAGTTTGCACAGAATAACTGTGGAGTGTGGCTGGAAGACGGACATTTTGGGACTGCTGCCTGTGTATCTTTGATGAAGCATGGTGGAACTGACCAGTAGTGAGGCTCCCTGGGCAATACTGTGGTATGTGTAAGAGACTAGGTCACCACTGGGGTTCAGACAAAAAGAGTAAGCTACACTTGGTTAAAGCACAGACTAATCCATAACCTATCCCTCCACCTCATGAAGAAAAATGAACACCTGGCTTAGTGTCTGTGCTGGTTTAAAGGTGTCATAGAAATATCTGTCACTGTACCAGTGGGAGGATGTAGCACATAAGGAGTGGGGCCCCACACTGCACAACTCCTGTCATTAACTGCCTGAGGAGTGTCACCTGCCTGGAGGAATTGCAGTGAGCCCACACTCTGCTTTGATCTCCCAACCTCTCTCCCCATGTTGTTGCTGTGGGGTGCTCGGGCATCTCCTGTCAAAGTGTGTGGAGCAATTGGAGCCGCTTTGTAAGAGCTCCTCTCCCAAAGCAAAAGCCATGCATTGTTCAGCGAGTCCTGTACCTGTCTGGAGTGCTTGCTTCTCCTTCAGTAGAGCAACCTCCTGAGAGATGTTGTCAACCATGGCCTTCAGGTCTTCAATCATTTTGAGGCTCACACCCTCTGTTGGAGAAGTCAAGGAAAGAGCAAAACCATTGGTTACATCCCAGGGGAGGCAATCAAACCTGTTCCTATCATCAAAACTCCAGATTTCCTTGCCCTCAGAGAATGATAAATAAAAGGAATTCACATACATCAGAGTGAGCATTTGTTCACTAGCCTGGTTCCACTCTCAACCCAGTTTTCACAGTTCAGGCTGCCTCTGTATCACCTCTACCTTCAGCATCACCAGTGCAGGTACCCCAAAACTGGCCAGAGCTGCTCTCCTGCTGTGAGAAGACACCTCTTTGGCCAGGGAATTGGTTGCAGCTGGCTACTAAAGCCAGCTAGGTCTAGACCTTGCTAGGTCTGTTGCCTCTGCAATGGCTCCAACAAGCTATTAACTGGTATTTGGATTTCACCTAGACAGGAGCAAAAGGACCATCACATTTTGAACCTGATGGGAGATTGGATATTGAGGCATTTGTATTCACTATGCCACCTTCGCTGCTCCTGTTGCTTTACCTTGCCTGTAATAAGCATCTAGTAGTCCTTGGGAGAGTGAAAGGAAAGGAAACAGTTTGCTTACAAATATAGCAGGACAGGCTTTTTCGAGGGTCAAGGAGATGGGGAGCAGAGGCACCAAGCCAGGAAAGTAGGGAAGCAGCTCAGATGTGGAACAAAATTGCCAGCACAAAGATTACATGGTGCCATGAATATGAAAAGCCAGACACATCAGGAGGAGGGCATTAAAGCTGCTTTACTCATTGCTCAATTAACTTTAATGGATTTACTTAAGACTGAGGGCCTAGTTATTATTTTGCTGCCTTTGATGGAAACACTTTGTGGGAAACGGCTAATTAATCCTGTTTTATTTTTCCATGCAAGCCTCTCTTGCAGCAGAACAAATGTTCTAAAGTTTAAGTAACATCCAAGGGCCATGGCAGAACATCGTCAATTTCTGGGACAGCTCCTTATGGTGTTCCAGCTGGGTTCACTGGTCGATTTACACCTGGAGGGTCCCTGCCATGAGAGGTGACACGTCTCTTTGATAACTAAGTGCCCTGTCCCTTGCGACAGTCCCATTTCCAAATCCTGGGCCACAAGATGTTCCTACAGCATTGTGTGGAGAACCAGGACTGGATAACTTGCTCTTCAGCTACCAAGTGAGTACCACAGTTACATCAACAGACATTGAGTTTTCTGATTATTACTGCAGGGTTTTGTCTCTGCTGTCATTTCCTTAAGACTCGCCTCCTCAGGCCCAGGATCAAGCCTGTTTACAGTCTGGGTTTGCTGTGACCGAAGCCAGCATGCAGGATGCCAATGCTGCCCACAGAAGCTGGACTGGGTCCTTGTGCAGCCAATCATGATCATCAGGATTAGGAGTGGGCAGAGGCAAGATGAAAAGGAGACTTGCAGAAAGATGTGGGTCGCAGTAGTCTGTTGGTTTGGAAGCCTGGCCAGGCTTTCATGTATTTAATGCTGCAAATGGGAACTCTCAAAAGCTTTTCCTTGTTCTAATTATACGTTGAATAACAAACAAATCCCTCTGTATTTAATTTTAATTATTTAACTAATACTATATGAAATTTGGATCTATATGTGGGTTGCTTAGCTTTTCCTGGACATTCAGACAGGTTTCTGTCCCCCAGAGGAATGAGCATTGCTCTGATTTACAGTCTCTGTCATCAAACCTCCCTGACCATCGGTATTTCTTCTGTCACCAGGCATTTCCACGAATGTCCCAACTGGAACAGTCAGATCCCATATTGCAGTCAATCCCTGGATCAGAGAAGGAGACCAAACACACCTTCATGGACTTATCTCAGTGTAAATGTTCACAGGCATTTTCAGGAAAGAGGACCCAGATTACAACAGTACACTGAAATTTTGGGC
Organism: Lophotriccus pileatus; assembly: GCA_035583135.1. NCBI lineage: Eukaryota > Metazoa > Chordata > Aves > Passeriformes > Tyrannidae > Lophotriccus > Lophotriccus pileatus. Next base: position 44,919,138 of record JAWWES010000081.1, on the reverse strand, counting down.
AGCATCAGGAGTGGAGTCCAAATTAGTCCCTATCCACTGATTTAAGCATCTGAACTCCAATTTCTACCTCCACTTACCTTAGAAATACACGTGAGAACTATGCAAAGCTGCTCCCTCCTGTGCCTCCAGCAACCCACCACGGCTGTGACCAAGGGAAGACCACACTGGGGCTGGCGGGTGCCCAGCCTGTTATCCCTAAGCCAGGGGGTGCCATTGCCCCCAGGTAGGAGTGCCATCCTCTGCCTCCCCTGGGCATCCTTTTAGGTGAGACCCCCAGAGATACCAGACAAGAGCAAATGCAAATCCCGTTTGCCCCCCAAGACACCAGAGCTCAGGGAGAGTTTGCAGAACAGCTGCATTTGGAAACATAACTGGGGAGAAGTTTGAGGGGGAAAAACCCAACAGCAGGCAAAGTGAATGAGCTGTCTCAGCATTTTCTAAATACTGTGGTTTGGCTTTTCATGTTGAAACAGCACCATTTTTGTTCTGAAGCAAATCCAAATGTAAGCAGTAATTACAAAAGAAAAAAACCCACACCAACAACAAAACCCAAAACAATCCAAACCAAACCAAACTGAAAACAAAAGAAAAGTAAAAAGAAAGATAAAATGCTTGCCTCAAATCAGTGCTTTCTTTTCTAACATTTGTGGTTTGGCTGTACAGACTAAAAAAAAATAAATCCAGCCAAACACCCCAACCCTCTCCTGGCTTTGCCTTGCCTGACCCTCCGTGGCAAAGTGCATGGGGTGAGCATGGGGGTGAGCATGGGGATACTAGAGGCCTGGGATGAGGATGAGATGGGGCCAACCTGCCTTTGTTCAGAGCAGGAGTGGCTGAGCCCTGGCCCCCGTGGTGGCTGGGCAGGCAGGCTTGGATGAGGGGAGGAGCTGGAGGCAAGGAGCCTCCTGAGGGATTTGTAGCACTTTCCTCCCTTTCCCCACCCCCTGGCATTGGGAAAAATCTGAAAAATATTAATCAAGAAATGCTGGGAGTTTCCAGTAAAGGCAGGGCAGCTGATCCTCCGGGCCTGGATGCCGCTGGCCAAAAGATGCCAAGTTGCTGGGTTTTTGACTTTTCCCCACAGAAAGTTTGACATCTACTTTGACAAGAAATTCTGAGTAAAACCTGCCACCAGCTGTTCCAGATGGCTTGATTTTCAGGACACCTCCCTCAATGGTTTTTAAATCAGAGCAAATTTTTCCTGTCAAAAAGGTGATTTTTCTCCCACCTTCTTGTCACCAATTGATTACAAAGAGCAATTGCAGCGACACAGAGAGAAAAATAAGATTTCTCTAAGAAATGTTTTTATACCTCCAGTGAGTGCAATGCATGTATATGCCTTATGTGAGCCCAAAGGGGTATTTTTTGCTCTAGAATTCAGTCACGAACTGTTTTCTCTGTTATTCTACATCCTGTGAAACAAGATGTGGAATAAGCAGTTATGTAGTGAATTCGTAGAAAGATCTAATGGGAGAAAAGGGGAAAATTTTCTCAAGGATGGTATCTGACAAAAACAGCAACTGGGTGACCACAGAGAGCAGCCTGGCCAAATGAATTCCAGGGATGCTTCTTCCTTGCTCCCCACTTTGTTCCAAGCAGGAAAGTGCCTGCCAGAAGCGATCTAAGCCCAAGGGTATGCAGTCAGACACATCAGGCAGGCAGGCTCACATGCTGCTTCCCTACCTGCCTTCTCCTGTAGTTAATGTGCCTTGAGTCAGAAGGAGAAAGGATGGGACAGCAGCAAAAAAGGAGAAGGAAAAAAAGAAACCCACTAGGGAAAATAAAACATAGGCGTAATTTTGTATGCATTGGCCTTTGGTAAACCTGAGTAGTCGGAGCTCATGTACAGTGTGACATACACCCGAGGCCAGTGTTTTTATGGATTATGTATTTTTTGCCTACTTTTGTCTCCAAATCAGTTGTCTGTCATCTGCCACTTACTTGCTTCTGAAAAAAAAAGAATGAGAAGGGGTGGGGAGTTTTAGAAAGGGGGATTTTGTATAGGAAAGGTTTGGTACGAACCTTAGAGAGAACATGGAAAATGCATTGCCCTCTGAAACTCAGACCAAGATGTCCCAACGAATTTATTCAAGGTAGGAACCCACCAGAACCATTTCAATATCCTCAGTATTTTACAGAAAAGCTACACAATCATCCCAACGGGGGAGGGGGGGGGGGGGGGGGGTGTTAACAGAAAAATACAAGTTATTAAATTTT
>JAWWES010000081.1:44896335-44916911 GCA_035583135.1 Lophotriccus pileatus | reverse complement strand
CCCCCCCCCCCCCCCCCCCCCCCCCCCCCCCCCCCCCCCCCCCCCCCCCCCCGCGTGTGAACAGAAAAAGACACTTTATTAAATTTTGAGATGCTTTTTAAAGAAGTTTCATTAGAACGCTGTTAAATGCCCAAACAAGTGGGCTAATTGCAAGCACCCCCCCGCCCCTCCTCAAGCCCTGCAAGGTTTCCTTGCAGGGAAGGTGCCGCTGCCCCTTACCTTTCTTGGGAGCCGCCGGTTTCTGCCGGGCTTTGCCGTTCTGCTGGCCGGAGACGTGGGCGAGAGACAGGAGGCAGAGGAGGAGGCAGAGGAGGAGGCAGGCTCCCCGGAGCGCCATGCCGCTGCCGCCTGGTGCCGAGCGGAGGTGGAGTGGCTCGGCTCTGCCCTCACACAGCCGCCCGGACACCGGCTGGAGGCAGGAATGACTGTCCCAGAAAAAGCCGCCCGCTGAGCCCGGGCCAGCGGGAGCCTCCCGGCCCCGGAGGGGAGGGGGGGGATGCTCAGGCGGCTCCGGCCAAGGCTGAAAGCCTCCCGCAGGGGTTGCATTTCTTAGCACTCTGCTTGTTTTTGTTAAAAGGGAAAAAAAAAGAAGGGAATGAATGTACTGAATGTCGGCTAAGCTAAACATAAGGAAAGGCTGGGAGTGTAGCTGGAACGACTTCCTATGGCTTTTAGCAAAACGCCTCGAGTTTGATCTCGTGTGTCAGCAATGGCAGCAGCAACATGAGGTGTGAAACAGCGTTTGGGTGGCCGAGGGAACAGAGAGGGGCCACCTGCCCCGTAGCCCCTCGTCAGGGATGACCATGAGGGATGCTGCCAACAGAGGCAGAGGACTGAGTGCCCCTGTCCCTACCATGGTGTGACACAGGGCCTGGCATGGAGATTCCTGGTTTAACCCCTGTGCGAGGAGCTGCTGTGAGCCCCTCAGGCTGAGCGCAGCCATGGCGGGGCAGAGGTGGTTTTTTTTTTTCTGGAGTAATCCTTGCTCAAAGTGTAGGATGGCTCTAACACCTCAAAAAAACAGTTCCACTGTGGCTTTGGTAGGGTTGTCCTGCCATCATTGCTTCTGCTTGAGAGATGAGACTGGTACCTCATGCCCACCTCTTCCCAGCTCTTCAAGGGGTCCCTCTGGAGGGTCTCTTGCTGCAGAAACACACATTTCTCTGCTCACTATGGGGATGGGAAACAGGTGCTGGGCAGCCCTGCCTGTTGTGGGCAGAGCCAGCTGCTTTCTCCCCAGATTGATTTCTTCTTTGCCTTCATACAGTCACAATTTGAGGGAAGCTTCCAACATAGGTTTTGATCTCTTACTTTGGGCTCCCTTCCCTCAAAAAGGAGTTGTCTTGCACAGCAGCCCTGTGGTGCATGTGTCTGTGCCTTCGCTCTTGTCCAGCTCCCAAATTTATGTTATAGGATAAGGCTTTGGTCTGTGCCTATGTGAGGAGCAGCTTGGTGATCACTCTCCTCATGGTGATTCCCATCCTCTGGAGTGAGGGCAGCTATGTTCTGCTATACTGTCCTCTGCCCCATGGCAATTTTGCAAGGACAGGACTGCTCAGTGCTGTGGAGCTCCCCAGCAGCAGCATCACATTTAGACCCTAGAAAGATCTGAGTGTCACCTTGCAGGAGCATGAGACTTTTTTGGTGGCAAATACAACCCAACCACCAGACCACACAGTGGCTTCATGTGCTTTTCATTTTCCAAAATTGCTCTCAGTTCTGTAGGATAAGAAACCAAACATCAGTTCCAGAGGTTTTAACCTAAACAGAGGACTACTCATCAGGTTGCTCCTTAACCCTTTCCATTGCCCTGACCGGTAGCTGGAGGTGTTTCAGCTCCACGTCAACCTTCCAGGCAGCAGGAAGGTGAGATCTCACCCTTACACCAAAGGGACCATGTTTTGGCAGTCCTGGGCAAAAGCATGGATGAAGAAAACTGGGGAGATGTTTGACCTGTTATTGCAGATGTCCCACTAAGAAGAAGGCTGCTCCCTCTCTACACACGAAGTGAATTGCTTCTGCCTGGTGCTGGACCACTTCCCTTCCTGCTCTAGCAGTACTCACACCAGGTGCCCTTTGCACTTAAGAAATCTGGCATGTACCAGGGTCCATAATTCAAAGGATCTCATGGCTGAGTCTGTCAAAGCACTGAGACACTTCATGAAGCATGGTGGTTCTGAGAATCTTCGCACCCACTGCCCTTGAGTCCGGCTAAGTATGTGAGGGATTCTTCCTCAGGGCCACCTGTGTGGTTAGGTGGGCAAAAAATACTTGGAAATCTGTGTCTTCACTTAGTTTGGGGAACGTTCAGGCTTATAAATACCCCTAGAGCTGTAACAGATGATTGGGATGAGTGGGACTTGGGATGGGGGAACATGTTCTACAAAAAACCCTTTTCCCTGAGACCCCCTTGCAGGGTCCCAGCCTGACTTCATGGAGCTCTTGGGCTGGGCTGTGCTGAGCAGCACTGCAGACTACTGTTTTTTGAGTGGTCTGTTGTTCAGCAGCTGCAGCACAAGCAGGTGAGCCATTCCTGCAGGACGAACAGCAGCAGTTTGAGCAAGTGGAGGAAACTCATGCAGAGAGAGGAGAGGAGGGATGGACGTTTTTTGGAGAACAAAGTGCTCCAGACATCAGCCATTAACCTTAAAACCTTTTCTGATAATTTAAGGCAAGATGCCACCCAGCACAATGAGAACCACTGGAGCTGTAGGAGCACAAAAGATAAACAGGGTGGTTGGAAAAAGAGCTGCTATTTAGTTTGGCCACCACTGTGTTACCCTGCCTCACACTTTTGCTGAATAAGGAAAACCCTGCCCTTATGTCCCACCTGAACAGAGGATCCCTTGCAGTCCAAGCTTTTGAAGCCAAGGAGGAATGGGTTTGATTTTCACTGCCCTTTACCGCGTGTACTACTCCCACTCACATTTAAGACAGAAAATATATATTTCAGGGATTTACTGTTCTCCTGCCTGGACTATCCCGAAATGAGATGGAGCCCAAGAGATGCCAGACACCTACATACACATACATGTTCCCTTCCTTTGACACTTGAAAGTAGTTTTGGTAACCCAGCACCTCCCAGTTTTCCTTGGCTCCAGGTATGCTCGCCTGCCTTTGCTTTGATTCATGTCCTGCCAAGCTGGGAAAAAACCCAAAATGCTCCCTTTGCTGCTGTATGTGAAATGGATGGCTCTGGTGTGGAGTCTGACAGTGATCCCTAACCACGGATTTCTGTGTGTCTGGGACCCACCAGAGTGTTGCCCAGCTGAAACAAGAAGGGCAGGGTAGCTTTTCATTAGCCCCTGAGGAACAGGTCCACAGCCAAGGGGGTCTCTCTCTGCACCAGCCAGCAGGTCCTGTGCTGGATGGTGCCATCATTTCTCTTGAAGAGAAAAATGAAAATAAGTAGACTCAAACCACTTGTCTCCGGCTGCAACACCTATTCACAGAGGGCTTTGCCCCAGTTCTGTCCTATGGAGACTGGACAAAAATAAAAAAAAATCCTTGACATTACAAAAGCTGATAAACCCCCACAAACCCAGATGATGGGAACAAAATGAAGTGTTGCTGCAATGGGTCCAGAATGAGGATGCTACAGGGAACAGCCACCTAAAAACCTGTACCCAGCCCATCCCCTGCCCAGGCTCCTGCTGAAGACAGAGGCTGCAGTTCCATTTAAATGACGGGCTATCAATGGACCTTTGTTGGCTCTTTGGGCAGATATCATACTTTTGAGACCCCAATGATTCACGCTTCTTATAAGAGAGGTGTGGGAGGTAAGTAGAGGTAATCCTTTTTATTAGATGAACTAATAGAACTGGAAGTCATCAGCAAAATACTAAAATTATGCCAAGAAAACAGGTTTTTATCCGTGGTTTTTTTACATCTGTGCAATTACGGATTTTAGTTCCCTGTAAAAGCACTTCACACCCTGGCTTCAAGCCTGGTCTCCTGGTCAGAGAGAGTAGCTCCTGTTAGCTGTAAGGTAACTGAGGTTGAGATGAAAAAAAAAGAAGGCAGAAGAACCTGTGCTTATGGAAACCATCCCAGGGCTGCAGGGAAGCAGTCAGAAAAGTTTACGTGGCTTTGGGAAACCCAGTCAGTAGGCAGCGACGCTGAATTTGGGAGGCTTTCAGTTAGAAAAACGGTGGTTGGAATGAGCCCACAAAAGGAAGCTGGATGCTCCTGGCAGCGACACAAACCTGTGATTTCGTGCCCAGCTAGGCAAGGAAATGGGCAGAGAGATCAGAGGCTATTTTGCTTTGGCTCCTAGGAAAAGAGCAGGTATTGCCAAGCCAAGAAATGAGGCAGCACCACTGCACAATGGCTGGAAAGTGCAAGGGTGGACTGGATAACAGCATTCACACGGTATAATCAAGATCAGACCTGGCCTTTCAAGGCTAAGTTACCAGTTCAAAGGCAGGCCACCACAGTGCAGAATGATGCTCGCTCTTTGCCCGCAGCACCCCCTTCTCTGGGAACGCTCCTGCCTCCCCCACCAGCACTGACAGCAGGAGAGCAAAGGGGACACCCAAAGCATCTTTACGTGTAGGACTGCAAAGCTCTGCTCCCTTGGCCCATGGCTGGGGCAGCACACCGGGTTTCACACCTCTGCTCCTTTGACCAAATCCGCTCTGCAGGGGCAGGATCCATGTCTCAGCAGCACTGCAGTGACCTCAGAGAGGGACAGGAGAGAAATAGCAGTGGACAGCAAAGAACATGCTGTGAGGTAGTGGGGCTTACAGAAGAAAATCTCTGATATTCATTAGCCGCTGCCTGAACTCGTGCTGGCATCACTCCTGATCTCCAGCAGCATAAACATTGGAATAGGTTAAAATGGAAAGAGCCAAATCTATGGATCATTGTTTTTGAGGCCAATTGAGAATAAATGTAATAATAGTTCAGGAAAGGGTGGTTTTCCTAAGGACAATGATGAGGAAAACCAAAGAGTTGGCACTTCGCCAAAATGTTATCCCCAACATCAATTTTAGGAAATTGGCTCCGAGCCTAAGGAGGGAACCTTCTAATCACAACCCACAACCCATGGCAAGCATGGCTCACATCCCTTCCCCACATTCACCAAGGGTCACAGAACAGAAGGATTCATGCTACAGTAGATCCTCAGGCCCTAAACTGAACCCAAATGAGGAGAACCTGAACTCATGTAGTATCAGCTGCTCAAAATTCTCCTGTTTCCAAAGGAACTGCACCAAAGGACTCACGCTTCCTTTTGTTTGGAGCATGCACCTCCTGGGGCTAGGGGTAAATCCGGATGTCTTTACTGCTTTATTTTTCTGCCCATCATCCACATCCAGACAGTCCAAACAGCTAAAGGAAAACTGCAGTCAGGTGTCTAAATCTAACACCAAAACTCTGGAGGAATTTCTAATTGTGTAGGTTTGCTGAGCAGGCTGCACGAAACTGCCTGTCACAGCATCAGTTTGAGTGCAGTCACCATTGAAGTCATTATTTTAGGACTGGCAAGCAGACAGCTCATGTGTGTCTGCCCAAGCTGTCAGCTCATGCTCTTACTGCACATTGTTCCCACCTTTGAGCAACTGGCTTGCTTTCATATTGCTGTGAGTCCCAAATTAGGGATTGTAAGAGAATTTCAACTTCAGCATCATTAATTGCTTTATTTTTTTAAGTTAGAGAAAAGTTTGCACAATCAGAGAGCAGGAAGAAAGCAATCCATGCCCTTGAAAAGCCTCATCAGGTAAAAGTTGGTCTCTCTCTGGAGGGAAAGGAGAGGCAGGACTTAAATCATGACTTTTCAATCCATGTTTCCAACTGTAGAAACACCAAAACTTAACATTTGCCAAAACACAGAGAGAATGTGAAGTGGGAGAGCTCCTCTGGAAGAGGGGCCTGCAGGCTGGTGGCTCCAAGTACCTCCAACACCTGAGCACAACTGGCTTGTCTGTGGTCCCTGCCCTGTTGGCTGACTGGAGAAGGGTCTCTGCACATCAGAAAGGGGCCGAGATTTTATTTTCTCTTACCCTTCTGAAGGTACAAGCTAAGGGGCTGCAGCAGCTATGATGATATCCGTCTAAATGAGGGAGATCATCTCATCAACAAATGGTGTCACTTGAAAATTCAAGCGTGCCTGTGCTGCTGCTCTTACCCAGATTTTGAGAACAGGATAGCAACAGAGATGTTCACAGAGCTCGTAAGATAACCACAGCTTTATTAAAAAGTGTTCCACTCGATGAAACTGAGGTTGAAAGCATCACCAGGGATTCATTAACAGCATGTTTGAGATTCTGATGTTATTTTGCAGGAACAGCAAAAATGCCTTTGTTACTGGATAGCTGGAAATGCAGTTTATCCAAGGAAAAACCAAGGCGCTGCCGTTTCTCTGTGGGGAGACACGTACCAAAGTGCCCTGCTGTGGCCGAGCACTATCACTGGGAGTCTGGGACCTCACCAAAGGAAAAGAAGCCTCTGTGAGGCACAGCTAACAAGATCACCCACATTTTGCTTTAGAAGGAAAAGCTACCTCACATGGGGAGGGAGTGCAATAATGCAGGAGTGCACTAGGAGACAAGGAATTGGGGAGCAGGGAGAAATAACACAGAGGCTGATGGCTGAAGAGATTCAGTACCATTTGCAGACCTGCTTCTTGAGTTTTGCTCAAGTGTGTTAAAGGAAATGAGGCTCTGGGGTAAGGACTGGAGCACACGGGTCTCATCAGTCATAGCTTTGCTTCTTCCACTGTCTGGGTCTCAGTGGCTGCTGACCACAGGCAAAGTAAACCAGAGCCACAGCAGGGCTGGAGAGCATCGCACTGATGAGGAGGGCACTGGCACCTGCTGAAGTTCAAAAGAAAAGCTGGAGGCAGTCCTAGCAGAAGTGGGTAAATCTCAGTTAATTCCTATTTACAGAGAAAATGCAGAAATACCCTGCTATTTGTGTCAAATCAGGGTGCCGAATCCCTCAAAGAGGTATCTGCACGTCAGTCTCACAGGAGCTGTGAGCAAGCTCTGGTTCACACCAGCTTGTCTTTACAACAGGCTGTGATGAAGAAAGCTTTCATATAAAGCCTGCCTGCACGTGGCATAGCCTCACTCCTCCTCTGAGCCTCCACCTCTGCCCACAGGGCAGAACAAGCTCCCCTCTCCTCCCCAAACCACACACCTGCAATTTTGAACTGTAGTTGCAAAATGCTGGCTGACAGGATTCCTGGGCTTGGTAAACCAGCCAGGTCCACTGACCTACAGCCTAGTCCTCTCCTGCTCCAAGGACACTGTCCCTGTGAAGCAGGTAAATTTGAAGTGTGTGCTTTTTAGGCAACAAAAGTAAAAGCCTAGCAGGAGCTGATAGACTCCTCACCTCTAATACACAGCTTTCAGCCTCCTGACACTCCCAGCAGAAGCAATTAATTTCTGGGACAAACTGAGAGCTATCCCTCTCCACAGATGTTTCCTCTTAGTTCTACTGGACTCGAGTCAATGAAAACGTGGCAGTATCTGCACAGCAACACATGGAACTTTCCATCAGCCCAGAAGGGAACAGGAGCATTCTCAGCTGAAGTCTCTATTAAAAATCTGCAACAGAAGGGAGGGGTTAAAGGGAACTAAGAAAATGGAAATGGGCAGCATAGCCCTTAGCATGCCTGAGAACCACAGTCTCAAAGATTTCTTGGCAGATATTGTATCAACTGGGAGAGCTGTAGGACCTTTTACCCCTGTCAGAGCTTTGTTTATCCATTTGGGACATGAGCTGGTAGCAACAAACCTCCAGGGGCAGCTGAGACCAACTAGCAGCTCTATAATACTTTTGACTGGGCTTGCTCATTATTTATATCTCAGGGTTTGAAGCAGACCCAGTCTGAACCGGGGTCACACTCCACCCCACTGCTTTTCCATGCCAATAGTTGGGAAGCAGTGAGTATAGAAGGAACAGGACGCCTTGAGAGCCCCAATGCATTCTGTGCCTGCCTTACCCAGCTACAGAAGACCTGGGGGAGGACATGCATGCTTAGGGGAGGTGCTGCAGATGCTTCCACCAGGTTAATTTACAGCATTGCTCTGAGAAAGTGCTTGGCAGCAAATATTTTGTGACCAAGGTAGCCATTTTTGTATAGACAGCTGTTCCACAGGCTCCCTTGGGCTGGCATCAAACACAGATGCTGAGGTACCAAGAATATTCCTTCTAGGTATCTTGAGCACATAAGTATCCTGCATCTCAGACGGCTGAATATTTGCGATCCTTAGTAAGAAGTGGGGAGGGAATGCACATATATTCACCTCCACAGAGGGGTCAGTTAACACGCTTGAAACACAGTAATGTTTCTCCCACCACCACCTCCAGCTCTCAGGAAACTAAATTTAAAATTAAAAGGATCTGGAGAGGGGACAAGAAGCATCTTAAATGATGTAACTTGCAAAATGCTTGGAGATCCTTCAGCTGGAAGGCTATGGAGAAATACACTATTAATACCACGTTACACAATTCATCCTGAGCATCGCTCAGGGCAGCCTATCCAACCACAAATCTATAATAAAACAGGCAACAGCTATTCAGAGAATGGCTGAGGCTCAGGACTTGCAATCTCATTTAGATTAACCATTTTCTGAAACATTAAACAACACATGATCAAACAAAAACTGACTGTGATAAGGTACTTTAAATGTTTTTTCTCCCTTCAGTTTTCTTTCATGTTTTTACAAGTAGCTTTGCATGGCAAGGAATGGATCACAGCTACTGTAAAGCTGATCTCAGGTTAGTGTTTGCCTCAGACAGAATAACTCTACTGAAGTGATTAAAGACTGTATACTGATTGTCATTTCTTAGCTCTATTACTAAGTAGCACCATCATAACCTACCTAACCCGTTACTTAAGGTACTGAAAACATCCCAACTCTTCAAAAAACAAATCTTGGGCAGATTTTGTGGGACAGTTTTGGTTTTTTTTAATTTGCCTGCTTATTATAGTAGTGGCTGAAGAGATTTGGGGACCTTAAGCACTCCATATATTTTAACATGAACATGATTATTAGTAATATGTTCTGTCCTGTATCTACAGCTCTCTTTCAGCAAAGGCCTTCCCCTTTTCCCCACCAAACAAGTTACAGTCAAGAGAACATTCTTAATCTGATATAATAAACTTAAAACAGGAAATTCCGAAAACATTGCTCCTGGATTATTGCAGTAACTTCTGCCAAAATGTTTCTTCAAAATGATCCTTCTAATACATGCAGCTGAAGTATCAACTTCTTAAAAATCAACTTTTTCTGTTGATTTTTTTGTCTGTTGTCTCTTCCTATCCTGCCAGATAAACAGCTCTTACTCTTTGCTGGGCCAAACCAATTGATGTAGGGAGGGAATCCACTGCTTTCAACACCTGGTGATACAACTTGTTAGCATGCCTCATCTGCCACCTTCTGTCTTTCCCTGTGAAGGATCATTACTGACAGACACTGTGCTTTTCCAGCTGAATTGTCCGACTCCTAAAAATTAACTCATTTTCCCTTCTACCTTAGCCACGCCCCTTCTCTTTAGCCACTGTGAGAAGCTATGGCCAGGATGCTGTTGCACCTGTTGGCAAAAGGGATAGGTAGAGCTGTAGTGAGCAAAGAAATCTTGGATTAAAAATACAAATTGGAAACCTGGGAACATGTTTTATTTATAGTAAAAGCTAACCACATTCCAGTCAAAGAACAGTTAGGTAATTTGAAGGAAGACTTCCACCTAGTGCTATTCTCATTAGTGCTGCACAGCCCCGTGTACACTCTAGAACACAGCATCTCGTCTACAGAAGTGGAAGGCGTGCTAACAGAATTAAGTGGAACCCACACCAGTCCCTCTTGAAAACAGAGTCAAGCACTTCCCAGGCAATGGCACCAGTTGCTGCTGGTGCACTTCCCAGCTGTGAGCACAGACCCGTATGGAAAGCATCTCTAATTTTCGTATCCGCACGTAACTGTAGCTTTCTTTATGCTTAGGGAAATTTTAAAAGCCTCTTAGCCAGAATGAGAACCGTACTGGAACAAAAAAAATAATCTTTTCTTTATATACAAACACACGAGATTGCATAATTAATTAAAAACAGTTTCGAACATTTAATAAAATCTCATCCTAGAAATCCAACTTTTGGCCGTGACGTCCCCAAGCTCTCTTCTTCCTCCAAAAGCTTCTGAAGGGCTATGTGCAGTGACTTGCCTACTCTTTGTCCTGTCTGCAATGCAAAGAAAGCAAAACAAATCTGAGACATATGCTTATTAACAGGAGACAACTCTTACGGAACACTTCCTTTTGACAAATATTTTCCCTTTGATGATTCAGACACACCAGCTGGTATCACCAAAATAAGCTTTTAATTAAGAAAAATAATGGTGGAAGTTTCATTTTAATTTGATTAAGTTTTGGAAAAACGCACCCATAAAGGCTGTGCTCTCATTCATCAGAGAAGCATTCCATGATCATTAATACCAGATCTGTGCACCGCTGGATCATCCAGGAATACAAATTAAATTCACATCAGGCACAAGCACATACTCAAATTAGCCAGCACACACAGCATGCAGCAATATTCTAGCTGCCAGAGGACAAGAGACACCTGACCAGCAAAGCAGCCTACTAATAGAAAATTCAGTGAACTCTTCTGAAGGTGCTCAGAATCAGCAGAGTGAATTTAGACTAGCTCAACACTGTGTTCTGTGGCCAGAAAAGCCCTAAAAGCACACTGGCTGCATCACCAAATCAGTCTGTGGGCAGATCTTTCATATGATGTGCAATTCTGTACTGTCCAAGGACCTTAAAGGGGTTAACACAATATCTTCTTTACAAAAATAAACTCCAGCAGTGGAAAACCACCAGGATTAGCTCTGACACCAGCCTCTACTCTCCCCGCCCCCCCCGAATTGTACTGTGGAAGCTACAGGGCAAGGAAACATTGGGCAATGATGAAATAAAGATCTTAAGGCAATGGTGCCCATTAAAGCTTTCCCAGGGTTTCTCTAAATGATCTGAAATACAGACTCCATACAGAGATGAAGAGAGCCCACCTATCCCTGAAGAGCCAAAGGCAGTTTATATTAAACTGAGTTTGTTAGCTCCTCATCTACGCAATGAAGCCTCGGCCTGCCATACAGCTGACACAAAGCTCTCTTTCACCTGATGGTGGCAATTACTGGAATCATGGGTGCACAAACCTTAAAATAAGGTACATTTCTAATTGAAGAATCAGGTGACAGAACATGGCCCATGGTACCAAAGGAAATTTGGGAAGAGCTATGATGCAGCAGGGTAGCTGTCAATCCTAGATACTATGAGTCATGCTAAATAAAGGGGGGCACAGACAAGAATTGTCCCAACAGTTCTGCACTGGGACAAAGATCACTGCAGTAGTCTGGAGTCCCAAGGAGCGATACACTTTCTGCATTCTGCTCCTCAAATGTCGGACAATGTCACTCACACCAGCAAAAAAGTGAATGGGAACTGTGCAGAACTTTGGTATTGACGCAAGACTATTGCTTTCTTAATCCTGGTCACCTCTCTAATGGATCAGATCATAAACTTAGGAAAAAAACCCCCTAATTCTGGCACCTTCCCAAAAACTTCCCATGAAACTCCTTTACTAAGAGATATGCCCTAGAATGTCTGTTTTCTACAAGGCAAGGAAAGCTGACGCTGACCTGCAGCCAAATCATTATGGAATGGAGGTGTCGAACATAGGTTATGCATCTCCTCCAGTGGATATTCCCAGGCCTTTTTGTTTTTCTTGGTATCCTAATCAGGTGGTTGAGTTTAGGGCAGGGCCAAACAGATAAACTCTGACTTTCCAGAAAGTATACTGGGTTTTTTTTGATCAACTTTATCTTTCACTCTTTCAGACTCCTCAACATTCAGGAGGGAAGACTTCTTCCAAAGCACATGAAAGATGGCACAAGTGATCAGCTTAAGCTTGTAACCCCAGGCACAGCCTTTGGGGGTAGGGTATACAATGGAACTGCAGAAGTTCATTTCCTGTTTAGGGCTCAATGTAGAGTGAAATTGGTGATCAAAACAGAAGCTCCATCAAAGCCTGGTGCAGGGAATTTGCACTGAGGCCAGCTTCCTCATGAACCTGTATCTGACTTAAGCACCAATCTCTCTAGCAGCGCTAGACCCAAAACTTCAAGTTTTCTATGACATTCAGTTAGCATCAGACACAAAATCCACCAAGGAAGACACATCAGGTACCCACAGGAAGTTAGGTTTCTTTAGGTTGCCAGGTTAGAGATAACACCTCTCTATCCAGACAATGGAGAAAGTGACATCTCTGAACTCAAATGAAAACCCTACTGGTACCACCAAGATTAGCACTGTGTACTGACATCATGACACAGTTAAGTGCCATATATACTCAAGCATGTAATTCCCACTTGAGACCAACTGTTGCCAAACTTGGCTCCAGCTTCTGCATTCCTCACTACAGCCGGGCTGAAATTAGTCCTGTACCTCTTGGAAACAGAGTCAGCTTGAAGTATCTAATTTTCATTCTGACTTCCAAGCTCAAAACCCATTTCTGTCTCACGCTCAAGGCCAAACTCAGGCATGAGAATTTACACTGCAGAACATATTTAAGAAGAGCCTGAAGAAAGGTTTAAAATGGAATTCTTACACAAGATCCAGATACTAGTATTTTTATGAAGTAGGGGCAGATCAGAAACCCAATAAAGAAGCAAAGAAAAACAGTAAAATGAGAACAGTAAGATTATAATAAAACAAATGAGTTGTGCTAGAAGAGAACACCATGCACTAGCAATTCAAAAACACCATCTCTACTTTTATAGGGACTTTACCATGTTAGGTGTTTTGCTATTTCAGTTTTTAAGAGAAACTATAAAAGAGGGAACACGTTCTTTAAAAATACTCTCACAGTTTATCAGCTTAAGCTTTACTGCCTTACAGTACTTGCCTGAAGCATATCTGAGTACCATACATTTCAGGCATCTAGAAGTTTTAGATAACATCCATTCACATTAGAATTTGTTTCAAAGAAACTGCCTGTGACGTTTACAAAGTCCCTTGTGTACCTACTTAAACCACCAAGATCTCTGCTATAAAAGTCCTTACTGCAGCTTTCCATATATACAAGTTCCAATTCATCCAGTATCATCCAAGACAGTCAACTGCTCAAAACTCCTTACCTCCATCATTTCAAAAATACTCTCAGGATCTAGGCTACCTTTCCCCACTTTCTTCATAGAAGTGAGGGCGCCTTTACTGGTCACAGAAATAAGCAGGCTTGCCAAAGAACAGGCTTCTTCCTGAAGGGTAGCATCCACCACATGCCTATATCCAATCTGTAAGTTAGTGACAACATGATGTATTAGTTTGCAGTTTTCTAAGGTCTTCCATTAAGAAGTTAACCTGTGAGTGGCAGCTTTCTTAGTTATCTACAGTCTCCCACTCTAATATCATGTGGCCTTTATAAGTGGTCTGAAACTGATTTGATAGCAAAGTATTTAAACTGCCTCTGACCCCGAACTGTGTACGTACACAAGAGAGGTGAGATAAACACGTCATTATTTCATATTGTTTTCCTCTCTACAGTCCTTCCATTTATATGAAACTCCCTATTCCCATTTCCCTCCCAGCTCCAAGCATGGACTTTGCTCTGCTCTAGGTGAAAATTACACATCCCGAGACTCAGGTGAGCCCTCACTTCAGCAACGGCCTCTGCTATTTATGCAACCTGCTTAAAAGAAACACCACACAAACTTTCAGGTAACTAAGCAAATCACTAACACTTGCAATGGAAATTGCAGCATCCATAAAATCAACTGTGTTAGCTGTGTGCTATACATGGAAAACCTGTTTGAAAGGGAGGGCACAGTATTGCACCCACAAAAACGGAGTTCTGTCCCCAGCAACAAATGCTCATCATGTAATTCCAGGCAGGTGACACAACCTCCACACCTCACAGCAATGGCCACTTGTTCTAACGTACTGAAGTATCTGCTGCCATGGATGTTAAGCAAGGAGTAGATAAAAAACTATAAACAACCCTCCTGTATGCAAGAAGATGCATTCTAAAAATGCATCAAGTAGAAAGCTACAAGTCAGAAGTGCAAAAAAACACCTTATTCAGTAAAAGTTCTTCTTAATTAGGAGGCCAAAGACAAACAAATATCTAAATAGTGGACACTGACCATTTCTGTAACACAAATTTTATCTCTAGGGAAATAATAAATGGCAGGTGAAACTAACAGAAACCGAAGTTTCTCAGTAGAGGGTCAGAAATTTGTCATGCTTACTTTGCTGAGCGTGACAATACAGGGCACCTCCTCTACATTAAGTCGAATACAATCATAAGGGTCATCAGACAGCTCAATCTCTTTGGTGCCTTCTTCATCCTCCAGAACACGCACTTTGGGTATTCTGTGGAAACAAAATGTGCAAAATCATTGCCAGAACAGATAACAAATAAAGCTGCTATACAGTCACAACTCCATGAAGTGCTTTTTCTTCTAAATGAGGCGACATGTTTAGGAAAAAAAATCCAGAATGTGATCAAAGTATTAAAAACTCACTCCCCAAGACGAGGAAGAAAACATTGTATGTGCAAAGACATTTGGGATAAGGTCCTCATATTTATGTCATTCAGAACACCAGAATTTGAGTTGGTTTTTACACTACTATACGGGGAGAGATTCTTTAGGAATTTGCACAAATCAGGTCTGAACAATTCTTTGTACTTCTGCCTGGATGTATGGGAGAGAAATTACCAAGACTGAATCCTTTTGTACCGTGGCTCCCAACTTTGCAAACAACAGTAAAGTTGACAGAATTACAGTAATTACATTCCTTGGCAAAGCTGTGACATCAGTAGCAAACACAAGTAGTAAAGCCCTTCAGGAAAGATCAACACTCAGGAAGACTTGGGGTAAAGAGGAAGACAACATAGTAAAATCCTTTCTCTTTATCAAGATGAGAAGACTGGCAGGATATTCTCATTCTTTAAGAAGCCAGAAGACTCTACTGTTCTAAGAACAGATGTACAAGGGATATATAAAATATAAAGACAGAGCAGGAATAAAAACCCAGGCAGAAACCCAAGAAATGCTTTCTTCTCAGTTGTGAATGACGAGCTCCCTCACAAATGAACTAGACGGGCTCCTTATCAGTGGTACATATATTGTATTTGTGACAGACATTTCATGGGAGTTTCCTGGGATGACTTAAGGCACTTTTCTTAGCATAATAAATAAAATAATTTAAAACAATTTAGTAGAAGACGGTACCTCAAGCTGCCAAGAACATCAGCATCTTATATACCCCCTCGTTTATCCAGGTGCCTATTAGGATCGAGTACTGACTGAGAGACTTTGCATTACGGGCCAGTAAAACCCCCACACAGCTCCCATACTACTTTTTTCTTCCTTTTTTTCCACATATTTGCACTTGAAAACAACATATTTCAAGATGTCCCCTGACAGTTAACTTCAGTAACCACAGTCTGGTTCTATATTAGTACTTTTACAGTAGCACTGTGTTTATAACTAGGCTCTGGAGGTTACATTCTTTTAAGCTGTCTCTAAGAAATCTCTTCTTTTGAAGGAGGAGGAGATAGGGACTGATTTAATGAACATTTCCCCTACCAATACAAAGTGACTTTTTATTGTTCCCTGGAAGAGTATGTTAGTTACTTGTGGCTAAAAGTCCTAGTGGCAAGGTACTTCACAGCAGGTAACCCTGCTCCAGTGACAACAAATTCCCTACAAGCACAATGGCCTGGGCCAAGCCAAAACGAAGACTTTGAGTAAGCAGAACAATTGTGAAGTGTACTTTTTCCTGATGCTTTCCAAATCATTAGAAATGCCTTGAAGCCTATTTTCAAGTACAAAATATTCCATTAAAAATTGATGGAATAAAGTCACAAGGTGACTGATCCTCAAGCTAAGCAGGACAATGGACAACACTGGAAAACAGCCTAGTCAAGAAGTGTATGTGCCAGAGCAGTGTTTAAAAAACAAAGCAAGATTTCAAGAAAATCTGTGTGATTAAGCAGTTTTTAACTCCATCCTAAAACAGCCATGAAACCAGAGCAGTGTTTGGTCTGCAAGAAAGAGCTGCCAGAATTAATACCTGAAATATGCCTGCAATGAACTTTTTTGGCCAAGTGCAGATGAAAGAGGTGTAAATTGCAAAGGCAAAAAGATCAGACACAAGCATCACAGTTGCATAAAAAGGGAGTATATGGACACAAAAACTAGGAAAAGTGAATGTACCACAAACTACTTCCAGAACATTGGAGATTTCCTCTCCCAGCTTGTGAGTATTTATCTTAAGAAGTAGCTGTTCGTTTTTACTTTACAACTTTTATTTTTCTATTTTGATTCCTGTAACTAATCAGGGCAGAAATCTGTACAGCAAAGACTCAGTCAAGTAACAAACAATGCTCTTTTCTGTGTGCTGCAGACCCGGATTTCACAACCGCAAAACCAGTTCCACCCGTGCAAGCACGCATCAGTTCTGCCTCTACCATGCTGTTCAGCAAAAAACAGCGATATTGGCAAAGCTGCTGTGTTATAAATTCTGTAGCTTTCGTAACTTGCCTAGTTTCTGCATCCTCTGTGGCAAGCAGGCACATTTCACAGAACCAAGTTTAATGTCCTGACACAGTAGCTGATATTGCATATTTTGCAATATCTACTTCCATCATGAATAAATCCATCCTTAAACACCTCAGAGACAGGGGTAAGAAGTTGGATGCCTGCTATCTTTTGCACATGATCTTGATATACTTTTTAGAACAATACAAACCTGCAAGGAGTAAATGTTCCCCCTAAAACAGTCATATTGTCATTGTTCCATGCCTGAAGGGGATACAATGAGTCACGTCAGGCATTCAAAGGATTTATATCCTGCCGCTCTTGCGTAAAATTCCTTAAATCACGATTTTGGATTTACTTAGCTCTAAAGAAAAATGCGTCCATAGCTATTAGAGAAATGCTTAGAGCAAGATGTTGAAGATGAAGCTGAAGTTTTCAAATGCCTATCTGAATATCTAAGATTTTGTAGCTTCAAAGAAAAACAACAGCTTCAGCTCTCTGCTCTTTGTTTCAAGGCTGCAGTCAAGGCTGGCAAAGATCTGGAAACACTTCTAACAAAAACCCGGTTGTAAACAAAGTATGAAAAGCAAGTAAGACTCAAAGAGGGACACATGTCACGAAAAGTTCAGAACACTTAATCTGAAGTAATTTTCAAACTGACGACTTGTTTGGGCAATAAGATTTTATGGAGAACGGGAAGCTACTCTTAAACAGCCTTGTGTCAATCCAAAGAAAACTTAGTAGCTACCAAGAGGAAGTGAGAGGAATAGTGAAGGAGGACAATAGGTTTTCCCTTTGAATTTCACCTCTTGACTTTCTGATCTTTTATGAGATTAGATGTATGGCTCAACTCAGTAAGAAAAGGTTTTCACAGGTAAAAAATCAACAGGTTCTCTATTATGTTATACTGTACTGCATTTTGATACAATACCCAACTTTAACAAGACTCTGGATGTTTTCCATAGATTACAAATTATACAAAGGATACAAGTTGGCAGAAAAATCAAAATAAAGCAGAATCATTAGAATAATTACACCCTCCATGTTGCCCATATTCCCAAAGCAACATTTTCTTCTACTTGCTTATTTAATTCATTACTTTTTATATCATCATCTCTCTTTATTCTGGTTAAAATAAGAAAAAAGACCCAGTTATCTTATAAATAAAGTATGTGCCTTGGATCTGCAAAACAACTTACATGGTAGTAACTGTTTTAACCATACAATTTTTGCATCCAGGCAAAAACACAGCACTTCTTCCCTTTAGTGTACTGCCAACTGTTTGGTGAGCCATTACATTTGTGACAGTATTTCTTAATGTTATAAAAACAACCTATTATTAAAAGTTACTATTGATAATTTGATTAACATGGGAAATTTCTCAGGAACATATATAAATTCTGGTCTCAGATGGATTTACTCATCCCCTTTTAAAGTGTTTATAACCTGATATATTGCCCGTCTTCAAAAGCATATTTTCCCCTTCTTTTTGCATGTACTTTTCCAGACCTAGTACTGTGCACTGAGTCCCTGATAAATAAGCCAGAACTACACTAGTGGCCTTAGCAGATCTCTAATTTAACGTTGAAGAACAATTTGAGATCCACTTTCAGAAAATTTATGCTTGTAAGAATCTGTTTTGCACCTCTTCCAGCTACTGTTGCCAAGTAAGTTTTTTAGCAAAGCTATTCACTAGCTTTTTTTCTCAAGGGTGCTACAAAACTGTACTCCCTTCCACCGACAGATAAAGAAGATAAAAACAATAGGAAAAAATATGAGTGAAACTCACCATTAAAAACCACACAGAGGATTTGCACTATTCATTCTACTAGATTTTGTTTTTCCATTCTTTGAATTAAAATGCATGGGTCAAAGTTCTTTTAAAGACACATCGTTTCCCCCTCCCCACAATTTCTCGCTACCATTATTTTCTTCTTAGTTTTAAAAAGAACTCTGGGCTAGAAATTAATGAGAACGAAATCAGAAGTAGAAAATCATGGCTAGTTATAGATCAGCAGTCACATTGACAGAGGGATTCTTAATCAAGAGCATCACATATCAGTAAATACTTCTTCAAACGCACAAGGCATCAACACAAAGTCCTCCAATTATCTGCAACAAAATCTCATGGTCAAGACATTTGTTTTTCTGGATCTGGCTTCAGAACAGGAGTTATATTGTGAACCTGACTGTGCATACAATCACAATGCAACATGACACTTGATTATTAGAAACTGAACTAAACCTTAGTACGTATGACTTGCATGTAAATGGACTGCCTTGTATCTGAATGCAAGCTGCCTTGGGTATTTCTTACTTAAATAACTAAGCACTAAAAATGCTTTGTTCACAGAGGGTACTTCTCTTCCATTTCCCATGCCACTTTCACTCACATGAAATGAGATTTGTGCTTTACCTTGTGTTAAAGAGAGCTGCCTTCACTGCGATAGAGATTGCATCAAAGATGTTCCCACCACATTCCAATAACTGAGGAGGAAAAGAAGAATCTCTTTAAAAGAAAATCGGACTACTGCCTTTAAATGAAGTCTTCATTTTATTTAAACGTACTTGAAAAGGAAGAAAATTAATAACCAGAACAGGTTTTTAAAAAACAAAGTTGTCTTTAAAGCCCTTCCATGAAAAGAAACAGATAGGAAATTAAGATTTCGGCTAACTGTATTATGCATGCAAAATAGAAGAGTTAATACACTTTGTAATAAAATTAATGATAAAATTTAATAATAGAACCTGAAATGAAACCACCTCTGTTCTTAATCTTCTTATGCTAAGGCTCTGAACTAGACTATGACCAGAATACTCTTTATAAACCCATCACAT
Organism: Lophotriccus pileatus; assembly: GCA_035583135.1. NCBI lineage: Eukaryota > Metazoa > Chordata > Aves > Passeriformes > Tyrannidae > Lophotriccus > Lophotriccus pileatus. The sequence goes on along the minus strand of JAWWES010000081.1, from coordinate 44,897,526 downwards.
TCATTCTTTAATATTAAATCAAACCAGTCAATTTTTTATACTTTATTTCAAAGAGGAGCCTTTTTAAAATATCAACTGGACCAAACCAACTGGGGGAATTGCTTTTAAGGAAGCAATGCAAATTGTTGCTGAGAACACGGTATGAAAAGCTAGTTACAGAAGTTATAGTTATGAAGGCACACTGTGATTTATTCTCCTTAAGGAAAAGAGCCATCATCAGGTTTGTCTTGTAGCTGAAACAGATCCAAGGAAATCCTGATGTCAAAGTCCAATTCAAACGACAGTGTTATCAAATAAGTGAAGTGTGTGGAGGGAGTCTAGCTTAGCTTCTTCCCACGAAGATCAGGAGAACAACAGTCAAAGAGAACAGCAGCACTGCATACTAGGCAAAAAGGCAGGGCTCCCCAAACCACAATACCTCCTATAGGCTGCCAGACACCTCAAAGATGTGTTTGTCCACAGCTTATTGTTAGCTCTCTGACAAGCTCTGCTCTCAGCTGCCAGTACCATTCTATGAGAACACACACACACAGAACCACACACACAGAGTAAGCATTTGAAACTCCTTTGGAAAGAACATATGGATGCTTCTCCATGACATCAATCTCTGCTGTATGATGAGAGCAAAACAAGTTTTGCAACACTGATTGCACTGATTGTTCTTCAAAATCTATTTAAAAATGAGATAAACTCCCACACTGGGACCAAATCATAAATCAGCTTTTCTGTAAAGACAGTTTCTTTATGAAGACAGACTGAATAGTGTAAAAAGAATGACAAAAAGCTGGAATAGAAAGCTAAATACAAAGGTGATTAGATTATTTCTTCACGAACAGCTGCTGGATACAGAGAGGTTAACCTGCCACTTTCAGTCATTATTGGATTTTACTGGATAACACAATAAGCCCCACAATATCTTTGTTATTAAAACACAATAATGGGACATGTCTGCACTGTTGCTAGGCTTGTGTTCAGGCTACTATTCCAAAACCTTATCTGTACTACAGTGGTGCCTACAGGCTAGGAACACAACCTGTAACAAGCATGGTGCAAGAATTCCTCCACAAAGAAATGAACACTTTTCTCAGCTGAACCACCGTGTACTGAGATCTCCGCTGCTGTGTATTTATTTCTTTGTTTATATATATATATATATATATATATATAAAAGTCTACATAACTGCGAGTTAC
>JAWWES010000081.1:44815141-44896235 GCA_035583135.1 Lophotriccus pileatus | reverse complement strand
TTCTTTTTTTATATATATATATATATATATATATATATATATATATATATATATATATAAAAGTCTACAGAACTGCGAGTTACGGGAAGCAAAGGATTCTTTAGAAAGGACTGCTTTGAACTAACTCACACAAATAAAAAAGTTATTGGCAAAAAAAGATAAAACATTGTAGATTTTGCCTTATTCAAAGAAGATTTTCTTCCAAAAGGACAGATTTCTAACTTCTTTTTTTATCAAACCCGGGGGGAATAGAAAACATGAGGAAATCCTAAGAGGTGCTCAGTAGTGAACTGCTAAAATTTCAACAGAACCTACAGCACCCCCCAGCACACCATCTACTGAGTAGGGAACGATAAAAGAGATTGCACACTTTGATTCTCTCCTTGCTCAGCATGGCAGACACTGCTGGGCCAAATTATGCAGAGAAGGCTATACATATATCAAAAACACACTCAAAAATGCCAAAATCTTATTTCTGATATCAGTGGCTTAGAAAGGGAAATAAGGGAAACAGAGAGAGAGAGAGAACAAGCTTACAGTTTTGTGAGACTGTTCTCTACATTCACGAGCTACTATTTGGAAATGAAATGCCTTACATTATTAAGAAAAAAATGCAACTATTTTGAAAGGTCAAGGTACACATTCTTGACCTCTGTCACATATCTCAATTTGTCCATGTTTCTGCTTCTTTGTGGTATGATTGAAATTAATTTTCTGTCCAGTCTGACTGTACACAATTACAGCAAGTCTTAAGTACACTGACCACTAGAAAATATTTGAGAGGTGTTCTTAATCTTAAAAGCTGCATGCCTTGCAAAACACACCACTTTCTCTTTTGAGGTTGCATATGTCAAATTTTGTTTACACGTAGGAGCTGGATGTAGATGCCTTAATCAAAGCGAATATGGTCAAATTGCATAGCATGAAACTTCCAGGTTCACAACATTTTTTCCGGGTTTTTGTCTTTCAGAACAAGACACTTCTGAACAAGTACCTTCGCATCTGACCACACACTACCAGTATTTTCAGGCTTATGACAGATTTAAGGCTTATTTTCCCTCTAGCCTTGCGCAACACAAACACCAATGGAAACAATTTCCAGGAACTCTGAAGGAAAATACCACCCAAAATACTCTTCATGAGCACTGTTATTATAGTTAGAATCTGTCTCCCTCAAACACTGAATAATATGACTTGCACCTTATATTAGCCCAAGTATCATACTCCCACCAGGTACTATTAAAGTAAAATTCTACAGGGATGATTCAGCAAGAGCAGCTTCAGCAAAATCTGTAGGTATCAAGCACCTATATTACATACACACTACCACATGTGATACATGTCTTCCATTTAGAAAAGGAAATATTACAGTGACCTCAAAAGTGTGAAAATACAGACACCTGAGGGGGAAAAAAGAGTGGGGGTGAGGCAGGCAACAGAATAAGAGACAAATGTTAACAGTGTCTTCTTCTAAATGTACCAGCAGCTCTTCAATGGCTCACACAAAAAAATCCCCACAGAATATAACATTAAAAAGACTCATCAAGTTCAGTCATAATTATGAACCTACAGCAGATTGTTTATTGGCACTGTAAAAAAGCTAAATGTAAAATTCCTCACATAACACAGGTCCTGATGTTCATAATTCTGATACAGCTAGTAGCATGAAAATACCAAGGCTGTTTTTCTCTGTAGTTGCAGACAACCAGCAAATCTGTCCAGGAAGAATCGAACAATGATCAATTATATCTCATGCAGAAGCTATACAGAGCTACTTCTGCACTAGTCAGCTTTATGCAAGTCTTTGTTTATGCTGTGTTTATGAAATGTTAAGCAGTACATTGCTTAAATAAGCACAGCATTTAATATTCTGTACCTCTGCTTGTAATTACCCAGTAAGTAAAGGCCCCAGTGTGATTTCTCAGAACTAACACTTCATTCTCTATTAAACTATGCCAAGCTCCAGTAAGCTGGTGACTTGGGCTGTTAAAGCCCTCAGCAGTGGCGCACACTCAGTCGCTCTGTGCGTGGACTGTCGCGGTATGTACCGTATCTACTGTAATTAGGCTTAATGGTACGGCTTTTTAAACACCTAATGAAGTAATTTTCACATTTATACAGGTCTTAGTCTAAATGTTCCTGTTCTGTTTAACAAAATCCTGTAGTTAATTTTCCTGGCCACACAGCATAACATTTTGCAAATCATTTATAATAGACACTAATGGACTGCTGTGAGTAAGATCCCTCAACATATCTTCACTTCCAAATTTGACAAAGAGAAACGCAGTTTTGGACCAATACGAATTGGGAATAATGCTCAGGAGAGTCTGACTTGCAGACTTCTGTTAAAGTTCCTGTGGTAGAGTGGTTTAAATACAGCACAGTTTGGAAATCAAGCTGCTACATGCATGAGATTTGTATGCATAAAATTCAGTTTCCGTTTTTTAATGGGAACAAATATTCCGTTTATCTTCAGCGTTCAGTACATGTACACAACTTCCATTAAAAAGTGCCTAGGCCAAATGTAGCTTTTGCCAGAAAAGTTTCTATTTTAAGTTACTGAATTAGTACTGATAATAGTGCAAAGAAGCAGACAGGATGGACAGTTACCTTAGGGCAAACATACTTAACACTAGTTTACATTCATTAGAACAATACATTTGCTGTTGCAACTAGCTTGGGAGAAAAGTTTAGCCTTTTTTAGTGGAAACATCCTTGCTAGTACAAGATCACTGATTTTCACCTGTGACAGATTTGGAGTATTCAGTGTTTTATTAGCTCTGCAGTGGAGCAGCAGCATCAAGCAGAGCAGAAAAAGAAGCAAGCTGGAAACAGTGATTAACTACTACAAGTAGATTCACAAGAAAATGGTCATTCATTTTGTGAAACATTATATCACATTACGAGAAGCTTTGTTGATAAGAAAATGCACAAGGTTATGCTAAGTCAGTCTCCGCCTTAAAAAAATCTTGAATCTTAGTTTTCATTTCCTTACTTACCAATACATCAACATAGAGAACCCAGCAGTGCTCTCTGGGATTAATACAAAGGGATTTCAGGTCTACGCTGTTCTCGCAGCTAAATACTCTGTAGAGTGTATTTGCTATATCTGTGCCAAGTTCTTCTCCTCCCCGGCCTTCCAATTCAGGAATAGCATTTGAAGAACTAGATAAAGAAAGAAAAAATACTTTCACTTCTGAAGCAGCCAATACCTACAAAAAGAGCATTTCTTAAATACAAAGTTAAAAATATCTAAGGATTTATTTGCACAAGAATAAGCACCCTATCTGAAAAAAAGTTATTTCCATTTTGCATAAGAGAATGTCCTGATGCAGATAATATACCGACATTTTGTTACAAATACTGATACCATCCAAACTCCACCACCATCTTCAGTTCCCAAGTTGCAATGCTAAAGTTGGTGAATTCTCTCAGGGATTATTTCTTAAGCACTGTCATCTTTTCTCACCTCAACCCTTTTGGAAAAACAAAAAAGTGAAAGAAATCTGTGCTAAGTTCAGAACAGCTAACAAGACAGTCTGGTGAGAGTTGAATGTTAAATTATTAAGAGGGTGGCTAAGAAGAAGATGTGATGATATGACAAGTAGAATACGTATTTCTTTTAAAGTAACATGACTGCCTGACCTTAATGGGTAATTTCTTTACTGAAGGGTACTGCATGCTATCAAGCCCCTTACAGAAAGCAGCTCATTATTCTCAGCAACTGCAGCTTATGGAGAGCTGCAACTAAAGAACATATTTTCCAGAGGAGATCTGACAAAAGTCTCCTCTCTTCACTTCCCTGATTCCAACCTACCTAACTTTATTTATGAGTAGTCATACAAGAAAGTCCTTGGGTAATGGTGTCTTGTACAGAGCTAAGAACAAATTTCTAACAATAAAAGAAAACAGGCCTACAAAAAAACCCACCAAAAAACCCCACACCAACCAATCAAAAAAAACCCCAAACAACAAACCCCAAACCAAACAAAAAATGCCTCTCCTCCAAAGCACAACAAAAACGAGCAGAAATGTCCAGAGATGCATATATTGCAAAGTAATAAGCAAAGATTCTGAACCCAAACTCTGGTTTATAGAGAGGAGAAGAGTATTCTCAAGCAGTGGACCTGTAGCAGCATTGCAAATGTTTTAAAATAAATCAGTCACACCTCTCTCAAAATTAATTTCTCACTGCAGAACATAGGAAAAGAAGTGGTTCCACAGAAGCAGTTTCAGTATGTTCCAAATCTGTAATACTAAAGCCCTGTGTTTTCCTGGCTGGGTACTTGCCAGTGCCAACTTGTCCTGCATGTTCTGTGTTTATATGATGATACAAAACCTTAGCTTTTTTAACAGGCACACCACGAGTACAAAAATAACAGCAGAAAACTAAGTCTTGGAATATAATCCCTTCACTTTAGAAAAAACAACTAAAGAGTCACATTATCAAGACATGACTTAAATCATCAAGTGAACTGTATCAACAATACTGCAGAACCTATATGCTTACATATAATTACCTACTATTACCCTTACCTTCAAGAATTACCATAATTCTCCCAACTTGTTTTGCAGTTTATGAAAACTCAGAATACCAGGAAGAGCTACTGGATTTTATAGAAGTTATCTGCTGCTACTATAAATAGACAGCACTGTATATGCTTAAAAAACAAGGAAAAGCATTACTGCCAATCAAGCACTGACCTGGGCTTCCAAACTACATTTGCCACACAAATAAGCACTGCAAGTGTGACACACAATATTATTCACAGCTGCATTAATATTAGATACCAATTTTATAAGATAAGATCATATCTGAGTATAACTCAGTGCTGAGTCAGGTCTTCAGGTTGTATTAAACAAGCCCTTATCCATGGAAGCAGCTTTTATGCAAGTTAACTAGATCATTCTGTTTAAACCTTTCCATTTGAAGCATAGTTATGCAAGCATTACGATCCCTATGATAAGCTGAAAAGAATTATACAAACTTCAATCTATGCCTCATTATTATTTCTAAATATTTATTTTATCAAATGTTGTATTTTTTGATTGTAAGTGGACACTTTGACAGTGAGTAACAAGAACGTAACACTCAATTGGAATATCATGTTTCACTGCATCCTAATTCCATTATTATTTTAACAGTTGAGTTCCATGCCATCAAAGTAAAATAAAGAAGTAAGGTTAGCAGTGCACTGTTGTAATAACTATATGGTAGATACTGACACCTAATGCCTACAGATTATTACAGTAATATATTGGGCAAAAATTGAAAAGGGGTTGTCTAACACGCTAGAAAGAGAAAACGCAAAAAAACTTGGTTTATAGAAGGAACTTAGCACTGGCACAGAATTTTTACTCCCAAACAAAATGTAACTTTCAAGACTATCAAGATCATTTTAGTGTTACATTGCCTAATCAAGATTCCTCCTAAAGAATAATGATGCTTCTACCACAGATTTCTGCTCAATTTCAAAACTCTTGCTGTTAGCAGAAAAACCTTTCTCTCACAGCAGTTAAGCACTTTACACCTGTTGCTTAGGCCATTAATACACTGTAATCTACAGATGGACATACTTGAACAAATATATTCCACAAACAGAATCAAATGCATTCAAGGAATTCAGATGCCTGCTTTTCTTTCTGTTGTTATTTCTTACAGTTTGAAAATGGTAACTCAGAACAGCCCCAAAACTCAAACGTGAGAAAAGCAGACATAGCAGTCTTCAACATCAATGGCCAAGATGAATGTTCTCTCCAGTGATGGTGGACAGTAAGGAGATCACAGAGGACACGGACTTGATCTATGATAATTAATTTCCAGGCTCACAAATCAGTGCCCAAAATATCACCCCTTCCAGAGACTAGCATTAAAGTCTATCTCAAAATGTGACTAAATGTGCTTCTCAGATTTTAAGTAAAGGACTCAGAGCAGAATAAAGAGAAACGTAAGTCTGAGGCAGAGAAATATATATATCTAATCCAGCAAGTGATTATTTTAATCAGGAAAACAAAACATGGAAGTTTTGGGAAATAAGCAATTTAAGATAGTAATCACTGCAGTCTGAGTTTTTATTATTAGTTTCAACAACATAAAAGCCAAGTAGAACACAGACGAACTTCACCAGGAGATGCAGGGTATCCAACTTTGTGCAGTTACTACCACCCAGTGGCAGCCTGCAAAAGCATCAGAGTACTGACAGCAGCTCATTTCCCTTTACACAGAACAAGCGGCCTCCACTTCACATTTTGTCCTTTGGATCTTTCTGGAGGCTAGAGGACACCTTTCCCTGTGCCACAAGCATGTGAGAAGTGACTACACTTCTCTAAAGTTTAGGCTTTTGGTCTGTGCTATCACAGAAATTAACATTTACCTATTTTTAGAACTGACAAAATCCATCTTGCACAATATTGCTGCACATCTCCTATCTTATGAAGGAGAAATTAACAGTCAGAAAATACAATCTAATGTTAATCTAATGAGTTGAAGTTTTTCTGACATTTATTTACATATGCAAAAGTGTCACAGAATTGCCACATGTCCACAGACCACTTGTTTTAGTAAGGAAACGTCCCTGTTGTTAATGGACTTTCTTCATATAGAAACCATCAGAAAAAAATCCCTATGTACTATTCAGGATATTTCAAGTATGAGTTTCATAAAGCAGTCAAGCTCAGATCCCTGTAACAGCAGGACCACATTCAAGATCATCTTCCCACCTGGTATTTTTTGAACAATAATTGTAGACAACCTATTAATTCGTAGGTGAGTCTTTGCCTCTACAATGCACAATGTTAACTAATATATCATGAGGTACAGAGACAGTCTTAGATAAGGCTGCATGATGTGACACAAAAATGTTAAGGCAGATACAGCCAGTTAGGTTAGAAATATTACCAGATATACATTTACTTAGTAGCTCTCACATCTTAGCTTTACCAATGGTATATTGGTTTAATGTCAGAGTATAACATTTTTTATTTATAATAAAAATAAAAAGAAATGTCACATGCAAGACAGCTAACATGACAGTGCCAAGGCATTAATGAGAGGTTCCCAAAACACATTACTTCATAAAGAACAGCTTTTAGGAAGTCTGCAAGACATGGATACTGTAGTCTCAGACCACAGGCAGTCTAGAATAACATTGAGATGTCACTATGCTATCTCAGAGCAATGTGAAAGTAAGAGTTCTCAGTTTTCTTCTAGCTTCCTTCATAATTCAAGCAGTATGAAGGCTGTGAGGATAAACAATAGTGCACTGGTAGCAAAAAGCAAGGAATATGATTAAAACAAATACCATTTCAGTCAATGAAACACAGATTCTCTGATAGATGCATAACTAGATTTTCTAATTAGCTTTTGCATCTCAAGTTCACACTGGAGATTTTTCTTTTTTTAAACAAACGAATTTGAACAAAACACATTTCAACCTTTTTCCACTGCTTTATCAGACAAAGTAAGCAAACCTTTAAGTACAGTTAAAGAACAGCCTGTATCAGTCAATTCTTTTCTTCTGGAATATTTACTTTTTTTGAAAGAGATTTTCTCTATTCTGTCATTGTAAAAACAACAGCTGACATTGTAGTCATGAAGTCCTGTTAAATGCATGTGTCATTGAACCATTACTCTTTCCCAGCTGCAGTGATGCTATGCAGTTTGGGATTGCTTTCATTCTTTAACTCCCATTGATTTGCTTATTTTGGGTCTGTAGAGCCACCATAAAGTTTCTGAACATTCACTGCTATAGGGACAGTAAAATAATTTTTTGTCTTAGACTCCTACTGGAGGTTAGTGGAATAAAGGTATAAACTTCCGAAAAATGGCAAGATCTGATTAGTCATTTATTCCAAATATTAGATCTATTTCACTCTTTTCTAATATACTAACCAGTCAACAAAAAATTCCAGGTAACCTTCATCTGGTTTCTCTAACTTTGGTGTCCCCATTTCAGCTTTTATGCCTACCAAGACATCAGTGTCTCCCTGTTAAAACAAAAACATATCACACAACTGAAATTATAGTTACAGAACTGCTTGTTTAATTTAAATGTCTACAGGAAGCTGACATTTCTACCTTTCAGTATCTGATTGTTCTATCAGAGTGAACTTAAAATAACATTAATTTTTTTAAAGAAGGAAAGGCTTTAGAAGGATAATTAAGCTTAAGAAGATTCTTCAAATAATTACCACACATATTAGCTTTCTCTAGCCTAAAAAGACACTTAATATCCGAGACTACTTCTGTCATTTTGGTTCTGGAAACAGCTCTTACTGCAGAACCACTACAATATTGCACATGCCAGAAGTAATTTCACTTCACTCTAACGTAGTAGAATTATTTTTTCCCAGGGATTAGGCACAACAGTGATTGCAGTTTTCAAGATTAAATGTCAGATCAATTCAAACTAAAGGCTGTCCAGGTACTTCATGGTAAATCCAGTTCTGTTTGATTTTTTTTTTCATTATCATCATAATAGTAAAGCCAGCCAAAATGCATTACATATCCTATAATTATATATATTTTTATATATATATAATATATATATTATATTATACATATTATTATATTATATTTTTTATATATATCTATATCCTAAAATCCTTAACCCACAGTTTCAGTTACTGCTATGCATGCACACAAATAACCTCAGCTTATCTTAAAACCAGTCAGATAAACTAAAGTCTTCATCAGCAAGGTACACAATCTCTAAGAAATTTACCTACCAGCTTCACTCTTGCAGACCCGCTTGTGTTTGATACAACATCTGTTTCTACTTCTGCACATCTGTAGTCTTCACAGCCACGACCATCCACACGCAGGTCCTCCTAAGTATGACAATCAATATATTGTACTTAAGGGAATCAGTAATGAAAAGTTAAAAAAAAATTAAATAAAAATTCTGTGACTTGAAACTTTCCTTCTATACCAAACACAGAAGTAAAAATGATATAAAAGCACCAGCTCACAGTTTCATCACAGACTTTTACTTAAGACTACATCGGGCCTTTCCTGGGATGTGCAAGTTTTGTACTTTTACAGCAGTAGTTAGGGCCCAGCAGACAAAAATAACCCACTGGCCTTCCAAACGTTTACATCTATATTTCAAAAACGGGTATTGTGCATCCTCTGACTCTACACACTCGCCTCCATAGAAATAGGTTGCTTTTCAGCAAAATTCAGTAAAAATACAGTCCTTTTTCTCCCCACACATCCTTCACTCTTCCTCCTTGGTCCACTAAGGTTTCTTTGCTAAGCGGCAGGCTAAAACTCCATGAAACGGCAAAAACTTGAGAAGGCGCCAGGAAAAGAGGTGGAAGGAGCAAGGAAAGAGAGGTAAAGGGGGACAGGAGTGAAAGAAAACAAATCCACGCTCTGCTCTCATCCCTCTCCCCGTTCCGACGCTCAGCGTGCCCGGACGATTACCACCGCAGAGATTCGCGTCCAGGCGCCACGGCGGAGGGCTCCTTGCCTCCCTCCTCCCCAGCCCACCCTGCAGCTCGCTCCCTGCCGCCGCGGTACCTGCACGCCGTGCACGATGTAGAGCTTCTCGGCCTCGCTCAGCACCACGGACGCCATTCCTGTCGCCGCCCCCGAGCCGCAGCTGCGCAGTGCCGCTCCCGCCTCCCTCCCTCCCTCCCTTCCGTCCGCCCGTCCGTCCGCGGCGGGAAAGCCGCCGGCTACCCAGAGCTGCTGTCCCGCCCGCCCGGCCGGCACCGCCGTTTCACATCGGGTTGGGAGGGACCTCTGGAGATTATCCAGTCCAACCCCCCTGCCAAGGCAGGGTCACCTCGAGCGGGTGGCGCGGGAACGCGTCCAGGTGGGTTTGGAACGTCTCCACCGCCTCCCCGGTCAGGCTGTGCCGGTGCCCTGCCACCCTCCATGGGAAGAAGTTCATCCTCATGTTGATGTGAAACTTGTGTTTTAGTTTATGGCCGTTGTTCCTCGTCCCCTCCAAGACAGAGAACCCTCATGTTCAAGCAAACAGGCGGCACCTACCCGGTGCCCTCTGCCAAAAGCTCCTGTGGAAAATGCCCAAGTGCTCGGGAATTTCACACCTTTTTGCACAGCTCCTGTGTATAACTTTCAGAGTATTTTAAAAGTTGCTGTGTGACTTCATGCTGATGTTTGCTTGGATGAGAATCACCCATGGCTCCCGAGGACTACACATCACACTGCCAGAGTTTATCCAGCTCTCCACAACTCCCCGATCACTCAAGTGAACAGAACATTCCTGGCTGTGCCTCCTTGAGCAGGTGGTGTGATGCAGTAGGAACAAACCTCAAGAGCGAGGGATGTTTTGGAGATTTTAGCTTGGGTTAGCTCTGATCAGGTCCCATTGGCAAGCCTCATATCCGTTAACCTTCAGAGCAGAGTGGATCTGTTTCTGGGATGCTTCCCATGGCTTACGTGCATCCAAAAGGAGTCAAGTTTCTGTCCACTAGGGTTGTTGCATGGGGGGGTTCCTATTTCTCAGTGGGGAGAGGCAGCGGTGGAGCTTGGCAGAGCTGGGAGCTGAGGCTTGGGAAGCTTGTCCTCCCTGCTTACCCCGGGAAGGTGAGCAGGGCCAGACCCCCTTCCTGCACCAGGGCAGTGCCAGACAAAGGCGTTGCCCATGCATGAAAGGGACCTGGTTTGTATGTTCTCTCTAAATAACATCTGCCAGTGCTGCTGTCCAGCACAGATGGACCCTTTGACTGACCCATAGTGTGATACTTGTGGCCTCGCATTCCACAGTGTGAAACAAACAAGAAGTAAGATATTAGAAATTCCCTTGTAAATGTGAATTCCTGATCTGAAACACAGTGTTAATGCAGACACACATAATGATTTCCACTGAGAGCACAGGGAGATGACATTCTGGCTCCTTGTCCTGCCTGTCTCGTGGCTTAGCCAACAGCCGCTCACAGTTCCAGTTGCAAGGAAAAAATGGTTTGTTAGTTTTTTTCCCCCCTCTGCCATCCCAGCTTGGACTCTGCCTAATGTTAGTCAAATTCTTACATAATCCAGAGACTCAGCTAGCAAATCTTGTTCACATGCAGACAGCAGTTTTCCAAAGGCTGGAAGAGCCCAGATATGGCTTGTTTTTCCTCCAGGAAGGCAGAAGGCATCCTCTTGCTCTAAAGAGCATTTATTTCTGAGGGCACTCAAATTCCAGCGCAAGGCTATAGTGAAGGCTACCAGAGAAAAAAAGAATGCCACTTGTTTCTTGGTTTTGTTTTGTTGTTTCATTTGCTGGTTTGTTTTTTTTTTTTGTTCTTTTTTTTTTTTTAACAAAGGCAAAGCAATGTCTTTTCCTCCAGCCTCATTATGGTAAATGAATGACATGCGTTGGCTAAAATAAAGCCAGCCTGAGGGAACCCCCTGGAATGTGAAGATTCACACCGTGTGATTAATGCCTGGTGAGGCCACAAATACTGGAAGCAGGTGCTGAACGTGGAAAGTGTCAAGCAAACTCAAACCCTGCTCTGGCTCCAAACATGACACCTGCAGCAGTATGCTCTGTCACAGAATCATGGAATGGATAAGGTTGGAAGGGACCACTGTGGGTCATCTGGTTCAACCTTCCTGCTTAAGCAAAGTCATCCCAGAACACATGGCGCAGCAATGTATCCAGACAGTTCTTGAGTATCTCCAGTGAGGGAGATCAACAACCTCTCTGGGCAACCTGTTCCAGTGCCCAATCACTCCCACAGTAAAGAAGTCCTTCCTCATATTCAGGGGGAACTTCCTGTGCATCAGTTTCTGCCCATTGCCTCTCATCCTATTGCTTGGCACTACCAAGAAGAGCCTGGCTCCATCTTCTTGGCACACTTTCTTTAGATATTTATACAAATTAATGAGGTCGCCTCTCAGTCGTCTCTTCTCGGAGCTGAAAGGCTCAACTCCCTCAGCCTTTCTTCGGAGAGATGCTCCAGTCCCCCAGTCATCCTCACTGCCTTCCACTGCACCCGCTCCTTCCTGGATGCCGAAGGATTTTGGATACCTGCAAACCAAAACCACCCTGAACCTGGCTGGGGGGGGGCTCAGAGGTGCGCAGTGAGGCAGAACCATCTGCTCCCATGTAAAAAACCAAAAAAGTGGTGGGGTTTTTTCCCCTCACAAAACCCGCACGCCCGAGACGCGCCCGTGGCACAGGCGCGCCCCGGCGGCACCCGGTGCCGGTGCCGGCCCGTGGGTCGGGCAGGGCAGGGCAGGGCAGGGCAGGGCAGAGCAGCGTGTGCTCTGCCTGCCGCCGCCGCCGCCGTTCACTTCCTGGTTCCTCCCCGCGGCCGCTCCACCTCCTTCCTCGCCGAGCCCGCGTAAGGGGCGGGCGGGCGGCCGGCGGAAGGGGGGGTGCGGTGCCGTTCCGTGCCGTGCCGCTGCCGGCGCGGGGGCGGCGGCGGGGCGCGCCGGACCCGCGGCGGCGGCGGCGGCCAGTGGGGTAGGTGGGTGCGACTGACAGCGCGGGGCGGGGGCGCCGGGCAGGTGTGTGCGCCGGCGGAGTGGGGGCGGGAGAGGGAGCGGGAGCCGGGAGCCTGGAGTCGGGAGCGAGAGCCGGGGACGGGAGCGGGCCGCCGGAGCGGAGCGGCGCGGCCATCCCGCCGCCGCCTGCGCCGCGCCACCAGCTGCCCCCTGGCCCTGCCGCTGTCCCCGGTGTCCGCGCAGCTCCCCCGGCCGTGCGGGAGCCGCGGGATGGCCCGGCCGCCCGGGGGCCGAGCGGTGCCCGCATCCCTCCGCGGGGCCCCCGGCAAGGGCTGGCGGCGGGTCGTGTCCAGCGGCGGCGTCTGCAGGAGCTTCTGGCATCGGTCGGGAAACGGGAGGTGGGCTCCCGCTCTCCCCTCGCCGCCGTCCAGCACGGGGCGTTAAATACTACGAGGCTAAACACGTTAAATAATGCCGGGCTAAATACGTGGTTTAGGTCTGCTCCGCGGCCTTTCGGAGCAGCGTTGAGTCCCCTCGGCAGGAAATTTAAACTCGGAGTCTCCAGCGTTTTCGTCGGTGCCTTGTGACTTGTTAATGGATTGCAGTGGTGGGACGGGGTCCTGTAATGGGTTCGTGCGCTGCAGCGATGGGTCATGCCCAGCGAGCAGCTGGACAGCGAGTGGAGCTCACCCTCTTGCTTTGGAGGTGGCCGCGGTCACCCGGCGTGTGACTGCACCTGTCCGATGGGACCATCGGCCGGTTGTGACCTCGGCATCGGGAGTAATCTGTGTTGAAACCATGGCGCTGCACTGTTGAGGGTTTAGTTGAAGTGGATGGTGAGTTACATGGCAATAGGAAGCGATCCGGACTTGTTCAGAACAGCAGCTTCTAAGTATTACTGGAGTGGTTCTGTAAAGTAATTTTTAAGAAGAAGCAAGAACTCATGATGGCTCATTAGAAAACAGTCTTCAAGAAAACGATCAAGAAAACAGGCCTTGAGGAGGAGGAGGCAGCAGTCTGGTCCTTGATGGGCTCTCCTGCTGCCTGTGTGCCGCTGAGGGACACAGGATGGACACAAAACTTGTTTAGGTTTCTTTCCTTTGATCCTGATTTGGAAAGGATAAACTGTGTTTTTCAGTGCGCAAAAGAGTGATTTTTTTTGCTGGATTCTTGGCATGGCAAAGGTGTGCACTGTCAGATCTGTAAGGAAGGAACCCAAATTCAGATAGTTGTTCTGATACAGTGGAATCACTGACAAGGAAGGGACTTGCGGGTTGCAATGAGGGACTGCATTGAGTCTCTGCTGGTGTAGATAGCAAGGCGTTAGTGAGTACCATGTTTTTCTTCGCCTAATGAAAGCAACAAATAAGTCTTTTGTGCAGCGCTACAGGCATTTTGGTGATAAGAGTCATCATAAGAGGAGCCATGCCATTCATTTGTCGTTAAAGATGCAACCCCCCTGCGCAATAAAGAGCCGGTCCTTCAAACACTGTGACTCTGTCAGCGGAGCTCTTGGTGCTGTCTCGCTGATGCAGTAGTGTTTGTCATACTAGCGGGAGCTGCTGGTGGTAGGAAGTTGTGTCTGGCTGAATGCTCACTGAGGTTTAGAAGGTGCGACCCAGAAGCTAGGTGCAGTTGTAGGTTTATAAAAGGGCAAATATAAGGTCTGCCTAAAGGCCAAAATGTTTGTTGCAACATTTAATACCTACTGAGTATTTTTGTGTATGTTTCTGCTTCCTTTTAATTTTCATTTTAGGTGGTGTAATTACAGACAAGGGTGTGTATTTCAGTTTGAAATTGCTTGTTTGGTAGTAGACAAAAATACACAAATGTAATATGTGTAATTGGAAGTAGGTTGCAAGAAGATGAATACTTAATTCCTCAGCAGATGCATGTCTGCTGTGCCCAAGTACGTATGTGTCTTTTCTGGGCAGCTCCCCTTGTGTTAGCAAAGAAGAACTTACAGTCTTCAGCAGTATGTGTGTATCCTGGGCAGTGGTAACTCGGCTTTGGTGAATCTTTTTCATATCTAATAATAACTTCCTTTTCTTGATGGGTAGATTGCTGTGCAGCTCCCGACAGAACAGAAGCTGGCAGTGTCTCATAGTCAGTGCAGTTTAAATCCATGTGGAGCAATGAAGCTTTACTGTGCAGACATTTCCCATACATCCGTAATGGGGCATCTCTCCTCCCACAGGGGTGTCAGTCTGAAAATGGCTTGGCTGTAGCTCAGCCAGTCTCTGCAGATGTTAGTTGGCTGAGCCTATGCTTTCCTTTGGTCCCTCTGCAGTGTAGGCATGACCTTTTTCTTAGGGTAATATTCTGGAATACAGTTGCTCTGTATTGACAGAAGACAGCAGGTAACATAAAATATGACATGATAGAATAGCGTTTTGTCAGTTTTTATTTTCCCTGTCCTGTGCTTAGCTGGTTGAAGAAAACTAAATGTGAATGATTGCACCTGGAACATCGTATTTGGCTTGTGCACGTAACTAATCTGACGCTTAAGGTTGTATTAGAGAAAATGAGAAGTTTAAAGCTTTCTTAATTAGAGCTGCATGTTTGGCTTGTGCAGATAATAAGAAAAAAAGATAGCCCTTAACTTGACTGGAACTGCAGTGCAGCAAGTCTGCCAGTAACACTTTACACGTTGTCCTTTTGAGAGGGAATCCAAAAGAGCGAGCCAGCTTGTCTCTGCAGGCTGTGGGTGCCAAAGACCTCCCCACACAGCAGCAATTTCCTGCTAGTGGGTGCAAGGTGTTACAACCAAGGTGCAGCCAGGTACTGGCTCTTACTGCATAGGAGCACTGCCGTGTTCACTCCTGTCGCCTGCTCCTGGCTGTGCTCCCAGGGTGGGGGGTACTCGGGGGTGCTTTTGGGGAACTGAAATGACAGATTTATCTAGGCTTGTAGCCTCATATCTCTTTGCCCCACCAGGTACTGGGTGACCATACAGAACTGGTGCTGTTACGGGAGACGGAGTAGGAGTGCAAGAAAAGGGGAAAAAAAAATAGCAGAGGATGGGGATGGGGATGGGAAGGTACAGAAATAAGAGGGAAGGCTACAGCAGTAGAGTTCATCTGGAAGATGTTGGGAAATGCTGTTCCAGGAGCAAGTAAAACAGCAAGTAAAACAAGAACACAAAAAGCTCCCTGTTAATACCCTTGGACAACAGAGGAATGTTGAATGAGAGGAAATGCAGGGTCCTTGTTGATGTTTTTGCTGCTGGGCCGGTGTTTATGAAGTTCAGCTGTGAGTTTTGCAATAATGCAGAACGGACAGGGGTGACCAATCTTAAATGTGGTGCAGCATGCAGAAGTTAAAGCAAATGGACTCAAGCTGAAAGAAACAGTATGAGTGAATAAAGGTAGTGTAAAGTACTATGCTATCTAAAAAAAAAAGACATGCAGGCCCAGTGGGAAGGCAGTAGTACCAAATCATAGACACAGAGAGGGCTATAGCAGGTGATAAAGAAACATAGTAATGTGATATACATCTTTGTGTTCTTGCAATGACTACTTGAATTACTGATGTCCAATACAGAATAGAATAGATAAGTAGCATATAATATATTGTAGTTGGTCTGGGTGTGAACTCTCAGTATTTAAAAGGGTAACAAAGTTAAGGTTTAAACACAAAAATTGTGTTTTTAATGGAGGCAGGGATCCCTTCTGCTTGCTAATGCGACAGTGAGCAAAACAAAAAATGCTTAGTTTGCCAACTCAGGTGTGCTTTGCTACATTTCAAAAACTTACATGCAGCAACTTTGAACCTGCAGGTTTTTCCAGTTCTCTGAAGTAGCAGCATAGGCTTCTTCTAGTCGTGATTTTAACTTCAGGCCTTTGGCCTTTGCAGGATAGAGGTGACAATTTTTTTGGTCCCTGTGTGCTATTTTAATGTATGCTCTTTGTATTTTCTGTATTTGGTTTAGGCATCTGCTTAGGTGTAGTATTTAGATTTAAAATCTAGATGCCTTACAGCCTTCATACCTGTATCTTACCTACTCTTGTGTGGTAAGGAAGAAGAACAAACTACAAGTGGGGGAATAAAATCAGGGAGAGTGAGTAACATGCTTGGGAAGGGATGGCTGTAGCAACAGCAGCAGAGAGCCAGATACTGTATTAGACCATCTGGAGTGAAAATGCATGTCTGGTAGTTGTAAGTGCTCTTTCTGACTTGAAAGATAGTATTTAAAATATTTTTTTTTTTTTTTGGACCAGAGTGGTTCTGCCAGCTTCTTATTATGATTAAAACTTTAAAGCTGCAACACTTCTGCTTTGGAAAATATATTCCTCTTGCCGTGAAAGTTGTGTAGCTTTTAAAATAAATGCTAAAAATAATACTAGCTGTATAGATAAACCTTCCCCTTTAATTTTTGTCTTGCTTAAAAAAAAAAAAAAGTTGATACAGGACAAATTGTGAATTTAAATTCCCTTAATCCAGGGGTTTGCTGTTTTAAGTCTTGAATCAGCATCAAAATTGCAAAGCTGTCTAGAAGACCAGGGCAACTTCTTGTGTTTTGTCTCTCGTGAGGCTGTGTATTCAGGATAACTACAATGCTGTGGGAAAGCATGACATCCCCATCTGTTGTTTTCTGTTTCCTAGTGCAGTCCCTCCTGCAAGATTGCTCTTTCCTTCCGATGCTTAACTCCAGATAAGTGGCAATGCAACAAAGATGGTTTGTGTTTGTATGTTCAGGATTAGTATTTCTCTTTTGACATAGGTTAAGTAGCTTGTGTGTATTTAGTCTTATTGGGAAACTAAGATTGAAGTGACAGAATTTCTCTGTTCCTCTTGCAGCTCTGATAGTGAAAAAGTTACATTATTTCGTAATGGTTCATACTTACTGACAGTATTATAAAGTACCTTTTGTCTGATCAAAGGCTTATTAAGATCACTAATTTTGTGATCAGACCAAGTGAGATCCTCAGTCTCTGTTGCCCTTGTGATTTGTGTCCTGTTCCTAGATATTGCCCCAATTTTGTAACTCATCTATAGTGGTCCAGTGTTTTTGTACCTTGGACAGTAACTACATTGTCTTTGCTCTCCTTTGCTCAAGCTGGCAGCTGACAGGCCTTTTAGGTGGGGGTGCAATCACTTACCAGATAACTCAGACTCTTAGGTCAGTCTTAATTGCATTATCACTTATTTATACAATACATATCTCTTAGTTAAACAGAAAGGGTGCAGACATTAACCAGGAAGCTGTTACTGTCTGCCCTGAGAGACTGCATACCACAACCATCAGGATAGGGAAACCCCTGTGTTTGTAATTGAGAAAACATGGCCTTATTTCCCTTACAGTTCTAATGCAATTCCTCAGGCACTGTTCAAATTGCTTCTTGTCTGGACTGACATAAATTAGGGGAGGACTGAGGAGTTTGTGCCCTATGTGGCTGCATCCCTCTTGAGCCTGTCACTCTCAGCCCAACCCAGGCCCTCAGGATAGAGTTTCCAGATCCTACAGGCTCTTTGAGGTAATTTCTTCCCCTTCCCCTTGCTCTCCTCTGGGAGGAGTTCCCTTGATGTATTTGTACTCCTATTCAAATGTGTTCTTCAGAAATGCATGACTTCAATTAAATCTTCCCCTCTATTAAGATGCTTCTAATAAAAATAGTAAGAGTGTGATTTTAATGTGATCCATTATTACTAAGATCTTGTCGCGTGGCCTCTTCAAAATAAAAAATAAGTTAGAAATAGAAAATAATAAATTATGATTCATCAAAATATTTAATGATATAAACAGTTTTCTAAAGTCTGACTATAAAGCATCGTTATACATTCCCCTTACTCTCTTCATGTATAGAAAAATGTTATAAAAGGGTTACCATCTGCTTTTATGTGCTCTCTCTTTCCCTTTTGAAGGGAGGTAATCCAAGCCTGTGCATTTACCCTCAGGAAACATAAATTTATTTTAAGCCTTGTAATTTTTTTAACATTATTTTTAATGGGTTTAATATAATCGACATCCTGATTTCTTTATGCCATTTTTCTTCAACGAGGGAACTGAAACTGTTGAAACTGTGTGACTTCAGGAGCCAAAGGTTTCAGGGGAATCTCGAGATGTTTGCGAACCTCTTGCTAAAAGCATATGCGTAGCTGGTAATGTTGTGCTTAGGCTGTAGCTATATTCCTTAATGTAGCCTAAACTTCCAGAAGAAAAATGTATCTGTGGTAGGCACAATCCTGTTACCTGCTCCCGGGGTGTCTGGAGTAGGGCTGGCAGCACTGACTTTGCCCTGTGATCATTTGATCTGAGTCATCGGGTGTCCTGTAAGCACAGTGTTAACTTCTGTGCCCAGTTCTTCCCTATTGCTTTTGCCATTTTAACCCAATAGTAGGGTTTTACCTGTTTGGAATTTTGAATTGGGATCAGGTTTGTTGTGTTGTTTGTTTGTTTGGTTTGGTTTTGGATTTTTTTAACCGTGTGTGGAGTCCCAAAAATATTCCAATGGAGGTACAGCTCTCTATAGCAAATTTAAGCCTGCTAATAATAGGCTTCCTTTTTTTAGCTGCCTTTCACAGACCTGTTAGAACTGTCCCATTGACCCTCCAGAGTTTTGTGAACCAGGGGTTGGAAACTGCCATGCTGATGGATATCTGGATGAATCTGCAGGAGACTGCCAAAAATTCTCAGCATAGCTGGGCTGTTTCATTTCATTCCTGCTGATCAGATAAAGCTGTTTAGGCCTTGCAGGAGCCATTAGGAAAAAATATATATAAATACTGGTATTCCTTTATTATTATCCCTGCTAGAACTTGCTTTGGCAAGTTTTGATAAGCTTGTTGTTAGATTTCGGCTGTATGGAAGTGTGACAGGAGGGGGAAGCATAGGTAAATATCCTGTTAGAAAGCACACTTTCTCTCATGTCTGTTGCAAAGGAAGATTAAATACAGAGTCTTTTAATCAATGCAGTTTTATGTACAGAAAAATGAAGTAAAAGGGAACTCTTGCAGTTTCTGTCTATCAAGTGGAGTTTGTTGGTTTTATTTAAAGAGACATCCTGTCCTGTGGATCTAGATTGCCTGCTTTAGCTGTCATGAATATAGTATGACTTCTAATAAAGGAAATGGTTGCAATGTACTAGTAATACTGTAGTTTTGCAAGTCATACCCATGTGCTTTTGACTCCACTAGCATGAGTAATTACATGAAAATCAGCAGGTTGACAATAATGTTGGTTTTAAGCTTTTTGTGGGTTTTACAGCATCAGAACCTCAGGTAGCTTTCAGGTACTTCTTAAGGCCCACATCATTTGTTTGTTCACTCTTTGCACATTCTTTGGTGGTCACGGGCCATGAAAAACAAGCTTTTTTGGACATGGCTTATGGCAGATCAAAAACCAGTTACTTAATTTATATAGGGTGTAATAGTATATTGTAAATGTCCATTGTAGCAGGAAGTGGATTTTAATTTGTTTTGTTTACATTTCTCTTTTGCATATTACATGGTTTTTAGTTGTTCTGGGAATGCCAAATGCCTTCCAGATAAAAAGAACAGGTCTATGCTCTGTCATGTCATTAAGCTGAATTGATGTGTATGTTGTCATTGTATCTCACACTTACCTAGTGGCCTCATGTAGCCTGACACCAAGATTAAGTCCTTAAGCCCTTTGCCTGCATTGTTTACATATTGTTTGCTCCAGAGCAGGAGGGAGTGACATATTCCGTCTGTGTGATAAATTAAATTCATATGCACCATGCTTGAAGGGCAAACCAGTTAGGGCAAGTTACTGTTTCCTCCCCCCTACAGTATTGTTGTTGTTGTATTATTCATATGAAAATATCTAGCTGGACAACATAAACAAAAGCAGATGTTTGTGTGTGTAAGAACAAGGTATTAAAAAAAACACTAACCGGGTCATGTAAGAGAGAAGCTGAGACTCTAAGCTCCTATAGATTGACTCTTGAGATAATGAACACTAAAACACACGTTTCTCAAATAAGGTACTGTGTTTTATGTACCGATTACTGATTTCTCATTTTGTTGTCTAATGATGCCTCTAAACCAAGCATTAAATAGCCAAATACATTAAATAACAAATTTGTCCTCCAGCCAGAATTGGAGGCCTGTGCTCTGTCTCATAACTCTGCACTGCAGAAATGAGTCTCCAGACTTTCAGACTGAGGTGCCTCGAGGCTTCTTCCAGCTATAGGTTACTCAGCTATAAGTTTTTCTTATTTTTCCCCCAGTTTAACTCAATAATATTTCTGAGAGAGAGCTGTAGGACTTTTATTGGAGTGAAACCACTTCTTGCACTTGCAAGAGAGATTTATTTCACTGGTAAAGTGTGCTGTTCAGGACTAAGCCCACAGTTTTAATCACTGTGTATTTGTTTAGCTTTCAGTCAGTCTTTGCTAATACTGACTTTAAGGTGACTTGTGAAACTAATTTCTCTGTTAAATAGGAGTTTGCTTTTCCTCTGACTGTTTCATTCCTTTGCTTTGGGAGACAAAACCTCAGGGGGAAAAAAAGGCTCAGTCTAGGGAAAAAACCTGAAAGGCTGCGTTCAGGACTATCCCAGCCTGTTACTGCTCCTGATGTGTCAAGGCTGACTTCCGTTTGAAAATTGAAATACCTAAATTACTGTTCTCTTTCTCACTTTTTAATGCAACATGGTGTTGCTGTAAACTAAACATCGTTGTCAGGCATGAGTCTTTAATTATGTCAGCCCTGTTTTGAGCTCGCAAACCCGCATAACAATTTTAATAAGATTATTAAATAATGCAGTGAAGGTTAACCTGTTTCCTTGAGGGAGGGGAAGGACCAAGTCTTAGGACTGCTGGTTAAGTCTTTGTGAATGTATAAGTACATAATTGTCCTTACAGAAATTGTGAAAAACTGAAGAAAAGGTATGGATTTACCAGTAGGTATAGATTTATCTGAACTTAGACCACCAGATCGTTTGGGTAATCACTGTTTATGAAAATTACATAGCTTGTGTTCTTAAGTATTGGGAATCATGAGGCTAAATTATAGCTGTGGTTAAAATACACAGTAATTACAATGTGATATGTGAATTTTGTGAATGAGGAGAGGGCTTTTTGCTGTGGTTTTTTTTTTTCTCACCAAAGTAAATGACATTCTCACAAGGACATTTTTATCTTGATTTTTCTGTTCTGTTTGATGTATGTATAAATACAAGACTGGTATGCTTTAACATTAATCCATGTGACTTTCTTCAGATTCATAAACCGTCTTAAACTCGCTTGGCAGCGTACTAAATGCTCAAAGCAGAAAGATAAGAAAATACCTAATTCTCCTGGTTTATTTATTTATAGTTATGTTTGAAAACAAATATTGTAAATGGTCTAGTTTATCCCCCTTCTCTGCACCTAGAAACTTTGTGCTCCTGGCTTTTGTCTCTTGCTGTGGCAGTAGCAGTTCCAATCACCTCTCTCCGATGTCTCTTGCACTAAGGCACACAAAGCTCATCACTTCTGCACTTGGGTGTAATTAATCATCCTGCTCATTAATAACCTTAATCTTTGGCCTTAAAAGACTAATTTTCCTCTCATAAGTTTGGTCTTCTTGAAATAATAACTAAAAAGCAAACTATCGTCTTCTTCCCCGTCTGGGTAGGGGCAATAACACTTCCTTTTTAGTTTGCGTTGTGCAGAATAGAGCTTTCACCTTGTGCTCGACAGAGCTTAGCGCTAACATTTGGAGAGAAGTTTAAGGTCCTAGGTACTTTTGCAGTTCTCTCACTGTTTTCTGTAAAATTTCTCCACTTTATGTTGGCAACAGCATAACTTTTTGAACAAGCACAAAAGCAGCTTCAGTATGAACTTTTTTGGCAGGAAGCATAATCAGTGGTGAACATTGTCTTCATTTCTCTGAACTAAAGTGGCATCATGCACTCTCTTTTTTTGAAAAGCTGTGAGCAGAAGCCTTACATGTTGAAATAGCAGGAGGCTGGTCCTTTCCATTTTCAGGTGTATGCAATTCAGTGTATTTGATAGTAAAATTATTGTAGCCATTTTTGTAGAAGGTGGGTCTTCAGAGGCTGTAGTGCTTTTGAGTGCTTAGAGTACTGTGCAAATACTCTGTGAAGAAGTGTCTTTGGAAGAAGCTGCTGGGTGTATAAAGAGCCGCTTTCAAAGCGTAGCATTCCAGGTGCGCTCTGTTATGGAGTGGTGTACGTTCACACTGCAAATGGATTGATCCCTTGCCAGAGACTTATGAGCACCTTTTCTGTTTTTCTCAAATGCCTGTGTTTGGTGGGAGTTACACTGAAACCAGGGTAAGCTCTGCACATACCTGGAGTGTTACAGTTTCTGGCTCCAAGGTGGACCTTACCCTCTGGATAGACAAGGTGCCTGCAGAGAGGAGAGGACAGGGCAGTGTTAGTACTTCAATGGAATGGAGCTGACTAGAAAGGCTAAAAGGGGAGGCAAAACAAATGCCTTTGAGGAATGGAGCAAAGGTGGTGTGAGAGCCATGGCAAAGCAGAAGACTTCCAAGGATTGTAAGGCCAAAGGAAAAGGTGAGAGTAAGGAGACAGCTGTTGTTGGGGAAAAGCATCCTCCAGCCAAAACTAGAGGTTCCTGTAAGATCTTTGCCAGGGTTGCTTCTTGATCAATTCTTGCAAATCTAATTTTAGAGTGGTTTCGTTCAGGAGTTTTACACCAAAGCTGTGAGTCAATGGCTAAGGAGAAAGGAAGCTTTTTCTACTCGCTGAGTTACCCAGTGTCTGTAGGAGAGACCCTTCCCCAGATCTGAGGCAGCAAGAAGGGACGCTGCCAGCTGTGCCAGATCTTTCCTCTTTTCCTCACATGGCAATGCCCAGTTCTTGCTTCAGTTCCTGTTCGCTCCTACCTGATGACTTTTTCTTCATTTAAAAAAAAAGGCTTGTTGCCTTTCCGCAGGGGGAGGTGGAGGTGGCACACAGGTGGACCTAATGTGTAATTAAGCACGTCTTAAAAGCACTTAGAGAGTCTTCTGAGTAAGAAGTGTTCCGATAAGCGAAAGAATGTGGTTTCCAAATCCATTATTTCGCGTTTGATTTATTTACCTTTTTTTGCTTTTTCAACTCTCTTTCTGCAATTTCGAATCTTCCACGTGATCGCCGGGCCATTACACGAGCAGAGGGGCTGCATGTCCTGCAGGGCAGTGAACACTGTTTCTGATTCTCTTTCAGATGCAAGTATGGACATAATAGCCTATGATGATTACTCCAGTCCACCGCTTCAGAGATATTGAAAGGACACCAGAATACCTCCAGCCGGAAAAGTGTGTTCCACCTCCTAGCCGCGCTTCCCTGGGAACAATGTGGTTTATTCGAGATGGCTGTGGTATTGCATGTGCTGTCGTTACCTGGATGCTGGTGTTCTATGCCGACTTTGTAGTCCTTCTTGTCATGCTAGTTCCATCGAGAGATTATGTTTATAGTGTCATCAATGGCACACTGTTCAACACCTTGGCTTTCCTCGCTTTGGCTTCACATTTTCGTGCTATGCTGACAGATCCAGTAAGTATACCTCTCTCTGTGAGTCTCGGAAAGAAACAGGCGGTGTTTTTCTTGTCTGCTAGATGTTGGGTAACTCACTTGCCGAGTGAGTGGCAGATTTAAATAATCTTCTGTGTGTCAGCCTGCTGAGTGAGGCTGCTGATGTGGTATGCTAATTTTTCATCCCACTCAAGTCAGAAGCAAAGTCAAGGACCCAGCTTTAGATTCCCAGTGTGTGAGCAGCTCCTCTTTTTCACTGGGAAGGAGAGTGTTTCTCCCTGACACTGTTTTCTCCCCAATGGCAGATCTTGTGTTTGTGGCTTGTCGTGTCTTGACAAACAGTGAAGCTGGAAAAGCTGGTTTTAGTTGTCTGCCTTGGCAAGTATTGCTTCAGCAGAATGAAACAGAACGTGCGTTGTTTTGAAAAGCCGTGTTACCATCTCTCATTCTCCTGATTTTGTTGAGTGTAATGGACAGTGCTGAAACAAATATTGTGTGAGTGTGCTAAGAGCTGTTAGGCTAGTTGAGAAGCATCAGAGTTGTAAGACTCCCCTGTATGTATTCATAGGACACTGCTCAGAGAGATCTGATCTGCCTCTTTGTCATCTTTCAGCTAGTGAGAAAATGCAGTTTAGCAATATGAGGCTAATTCTGAGTGGCCTGTAATGGTTTATTTGATTAATAACCCCTGGACAGTAGATTCAATTCAAAACCCCATCTCCAGTCATCAGTGGAAGGAAAGACACGCTTAGATTTGTCTTGTCCCCTTCCTCACAAGCATTCTTGTTGCTGTTGGGAGTGATGGTGTACCTCTGGTATTCTGTTCTTTCCAAGTGTCATTTCCTACTTCAAAGCTTGTTAGGTGTCATTAAGACTTAAGAACAAACCCTTTGTTTCTTAGATTCCAGTTCTTCCAGAAGCCACAACACTGCAGAAATGGCTTGATTTGGGGTAATCTCACAATTTATGGTAAAGACGGTTGAATTGCACGCTGCTGCTGGGCAGAACTGTAAGCAGTAGTTTATGCTCTGAAACTTCTGGTCCTTGGAGTGGGGAATAGAGGGCTGCAGCAGTTTGTTAGATAGTTTGTGTCCTGAGGGTTGTGGTTGTTGTTAATTACTGTATGTTGTGTGGCTTTTGTGCCTAGGGACCTTCAAGTTGCTGGAATTATTTTGCAGACTTACTAGAAACTCTTCTGAAACAAAAGCTGTATTTTGAAACAGGCTGCACTGGAGAAGCAGATACAATCTCTGTGGAGAGTCATTCGGAAAAGATATGTTAATTCCTAGTGTGAGGTAGGATTTATGTGTGTGGAGGGCAAGAGCCAGTGGGATTTTGTTTCATTTTTTTAATGAGGAATTCAGCTAAATAAAATGCAGAAGGGAAGATACAGAGAAAGGATGCAGCAACATCTGGCAGACAGTGTGAGTCAGGGATTAAGGAAGCTGCCAGGACATGGGGAGCCAGGGGCATGTCTAGGATCAGAATGAAACAGAGATCACTGCTGAGGCAAACAAACAAAATTCTTACTACAAATAAACGAACACCTGAGTTCTTCAGATTTGATAGTGTGTGCCTTGCATTTCAGGAACTGCTTCCTGTTGGTTCTTGCTAAAACATTCCTAAGGTTTTGAACTTTGCTGAGTCTTGAAGGGAGACAACATGAGTTGTAGCATTTTGGGGAAATTGGTTTTGGTAATTTTTAAATTGGCTGGTCCTTTTGGGAATTTCTGTGGAAAACACTGTTGCTTAGAAAGCCTTATAATAATGGTTCAATATGCAGTTCTCTCACTGATGTGTACCTTTCCTGTTTACTGCTATTAGGACGTTGTATAGATGTGTTAAAAAGAGACTGTTCTATCAGAAATCTGCCAAAATATTGCTTCTCTGGTTTTATTTCAATAAAAAAGCCTGACATGAAAAAGAGGAGTGAGGATTCTTAAATATTTTAAGCTTACTGTAGGATTACAAAAGAATAATTTCTTAAGAGATGATTTATTGATGTTTAAAAAACCCCAAAAACCCCACCAGAATAATGTTTAAGTATGTGGTTCCATGTTATAGTACCACATTTTCATTTCTTTTCTGAATCTTCTTGCAACTCCAGTCAACTTGATCTTAGGGAAGTTTTTTTTTCTCTCTCTCTTTCCTCCCCTCCCGTAGTTCTAAGTCATCCTGTTGTTCTTAGCAGTTATAATGTCCACAGGTTAATCTTCTGGTTTGTTTGTTTGTTTTGTTTTTTCCTGCAGGGTGCTGTACCCAAAGGTAATGCCACAAAAGAGTTCATTGAGAGTTTGCAGCTAAAGCCAGGCCAGGTGGTTTACAAGTGCCCAAAGTGTTGTAGCATCAAACCTGACAGAGCACATCACTGCAGGTAAAGTCTTTTCTGAAGACAACTGTATTATCAAGACCTCAAGAATTATTCACCAGTGTGCCTTGATCTAAATTGTTATTGGAGTCTGAGACTGGAGTGGGTAAATTGAGAGACTGGTATCCAAATTCTGTTTTCCAGTAGTGCCAGACACATTTAAGTTTCTCTGAAAAAAAAAATCTCGGGCCTTTCCTAACAAATTTTCATCTGTAAGAGACTGGAACCGCTTCTTGCAAAGTGAGAAACACTTAAAATGAGTCCTACCTCGGCTCCAGCCTTGTAATTGGCATTCTGTAAATTTTCATGTAAACATGACTTAAAAAGAGACATTATATACCAGAATGCATAGAAATCTGTGAAATATAATGTCTCTCAGAGGATCAGTGTCTTTTCCATTTTTACTTTTATTCCAAACCCATTTGTCTAACAGTGTATTCTATTTAGGAATGATATTTAAGTTAAAACTAAAGTACAGATAACTGTATATATTTTTTAAGAGCTCAGACTTCCACATTTTTACTGAGTGGTGTGACTTTGTTTTGTGCTGTGTGATAGATCAGTATGCCTACTGATCTGGCATGTCCTTTCTTTTTCTGGTAGGATAAACTTCCCGGAAGAGAGTAACTGGTAGTGAGATTTTTAGTACTAAAGGCAGTGAGCAAAAAAATAACTACTTCCTAAAATTCTCTCCTGCTTTTAAAGCAAGCGAACCTG
Organism: Lophotriccus pileatus; assembly: GCA_035583135.1. Classification (NCBI taxonomy): domain Eukaryota; kingdom Metazoa; phylum Chordata; class Aves; order Passeriformes; family Tyrannidae; genus Lophotriccus; species Lophotriccus pileatus. Next base: position 44,869,295 of record JAWWES010000081.1, on the reverse strand, counting down.
CTTTCCAGTAAGTAGTTAACGAGTTTGCACTGGTGTCACTTCCTTACCTACTCAAAACCCAACGCGTACCAAGAGAACTTGTACCAGGATTGCTGCTGATTTTGTGCAGTGGTCCTGTGGGGAGGGGAATACATGCTAATGAGCTGAACAAACTCGTTCTGCTGTTTGCATTTTTCATATTTATTTTCAGAGCTTTGGTTGGCAAATGTTTTTCTTTTTTGTTGGTTTTTTTTTAAAATTCTAATCAAAATCAGGCGTTGGTTATTCATCAGGAGCAATGTGATCATGCCTATCACTTATTAATGCTACTGTAAAATCCCCTCTGACAGCTCTTCAATTATGAATGAAACTTCACATCTAAAATGCTGTCTTGATGATGACTCACAGCATAGGTAAATTAAGACAACTCTGGCTAAACACAAAACCCTCATCACTGTGGTCCTTTTTTCTATGCTTTAAGATAAGTTTTTAGACATTAAGATCTGGGAAACTTGTCCCCCGAGCACTGATGCTGTCGAGAAGCTTCAGCCAAAAGGTTTTCTATGGACTAGGAAGACTTATTAGACTTTAACACATCAAGGTTGTGAATATGCATCAGCAGGAGATCTTGCTAGTGGTATGCCAGAGGGACCAGGATGTTTTTTGAACATGTGCTATTTAGTTAGTCCCCTAAGCCCAGTGAGCTAGTCCTGACAGCGTTTGGAAGCTGGGTGGTCGAGTAGGGGGAGAGTGTCTGAGTATGGGTAATCCCTGCTGCCTGTACTTTTCAGTCATGGTTTCTGTTTCTTTTTCCACCAGCTAGTTTCCTGTTCTGGTTGTCATCCCACTGCTTTTGGTATATGTACAGGGAATAAAACCTCTTCTCTCAGCCTTAGCTACCACTTTCTCATCTGTGGCTTGGCTGCTTCAGGTTGTGTCTCTGGGGAACTAGGACCTAGGAGCAGTTGAAGAGATTGCTTGGGTATTCACCTGTTTCAGAATCCAAGGGAAGTGTCTGCAGACTGGGAGGCGTCCCTCTCCTTCACACCACCTGCCCCACCTTCCCCACTCCTTTTTTTATTTTATTTTTTTAAGGCAGTGGTTGATCGTTATCATACAGAGTGCAGTATCTGGCAGATAAATTGCTCTTACTGTGCCAGCTGATTTTAGTCCCCATGTAGCTCAAAAATAGTTTCAAGCTGCTTGTTCTGGCAAAACAAGGCTTTTCCCGTTTCCCACTGCACCTGGGGCTGGCAGGGAATGGGGTACCTGAGCTCGCCCGAGGGGAAGCATCTCCTGATCTGGCCCCGTGCTGAGAGGCCAGGGCCTGTCTGCCTGACCTTTCATTTAGGATGGGAGTTATAGCAACTCATTTGTTTTTCAGGCATGGCAAGTATCCTTGGGGATTACCTCCTCCCACCACGCAGAGTGAGTGAAAGGCTGTTCCAACAGAGAGATTTTCTATTATTTATTCATAAGTGCAGATAAGAACATGTTTTTGTTTGAGTTTCCCTTAAGCATTTGGGTGTTGAAGTTTATTGTTTATATTAAAGTCAAAATACTTTTTGTTATAAGAAGAAAAATAAAATTAGCTGAGCACTCAATCCTTTCTGTTTCAGGGCTGCCAGAATTGTTCTGGAATGGCTGTTTCCTTTCTGGGTCTATTGTTTGTTTGCTTTGGGGTTTTGTGTTTTTTCATATTTGATTTCTGTGCTTGTTTGTGCAATGTGGTATCAGGAGACTGCCTTTTGCCTCCTATCATATGAGAAAGCAGCAGAGAAAAAGACTTCCTTTATTATGTGAATTGAAGCAGTTACTGACTAAGCAAGAGAATGATGTTCAGACAAAGTAATAATGTTTTAATTATTTGACTTCTGGCCACAGTGTGCATGCTGGCAAGAATTTGAATTTTGATTTTATTAGTCTGATTTTGTGAAGTGCTTTAACATCTAATTTCACCTTGAATGGATATTATAGTACTGTCTTCCTGACTGACTGCCACAGCTGTTTTATGTTAGTTTGTGGCTTACCTTGATGTCAAGAATCTTTTCTAGTGCCTTATTTAACTTTCTTTTTTGGAAGTTCCTGCTGCCAGCAAATGTTGGTAAATAAACCTTAGTCTGTAATTAGCAACTCTGAAAAATATCTTTGTTCATTACTGCTTTTTGTGTCTTTCTGGTTTCTCTTTGGTTTTAATTTGTGAACATTTTCACAGGTGAAATAGGTTAAAACTAAACAAAATCAAAGATTTTTTCCATCTGCCCAAATGTATTGTTCAAATATTTTGGACATATTTTTGACAGAACCACTGTGGTGATTGCAGTGGTGATTTGGTATTGTGTGGTTCGTTTTTAACTGACTTAGTCAAGATAGAAAACCACAAACATAAATACGGTGACAGATTTTAAGATTCAGATTTCACTTCTGATTCTTTTCTTTAGTTTCTTTGTTCCCCAAACCCCTGTGAAATCTTGTGGTCCTGGAATGAAAAGTGCTGTTTAATAAAGACCTCTATTCTTTCAGTGTTTGCAAGAGGTGTATTCGGAAAATGGACCATCACTGCCCATGGGTCAATAACTGTGTAGGAGAGAATAACCAGAAGTACTTTGTACTGTTTACAGTAAGTATTTTGCAAGTGATGCTTGAGGTTGTCCAGCGGGAAGCGCTGAAATGCAGTGTGTAATCTGTGAGGCAGCTCCCAAGGCTGGCTTTCTCTTCCTTCCTGTTTTGGGAGAACTTCACAGGGAGTTGCTGCAGACTTCTGTTTCACTAGTTAGGGAACACACTCACCCATACACACACACACCCATCCACCCACAGCAGTGGGAAAAAACATCATGGAAAGTATTTTCCAGGGTTTTTTTGAGGTCTGTGTTGACAGTTGTTCAGCATCTCTATTGTAATGGGAGTAGTTTATTGTGGCATTGAGCATTTTGGTGCATGGGCCGTCCTTTTATTGTGGCTGGTAGGGTTCCAGGCCATATGTAGGGCTCCTAAGCATTAGAGTGGTACGGGTGCCTGTGTGGGATCATGTAATAAGGGCTGTTGCCACATCTTAGGCGGGGAGTGGGAAGTCTGCATCCCCTTTGGCAAGAATTATCCGCCTTTTGATTGCAAGGGGTTTATTTTTGTACTTGAAAACCAAGGAGGTGTTTGACTTTTTGTACTATATCTGTAGCATGAGTAAGAAAACAGGAGTGCACACTTGAATGCTGCATATTTCTGGAAGGGTTGAAATGTGTTTCATCAGAGCAAACTGCGAATATCCCGTGGGAGTAGTGTGAACGTTACAAGGCTGACTTTCAGTGATGCTCTGTTTTATTAATAAATCTTTTGAGACATCAGTAGGTTTGAGGAAGACTGTTCTCATATTGCCAAGTAACAAGGGTGAGATTTTCAGTTAAATGGAAAGGCTTACTGTTCTGTGGTGTGGTTTGCTAGGATGTGGATTACAGAACAAAATTAATCCTGTTTCTTTCCTTTGAGCAAGGTTGTTTTTTCACCTTGAGCGAGCTGGGTGTTTTAGTCCTATCAAAAGGATTTCAGTTTCTATTGAAACTGGACACCTACTTTCAAGCAGACTATATCAAACACTTAATGTAGTTGAGGGAAACAAAATAAGGGTTGCTGGTTTTGTTCTTGGGTATGCTTTTTGAGACCTTAGGAAGTGAAAGAATGGCAGCATACTGAACCGGGAAAAAAAATACTGCCCTATTGCCTTTTCCTGCTTCCACAGGGATTTCTTGTAACAAAATCTCTCTCACTTCTAGTACCTGCCGACCTTTGTCAGAGTTTGTAGGTTCAGGGGAGTCATATTTTTAGCCCTGTCTTAGTAAATTGTAATGAATGTGTAGCATTGCATATAGTTGCTGTTACAACTTTTTGTTACATACACTTTCTGTTACAAAGCTAAGACCTAGTTTAAAACAAAAAGTATTTACAACGAAAAGTATGAATGCCAGAGAGAAATTTTCCTTGCAATCATCTGCCTAAAGGAAAGTGCTTATTAAACAAATACATCGTTTTTCTGAAACTCATGCTGGAAAACAGATAAAGTGCGTTTTCTGTTTAAAACAAATTAACTGTTGTTTCTCTGGGAGACTACACGGCTCTCAAGAGCAAGGATGTAAGCTTTGATAACGTGATACCTAGGTGGCAGCGTTACTGTTCTCTGAAAGTTGTGCTGTACTCGGGGGAGATAAGGACAGGACACCGAGTGGAAGGGCACTCTGGGACAGCAGAGGCTGAGTTCGGTATCCAGCTGGCTCTGAACTCAGCAGTCTCCCTCATGTGTGCTCAGAGCTATTAGTAAAGCTAGAATGAGTCTGTGTAGTCTTGGTATTTGCCAGCTTCATGGTGCTTGTTTAGGGGAGATGGAAGAGTTTGATGGTTTTTGAAGTTGTTTGGTTTGGTTTTGAAATATTAGCACTTTGCTTTATTTGAAGTGTTGGGAAGATGTAGCATTTTGGTCTTCAAACTCACCTGGTACCTATATTACATCCTTTATTTTTCAGATGTATATAGCACTGATTTCCCTGCATGCTTTAATCATGGTGGGATTTCACTTCTTGTATTGCTTTGAAGAAGACTGGACAAGTGAGTACTAACAAAACACCTCATTAAGATATCAGATTAGTTTTTGAGCAAGAACTTATAATGTAGTTTGCTTGTTTCAGAAGAATGCTATCAGGGCTCTGCTATGCTATCTCTATTTTTAAATTTTTTTCTAATGATCAATCCTGGAACTTTGTAATTCTTTTTGACCTGCTGGGATCTCTGTCCTGAAAAGTCTTGTTTCAACTTACACCTGATACTGCCTAGGAAAAAGCTGAGATGTAAAGACACCTAACAAGTATGTGTGCAATAACTCACTGTTGACATGAACACAGCACTAATTTCCTGAATGCCAACACAAGATAAGAGGAATGCATATGCTTTTTTTAAAAGGGTAACATGAATCATTCTTGCAAGACTGCCAGAAAAACATGCGAACTCAGATCCAAAAATCCACCCTCACAAGAACAAACAATTCCTTTCCAAAAAAAAAAAAAAAAAAAAAGAAAAGGGCAAACCAAAACCAGAACCCAAGCAGCTCAAAAAAGCCAAAATAAAAACTCCAGCCCTCACTCTGAATCAGCCAGTGAGTAAATTTTCACAAAGCCAGCCTATATATGTTTTTAAAACCACAAATGGATATAGGAAATCCTCGAGGTAATGCTGAGTCAAACAGCAAGCTGTCAAAGAATGTGTGTGCAGATTTATATGCTGATTGTGAATTTTTTTTGAAAACTATTAGGGTTTTTTCCTTGGAATCTCAGTTATGTTATTCAATATAATGACTGGTTTTAGTTTATACTATTGCAGAGGCTATACACATGAATTGAATTCGACAAGGTTGTTCTGCAGTTCAAAACTTTGTAAAACAGCTGCCAGCTGTCATTGAGAACTGCATTTGACTACAGTGGCCAGGACCATAAAAGGAAGGATACATCAAAAGGTAGTTTCCTTTACCCCCTTTCTCAGAGCCTGTTTGTGTGGGGAAAGCCCTTTCCCACCTGCCCCAGGTTTAGGTGGCAGAACAGAGCTGTTACGAGAGATGGATAGGTTGTTCCAGCCTCTTCCATTTGTGCAGATTGCGTTAGCTCCTGGTTATGGTGTGTTTGTTAAAGCTTAACATCTCATGAGAAAAATACAGGCTTTTGGTGAGAGTCTTGGATTTTGAAAAAATCTGGAGATGTTCTGACATTTACAACAGTCAACACTGTGAGCTTGGCCCTATAACATTTTTCTTCCCCTTCCTTTCTTCTGCTTCTCCTTTTTATTTACCTTCTTGGATTTTGGGTTTTTTTTTAGCTCTTGCTGGAGTTTGCAGTATAGATTATGAGGAAAAATAAGAATTTGGCTTATTCTGACCTTCTTTAGGTCATGGCTTAGAGCAGTTATGAAAGGAAGCATACTCTGGTTTTAGGTTGCTGCTGTGTATCCTCATGTCCTGACAGCCAGCTTGAGATTTCTAATTGACTTTATCACTGTGGAAAATCTGTTAAGACTAAGGTTTAAGAGAGAAGCTACAGGTGAAACGGAGTAGAATGGAGTCCTAGTCAGTATGCTGGGGAAAAACTGAAGTGGAAGAGCAGGTTGAAGTGTTGCAGGGTTGGTTTGGGGATTTGTTTGTTTGGTTTTTTTTAATTTGCTTGTTTGTTTGATTGTCTTTTCTTTTTTTGAAACTTGTGGGAGTGATCATTTTATGGTCTCAAGAACATGAGAGCTTCCCTGTGTACTTTTCTGGGAATGGTGACCATATAATTTGTTTATCAGCTTGAATAATGAAAACTCATGGCTTAGCAGGTGTTTTGCAGCTGCTGCACTACTTGATGTCTACTTTTCCAACTCTGTTGTTTTGTCTTCACAGAATGCAGTTCCTTCTCTCCACCGACTACAGTGATTCTTCTCATCCTCTTGTGTTTCGAGGCTCTCCTATTTCTCATCTTCACCTCAGTTATGTTTGGGACCCAAGTACACTCCATCTGCACTGATGAAACGGTGAGTGTCTCACACTCTCTCTCCTTTACCTTGTCTCTCACCATTTTTAGAAACAGTGAAGGGTTACAGGTTTTTACCTCATTGCGCAGGATCTTCATGTACCCCTTGAGGAAAGATCCAGTGTAATAAACTGAGCTATCACAGTGCTGGATTGTGGTCCCTGCAGGTTACTGTGGAGAGTAGTGTATGCCTATATATATTGGCTGGGATGCTGTGTTCATAAAGTAGGCATTGGTATCTGGGATTACTCTGTAGAGAGTATTTTTCCCTACGGATTCAAGAACCCTTTTTTCTATGCTTTTCCACTGGTATTGTCTGAAACTCAGCTGTGCCCTGGTTGTCACTATTTACAGGTTAATGTTCTGGAAAGCCAAGATGAGTAGGTGGGGGAGGGATTTATACGCGCACACACACAGAGACTTCTTCTTGCCTGCAAGATTTTCCAGTTTTGGCTACTTATTAAATAGTTCAAATACTTGCCAGAGGGAAAAAGAAAGGGGAGTGGAGTAGGCTTGTGGAATCCTGCTGGTTACAGTCTGCTGGAAAGCTGTCAAATCATCCCCAATGCAAGGGAGGCATAGTAGAGGTTACATAGCAGTGTTGCAGTCCATCCTATATCCCTGCATTTCCCCACTTCTGTAAAGATGGAGCTGGTGACTCCTGGGTGTGTTCCCACACTTGTGAATACTTCTAGTCTTCACCAAGCACGCTCAGGTATAATTGAATTGACTGGAGTGGTTGGAGAGAAGTGATAGTCTTAAAAGAGTGACAACTCTTCTTTCCTCCCCTGCCTCCTTTAGGTTTCTTTCCCCTTGTTTGCCCATGGCCAGTGGAAGCCAGAATAGGTATTTTTGCTGCCACTGGAGAGCTGTGATTGGCATCATAGGCTGTAAGGGCCCATTGCTCCTGCGTCTCTTTTTGCAGTGCTTCTTTTTAATGCTTGGCTTCTGCAAGAGGCTGATGTTCCACCTGTGGCTCTTCTGTGTTCAGAGGAAGACTTCATTGTTCTTTCTGATGGGGAGAGCCCCAGGAAGAAATACAGCGTTTTACAGATCCTGCTGGGCTTGAGTTCGTCAATAAGTGTGTAAATTAGCAATGCTGCCTGTGAAATTATCATTTGAATTTCTCTGTCTTTGAAACCTGTCAAGAATTTTTAGAAGCTGCTTCCTACAACTGGGCAACAAAATAAGTTCCCCAGATTTTCCCTTCCTCTCTAATTCTGGGGACTTATAAATGTTAAAGGAGCAATGCCACAATCTAAAATAAGAAAGAAAATGAAATATGGTCTCCTCCTGTTTTGTTGTGTGCTTTCATTTTTGTTTTCTTTTTTGAATATGTACCCATAAGGATTTATCTCTGTGGAATGTCTCGTTGTTGATTTGCTAGCATTGGGCTAGCTGTGTCTGGCAAGCAATCTGTTTTGAGCAGAGGAATACTTCTTGTGCTCTCTTGCTGTGTTTTACTTCACATTTTAGGCAGCAGGGCTGTGTCTTAACCTTTTTTCACCTTTCTCTCCCAATCACTGGGAGACATCATTCCTCATCTTGAAAATGCTGTCCCACCAGGATGGTTCCTTTCTCCCTGAAGGGAGCCAGAGCCCTGGTATTTTGCTCTTGTCTCCAGAGGTGGCATTTATCAGGGATCAGCACAACTGCTGCAGTTGGCCCCTGTTGTGTTCTTCAGAGCTCCCAGCACCAGCAATTTGAGACACACAGATGTATTGCAGTGCATTAATCCATAGCATGGGAGAGACACGTAGGTCAGGAGAAACCTTACCTTGCAAGAGATGCAGAGTTAAAGAACAGAGTGATCTGCCTGCTGCTACCCGTGGACGGGTTATGCACTACAGTGACTGCACTTGTTCATTTTGCTTGTGTGGCAGGCCAGGCATATATGGCTTTCCTGAAAGACCAAATTCACTTTGTGGGTTTTAGACACAATATGGAATTTTTAATCTTTTTTTTTTTTAATGTTTAACTAGTGAATGTTTCAGCTGATTGCTTGATGGCTTATTTTTGTTCTGCCTCTAACCTTTACTAAACAATGCCAATGATTTCTTCAAATCAGTGTCTTATTTAACCCTTTCTCCCTGCTGTCAGCCCATGCATGTTTTAGCAGTGATTCTAATGACATGTGAAGAGGCAAGAGTTAGACTTGGCTACACTGAGCCATGGGCACTTCCTGAACTTGCTTGGTGAATCTGGGAGCATTATAAAGATTATCTTTGGGTTTGTGGGGGTTTTTTTGTTCCTTTTTTTTTTTTTTTGTCTGCAAGCTTATAATGGATTCTTCTAAAACTTTTCCATCTGGTTAGCACATAATGCATTCAGCCATTAAAGCACATACTTTTTGTTTGGTTTTAAGTGGTGGGTTTATTTTTTTTTAATTGACATCACACACAACTGGATGTCAGGTCTTTAAAATGTTTCTGAAGTATCTAGGACTGAACAAATTGAAAGTGATTTTATTTCCAAGGAACACTCTCTAGCCTTAGTATTTTTAAATATAAAACAGTGAGAAGAAAAGGAAAGGCAGTACAGGTGCATTTGTATTTTCTTACTCCATCCTTTGGATAAGGGGTAACTGAGAGTAGACTTCTCCCCAAATCCAGAAGTACAAAATCTGAGTATTTGACTGAAAATGTGATATTTCTGTTTTCAGGGAATAGAACAGTTGAAAAAGGAAGAGAGAAGATGGGCTAAAAAAACAAAATGGATGAACATGAAAGCAGTATTTGGCCATCCGTTCTCTATAGCATGGCTTAGCCCATTCGCAACACCAGACCAAGGAAAAGCAGACCCGTACCAGTATGTGGTCTGAGGAATTCTTGACCAGCATTTCCACTAAAATAGAAACATATTACAGCACTACTGTTACAAATTTTCCATGAATGTTTAAAACGAAAAGCAAAATGAACTTTTTTTATGTCTATTAAATGGCTGATAATTGCAGAGAAAAAAAAGCCCTGTATTCCCCCATTTTAGATAATTCTATATCTCTGGCTGAAACTGCTGCTGCTTTTCCTTTTTCTTTTTTTTTTTTTTTTTTAATCTTTTTCTTTTTTTTTTTATCACATTAACTTTACTGGCATTTGTTTCTCTCTGCTTTCTGTATGGCATAACTAATGTGAAGGGGATCCTCTCTTCTCTGTTATGACCCACCTCTTCTGAATAGATTCTCATGCTGTCTCCTGACTGTGATGAGCTCTGTGGATGACATGTGAGTGCCAACAGCCCTACACAGACACCTTTGGACTTCCTGAAGGAGCACGTTGCTCTTTCATAAGTGAACTTGAACAGGGAAGCAGATACTTCGTGTACCAAAAGGTGCAAGACAAGAAGGCAACACAGCAAGAAAGCCAGTTGACCTGGTGATCGCATACAGTTAAAGTATTTGAAGGTTGCCAACACCAGTTCCCACCCCACACTCTTTTTTCCTTCCAGCCACAGAACTGATTCCATCTTCCTGGCATTATTTTGTCTGTTCCCTCCCTAGTGTGCAGGAAATTGTTGCCCTTTTAGGATAACTGTGGCAGATCTAGAAGACTCTTTGGATTATTAAATGCCTTACACTTGCAGGAAAGGAAGAAAGCTAATTTTCAAGTGTTTAGAATAGCAGAATCATGTTCTTTGTGTGTGTTTGTCTTGGTAAATGACTTGATAGAGCAATGCCTGCTAAACAGTGTTAACGTGAAAAAAATGACATGGTTGCCCAGATTACTATAAAGACTCATATTGATGGGATGTGTAAGTGTACCAGGGTGATTAATTCTATATTCTTAGCATTTCCCTGGTTTAGAGCTTTGTAAGTCTTTTCTCATATTTATACATACGTGTGTGTGTGTGTAAATGCACGCACATTTATGTGTAAGTGTTTTAAATTGGGAAATATTTATGGTGAGGAGCATGCATGCTGTTATGAACTGTGTGGTGATGAAAGTGGGAGGGACAGAAGGCATTCCAAAAACGGGTAAAGCTAAACCATTCATAACTACAACGGACATCTTGTGTTCTGGCAGGAATTTTTTTATATTTTTGGATTGTGACTCCCATGGGCTCATCAGATGAATTGCAAACAAAGGAAATTTACAAATCAGCTGTGTCTGTGACTTCCAAGGAATCTTTTCTTTCCTTGGTTTAAAATAAAATGGTATTTTTTTGGAAACTGACCTGTTTAGATTGCTTCAAAGCCACAGGGAAAAGGGAGGGAGACTGGGGAAGGAGAAATTCAATGGATGTCTCATTTTGGAAGTAGTGTGAATGCTGCATCTTTTCAATCTGTCAATGCTTCCATATGGAAAACAAATGCAATAAAACTTTTGCAAAAACTTGTTTGCTGTTCTTTCTTTCTTCGCTTCAAATGTTGGGAAAAATCTGTAATGGTTTTCTGAACTCTCACTTCCATTTGCAAGCAGGCAGAAGGATATAAAGGTCAATTAATTAAGTGTTCAACTTTTAAGTTTAAAAGTGAGTTAATTGATAATACACCAGTCTGTTAATCAGAGGGTTTATATCTCTGCTTGGGAGAGGCTGTAACTCTGTTTTTAGTATGCAATGGTGTTTCTCAGAGAATGCTCCCAGCTTGATAATTAAGGGGTTGGATCTTTGGCCGGGGTCAGTTCAGCCAGTGAGGCACGTGCAGGTGGTAACTTCAACTGGTAGAGAATCCGGCCCAAAAGCTGTCTTGATGCAAAATCAGATATATTGAGGGGAGAGGCTTTAGTGACATAGGCAATTAACTAATTAATGTATCCCTCTGTTGAGTTCACTGCTTTAAAAATTGCTTTGATTATGAATTCTGCATTCCTGTTTGGGTTTACTTTAATTAACCTTGTTGGTTATGGATCTTGGAGGAAGACTGGTTATGCTGTTCTGGCATTTAGACCATTGTGGAAAAATGCGTAACTGCCAAGTTCTTCTTGTTTAAAACCAAATGCAAGTTGTTTAACAGCATTATGCAGTATTGATACTTTCAGTCAAACTGTTTCTTTTTTTTTTAAATGAGGCATCATCACAGAAATGCCCTCGGTACCTGTGGCAGGTGTGTGGGGCAGTAACTGAGGGTACTCAGTTTTACTTGTTCTGTGCAACTTGGTGGTGCAATTTGATGCAATTTGAATAATACTAAATGTCAGTCAGTATTAATATGAGAAAGACAAACTGATTTGCTTCTGGAAAGTATTTTTTTGGGCAGGACGACCCATTTCGAGGTGCTGGTTCTGTTTTAGCTTGGCCAAGAGAAATTGAAGTCAAACTCAGAGTGCTTCTGTATTGGAAAGCGAAGTGGTACTCCAAGCAGAAATAAATGCAAGGAAGTGCTGTGAGAAAAGTCTGCCTTAATCATGATTTCCGATGGCAATGCTTTCAGTGTCTTAACCATCAAATTGTCACAATGCTTGTCTTTTCATTTCACTCTTTCCTTTCATATTTTGAAAGCGCATTAAAAGAAATTACTGCATTGCTTCTAACATGCAAGAGCTGCCCTGAAGATTGTTTCTGGGTCAGCCCACCATCCTTCTCTGGCACTGGGCAGGAGCAGATACTGAGGGCAATAGTGGGGGACACAGAGTATATCCTTCAGCATCATAGTGGCCACAGGTCAACCTTATCTTACTTTCCCCATGTTTGCAGTGATGTACCTCTTACTGAAGTGGGAATGTCCAGTATTTTGTATTTCTTGGTTTATGTCTTCTCTTTTCAGTATTGGTTCAAAATGATGTAACTTGGAATAGTGAAAGATCATGATGCATCATGGGAAAAAGAAACAGGTGTTGCTTTAACTCGATATACAAAATTCCTACTTTCTAAAGTAATGGTGAGAGATTTTATGTAAATATATATATTTTTTTTTTAAAAAGTTTCATTAAACAGTAACAAAACGTCTTCAACAGCTGTGCTTTCCTTCCATCCTCCTTAATTCTTTCGAAGGCATAACCTCACACCCTACTGACCGTGTGGCCAGCAGCCAAATTAGATCAAGATACAATTATAAAACTTGTGCTTATTTTAAATACATGCCGTGAGAGGATTAGTGAGGTCAGACCTGAGAGAGAGAAAGTATGCCCCTCCCTGCTCTAAAGAGCTGCTCCCTAATTGGCATTAGCACAGCCTCAGCCTGACCTTGCTTATCTCCTTGCTGAGCTGATGCTGTTCGGAGCAGGTGAGCGATGTTTTTTTTTGGGAGGAAAGGAGCGATTGGCACCCCAGAAGTGTTCCCAATCTGTATTCCCAATCTAGATGGCAGCAGGGATCGAAACAGATTAAGCACGTGATTGAGGGCAGGGTTAAAGCTTGTGCTGCCAGGGAAGGGTTTAAGTGCTTGGTGTCTGTCTCTCCTCCTGCCCTGTGCTACTTGTTTCCCTTCTCTCTAGATACTCGAGTACACAGTAAGTGCTGCAGCCGCGGTGCCAGTTTGTTACTAAGGCATGGGAAATTTCTGCCGTTCGCTAAGGAACAGCCGACAACCAAAGGTGGTCATCTGCTTTCAGCTGCTATAGCCTCTGCCTCCCTGTTGCACAGCTGCTGGGTGCTGGAAAAGGAGTATCCTGGAGGAAGAGCCCGAGGTAGTGTCAAAACGCTGTGCTGTGCACGAGCACTGCTCCTCTCCCAGCTTGCCCAGCAGGGAGGTAAGGTTGAGCCCTGGCTGCTGCAGCACCAACTGTGGTATCCCGAGGGACCAGAGGCTGCAAGGGATTTTCCCTGGAGCCACATTTGCAAGCCTGGGAGCAGAGCGAGGGGATGCTGGCCTGTACTTAGCATTCTAAGTCCTTCAGGGCTTGACTTTTTCCTGAAATTGCAACCCTGAAGAATTCCGATTTGGTGTTGTGTCATTCCTCTCTTTGCATTCACTGCTGGGTTTCTCCTAAGTCAGCACAGAGAAACGGGGCATGAATGAAGCTCAGAAAAGCTTCGCACGTAGTGCTTCAATTTATGGTGTGTTTTCTCCTGGGTCTGCTCGTGCTGACTCAATGTTCCTGCAAAACTGGGCTGCTGCTGTGGTGTTATTTGTAAGGCTGACTGAGTGCAGCTGTGCTGCTTGAGCTCCTGCGTGTATTTGTTTCCCCCCACTGCAAAGCTCTGAATGTGGTGTGTCGTTAAGAACAGCCTGTAGAATTAGAACGTGACAAGCGTATAGTTCATCCAGCTCGTCTAATACCGTTCTTTCATACAGTTTTAACTGAATTTGCTCGTTTTTTTTCCCTTTCCTTGAATTTCTCAAAACTGGGATCCAGTGTTCTCGCTTCTCTAAGAACAGGCTTTCTGTGGTCACTTGTGTGTCATTGTGAGTGTATCCTACACAGCTGCGGATCTGACTCCTCTCTTACATGATATAGAAGATGTGCCTAAAAAACTGTGCCCTATTTCACACAGTGGTAACCTTAAAGAAAATACATAAAGAAAATAAATTTTAGTTCTTTATTTCTGCATGGAAAAGCCTACCAAGAAAAAAAAAAATGTTGCTGCCCAAATTTGGTGTATCTGTTCTTTAAGTACAACCAAAATGTTTGCTTTAATAAAAGCAATGTTCTTGGAGGGAGAATGGATCAGAATACTGACTGACTAAGGTTCCGGTCCTGTTTTGAAGCCTCCACTTCCACCTGTACAGAATTTCTCACCTCCCAGCCAGCTATCTGGCTTGCATTGTGATTTGGTTTTGACAATTTGGTAAATGGAAACTGTGTTCTTAAATGTTTGCTCTTAACTGGCACAGAGTGAGCTTCTAGCTGTGGCACTGGTAAATTCCTGATTCCTGGAAAAAGGTGCGGTATTTTGCCTGTATCTAAACTATTACAAAAATGCCCACATAAGGTGAAACTCTTAAGTTCTAACTGTGTTTTGTCACTCCTTGGAGGAATTCAAAAAGCCGTGTGAGAAGAGGTCCATGTTTCCCAAAAGGCTGGCTTTTCAGCAGCTATCTCTGTACCATGGAAATCAATAGCAACTGATGCCAAAATACGTCCAAAAGGTTCAGATTGTCCACGAATTTGATCTTGTTTAGGGTTTTGTTGTTAAATTCAGAGATGAAACTCTCCCTAAAGCAAGATGTCTGTCTTCATTGTTAACCTGAAGTCGAATAGCATCAATGTTGCGATAGGCAGTTCTGCGTGTGCTACAGTGGCCAAACACCTGCTGTAAGTGTGAGACGACCCTGAACTCTTCTCTTCTTGCAGGGTATCGAGCGGCTTAAGAATCAGAAGCCAACCTGGGAGAAGATCAGCGGCTGGGAAGGATTGAAGCTGGCATTCGGCAGTGCCTTCTCTGTGGGTTGGTTCAACCCTTTCTCAAACCTGAACTGCGAGGGGCCGGCGCCGGCTGAAGCGGCGGCAGCAGCTCCCGCCTCCGAAATACTGACCCAAGAAGAAATCGAGCAGTTTCTCGCTCGAGACGTTGCCGTCCAGATACATGAATAAGCAAAGCATCCTCTGCAATACCGGGAGAAGCTTTCAGGTGTTTGGGTTTTTTTAATAACTTCTCGTGCTGGAGATTTAAGGCGTTGTTTTTTATCGTACTTTCGGTGCATTGAAAAATTCAGGACTGTTTGTCTGGAAGCTGAGCACAGCACTAGCAGAAGCAATGCAAATCTCCAGAGAGAGCTTTATAAGTGAGGGGATTCATAAGCTCCTTTTCAAACCTGTTCCAGCTGCTTTATTGAGCTTTTCTTACATGGCCTTTAAGGACAGTTTATAATTGTCGGATAGATTGGTTCCAGTTCCCAGAAATGTGGAAGTCTGGTTAACTAGGGCGTCCGGTTAACCTTTTGTTCTTACAGCCTTTTGGAGGACTAAATGTGTGATGGCAAGATTAGCCCAGCTCTGAAAGTTTTTGTGAAAAACGCATCCTTTTTAGCCCATCTCATCATGTGGATGCTGCATGTGGGTTATGAAAGTTGCTGGGGTGCAGGTCTTAGCAGGGTTGGGATACAGGGCTATGGATGCAGCAGACGGATGAGCTTGCCCTGGGTGTAATTCCTGTGGGCTCTGAAATATCTCCCTCCAGGGGTAAATTTTTACCCTCTGTGCTTGTGGGACTGGCCAAGACTGGCAGTGGTGCCAGGCTGGCAGGAGCATTCACCTGTGGTGAGTGCAGCCAAGAACAGGCAAATGTTGGCCCTGCCACTGAACTTTTGCCCCGGTTTGTTTGCACATAAGATGTGTGGAGCAGGAGCTGCCTGGCCAATCCCTGCAGCCCAGAAAGCAGGCAAATTGTCTAGGCCGGGTACCAGGGCTATTTCTGCAGTGAGAGTGAGAGAGAGAGAGAGGAGCACCCTGCTGATGGAGGTACTGCCCTCTCTCCATTTGACTTGTCTAATTTGGATGTCTCTCTTTTTTTTCTATTCCTGATAGCTAGAGTTAGTTGAGAATGAATAGCGCCTCTTAATCTTACTGGGGTTTAACGTTGTCCTAACAGTCCGTGCCATTGCACAGGGCTTCCTTACTCTAATTTTGCAGCCAGCTCCTGGTGAGTGCTGTAGAAGGAACATGCATTTCTCAAAGAAGGCATCACTGCAGGTGGCAGTAGCTGCAGCAGAGTCAAGCAGAGGTGTTGCTAGGCCCTGCATTCAGATGCACTACAAACACTTGGCATCCTCCAGATGTCAGGGTAGTTTTAGTTTAGACTGTTTTTGAAGTGCTTGGGAATTTTCCCCTTCTGTCATATCCCTTAGCTTAATTGTCATTAGAGACGTGTTCCTGGTTTCCCTACCACAGAATATGCTTGATTTTATCTCCTCCTCCCCTGTAACATGGACCAAAGATAATTGCTTCCTCTCAAAAGTAAGAGAAAGGAGGTTTTGGGATGAAAGCATGGTATTGTGAAAGACCTATATGAAATTTTATTATTTATAGGAGTAATTCCTAATGGAATTTATGCAGGATTTTTTAATTTTTTTTTTTTTTTTTTTTTACCCCCAAAAAGCATCTTAGGATGTATTAATGGTGTGACATTCAGGGCTCCTGTGGATGGATGAGATTCTCTCCTGGACTTGTCCTCTGCCTTTTTCTGGCAAAGGTACTGGAAACAAACGGGGTGCCTTGACTGTTTAAGAACACAGCTTGTTCTTGCTAAAATCCAGGGCATATTTACAAAGAGTTGTCCCATCCCCTCTTCCCTCTGGATGTCTGTCCTCTTTGTCACTGAAAAATAGATCTAGAAAAAGTCGTTAGGAACTGTGTATTTATAACCTTTTGGGTAAAGGGAAGCATCCTGCCTTTGAGAGGCAATGAGGTACTTTCTCATGTCATTTAGACATCAGGTCTTTGCCCTGTGCAGCAGTGGGATACTGAGGAAAAAAGCTCTCCTACTTGTGCACCAGCCCACATTCCTCTCTGTCAGCATCACACAGGAAAGGGACGTCAGGGACATACATCTATAAGGGATTTCCTGCAGGGAGTAATGGGGATGTTGAAGGAGGAAGAATAAGAGTGCCCTTTTTAGCTCATGTTTTCTAATTTTGGCTTGCTGCTCTGCCTCTTCATCCAGTTAACATCCCTGCCTCTGGTGCTGTGTCTGCAGTGGGAATGGTGCCACAGGGAGAAACTAGTTAATGGCTGAAAATCACCTTGAGGCAGGTATATGGGAACATCAGCTTGGGAGAGATCCCCATGTGCTGCATTTCTCAGGACAGAGACGCCACCAACATGGCTTTGGGTAGGCATGGATGCAGGCAGCATATTTTCTTCTCCACTCTCAGACTTGGTTCACCTCATCATGAGAACTGGAGTCCTTCGCTTCTGTTTCCCACCTCTCATATTGTTCCTCAGGTACTGGCATTTCTGGGTTTGGGTTTCTTTTAATAGGTGTAAATGGAAAAACAGTTTCAAGGGGAGGGTGAGAGCCAGAACAGGCGTCTTTCCTCCTCAAATTACAGTTTGAGTGAGAGACAGGCACATGTCCCTGTGCCTTCTGCAGAGTATGGGCAGCCAGCCCAGCCTCAGCTCTGGTGCCCCCAGGACCTGGTGGGGTGATTTCTTATGTCCAGCAAATCAGTTCTGGTGTTTCTTGGCTGTCAGTCCCCCCTGTCCTCCTCTTCTTTCTCCACTCCCGAAGTCCCAGTACCCCTTGGTGTATCTCCTCTGTCTCAGTGTAGTGTGGCAACTGTCAGAAATCACAAAAGTCTTCAGAAGTTGGAAAAATCTGTTTTATCCACAGCTTTAGTATAAACCTCCTTCTCTAATGATTACGTGGTAGCGTGAGACCAAACATGATTTTCATGAAATTGAAACCAAACCTTCCATTTTCCTTTCCATCCCTCCATGCACTTCTTGCCCCTTGTTAAATTGTGCCTTCATCTTCAAGCCATGCTGCTATAGTCCCATCTGGGTTCTGGCTGGACCTTGCCAGGTCCCAGGGAAGGCTCTCCTGGAAACCAAGCTTGTGGTGGGGAGCTGGGGAGGATGCTGCCTCTGCGCTGCTCGGTGTGGGACATGGTGCGCTGACGATCCCATCACCTGCTCTGATGTGAGGTGTTAGTATGTGATGGACAGGGCCATGGCAAACGTGGAAAGTGTTCTTGTACTTACCTGGTGTCTTCTACAGCAGGTTTTCTATGCAAGTAAAGAATTTACATATCTTAAAAATATTTTTTTGCTATTTGTAACTCCTTTTTGTGCCTTCGGTTGCTATTGTACTTACTAAAGAACTAATACTTCATCTGCCAAGGACCACCACTGCTCCTCCCTACCCTGTGGACATGATGCACATGGACCCTGCACCCACTCTGGCTGCAGAGAAGAGCTCCCACTCCCTGCTGTGCCACAACAGGAGGTGGCTTCTTGGGGACCCAGTGCTGCTGTGGGGCACCGGAACGTCGTGGGCAGAGGGGCGGCAGGGGGCAGGGCAGCCTGACCCCCTTCTGTGGCCCAGCAGCCACCTCTGAAACACAAGAGAGGGGTTGAAACCTTCTTTTTTGCCTTTCTTTTGTCCTTTCTTTTTTTTTCTTCCTCCTCCCTTTTTATGGGGTGGCACATAATCAGATGTAGTCACCATTTCTTTTTCCCACTCTATGGCCTTAGTGCTTGAGCATTTGCCTTTTAAATAAACAAATAAATAAATAACCCCCTATGTTACTGTGTGACTTTATTTTCTCTTTACTCATGGAAATACTGGAAACCCCAGTGTCAGACTGCTGCTGGCCATGCTGTGGCAATGCTGTGGGGCAGAGCAATCCCTTGCTAAAGGTGGGCTCAGGAGCTGCTGGTATGTGCAGTGCAGTGGTGGGCTCCAGCTGTGCACAGCTGTTGTCTTCTATGTGACTGTGGCTGGAAGAGCTCCAGATGTACGCTGCCATCAAGGGTCTACCTGTAATCCAGCAGCATTCAGTGTGGAAAGGGAAGAATAGGGGCTGTAAATTTCTAGGGAAGCACTGGTAATGCAGCTGGAGATGGTACTTCTAAAAATGCCTGAAAACCCCCGGAAGAGCTGGCATAGGAAGAAACATGGAAAATGGTGTTTGGGGAGACTGTGGATTTGGAGCCATCCCAGTGCGGCGATATCACACAACGCAATCACACAGTCAGTTTTAACAATCTTTATTGAATCACAATTAACTGCAGTCAATGCAACTGTGCCCTTTAAGTCAGGCTAATTCCTTAGCATAATGGTATTTTTGCTCTTTACTTTGGAAGTTACTATCCAGCAATCAAGGAGGCAAGAAGTGCCCGAGACACCCAGCGATGCGACGCGTTTAAGCAAGGCCACTGTTTGCACCCCACCGAGGCACCGATCCTACTCGATGATGGTGATGGCCTTCTCTGTAGAGATCCCTTTGATCTGGTTTGAGGTCAGCTTGGCTACTATTTTCTTCTCTCCTAGTCTTGTCGGAGTGCATATTACTTCAGACTTCATGATCCTGCCAGGCATTATATCCCTAAGGACAAATTAAAAACAAATAATCTCAGCATGAGTAAGGGTTCTTACTTGCTGCTTTTGAATAATTTCACTTAAAGAAATAGGCAGGGGGTGTGTTTCCTGGGGGTGTTTCCCTTCTGTCGTGACCAAAGTGCAGCGAGTGGGGTGTGGCATGGTGGCACTGGCTGGTGGTCCCATTGATCCTAGGGACCTTCGCCAGAGTTAGTTCCCCTTACTGCTGAAACATTAAATTCAGCTCTGGAGGAAGCAGCTGTGTTCCCACTGACTGAGCAGCACATGGCATCCCACCAGGAGCGCAGGGAGAGCCCTCGTCACGCCCCAATGCCCTGAGTGTGCCAACCTCTGCGTGGGTCTTTCTGCTACGTGGACTGTGGCCAAACGTGGTGCAGTTTCAAACACAGCTGGCAAAGGGCCCTCTTACTCCAAATCCCCTAACCACTTCTCCAAGGGAAACTAAAGAAAAGAAACAAAGCAGAGTCCTGCTACGGTCATTTAATGGGCTTGTCTCCTTACCCCTGATCAAACTCTGTCATCTTAAATATGCCCAAGCCCTCCACCAGCAGCTTGCAGTTTTCCAGGGCCACGTTCAGCTTGTTCTTGAAGATGAAGGCACAGGTGAAGTCATTGTTCAGTTTGGCTACTTCTGGCATCTGGCAGAGGAAAGAGAGAAACAAACCCAAAGACCGGGGATCAGAGGGGTAATAAAGGTGCCAGAGCTGCTGCAGGTTTGCTCCTCACCACCAGCATGGTGTGGGACAACTCCTTCCACCCTCCCATCCTTTCCACCCTCCCATGGTACTGTGTTTTCCCAGCTGGTTTCTCTCTGATTTCCCAACATGTTTTTCCTTCAGAAAATGGGATTGAAGATGGGCTCTGTACAAACTATCCTCTTCCATTCCAGCAGCCACTTCCTTCCCATTTTAGATGGGGGCAATACAATTTTCATTTCATGTCTGCTTTCAACCTTCAAATACGGGTTGAATAGCCAAATAAAATGCTGAGGACTGAACATCCCAGGAGGCAGCTGTTCGGGATATCCCACCGTGAATGCCACACTGAGCAGGGCTCAGTTCCCCAGGAGCCTGGCTGGCACCTGCCTCACCTGGACAGTGATGGGGGGGTACTCAAATCTCATTGATGTCTCCTTGGTGAGTTTGTCATTTGTTTCCTTGACCTCAGCAATGGCAGTGACAAGGATGAGCACTTCATCGTCCAACGAGGCCAACGTCTTCATATACGCGTCAGGTGCTATTTTCAGAGGGATCTGCATTTCTGCAGGAGAGAAAACACGACTTGATGCTTCATCACGCGCTCAGGAATTGGGTGGCAGAGTCAGCTCTGGTGGCTGGTGTCCCAGGGTGTGGGAGGAGCCGTATTTCCTGAGACCATCCTGCTTTCCCTTCAGGGTGCAGCCCCTGTTGGGGGAAGCCCTGGCTGGGTGGGCAGTACCTGGCACCTTCAGCCCATGGGAGGGGTGGCTGAGTCCCAACCATCTCTGCCCAGATGAGCACTGGCTTGGGCTCACATCCAGCATCTCAGCAGCCCTCATCCCCAGCTGCCCCAGCACTCAGGAGGAGGCAGAGGAGCAGGAGGTTAGGTACATCTAAACCTGTGTCCCCTGGGGTTTCTCTGAGGCACTGCTTGCTATGGAATTGCTGGCTTTCCTCTCATTTCAGAGTTTATCTTTAATTGCCTGGACAAGCTTCCAGTGGCTCAGAAAAGCCCTGAAGTCAGCAGTGCTGGTGTCTGAGCACTGCTGTAGCTGCAAAGCTGCCGGGGTTCTTGGAAGAAAACCAAAAATGTCTGTCCTTTTCCCTAAATGTATGTATGTATGTACGTTTGTATGTAGCTACCTTTTGTGTCCTACCCTGCTGCATTTTGACAGCCACAGTATGTGTTAAGACACTCAGCACTCACCAACAGCAAACATTTATTTTTTTTTAAGAGTGACTCATACTTGGAATGAGCAAAGGGTTGTTAATTATTCATCACTTGTTAGACTCTTGTTTAGCAAATTTCAGTTACACTGCTGGGGATAAAAAATGCAACCCAGGCCACTCAAAGATACACAATGCACAGGAGCAAACAGCTCTTGGGATCAGCCAGGCAGGCAGTCAGGAGGCAGGAATTTGCTTGGGCAAAGAGTTCAGAAAATAACACTCACCAGCATCACCACCACCAAGATTAGAGTGGTAAACACAAGAAGAAAACAAGGCTGAAATTTCCAGCTATCTAAATCCTGTGAGGGATCTAATCCATCAAAGCCTGTGGTGACATCTTTGATGTTTACACAGTAAAGACAGAAGGGAGATGCTCCAGCTCACTTCACTCACACCATGGAAATCTCTGTCTGCCCACACTGATGTATTTCTAACCACCTCATTGAAACTGCAGCAGGGACATATTTTAGTCCCTGCTACAGAGTGATCCCAGTCTGTAACTGAGACTTCCAAGTGCAGTAACAAGGGACGGAGGTAACAGGCAGGGAATTTCTGCTCTTCACAAAGTACAGAGCCGTACACTGGTCTGTAGTGGAGTTATAACAAATCCCAGACTGCCACAGCAAACAGTACACAGAACACAGCAAGCTTTCAGGGCTTACCAGATTCGCCTTCAAGCGTGATGGTCTCCTTGATCGTTCCAAGGTTGGCCTGAACTTTTCCAGTATAGTACTGCAGCTGGCAAGAGCCAACAAGGTCAATGGTCCAGTTCCCAGGAGTAGAAGTCTTCACTGTGATGGCCAGTTCAAGGGGATTGCCAGGATGCAAGGCTTCCGTATTGGTTATCTCGAGGTGGAGCCCAGTCTTGGTGACTGGCTCACGGAGGACCACAGGGATGCCTATCATCCTACTATTTTCGCTCACAGTTGAAGCGTAGCCTGAACGAGGAACCATTCTCGCAGGACGTATGAAGCTGGAAGCTCTTTCCATGGACTTCCTTTCCTCTTTGGAGCCTGGATAAAGAAAAAATATAGTGATATCTGTTTTCCAAGTCTCCTCATGCAGAGTCATCTTCCCTTTTTTTATGCTTCTGTTGCTAAGCAGAGAGGATGGAGGATGTCAGGGCACCTCCAGCCTCTGCTCAGAGGACCTTCCCGTTTACACTGCCACCAAATCTAACTGTAGCATTTTGGACTACAAGAATTTCCTGAAAGAGACACTTCTGGAGGACAGATGCTCTTAAATTTTTCAGCCTGATATTTTTGTCCTCCTCATTGGAAAGTGTTTAATAATCTAAGACAACATGGCTGGATCTGATAACTGTCAGGAGGAAACACAGTATTTTTCATTTCCAATATAGTGTGGAGAAAGGAAAGACAAAAAGAAAAAGAAAAAATAAATAAAGCAAAGGTCAGTCTGATGACTAGGTTCATCACTCAGCCCGTTTCTTTCACTGCCTGCTAACTTGCTTGTCCCTAAAGAGCAGCCTACAGGTGTCACTGTGGGCATGAGGATGCCCAGGAAGAGTGCTGCCTTCCCGAGGGTCTCCACGCCTTACACCAGGTTTGCCGCTGCAGCTACTCTAGCAGTTTTCTCCTGAGACAGCACATGTTGAGGGTGACCTATGTGGTCAGGGGTCTCCTCTTTGGCACTACATCAGAGGATTGGGGCAGTCACCTTCAGGGTACTTGTACTGCAGGGTGATGTCTTCCCGCCTGTTCTGCCCCACGGCTTTTGTGCTGATGTTTTTGCCGATATCCTGGGTCTCCGCCATAACCTTGGTGAACTTATCCTTGCCGTTCACCTTCTTGACGATCCAATAGACTTGGTCAGCATTCACCTCTGCATACACAAACTTGCCATCGTAGGGCAAATACACATCTCCTTCTCGGACAGCCTTCACCGGGCACGGACCACACTGGAAAACACCTAGAAAGTGCATTCAATACCAGCTGATTTTCAAAAAGGAGCAGTGAATCCAATTTTTATTCCACTCTCAGACACACTCAAGCAGGAATCCCTGGCCATAGTAGTTGACACTTAGCAGTAAGTAGTCATCCAACTCAGTAGTGAACTGATTCATCTCACAGCTGCTTGGGCTTTTTTATAGATGGCCAAGATCTGGTAAGAGGTTTTATGTGTTTCCCCTCACTTACATAATTTTAAGGTTAGAAAGTCACAGCCTAGTTATGGAGCTAACTGAGTCCAGACCTCTGTGTTTGAACTCCTGGAGATATTCCACTTTCTGCACTGCCTGGAGGATTAATGTTTTTGGGTTTTTTTCTGCTTCCAAATTCCCTGAATCTGTGCAGGGAGGATAGTCACCAATTTTGGTGGTCACTCCTCCCATCTACCAATGAATAGGCTCATGACCTCCACGACTTAGGTGTTCTCTAACCTCTGAAATGACAGTCATGTCCCCATAGCATTCTGCAAAGTTGTTTTTCTGCCTGCCAAGAAATGCTGTTCCTCCCATGCTGGCCTGAGATGGCAGGAGTGATATCTCCTGCTTTAGGT
Organism: Lophotriccus pileatus; assembly: GCA_035583135.1. NCBI lineage: Eukaryota > Metazoa > Chordata > Aves > Passeriformes > Tyrannidae > Lophotriccus > Lophotriccus pileatus. The sequence goes on along the minus strand of JAWWES010000081.1, from coordinate 44,845,450 downwards.
TGTCACTGCCCCAGCGCGTGAAGATGTGCATGGAGAATACGTGCTTTGCTGAATGGGGAGCATGGCTTTCATACAAAATGTCCCTGCCTCCTTCAGGAGTTGCAGAAGAGCCTTTCTAGGCAAATCCTACCTTGACTTTGCTCCTGAGGGGTTGAATCAATCGCCTGCCAGCCATCAAACCCATCTGGCAGGTCTGTCCGCTTCATCCAGACATCGTTCCACACGTGGAAGTTCCTGCATGCATTTGGGTTGGAAAGAAAAGGAGTGAGCTGTTACAGCTTGAAGAGTCATGATCCCCTCCCTTAATCCTTTAGTAAGGGCAGATTTAATAGGTATTTGTGTGTAACCCTGTGAAACCCGAGGCTTTCTCTCTCTCCTGGGCAATAGGAGAAATTATCAAAGGAATTGCTGGGGGTGGGAAATGGGGCACTGCAAGGCAGCACAAGGGGTAAGAAGCATTAGCCCAATTTGACAGTACCAGACAGAGTCGAGAGACATCCAGTTCAGCTTTTCTCCTGATTCATTCAAGTAGATGTCAACTCTCAGGTTCTCCTCCGTATCATGTGCCGAGTTGAAGGTACTCACACAGCGGGATGGGACTCCCAAGCAACGCATGACTGCAGCATAGACCGACAAAACACAGGATAACAAAATCACTCAGGTTGGTGGGCACCTTTGGGGATCATCTCCTCTGACCCCTCTGCCCCACACAGGGTCTGCTAGAGGAGGTGCCCAGGACTGTGTCCTGATGGCTTTTGAGTATCTTCAAGGATGTAGATTCCATAACCTCTCTGGCCAACCCATGCCAGTGCTTGGTCACCCTCATGGTGAAAAAATCTACTTTCCCATGTTCAGACAGAACCTCCCACGTTTCAGGTTATGCCTATCACCTCTGGCCTTTTCACTGGGCATCAATTAGAAGAGCCTGTCTGTGACCCAGAGCCCAGACTAAGACCCCCAGAGCCCTCTCTTCTCCAGGCTGAGCAGCCCTGGCTTTCTCAGCCTCTCCTTGCATGACAGACCCTGCCACCTCCGCTGCTCAGAGGCGCAGTAATTTGGCTTACTAGCACAGCAATTAGGATGTTAGAGAAGGGAGACAGTTCACTGTTTACCCGTATTGAGGACTCCTGCGAAGACCCAACACTGGCCATAACTGATCGGCTTCTTTGTTTTGTAATATTTCTGCAAAATTGTGACGCTCCCGATCCAATCCATAGGGGCTGTCCCACCTCTGTAATTCCCTGACCAGTTCCCCAGCAGGACACCGCTGTCATCATTGGCATTAACCTGTGGCCGCACACACATGCAAAGGAGAAAAATAAAGGGATGAAGCTGAATGAGGCTTAAATCCCTGGGGTTTCTGCCCGCCCTGGGTCTTCCCATGTGTTCCACAGCCTTGTGGCACCCAGCAAGGCTGCTGGTGCTCTCTGGGGCCTCCCCTGCTTGGAAACCCTCTATCTGGTTATTTAGAGATGGCCCTGCTGCTCCAAGTAATCAAAATTAACCCAGCGCTCCAAGAAGGGTCTCACCACAGAGAGCAGCTACTGCAGCAAAACACAATCCTTGTGCTGACCCTGCCAACACAGCTGATGAGGAAGGACAACCACTGGGGCAGCTGCAAGCTTTGGAGATGGGAATGTATTGTATTTTGTCCACCTCTTCCCTCAATCCAAAACACCTCTGGTTCTTTCCTTGCATTTCAGGTGCTTCCTGAAATGGTGCTCATGGTCCCAGGGAAAGAAGAGCAAGTAAGAAGGAGGAGGGAGTGCTGGAAGGGCAAAACACCAAGACAGGCTTACCAAAGCAGACATGGCTCTGGACACATATGCAGGATCCCTTCTATTGGACAGACTGAGTTTGCTCTTCTCCAGTAGATACATGCAGGCATCCAAGACATATTCCTCAAACTGTTTTGGGGAGAAAATGGAGGCATTTTTATATGCTGCTTTAAAACAGAATTTGCTTGTCAGTGTAAAGCTAATACTTGGAGGAAACTGCCTGGCAAGCTCTAACTTCTAAACTTTCATTATGATATTAAATTTTCAAGGCTATGGGGCTTCCCAGAGCTGTTCTCTCCAAAGAAGGGCTAAAATGAAATCCCACCCTGGAAGACAAAAGCCTGCCTCATGTATCTTGCAAACATCGTTGGAACCTGACACAGTAATCTTCACTTCTGTGAGCACTACTGTCACCAACGTCATACACCTGCAACTCCGCAAATTAATCACAAGAGTAATGAAAATTTAAGACCACTACAAATATTCAGTCTATTGACATAGGTTCAAAATGAACCTTGGAAAAAAAGAAAGGTACGTAAATGCAGACGATTACAGCAAAGATTCCTAATTAGTAATTGGTGATAAGGCTCCCTGAGGTCCAATTCACAGAGATGTCAAACATCCGATCCAAAGAAGCTTGGCAGAACATCAATATCAATTCTCATTGCTTAACAGCAGAATAAATATTAGGATAGGAACAGCCCTATGGATGATGCCCTTTGGTCCCTTTTGTGTAAAGGCATCAGTGAGAGCACCTTTGTTGGGCTATCTGTATGCTGCAGCTTGAAATTGTAAACGTCTAAAATAAAAAAAAAAATTAAAACAAAAATAAAACCAGAAAACAGATTCCAACATCTTTTTGTGGGAATTATGTCGGGACAGGGTGCAGGATACTCCGTTTGGGTGCCTGCGTGTTTTCTACAGGATGCCAATAAATCTGCTCTGGCATCCACCTCTTATCTCTAACCCAAGCCAATTGGACATTCCACTCCTCTGGAGTTATCTCACAGGCAGTGTGAAGGAACACCCTTCCTGAGAGAGTGGGCGATTGTGTCCTGGACCCAGCCGTCAGTGAAGGCACCACTTGAAAGGTTGATAACCTCTGCCAGTATTTCTACCCTTTTTATTCCTGTTCATGATGCAACAGGTAAATAATCAGGCTTTTTTTCCCCTGTCAGCCCCTTGCATGGTTCATGAGCTGGTTACCAACAGCTACAGTTGCCTGAGAGCAGGAATTCCCTTAAGGGAATTTTTTCAACCACAACTCTGTACTGAGTTTCAATATCCTTTGCCAGGGATCACACGATCTGACTATAAATGGGCTATTAAACCCCATTCTCCAGCTGTGGGTGGGTTACTCTAACCAGCTGAGCCCTCCCAGTGAAGGTGGCAGGACCGTTCCAGCACTTTTTGCTACTCACAGGCTTAAACTATTTATAAGTCTGATTCACTGAAACAAATGCCGAAAGGGCAGATAAGGGCAAAATAGGACTGGCAAGACAGCTGTGTTTTACCTGCCCAAAATTCCAGGGCCTATCATATATGCTGTATGCAGACCCAACATAGATGTAGCCTGTGTCGTTGAGCACATACTCCTTTCTCTGTGCCTCATCGGCCATGAAGACGGCATCATCTGGAAAAAAAAGCCCTCAGAAGTTAGCTCGTTTGCACACATTATATGGAATTTCCCATGGAAAGCTAAACTGGGGGAATCAATGGTCTGCAATATTCACAGCAAAAAATCACCACGTAGCACTTACGTATTTTTGTTCCTATTGTGGAAGAATTTCCTATAAGATTAACCTTTATTTTCCCCCTATAGCTCTATTGCAACATGACCACTCTTTTATTATAGCAAAAAGCTTATTCCTGAACACTGTAGTGAATTAGGTAGACAGCAGAGAGAACTGGGAAACTGATTCCAACCAAGAACACGTGGGGTTTTTTTGTCTGGTTATTTTTTGTCTGAATTTTAAGCCCCCTCAGTCCTCTCAGTTAACCTTTGTGCTGGCTCAGGGAAACAGAGTGGGATGACAAAGAGGTGCAAACAGAGGTGACAGAGAGATGGCCCTCTATGTCCCATCACTGGAGAATGCCCAGCAAGGAGCTGGCTCATTGCCATTGCTCAGCTTCCCACTAGCTCCATGAAATTGCTGTTTATGGTGTTTTATGGGGAAAAACCAAAGTATGTAAGAAAGAGAGGGAAAATATGAAGAAAAGTTCTACCAAAGGACAGCCCCTGGCAGCAGTAATTATCACCCCCCAGCTGCAGGACCACTCACCTTCGCACCAGGGATTGAACAAAAGGTAGATGACACCATTTTCAGGCTTGTAAATGTTAGCCCCAGTCTTCACGTTCAAGGTGTATTTTCCCACGGAGGCATTGGGTGCGCTGGTGACAGACAGCAGGCACTGAGGAGGCAACAAGGAGAGATGGCATGAGGGACACTCCACCAGGGCTACAGGCACGGCACAAACATGGTGCCACAGGACCAGCATGAGTGGCAAAGCTGGTGGCCATGGAGGTCCATGCAGGGAGGGAGGGGAAGGCAGTGGGATGGGGCCAATCCTGCCTGTGCATGGGGGGAAAAAAGAATTGGGCAGGGCAAGACCGCTGCCCACCTAAAATTATAGAACTAAGGGAAAGCAGGACAGGGGTATGAGGATGATTTGCTCTGTAGCTTCTGGGGGGCTTGGCACTGGGCACTGAGCCCCTTGTCCACAGGTTCTACCTCTTTGCCGTTCTTCTTGACAACGGAGATTTTCCACCCATTGAAATCCTGCTCCTTCTCCGGTTTCAGTGACATCAGGCTCCCCCTGATTTTTGTTGGATTTTCACCTGGAAACAAATTCAAGACAATATATGGGAGGGTTGCACATGTCTGCAATGCCTGTGCAGTGCCAGGATCAGGCAGCTGGAGGCTCCCAGGGCTCTCCATCTTTGCCCGATGTCTGCAGAGGGGATCCCACTTACCGATGCTGAAATGCAGTGACAGCTTGTCGGCAGCCCTCAGCTCCCTGTTGAGGCTGACCAGCACCTTGAAGGGCTGCCCGCGCCGCACCACCAGGTTCTTGATGTTGTACCCATCTGTGTGGTGCTCACGGGTGTTCTGGCTCTTGAGAAAGTCAACCCCAGTGGCCTTCAGACCGGTCCCTGGAAAGACTTTGGCAGAAAAGGAGAGAGGGGAAAAAAAACAGAGATTGATGGTAATTGCTCAGTGAAGGTTTCTTATTATTATTGCAGCCTTGTGAGTTATCAAACCATCTAGAGAGTCCAGTGATCCAGCACAAGGAATCACATTGAGTATCACCATAACTAATGGATTATCAAATAATAATTAACAGTAGCTTTTATTGCTTCTCACTCACACACTCAGTCACAGGGAGCACACTCAGTCAAGCAGGGAGTAAACCAAATGTGCCAAAATTCAGCTCCTCTCAATTGTTGAGATCCCAAATATCTCTGGGATGCCAAGGGCCTGGGAAATGGGACTCTTCTGGACACTGAAGCTGATTCTTTATATTTCCCCCTCAAAAATTAGTCCCAAGTAATATCACAACAGTCATCACTCAACCTCTTATGGAAATCTGCACATGTGAATATTTGCAAGGTTCGTTTTCTTTTGTTTTCCATGGACTGGGTTTCTTCTACAACCTGAGGAACCAAAGGAAAGTTGGAAGCTAGCTGTGCTGCAGATGTGCTGCCTGCCTAGTGGAATGTTAAATGTGGCAAAGCGCTATAAATTATAGCATAGTATAATAATGTATAATATATTTAATATAACATCAAATATTAAAAAATATATTAATATTCTTTACTGTGAGGGTGATGAGGCTCTGGAACAGGTTGCCCAGAGAAGTTGTGGATGCCCCATCCCTGTAAGTGTTCAAGGTCAGGTTGGAGGGACTCTGAGGAACCTGGACTATTGAAAGGTGTCCCTGTCCATGGTAAGAGGGTTGGAACTAGATGATCTTTTAGGTCACTTCCAACCCAAGCCATTCTATGATTCTACTGTAATATAAAATAACTAGTATAAACCAATATAAAGTAATATAAATACCCAGAGGTCAGCCTCAGACACCCTGGGCAGTGCAGGAGGGAAGCAGACTCATGCTGCAGCAGTTCAGGGTCAAAGACTAGGAGGTCAAGGCAGGAGGCTGTTCCTACACCAGGTGGATTGCTGCAGCACACTCACCACAGGGCACTGCACCTCCTCGTGATAACTGGTGCTTTTCCCATTTGACTTCAGCACAGATTTGGGCTCCAGCAAGAATCCCTTGCAAGTGCCTCGTTCCCATTCGTTCTCAACAGAGCAGCTGGTTTTGTAAGACGTAACATTTAAAATCACTGTCTCCTCAGCTGCCCTTTACTCCTGCAACTCTGGACAGGAGCAGGGCTGGGAAAAGCCTCAGCAACTCTGTGCCCAGCAGCTCATGGCCCAGGGCTGTGGCGTAGGAGTGGAGCTCTGAGAGGCACAACCCAGTGATACACTTGAGCAAAGAGAAAGCCATCAGCTTTCAGTGGTGATGGGAATTTGGGGGTCACTGCATCAGGCTTTGGCAGGCTGCCCTGGTATGACAGGGAAAGCCAGAGCATGCCGGAATGTGGCTGAGCTGTATTTCTTTGGGAGCATTTTACCTGTCTTGGACCTGCCCATTAAATATCCTCAAAAGATAAATTCCGTGTGAACAGTAGGGAGTAACAATACCTCATAAGCACTTGTCTCATGAGTGATTCAGATGAAGACATGGGAGAGGCAAAAACGGCTTACGGTAACTTAGAAGTTAGCAAGTCAAAGGCATAATGGCTGAAGGGATTAATTCACCGAATGTCTTGACAGATTTGCATGATACCAGGCAACCATGCTAACTTGAGTATCAACAAGAGCCATCCCTAACACCGAAGAGCCTGACATCTGCTGGTATCTGCTGTGGCATGAGAGATGCCACATGCAGGGCTGGACCCAGAGCAGGCTGAAATCGATGTCACACTTCCTACTGTGACCTGTGCTGGGCAGCAACTGCAGCCTTGAGTAAACTGAACTGACCAGATTACTGCCTCCGTGTATTTCTTCTTAGTAACCATATAAACCATATTTATCTTAATTACATTACAGATATCAGTGCCACTGCAAATAGACTTAAAATTGACCAGCACCTTTTGTTAACTGATACAGTTTTCAAGTGCTTTTTGTTTACTTGCTGAATGCCAGCTGCCGACCTCGGGCTGGTATTTTGCGCAATGGGGTGTGCGAGCATTTATGTCAAAAAATTTCAGCTGGAACTAGCTGCATAATCCTCTTGGGGATGAAGAGGAAGTGCATCTCTCTTAGCATTAAGAAATCTCCAAACACTAAAGCTGCTCAACCTTGTTCTTTATGGAAACCTGGTGCTGTGCTGGGAAGATACCAGAAAACAGCTGCGGTGACGAGAGAGGGCTATGAAGAGATGTGGGATTTGAATGCATAGGATGGTTGTGGGAAAGGACTCTGGGGAATCCATCCTTCCAGCACATCTTAACTCAGGAATTGCATTTCCATCCCCTGTTTCTGGACATCACCAATGTTGATGATGCACAAAGAAAATCTGCAGACAACAGCTGCCTTGGAATATGGCCCGACAGTGCTGTGCAGTGCCAAAGACCTGTCTCCACTCAGCACTGCCCATCAATTGCACTGCACCTACTCCTGTGCAAACACACCCGTGATACCCTGTGATCCGACTGGCACAGTGTCCTGTGCCAAGGAATGCCTCAGAGCGAGCCAGTGGCGCACCCATCACCACATCCGAGGGGGCTTGGCCGCAGCCTGTCTTCCCTGGGCAACCCACAAACGGCTGCTTTCAGCTTCCTGCTCTGCTCCCTGGCCAGGGCACGGAGCTGGGCACCCACAAACCCCAGTCCAGCTGCCTGCAGGCACCTCCATTTGCCAACACGGAAATTAATGATTTACAGCAGAGCTGAACATGCCAAGAACGCGCCTGCTCACGGGATGGAGGCTGGAGCTGCAAGAGGCAGTCCTGTCTGCGCTCGCTCCTGGGGCAGTCCAGAAGCAAACCCAAACCCCAAATGCTGTCAGATTTTTTTTTTTTTTTAATGGAAGAAATTTCAAGGCAGTATTTTTATCTCCTAGTTCAATGATTTCTCACTTGCTTACAGAGCTTGTTCCTACACTGACCCCTTGGGTCCCATTGCATTTCCACCTGCCTGGAGAAAGGTTCAGAGCTTCCAGAGCACAGTGATCAACCAGTACAAAATTGGGAACATGAGGACTTGGCACTGGTAAGGATCTGGGACAGATGATGAGGTGATGGGTTTAAAAAGAAATATTAATAAGTAGCAGAACATTTACAGTAGGCATGGTTTCAGTGGGAACAAGGGCTGCTCAGAAGGACAGGAGAGAAGTGGGATGAGAAGTGCAGTTTTTCAGGAAAGAACAAAATTTGAATGCCCGCATTAACTCCCGATCTTTGCCCAGCCTCCAGGTAAACATTCTCCCATCCCAGAGATGTGAGATCACATCTCTGGGATGCTGCTGTCCAAGACTTCCTGAAAATTTCAGCTCATACACAAAATGCAGAGGTGTGAAACTGTGGGGCTCAGAGCAGTGTCAGGACAACCTTCCCCTCCTGAAGGCTGTGGAGCCATGCTCCCAACTCTGCTGCAGGTACTACCCAGCCTGCATGTGCAGCTGCTCAGCTACATCCCAAATCCCAGGGATTTTGGACACCCTGGCATTGGGCTGGCCAGTGGTGGTGGTTCAGCAGCTAAACAGGAGCGACTCAGGCACCTTTCTAGGTAGGTGCAGGATCTCCTGAGAACAGGCTGGCAGGACAGCCATGGGATGGAGCTCAAGCCCAAATAAATCCTCTTTTCAGTTATTTTAAAACTTCTGTCAGATGCTATCAGCTGTCACTAAAGAGCAATAATCTGCATGATTAAGTAGCCTGAAACAAGAGAAATTCTTTTAACCTTGACATGGAACAAGTTTAAAAGACTTGCATTTCTTTCCCATCACTGACAGAACCAGATGCCTAGAGGTTGATGAAAAGTGATGAAAAATGGGTTGCAGTATTTAGTTGGTTTACCAATTTGTCCAAACCAGAATTTGCACAGCCAGAGTGAACTGATCCCCCATAAGCAGTGGTGACACCAAAACTCCTTTCCCCAAGGTGTCACCCATGGCAATCAGAGGGGTGAGAATCTTTGGAGCTGCCATCCTCCTTGCATTAGACTTGCCAAACCACACATCTAACATATCATATCACGCACTAAAAACTCACCAGCAAAGCTGCTCATGGTTGTTGTCAGAGTTTCTACCCGAGATGCCTGCGATGCCAGCAGCTTCCAAGCTCCTGAGTAGTCTCTGCCACTTGCTTCTGACTGAGGAGAAGGAAGACAGGCTGCCCTTTTTATCTGTGTCTTGCTCTGAGGTGTCAGCAGGTCCACTGCCAAGGGGTGGTGTTTAGAGAAAGGAAGTTCCCGTGGAAAAAAAAAATGACTACAACTCCCTCTGCACATAGTCAGACTCTGAAAAACAGCGAAACTTAAATCCCGACTCACATGGAAGGTGATTTGCACAATCAGATGACAATTGGACAGACCCTTCACTGACAAACAGTAAAATCATGGGCTAGATGAGTAACAAGAATTCACCTATGCCCTAATATATCCAGGTCACTAGGACTGCAGCTCCAAGATTAACTTTACAAGGAAGCCCACAAACATTTAATCCTTAGGAAAACAGAGTTACCCATTAGCACCAGTCTAACTTTCTCTGAAATTAATGAGATTTTTGTCATCACATTTGGGACAGAAGTTCTTGAAGCTGTGGGCTAAAATCCAGAATTTACACATATGGGTTTGAAAGCCCAAGGATCCTGGCACTGGCCCCCTCCCCATGGGTTGAGGTGGATCTCAAGGGAGATAATCCAGTGGGAGCACTGAGTGGGAAAGAGTTAAAACAGGCTATGTCCAGGAGGAGAAAGAAATGTGATGGAACAGGAGCTGTTTGCTGGCTGCTCTTTGCTGACACTGATACCAAAGACAGGTCTCTGCCCTGGAGGTAGTTGGACCCCACATGCCCCACTGCCACCATGGTCCTTGGGGTGACTGAGGATGGAGAAATGACTCTACCCCACGGAGAGGAGAGCTGATGGTATACAGGCCAACAGCGACATGGGCACAATGAGAGGGCAATGAGACACAAACATGTCCCCAGATACCTAGAAATGTAGAGGTGGTTCAGCTGTGGGAGCAGCCCCAGCCCCCTGATGCCTCCATTCCTGGCAGCAGCCCACGGTCCAGCAAGGTAGGATTCCATCAGCAATGTAGGATGTCCCTAAACATGATCTACCCGTGGAAGCCTTCAAAGGCACCGACTTTTCTCCATCAATTCAGGTCACTCAGTATTTCCTTTAGGAGGACTGTTTCCTTTGGTGCAAGCTAGGAGCTGAGTTAGCAGATGCCACCCTTCGAGCATGTCACTGCTTGCTGGCGAGTGTGTGTTGGGTGTCCTTACCTGAGAGCATGACTAGCGCATCGCAGGGCACCGAGGGTTCAGCACACATCTATAATCTCGCAGGACATCTGCGAGAACATCTGAAACACCGACGTTCTTAGTAGATGGAGCATCACTCACCATTCAGCATCAGACAATGTGCTGGCAACTACATATTTCACTACTGACAAAAACACTGCAACCCCGATTTACCTTTCAGCGTTGCTTTTACTCGGCACTTCCTTCCTCCTGGAGGGTGAAAGACATTTTTGTTTAGAAGCAGTGTGGGATGAAGTAAAGTATATGTGGAATGTCAGTACAATAACATAACCAATAATGCATGTAATCTGAACATTTATGATGTGTCTTACTGGTTTCCACTGAATTGCAGGAACAGAGTAATCCATTTCCTCTGAAGTCACGGACAGTACCTTCCTAATCCAGTCTCAACCTGTTTTATATATCATTCTATGCTTGGTTGGAGGCATCTTAAATTGTGTTGACACAATAGTCCTGCAGCAAAACCCACAGATTTTTGCAAACAAGAACAAATTGATGTCAGTAACATTTTGCTCCCGAAGAAAATTTTATTGGATGAAGCGTGAGCAGGAGAGGCAGGACATGTTATTCACCAGGGACAGTCAGACTTCAGTCCTATGGGGTTTTGCAAAAGACTGATTTCAACACAGTGCATGTTCTGATACTCACTTTGAACCTCAGAGTTCAAGGAAAGACTGTGGAAGTTACGTGGGTGTGGGTTCTGCCCTGCCATGAACCTACTCCATCTTGGAAGGTGGCTGATATTTTTTTTTGTTTTTATCAGCAGACTAACACCTACCTTTCAGTTCTCCTTTCACTTTGTGCAGCTGCTGGTCTTGCCTTTATCTCTGCCATTATCTTTTTCTATGCACTAGTAGTATCTCAATTCAACAAAACTAAACTTGGCATATGGTACTGCACTCTTACACGACCTTCTGCCCTTGGCTCGTACAAGCTTGCCCTGCCAGGAAAAGCCATTGAACTCTAATACTCTCCAAGACAGTTGTTGGCAAGGTCCAAGAAAAGGAATTTCAACTTAAACTACAGGAACGTTTTTGAAAGACATGGTTTCAACTTCTTTGATGTTGTCTTTGCTGGTCAGAGGGCTGGCTGTGGTTCAACACTGTGGCTTTTTTCTTCCTCCTTGGTGAAGCAATAAAAAATAACCACCCCTTATTAATTTCTTTCTTAATTTTTTTTTCTCACAAAAAGAAGCTGTAAGCTAATCACTTCAATCTGTCTCATAAAAGTACACTCTTACTTAACAGAAGTAGGAGATTTTTTTATTTTTCGTGGGCAATCTTCCTATTACCAGCAACTTCAGCAACTGACTTCCCAGCTTGCAAAATCAGGCAACAGAGGCGAACAGCCTTATCTGCATCTGTCTGTTGCAAGGTCACCTTATTAGCTGAAATAAGAAGGTAATGAAAAGGAAAACAAATAAAATAGAATTCCCCAGTGGCTGCTCCCCTATTTACAAGCTTGCCCTTTGTCTCAGGTTTTGTTTATTTTGTGTATCAAAAATGACAAAACAAGTCAAACTTCCAGAGCATGACCACAGGTATTGATGCCAAGTAGGAAAGACATAAGTGCAGCCCAATACTGAGCTTTACATTTTTATGCATTTGCAACCCCCTGTCCAGTTATGGAGAAGTTGCCTTTTACAATAGCAACGTATGGGCTTACATTTTTTCTAAACATCAAGTTGCTTCTGTTTTGTCAGGGTTGTTTGTTTTTTTTTTCCCCAATGTCCAGTCAGAGTAGCGCTCAAAATAAAACACAGATCAAAAGCACCACAGTTTTCCTTTTTGGCACTCTGGAAAGGTGAACTCATCCTTCCAGCCTCTCCATGGAGTTGCTCTGAGGGGTCAGAGAGTGAGCAGTGCATCTGGCAAGGTACACACAGATACAGCCCCTGTCTGAGTCCTGAAGGGCACCATGGTGAGAAGATGTCTTCCACTGAACACAACAGGACTGCTCCCACATGTATCACTTAGTATGTGTTGAGTCCTCCCTGAATCACAACCTAGGGAATGATAAGTAATAAGAAGTCTTGGCAGAATAAAAAGAATAAAAAAAGCACAGATGGAGAACAGCTGAGGATCTGGTCCATCTCTTTTGAGCTAAGTGCTACGTTGGTCCTTCTCTCATAATTTCATTAAGCCTGTATCTCAGTCTTTAGGAATGTCCTAGTATCAGGACACATCACACCTACCTAATGATCCTGACATGCCAGTGCTGCTGTTACTCTGAAAGGAGCATATATTTGATCACTTCTCACTCACGTACACCAACCATGGGCCATGATGGTGGCCTGGGCCTGCGGGGCATCCCGTGTACCCAGCAGGCAGATTCTCTTCTAATCTGACATGAGCCAACTTGTGGCAGGCATTCGGACGTCAGGGGTTGATGCAAGATGGCCAAGCCCAGATCTTAACTGATTCCAAGTCATCTGGCCCCAGCTACCTGGTAATGAGTTTCTCACAGGCAAATACCAGAGAAGTGATTGATGCCATTATAATTATTACGGAAATTCCACTGTTTCATGGAATTATAAAATCAGAGAATACCCTGAGTTGCAGGGGCCCCACAAGGGCCATAAAAGTCCAACTCCTTCCTTCTCACTGCACACTGAAAGAGGGCTTTTGGACCTAAAGTTAAGGGTATAGGTGACTGGCTTTGGGCATTTACCTACAGAAGGAATGAAAACCATATCACTCTGTGCCCAACCCAGCGCCACCCAAGGACTCTGCTCCTGAAGAAGGTAAAGACAGAGATCAAACAGAGACCATAACTACACATATATCAAATGTAGGCTTAGGGCTACTCAAGCAAAATGCTCTTGTGTAGTGCCTTCTGTGCCCTGAAAGAGAAATCCTGGCAGCATGACAGAAAATTGAGGTTTTAGGCCACTGAAAAAATACAGAGCCACCTTAAGAGCAAGTCAACATGCTGTGATGTTAAAATATTTTTTTAATGGTTATTTTTCAAGATCCCTTCCCTGGCTGAAATGCAAAAGGAAGAATTGTAATATCAGTCCAGATATATGAAGCAACGATGCTGAACTTGGAATTACAGTGCTATGGCTGCTTGACCCTCAACTCTAGTTCAGCTGTTGCTCTGGAAACACTGAAATATCTGAAACACACTGAAATGTACTTGTCTATTTCAAAAAGTGGTAGTACCATCTACTGCGCCCCACTTACTGCCACTCCTCCAGCCCTTCCCTCTCACTGATACAAGTATGCTCCAATGCAGAGACATTATGTATTAATCAAAAATGACTCAGGATAAGGTACTTCTGCTTCTCACACAAACCTTCAGAATTTTGCAAGAAATTACAAAAAAAAAAATCTCCATCATGTCACTTTTTCCAGAGAACAGCTCTTTTAAAAATAGAATTGCTCCCTTTTTGAACCTGAGGACCCGGTCAGCCTCTGGTGTTTCCTGCGGGCAGAAGTTCCTCGTCTGAATGACACACTGCAGGAAGAGGAAGCTCCTCTGGCTTTGAAGCTGCTGCTTGCTGGCTTCCCTCATGGCCCTCATCCTTGTGGCAGAGCAGACAATTGACAGCTACCCCAGCTTACTTTCTCCACATAACTCACGGTCTTCTCAGCCCCTGTTACAAACCACCACCGCCTCTTTTTCACGCTGAACAGCCCTAGCCTGCTAACTCGCTACTCACACCTTTGTCCCACTCCATCAAGAGACCCGAGATAGGGAGAAGGACCTCCCTCACCATGCCATCCCGTAAACCACAGTGTGTGTTTGGAAAGGGCCCAGCGGGGTGGGTGCAGTTACTCCAGGGCTGTATCCACCCTACTGCCACTGACCCATGAACTTGCTTGCATGTATGACCACACTGAGTGATTGCAGTGTGAACACACAGCCACAGCCTACACCTAAAGCAAACAATATGAAAAGGCACAAGGAAAAATTAAGCAAAAGAGGGCTGCAAAAAATAAATGGTAAGGGCAAGGAAATCAACAGCACAAATATTGAACCAGGGATAAATTAGTTTATCCATGTATTAAAAACAGCTCCAGCGAACAAGGAAAATACTGACAGAATACCTTCCCACCCACAGGATATGTGTTTGGTTGCAAATGTCTAAGTGAGAAAACAGAAACTTGCATTCCAGTGTCTTCGAGTAACATTTCTTTCTGCAGGGGTGGTGTAACAGCTTCTCCCACCTGTCTGTGTGGGTGTGTATGTCTATATACACCTGGATGTACACAGTCTACAGACTGGATTACATTATGTCATGCCACATTCCCACCAGACAGCACTGTGACCGAAATTGTCATGTGGTGGGAAGGGAGAACCTTCACAGACCAAGATTTGCAGGAAGGAGCTGATCCTAACACAGTGCTGGAGATCGGCTCACGCACTGTACTGGAGCAGACCCAAAGCATAGCGGGTGCAAAGGTTTTGGCCCACCCTTGGACATGATGCTGTCATGGGTCTCCTTGGTATGATGGGACTGACTGAGGGCAGGGATCTGTGAATATTTTTCCTGAAAAGCAACCAAACTGGCATACTCCCAGCCGTGCCTTGCCACAGCATCCGGGTTGTTCTTCATAGCAGGTCATGGTGCTCTCACCTTAGTGGACCCTAACCCTAACCCTAATTCTAACTCTAACCCTAACCCTAACTCTAACCCTAACCCTAACCCCTAACCCTAAAACCAGTGTTTTCTAGGAAGCACTTTCATGCAGCACTGCTTCCTGGCAGAATCATGCTTGCGAGTTGCCTAACTCTGAAGCGTCTTGAAGGGAACGAGTCATCCAAAGTATCTCCTCTCTAGATGAGGAAACAGTCGACTGGCAGCGGAAGATGTGGCATTTGTAACACCTCATCCTTCCCTGGGGCACTGCTCATTTCTCCCTAAGTGTTGCCTTAACTTACTGAAAGCAATTCCGATCGAATCCCTGCCTGATGTTCAGACATTGCACACTGCAGGTCACAGGGCTAAGCGGAGTTGTCCGACTCTTGACCTCTCCCTGCAAAACCAGAGATGCTCTGCACATGTCAGGGGAGGGCCTGAGCTGCTCACACAGCCAAGCCCCAGCCCTGACTCCCACTGGCAGGATGAAACCACAGCTTACAGTGACCTTTGAGAAAAGTGAGACTGAGCAACAGGTTCAAAATGTATTTGTCTCTTCCAAAAACTTACTACCACTCTTTCCAGCCCTTACCTCTCACTTATTTTCATTGCCATGGATTTATCCCTGCAGTGGTGCAGTGGAGCCTCTGTGTCGTGCAAGACCCGTGCAGGGCTGAGCAGGGTGTGCATCATCTCCCTGAAGCAAAATGGGAGCGGGAGGCCCCACCCAGGGCCTCCCCAGGCTTTAACCCAGAACCAGCAATTCCTCAGGACTTCAAGGGTGTGAAGGGAACTTCTTAGGAAGTTTTGGCAATTAGTACAGCCACTCACAGATACCTTTCCTTAAACCTCAAGGAAAAACTGAAACATCTAAAAGGGTTATTAAACAGTCAGGAACTAAAAAATTTTCTGGGAGAGTGAACTGCTTGTCTGGTTCGCTGCTCCATGAGGCAAACACTGTCCTGTGTATGCCAAGTGCTGCTACTGGACATGGGGGACTGTGGTAGTACGGGATGGAGTACCACATGGTCCAGGTTTCCCTCAGCCACCCCGTGCTGGGATGCTGCAGCTGGTCAGCACTGCCCTGTCCTGGAAGCCATCGCTAGCCCTGCACCCACATGGGTGTCCCCTTGCCAGGCAAAGGTTCAAATTCCCCAAAGCCCTTCACTATCACAGCTGAGTACAGTGGGGTCCTTCTCCTTTGATAAATTTGTTTTTAGGCTATGAATGCATATGCAAGTGTCCACTATGGTTTCTGTGGTTAGACAACAAGCCTCTGGTGACCTAGGTCTGTATGGTGTCTCAAGGAGGCACAGCAGGATTTAATGGGAACTGATAAACATGGAGGCAGAAGGGCAAACCAGTTTCCATTATAGAGGGTGTTGATCATGAACTCAGTCCCTGGGTCACAGGAAATCTGACTCTCTGCCCAAATGCAAGGGTCACCAACACCAGATTGGGTCAGTTGAGGTCTTTGTCTAGCTGAGCCTTGAAAACCTCTGTGGGTAGAGACTCTACTGCCTTTGTGGGCAACTCACATTCTAGCGACATTTTTTCCTCTGATGGCCATCTTAAAAGTTGCAAGACAGAACCTGTGCCTGCTGCCTCTTTTTGTACTGCCCACTTCTATGTTGCCCCTGTAACTTCTTTCCAAGCTCAAGTCAGCTGCTAAGAGGATCAGCCTGAGCCTCCTTGTCTCCAACCTGCCTAAATCCCTCAGCCTCTCCTTGCAGTCTCCTGCCATCTCGGTATCCTTGAGCCAGACCAGTTTCCTACACCCCTCTTAAATTTGGGGGTCCAGGGCTGGAAAAAACAGCTACTGACTATGTCAGGGCCCTGAGGGCACCACTGAGACTGGCTTCCCCTGCCCAACCCCAGGGCTTCCCCCTCCACCCTGCTGATGGCCTAGGATCCCATTTCAGATTTTACAAGCAAGTCATTGGCCTTTGTTTTTTGGTGTTAAAGTATCTAGAAACAGGCTTGCCTTAGAAAGGGTGCTGAAACACCCAGCCTAACAACCACCTGAAGGTTTTGCTTTACCGTCTAAAATATTTTATTCCTTCCTCAGTAATGCATTTTCAGGAATGCTACCTTCTTCAATCCTTTTCATTAAAAAGTTACATGGTACAATGCCCCACACACTCAGTTTTTAAGGGCAAAGTCCTGGTTCTCCTGGGAAAGCTTTTGTCACTGACCTGAACTCACTCGGGACTTTTCTCTGAGACCAAGTGAGCTGCAAGCACCACGACACTCGCCGTAAGTGAGCGCCCCCGCTGCGCGACTTCCCCCCGGCAAATCTCGGATCCCCAAAATGAAGGTTTGCTACTGCTTCTCTGTAAAAGGCTAGCAGGGCATCTGACACGCCAAACTCATCGGGATTAGTAGCCATTTATTCCTAACTTTGTGGTTTTCCTATGCCAGACACAGTCAGAGCCACTGTGCCACTCTTCCAGTGTGTTGCATCACCAGGACTTCCTTCTTCAAAAACACCCCACTGCTTGCAAGACCGTGGAATTGTGTGTGCGTGCGTGTGCGAGACAGTCTTGCAATGTGATCAGTAACTGAGGCTTCTGAAGGGTCAACGCAGGGCACTGAACCAAATTCCTTGGAAATCTTAACTGTACCAAACTCGGCAGAGCAATTTATCTATGTTATTTATTGCATCTACTTTTACTGCTTATCACCCGGGCAAACATACCATCCTTCAAGTTATTTCAATATATGCTGTGACTGAGATGCTGTACAAACTTTCCAAGTTTCAGTGAATTCTTGACAATGACATCAGGGACATTTTAAAAGTTTTTATGCATATTTCCTTATCTAATCAGTCAAATTATGCTTTAAGGTTCAACTGAAATGATTATTTCATTGGGCTTTGTTCCTTGTAAAGCTATACAAAGTACTATTTACTTTAGAATACAATACTCTTGGACTTTGTTTATACAATAGATTTTTAAAACACTTCCCACCGTTAATTCAAGAACACTTACTTCGGTCTTCATGAGAGTCATTGTGAGCCTTCCTGTTAACCATGCACCTGCTCCTTCGACTGTTTAAAGAATGACATGGTATAATAGCCCTGCTTGAGGAAAATATGACGAACAAGATGCTGAAAGATTAGGATTGTGTTCAAGAATGAGGGAAAGGTGTAAAAAGACTCATTACAGCCTGCACTTGTGAGATCAGAGAATCACAGAATGGTTTGGGTTGGCAGATCATCTAGCTCCAACCCCCACTGCCACGGGCAGGGACGTCTCCCACTAGACCAGGTTGCTCAGAGCTCCATCCAACCAGGCCTTGAACACTGCCAGGGATGCGGCACCCACAATTTCTCTGGGCAACCTGTTCCAGTGCCTCACCATGCTCACAGAAAATTTTTTCTGTGTATCTAACCTAAATTTACACTCTTTCAATTTGTACTCATTACTCCTTGTCCTATCACTACAGTTCCTGATGAAGAGTCCCTCTCCAGCTTCCCTGTAGGCCCCCTTCAGACACTGGAAGGTTGCTATGAGGTCTCCACACAACCTCCTCCAGGCTGAACAGCCCCAGCTCTCTCAGCCTGTCTTGATGGGAGGGGGGGTGCTCCAGCCCTCATATCAACTTTGTGGCCCTCCTCTGGACTTGCTCCAACAGTTCCATGTCCTTTGGTGGGGTTCTCAGAGCTGGATGCAGTACTTCAGGTGGGGTCTCACAAGAGCAGAATAGAGGTGGCAAATCACCTCCTTTGCCCTGCTGGCCACGCTGCTTTTGAAGCAGCCCAGGACTCCGTCAGCTTTCTGGGCTGTGAGTTACACTGCCAGCTCATCTTGAGCTTTTCCTCAACCATTAAACCCAAGTCCTTCTCCAGCAGGCTGCTCTTAATCACTTCTCTGCCAAATTTGCAGGTATGCCCGAGATCAAATACATGTCTCCCCAGTTCATATAGAAAAGTGTGTAACATTTTGCACAAGCCCAGGCAGACAATGTTAGTTGCTTTACCCCTGTCCACCAATGCTATATATAGAGCATGGCAAACAGAAATGTATTTTTGTGAGATGTGCAAACAGAAGTGTATTTTGCTGGAATTTGAGTGGAAACACGCACCCGAGATTCTCCTCTAAAAATACAAAGTGTGCAAGAACTCCATGCAAGCACACTACTGGAGCTCTCACATAAGGGTAACCCACCTTTTGCCCTGGTAAACCAACGTCTTACAGTTGGCCATGATCTTCAGCCACCTTAAAAAGTCCCCCACATCTGAACCACTGACTTGTCAAACCTAGCTCACTAACCAGTCTCATATAGCCTTTTTTTTGTGTGTGTGGTCTAAAATATCTGTAAATAATAAATTTCAGCCTCAGCTTTGGACAGTGTTTTATTTTGAAAATGCCAGTGCTCCATTTTGAGATGACTTCCAGATGCATTTTGGATGATCACACACAAACTGTTTACCGGAAGCACGCCGCTTTGACACGCAGTGATTGCAGCCTTCCTTGCAGCCCTGGTCCCTCTGGCAGACGTGGGTCAAGCCCTGTGTACATAGTGGAGGGAGATTCTGCCATAAAATGCACCGTCCTCGGCAAGCTTTTCTTCCCATGGGAACTGGAGGAAAACTTGCGTCTGTTCCCACCTTCAAATATTTACTTATGACAGAATTTACAGCCCTAGTTTACGTTAATCTGTCCTAAATTGAGGATCACCAAGTAAAGCGCTGCCCACACCTCCTGCACATGATCAAACATCTCCTAAACCTTGATCTCTAACAATGATGGTAATAAAGAAATGTCAGTTTTGAGATATGTTAAAAAGCTTTCCAAATGGTTTGTTACAAAGTGGGGGTCCAGCCAAATTAACCAGAGAGTCTGGTCCTTCTAATGCCATTTGCATGAAGGCAGCCGTGGCTTACAGCTGGCTGAGAGCTAATAACAAGGGTAAATAAATCAGACTTCATTGACTTTCCATTGTGTATGAAGACCTAAGGAGGCCTAATGTACTTTGAAATGCAGAGTTCCTGGCTGTCATGTCTGCAGACCTATGAGGGACTGTGTCAAGTCACAGCTTCCCAGGCGGCTGGATGTGTCCCACTCTATCACAGCTGCTACCCAAAGAGGTGAAGACCCATGTTGGTAAGAAGGAAAGGCACTCAGAGCACTTTGCCCTCTCCCCCACCACATTTGCCTCTCCCCTCTTCGAGGAGAAGACTTAGGAGCACACAAACCTAAAAGGCAAAGGCATTGCCACTCTTGGGACATGGCTGCCAGATGTGGTGAGCTAGGATGGTCTCCTGAAGCAGTGGGCTTGGAGCAAACAGCTCTTGACCTTTTCTGGGGACTTTCCTTCTTTCTGATATGAAGAAGAAAAAGGCATGAACCCAACTCCAATGGCATTTCCATCCACAAGTCTATTTTATGCTCCTGCTTGACACAGCAGATCTGCCAGTCATGACAGACCTGACAGGTTCCGATATGGAGGCTCACAGAAACATGTCCTTAGGTTTTCTGCACACGCCACAACTATGACTCACTTTCTGTGGTTACAAGAAGACAGAGACAACCTAGCAAGCCCAGAGCAAACAAGTGATATGCCTGAAACGTATGAATGATGCATACATTTACAGGCATAATTATATTTCTCAATTAGGATTCCAACTACAGAATTTCCAAGAAAAAAAAAAAAAAATGTGGGCAGGGGAATGGAGCCGATATCTTACAAATGATGATTCATGACACATTCACCATACTGATACCTGAACACAACAGATTTAGCAGGTATCTGGATACCAGGGATTTGGGTGATCACATTGCATGAATAGGAATCAGCACCATCCAGAGGTGTAAAAACCCATTGTTTGAGAAAATTAATTTTACCAAGCGTTAAAGCAATTGTCAACTTCAGTGAGATGGGGGATGTGTTGACCGTGGACAGTCCTATGAAAACAGCTGACTCTTCACATGCTGTTGCATTGTACCAAAATTAGTTTGACCTACACACAGCAGGATCAAACCCCAGTCCTGGTTAAGGGTTTAAAGGAAAGAGCAGCAACCTTATAGTGAGTAATGTGTCAGGAATGGGTAACTGAGTATTAAAGGTGTCAGATACAAATGGCAAATTAAAAGGTGTGTGTGAATGATATAGGAAGCTGAAGGAATTACTGAAAGGCTCCACAGCATTACAGGCAGCACCAGACATGGAGCCATTTCAAGAGACAGACAGGAAAGTCAGCAACAGCAGAACAGAAATATCAGCTGCCTTCAGCATCTACTTCTGATTGCGATTCTATTTTGGGATAGATAATTTTACGGAAAAGTACTAATGCACAGGCACCTTCCACAGCCACTGTGTTTACTTTCAGCCTTCCCTCCACTGGGAAAGCTCCACAGCCGCAGGGTGTGAAGAGGAGGAGCAGCTGATAAGCCTCTGGCCCTGATTTTCACAATACTGACTCAGAGTAGATCAGCTCCCTTGGAGGCTGTCACTGCCACCACACCACTGCCAACCTGCCGGGAAAGTTGCAACCAACGTGACTTTGCAAGTCAGCAGGTCAGCAGGTGAGCAGGGGTTAGCAGGTCCTGTGTTCAGGTCGACGTGTCCAGAGGTCGGTGGGGACAGGCTGGAGAGGGGCAGCACGGCACCGTGCCCCCTCCAGCAGCTCTCACTCCTCCTTCTCCGCCGGGACCTGCACCAGCTGGGGCGCGGCTGTGTGCAGCAGCACGAGCCCGCAGAGCGTCATGGAGAGGCCGACCCACCACAGAGGCGACCACGTCTCCCCGAAGAGCAGTTTGCCCAGGACTGCCTGAAGGAAAAAAGAGACATAAAGCTTTGCTGGGCTGAGCTGCTCCAAAGCCTCCTGCACTGCCAGAGCTGTGAGGACTTCTACTGGGAGAGATGGCCCTGGGGAAAAAACGTGCTTGAGGAAACTCATGCTGGGACAACCAACAGAAACGGCTGCTGCGGGTGATGCTGGAAATGACTGACTCTACCATCCAGCCTGGAAGTGCAGCTATATTGTGGTCCCAAAGCAGGACTTTGGCAGATGTATGTGTGCTTTCCTGCCTTCCCATCACTTCTCAGGAGCCAAATCTCCTGTTGACTGGAGATTATTGGACACCACCATGAGCCGTCTGCCAGTTGGAGCATAGATACAAGGTGGGCTGCTGCCAAAAATGAAAAGCAAGCAGAAAAAACATGCAGGTCAAAGACCCTTTCGCTGTTACTAGCAGCAGTGCATCTTCACACCCAGCTAGGGTGACTCTGGCTTGTCACAGGTGAGGTGTTGCAAAGGAAAAGCAAACCAGAGCAAAGCAAAGCTCCTGGCTCTGGCTCTCACTGGCAGTTATTAAAGTTCAGCTGTACAGCCGCTGCGAGGCACCACGCTGGGCAGCAGTGCTCCTCCTCCTGCACCATCCAGAAAAGTTCCACCGCTTCTGCCATGAACAACTATCAGGGCAGCTGAGGCCTGATGCAATCATTTCATGTCTGCCTGTAACCCTCCCTTTGTGTCCACTGATGCTGGTTCTGCTGGGAGATGAGCTAAGACCAGTGGCATCCAGTGGGAGCACTCTCACATCGCTGTGCTCCTCAGGCTTCAGTGGCTGGGGAAGGGATCTACTCACCGAAGAGATGAAGTTGGAGGCTGTTGTTGTCACAGAGGCAGCAGCCGAGGAGGAAGAGAGTCGCAAGGCTTTTGCAAAGACTGTCCACATCACTGCATTGCAAGCAAACACCAAGCCAACACAGCTGACACGAAGCAGCACTGGCAGCTGTAGGACAAAAGTGAAAAGCCTGTGTATTTTCACCTCACTAACTCATGGGCACTTTGGAGCCAAACCCAACGGCGCGGGCTTTTGAAGCTGAATTACACTGCTGTTACAGGAAGGTGAATATATAACTCACAGAAGGAAACAGAAGTGAGGAAACAGCCCTGGACAGAGTGTGAGCCTGGTGTGTCCCACTGTGTGTTCAGCCTCAGACTAACAGGCTAGAAGGTGCTAGGACAACATGGGGCAGCTGCTATGCCAGAAGCCAAATTTCAGAACACTCCCCAGCTCGTGATGTGGTGGACACGAAATGCAGGGATATGCCCTTTACTCATCACTATATATATACAGATGTATAAAAAAGGGTGAAATTCAGAACTGACAGGAGAAATACCAAAGATGTAAATCGCTGTGTGGTGACCCAACCGTTGTGAATTTGGACTGAAACCCCAGAGGTCCCAAAGCACTGGTCCTCACCAGCTCCAAGGACCTGGCCTGCATTACTGCTGCAGTGAGGGCAGAGCAGAGTTCTCTGTGAGGAAAGAGAGAGCTGAGGGGCTTCATGCCTTACCTTGCACACTCCCTGGAGAGCAGATTTACTGAGCGGTCTCTGCTCCAGCATTTGCAGCAACAAAACCATCTCTGAATTCAAGGGCTGTCAAGGCCAATTAGGTCCTCAAGAAAGACCTCCCTCCTTAGACAATCTGACCAGACATGTAACAGCCTCAGTTTGAAAAAAGGACACAGTTGTGCCTAAAAACTCCTCACCATTCACATACTCCCTTGCTCCCTCCTAGTTTAAGGTGTCAAGGCCATCTCCCAGCCCCTGGATTATCACGTAGTTGACATGAAGACACCAAGGGAGATCACAGGCAGAACACGACTCTCACAAAAGCACAGGGAGCACACAAGGGCAAGGGAAAGCAAATCTTTGTCTAAGCCCATAGTAATCACAGCTTCATGGCCTGTCACCTTTCAGTCCGTGGAGGGACTCATCTTGAAGAAGATGGAAATGTAGGTGTGAAGTCACCAAAAAACACAGCTAAAAGGTGGTACCTGTCCCATGGGAATGGCTGCATTGCAGCCCCCTACCAACTGCTCAAATCAATGGGGGCCACCAACTGTGTTCTGCTCCTCAGAAGAAAAAATTATGTACTGTAAGCAGACAGGGATTTCTGAAGCAAGCGATGTTGCAAGCACAAAGTTAAAAGACTGCAAAGCAAATCCCTGCTCGATGGCTGGTGCAAGCTCTCTGAGGCTAACCCCATTCCAGCAAGCCATGGTGCAGATGTGTGGTCTCATTTTGCCCCACCTGTGGCAAAGGTCTCCAACTTGAACAAGGCAACAGTAAAAATCCAGTATGACTCCCACCAGTGAAGCATTTTGCTTTCCTACCGCCACCCTGCCCAACCCTGTAGGGAGGGATAAGAGGGACAACCATTCCCAGATACTACCACTCCTCTGAGGATGAAAACTTCTCTCATGTTATGGCTCTCCATGGGATGGGGTTTGCCTCCCAATTTCACCCTCTGCCTCTATGACCAGTTTTACCTTCAGTAGTGTGGTTATGTACATCCACACATGGCAGTTATGTACATCCACACACCTCTAGTGGGTAGGCGGATATGGGAGTAAAGAGATGAGAGGGTAAAACAATTCTCCGTGTTTCATCTAAATTCAGTGTATTTCCATAGTCCAGGGGTTGGATTAGAGACCTCCACAGGTCTTGCCTGACTGGAATTAGTCTGTGAGACTATCAGTGGTGAAACAAAGCTGGCTCCCATCATCACAGCAACTATGCTATGTTCAAAAGTTACCTTGAACCCACAGGTTTTTATTCTGATCTTCTACTGCAGAGCCAGGGAAATGAACTGCCGTATGCTCTGCAGGTGGCACATGCCCAGACTGAAGGTTTACTAGAGAAAGGTCAAGTCCCTCTGCACCTTGGGCAGTGGAGTGGTCATCACAATGGCATGCAGACAGAGAGATAGAAACATCCCCACATGTTTCCTTCCCCACAAGGAAGGAGGGAGATATAAATTCCTCCCCAGCTAAAGACTCAGCTGAGCCACCCCAGTGAGTCAAGGATTACTGTTCTGATTGCTTTTCTAAGCACAGATTAATTTCAGTGTACATTTCAGATAATCCAGAATCACTCCTCAAGTGGAAGAAGTAATTTTAGATGAAGACTGTCAGGGGAGCGGAGAAAGCAAAGTAAAACTTTTGTTCAAGTAAAATAACCCCTCCTGGTCAGTTTGCTCTCACGCTTGGCCATCTCAACACATCCTTCTGGCCAGGAAATCTCTCTTTGTGCTGCTGTTGAGTATCCTGCTACCCTACATCATAAGCTCTTAAAAGCATCAGTGCACTTTTAACATTTCCTGGCACATTCCATGCTGCACAACTGATGGCTGCTCTTATACTTACTTCGAGATTTCTGTAGCTCTTCCTTGAACGCAAAACTCCTCTTGTGCCTGCCCTGCAGAAATGCCTTTGCAGTAAGCATGCAGGATTCAAAGGGAGCCTCTGAAACCACTGAAGTGTCTGTAGTCCTGCACAATTTAAGCCACTAGGAAGATTATGGCATCTACATAAACCCTGGTTAGTTTTACAGCTAAACTCATTAACTTAATTGTCACCTAGAATGGACCTGAAAACTGAAGGAACCAATTTAGCCAGAAAAAAGAAAGAGTCACAGAATCATAGCATGGTTGAGGTTGAAAGGGACTTCTGAAGTTTACCTGGTCCAACCACATCACTCTTAGAGCATGCTGTCCTGCTCCATGTGTCCAGACAGTGTTTGAATATCTCCAAGGATGGAGACTCCACCACATCCCTGGGCAACCTGTGCCAATGCCTGGTCACCCTCACAGGGAAAAAGTGTTTTTAGATGTTCAGAGCAAACTGCCTGTGTTTCAGGGTGTGCCCATCACCTCTAGTCCTTTCACTGAGCATCACTGAAAAGCGCCTGGCTCCATCCTCTGTGCGCCCTCCCTCCCCGCAGGCATTTATCCCCCCTGAGCCTCCTCTTCTCCAGGATGAACAGTCCCAGCTCTCTCAGCCTCTCCTCATGAAAGAGATGCTCTGGTCTCTCCATCATCTTTATGGCCCTTTGCTGGACTCTTTCCAGTAGCTCCATCTATTTTTTTGCACTGGAGAGCTCTGAACTGGACTCAAAACTCCAAGTGTGGCATCATTAGGGCTGAGTAGAGGTACGGGATCTTCTCCCTTGACCTGCTGGCAACATTCCACGTCAATGACATGACACTTTGTCATGATACTTAAAAAAAAAAGCATGACCCCCACCCCCCCAAACAAAGACGCAATATTTTTTATAAATTTCATCAGAGAAAAATACTGAGAAAAGATGCTGTCAACATTTTCAGTAATTCTATGCCCTGGTATTCTGTCAGCGCAGAGCACAATTTGGGGATTTTTTTTCTGGGGGGGTGGAGGGTTGGAAAGAGTATCAGGATTTAAATTTTTTGATTCTCCTTTCCGCCACTCCTTCTGATCTATCAGAAAAGATCAACAGGATTCACAGGTATCAAATTTTTGCCTTTTTAATCCTCTCTAATAATCATATAGATCGATTTTCTTTTTTTTCCTGGTTCAAGGTTGCATTTTTTCAGCTCTAGTTTCAACTCCAAAGGTACATTTGCCATATCAGTAGCAAACTATACCTAAATTAATCTCCCCAGTGTGCTTTTAGGAGATGTGTACGCTGCCTACCTCAGCATCCCTCCACTCACACACAACCTCGTGTACCTCCCCACCTCTGCTGTGCCTGTGCCAGAGTTCACTCCTGTAGGTAAGGACACTGCTGCTGAGGTGAAAGGACAGCAGTCCCACGTAACCTCAAACACAAGCAGGTTTGAGAAACACAACCGAGATAAAGATCACCACACGAGGATCAGCTGAGCAGCACAGAGGAAATCAAGGGCTCCACCTACTCTGGTAAGGACTGAGCGGAGAGAGCAAGATAGAGTAATGTTATTAGCAAAAGAGTGGACTAAGAACAAGCGTTTAATACTAAAGAGTACTGACATCCTGCTTCTAAAGTAACACTGACGTAGAACCACTGCAAATGCAGGGCTGGGTTTGGTCTGGGGCATTCCCGCACTACGCTTGTTGTCTTTACCTCTCAGCAGCCTCGCTTCCCTCTCCCTGTTTACGTCGACACCGCGCATTAGTCAGCCCTCCAAGGCTGGGCTCCCCCAGGAGGTGACTCAGCGCTCCGCTCTCCGAGACCGCCCCCGCTTTCCCTACAAATCCCGGGCAGCCCCTGGGAGCGCAGGGGGAAGAACCGGCGGGCTCCCGCCAGCGCGGCCGCGACGCCCAGAGCCGCCTGCGGGCCGGCCGCACGGGCACCCACGGCACCCGGCACCGCCTCCCCTCTTCCTTACCGGGCCGCCGGCCGCCTCCCCGCCCGGCCCCAGCGCCAGCTTCGCCGCGGCCGCCGCCGCCGCCCCGAGCAGCCCGGCGGCCGCCGCCACCGCCCCGCCGCCCGCCCGCATGGCCCTCACGGCCCGCACGCCGGGCCCGCTCGGCCGCCTCAGAGGCGCGGCCGCCGCAGCGCCGCCCCGAGCACGGGCGGGCCCGCTCCGAGACACCCGGGGACGGCAGAGAAAAATACACGTGTGCGATGTTCGTTTATATAAAAGGCTTTATTTGAACGCACAGAAAAGGAGGGAGGAGGAGGACAACGCAGGTCCTACCGTAGCTACATACAACGCAGAAATAAGGGCAGAAACCGCCTACATGGAAATAATCCAGAAACAGACAGGGAGGGGACATTTGTAAACCTAGAACACGGCAGTAACAAATAAAGCACGCAGGGGACAACAGGTGTGTTGTCCTTGATGTACCGCTCTAGGTCTCATCTGAACTAGACTGTCTACGGGGAAAAGAACCCCAAACCCTACCGCATTTAAGGTCAGCTTTTTACTTCTGTACGTTACATCAGAGCTCAAGTGGGAACTTGAACTTAGGCAACTTTAAAAGGCATAGATAAGCTGGTAGAAATTCTTCTTCCTCTCAGCCAAATCATGTAGAAACTCACTCGGTCTATCCTGCCCTTTATCAGACACATCTTCCACTTTGTTCCGTTTTGCCCCAGCACTTGTGGGCAGAACAAATACTGTATGAAGTAGCCAAAAACTAGAATGATAGGCTGACTGGCAGTAAAAAAAAAAAAAGCCTGTTTGATACTGCTATATAAATCAACATTTTGTGCTCCACTAATAAACGTTTCATGTATCTGCAATCAATCTTAAGTGCAGTTAACTGCTGCTGTACTCCTGAAATGTTCTGCATACTTTCACAGCTTCTTTCATAACATTAACTTGTTTGATAAGAAAATGGTTACAAAATACTTAGAATTTTCTGCAATTCTAATATAGAAGTCTACTATAAAGTCTATAATAGGGGAAAAAGGGTTGAAAAGCATTTTAATTTCACATAGAGAAAGAACAGAAAGGCAAAATATATTTATAGTGCTATTTACAAGTCTGTTACTAAATTCACATTTATGCTTCATTGAACAAAGTTCAGTATGAAAATTATTTTTAAGCAACCCAGTAAAGTCACTCTATGTTTAACTAAAGAAATAATTACAAAGAATTTGTGCTTTTAAAATTTTGGCTCTGGTGGAAAATGTAGCACTTCAGAAGAGGTAGGAACCTGAATGAATAAAAGCACAAAAGGAAACAAAGATCCAGGTGTGTTCCCAGTGAGAAAGCTTTTCCTTGGCAAGGTACAAAAGTTCCAAGGAAGTATCTTCCAGCATCCATACAAATTCAGTTTTGGAAAGTGAAAATTACAGAAAGGTGTTAATATGTCATTGGAAGCTGCCCACATAGCTGGTATAACATTCTTCACTACGAGTTATTACCAGCAAAAAAAAAAAAAAAAAATCTATGAAGTAAAATACTTGATTATTCCAGGACCACAGCAAAAGTCAAGTCTGACAGATGGCTTTTGCTTATTCTGTACACTTCAGAAATATGGCTTTGAGTTTTATTTGTGTCATTACATCTGATCATAATGTCTACAAATATCACATTTTTTTGATTCTTTCAAAAAAGCAATTTCAATGCGTAGTTTTTCAGTCTCCTGTAAAACAGAAAAAAGCGCGTGAGTATATTAAAGAAATTACCCTCACATCTTTTATATTTCTAAATAAGCGGTATCTGTATTTGTTCAAGTGTTTTATACGCTATACACTTGGGGAAATAAAACAGGGTGATCCTTGTCTGGGGCCTGTGAGGAGACGGACCAGCTGTGACTTACTCAACTGCACAAAAAATATTCCTCTCCAACAGAAGAGCAAGAATTTTAGTTTTCATTCTCAAAGCTTAGCTCTCTTCTATGTCAGGCCATTACTTCATCTGTATTCTACTCTGCAGCTTACCTCAGTAAGTTTAGCGTTATCTTTCTTCAGTTTCACAAGATACTGAATCTTCTGGTTTAGGTTTTGATGACCAAGTAATTTCCCGTTCTCCTCAGCAAGAGAATCAACTTGCTTCCTCAGCAATTCTATTTCCTGTAATTAATATAAATACATTGTGTACCTGTTAGCAGTAGCCTCTCCTTCTCTTTTCAGAAGAAATAGCTTCTTAGAGCTACAAACATACTAACATTTAAGTTTGTTGTAATATATGATGCAAGAGTTGGTTCATTCAGGAAATACGTATTTGTCTTATGTCTCCTTAGATACTATGTTAGATCCTTCTGAAGGTCAAAAAAGAGCACTAATTTATTTGTATCATGAATTGCAACACTGTTTTCTGTACCCAGACTTCCACTAGTGCAGAGAATAATATTATAAATACAGCAAAACTGTAAGACCTCCACCTCTCCTGAATAAAATTTACTGTGAAGACAAAAAATGGTTATACATGTGTAACCTTTTCAATTCTGTCTCTTTCTTCATATGCTTCTTCCAGTTTTGATCTGATTACTTCTTTCTCATTAAATGCTTTGAGCTCCAAAGTTCTTGTTCGCTGTAGCTCCAGAGTCATTTGACGACAGGCAGTCTCTTGGACTCTGAGGATATTTTTTGTCTCTTCTAATCTGCCAATATAAAAGAAGCATTAAAAACTTTAAAACCAATATAAATGGCATATAAGTGAATTACTAAGTCAGTCTTGGACATGGAGGGAGGCTCCTTTAAAAGTGTCTTTCTGAGAAAATATATTTTTCTTAGAACTTAGTGTTAAGGGAAGGAAAAATTTCATTCTGTTTCACAGCTCTTCTGTTTGATACTATCAACTAGGCAGTATTTTGTAATGCTCTTCTCTTTGGTAACTGTGCTTTTTGGGAACTGTTTGCAATTCAGGATACACAACTTCACTGAGGAGAAAGCAGAAACAGAAGCTTCACCTACAAGGACACTTTGAATTAATCCACCAAGGGAATGCAAATTTTCCAGCTAAATTCAGCCACTCTTCAAGTTTCTCCTAAATTGCTTGTCTGTCTGTGACTTTTCCCTCAGTGGTCTTGTTGTTCAGAAACATCTCTGAGCAGCTCCGATGGCCTGAGCTTGTTTGGCCTGGTAAAAGGACCACCATTTAATGGCCCGCCTTCGCGAACGAAGAGCCGGGGAAGGTCCTTACCCGCATATGCAGATAAGGCCTTCGAGCCTGCGC
>JAWWES010000081.1:44786410-44815041 GCA_035583135.1 Lophotriccus pileatus | reverse complement strand
GCCTTAAGGGCTAACGAGCTCCATCTGCCCGGGGAGCTCCCTGACCAGGAATCGAACCCGCGGTCTCAAGGGTACCAACCCTGCATCTTAACCACTAGGCCACCGGGGGCTCCCGGACCACCATTTAGGATAGAATTAAAACATTTTCAGCAGACAAGGTGACTGTAAGGCTCACAGAATATTAAACTCTGCCATCAAACTTCAGAGCCTGTCTACTGATCATATGAACTTTAGTAATTTTCCAAGTCTATTCAAATATTGTATAAATTAAATTATTTTTGTCATCAGTTTTATTTTACTGAAGCCTGGTGTTTAAGACCTACTCTGAGAAAACAGTATTCATTTGGTACATTTGTCAAGACATTTTCTTAATGAGGAAAGAATATTTTCCTTCTTTGTGCATTATTTGTTTGTATGAGACCTTGTAGCACTGTTATAAAGCGTATTTCAGAGACCAGACAGGTATGAAAACACAATGCATCAAATAGCCAAATAATCCCTAATTGCCAGACTAGGGTTTCTGGAAAATTAAATGAAAGTTACTTTTGAAATGGCCATGTTCATAAAAATTATCTTCCTCCTTAAAAGACATTACTTACATAGGAAGCATTCCATTAAATGTAAATAACTCAAGTATTACAAGATTCAGCCACTATGAAGCCCGAAGAATACAGATTAGGAAAAGAATAGCAGGACCAACATTTTCAAACTAATGTTTATCTATTAATTCAGTATTTTCCTTCTTTTCTACTATCAGTCCAACGTGCAAAACATTTCAATTTGGAGGACTATTTGCACAATTGTGCAAACACAATCTAGGAGTCCTCTAATAGTAAAAAAATTTCATTATTCAAGATGAACTGCAAAAATTTAAACAAATAGCATAAAAAAAAGATTATATTTAAAATAATAAAACATTCACAATACTAATAAAGAAATGAACAGTATTTCAATTCAATTTGAAAGGGAATGTGCTTAGAATTCATTGCGTGTATAAAACTTTAACACATAAATAACTTTAAACAACTAAAACATCCCTTCCAATTCAAGTTTTTATGGTTTTGCCTATTTTGGAGTATTGTCCTGATATAATGCTATCCTTTTCAGTAAATGTAGTAATAGGTGCTTCTACCACCTACTGATGAGAAAGAGTAAGAACTCAATGTGTCTTGCAGAAGTATAAACATTTCCAAATTATGTCTTTTATAAATTCAGATATTGGACTTCTAGTGCTTAAATATAGCTTTGTTGGGACTTCTAATGCTTAAATATAGCTTTTTTTGTCATTAATTAGTTTAATACAAGTTTCCAGTTCAAGGAACAGTATTTAGACTTACTCTGCTTTGATTTTCAGCATTTCCTCCACCGCTTTATTCTGTAAAAGTTTAAAAGCATTAGATACAGTCAGAATGTTTAACATACAGATATATATTTAAAATTATTTATCACTTAATTGATGCTGTGTATCTCATTCCAGATCCTGCCAAAGTCATCCTACTGCTCCATAGCTCACATCTCTAATATTCACTCTAAGTTCATCTCTTTGCTATATGCAGGTATTTCCCATTTCATGCCAGCACAAATGACCCACAGCGTATCTCTCTGCCCACTCACATACAGCAAAGCTCTAACAGGGGGTTCTTCTGCCTGGGAGATCCATGGCAACCTCCTCTGGGACATTAACTTCCCTTTCACACAGACCTGACATTAGCAAGTGACACAAACTTCACTTTCCAACCCTGTGGAGATGAGTCAGATTTAGCAATCTGAATCTGTTTTGGCTTCTTGTGTAATCTGACACCCAGTTCACTGGTGTCAGGCCGAGATAGAAACCCTAAGAGCTAAGTGTCAGGCTGTGCCTATTAGAAGTCACTAGAAATCAGTGTTTGTTTCACTGCTGTGAAATAGAAGAAAACAGGTTAATACTTCACAGCAGGTCAACAGCAACTGACGTGAGAACGATAATGTACCTTGGCAAGTCGCTCCTCAGCAATCTCCTCCTCTTTCTCTTTGAGGTGCTGAACATCAGGATGTTTCTGATCACTAGGAAATTCAAGAATGAGGAAAGTTTCTCATACACAGAAGAAACCAGTTGTAAAAACATCTTATCCAGATTAAACCAGTAAATAGGTGTAGTTGTTTTCACACGTGTTCATACTCAAAATACTGAACACATCATGAAACAACTCTGGAAGGGTTTCTATATTCTTCTGTATTCCACGAACACCATATTTCCTTTTGTGAGAGCATGGAGAAACTAATGTTTTCATTAAAACAATTACAAATGTAATAGCAATGCAACAGTTTGTTAGACAGCTTTGTGATTAAGGTAAACATATTATTAGTCGGTGATGTTCAGGTGTATGTTGACTGCAGAAAGCAACGCCTTCCTATAAGATGCCTTGGCAAGACCACTGAGCAGTTAAGAAAGTAAAAGATTCTTTTATTTAGAAGGCTTCAATACTTTTGATTAACATGACACTGAATGGAAGTAAGTAAACACCATACAATAAAAATAACCCACAAAGCAACATACCAGTGGAACCACTTTATCCTTGTAGTGGGCCATGAGGAAAGAACTTGATTGGTTAGGAGTTTTATAACTGCATCAAATTGTAATAAACACGCTATTTTCAGTAACTTAAAATCTTTGTGAACAGATCAGGTGGGATACTGAATGATGATGTCGTTTCTAAGGCCTTCTGCTTCATTTGCAACAGACATTTGAAAGTGTGTTGTTTTTCTACAATTCCCATTTCAATTCACAAGAATGGTTATGTTGCCATGGAACACTGGATTCTGTGGCTTTGTTTTTCACACAGTTTATGGAATAGGTTTCCTGGACCCAATATTTCCACAGAAAAGCATTACTTTTATATTCCCTGTATTCCTGACTCGGACCTTGGGATATAATTTGCATATGCATTAAAAATTCCCTGCTCCTGTTAGTTGATAGGAGTTATGGTTTGAATAGACCAAAGGCTAATGCTATATTGGAGGCTTTAAAAGTTCATTTATGTCTATGTTAAAACTTATGTTGAATTCATTTGGACATTTGCTATCTACTGAATCCATAACCACACAAGTGATATGGCAATATATAATACATAATAATATGTATATAATATATATACAATTATTTTACATTCTATTTCCATTTCCTTTATGAAATTGTATTGCATTAGAGAATTTGTGATTTAAGGGCAATAAAGTCTACAAGCCAGTAAACAGTTTCCATAGAAAAGTCTGAGTCAATCTCCACATACACAAACAACATGTAAGACTGTATTTCAAACAAACAGTGTATATTTTATCTTGCTTAATTATTTCAAGTTAAGATAGATTGTTTGTGTTTTATTTAACTTTACCTGTTCTTGCTTGGTCTCTGAGCTTCTACAAGGCTCTGTAAACTCCTGTTGTTTTCCACCAATATCTGCATTTCCAGACGCAAGTTCTCCAACTCATTTAATTGTTCCTAAGCAAGGAAAAAGAAAGAAGTTTGAAACATTTCATTTGAAGACCAAATTGCAATTCCTGTTTACATTTCCAGTTGAACATGTTTCTGAGTAAACTAGAAGACAAACCTATTTATCAGAAAACAAGCACAGTTCTCTGGCAAATGCCTGCATTACCCTTCCGTTTATAGTTGCATTAAAAACTTGATTTAAAATAAGTGAGAACAGTTTCAGCAGTGAAACCGATGTTAGCATTTGACATTCATGAACTCGAAAAAACTCAGTTCTTGGGAAAATGAGATATATTGACTTTTCAAGCCAGTTGTCACCTTTTGAGCCTAGGGAAAAAGAGGAGCAAAACCTGCTTTCCTGCTTTAATGGACACACTACCAAGCAGAGCTCATTCAGAATCTAAACTACGTATTTTGTCTTATTTTAATCTGTAGAAATTAACTCATAGTACCTTCAGCCTTAGAATTTCATCATTTTTAGCTCTTCGTTCTTCATTCAGTTCATGTACAAGGTGCTCCAGATTTATTGCAGAAGCCCTACGATCAGCTATTTCTTGCTCATGAGTTTCCAAGAGCTTTGCCAAATTCACATCAAAATTAGGGGGAGTTTTTGGACACTGTCAAGTTAAAAGAAACAAACCAGACAAACTATTAGTAAAGAACTGTTTGCCCTATGTATTGGTTACATGTTTTAATAATACTTCATTGGAGACATATATTAATAAATTCCTGGCAGACAAGTCATCAATAATACAATTAAGTTACAAACTATGTGACTGGGAATTGATCATTCTTGATACACTGTAATTTCTGGTCCCAGCCTGAAGCCACGCTATGAAGTCTGTAGTCATTTTTCATGTGTTTTAACAGGCTTTATAACGAACATGTTTCTCTCACAAATGCCATACCTGAGGAAATGTTACTAAAGATGAGTCCACAAAGCAATCTATTTGCTTCATTTTTAGTTCATACTCATTCTTCCTGTTCTCCAGTTCCTCTGTCATTTTGTCCAACTAATAGAAACACCAGTAAGAATTAAATTAGCTCATAATAAACACAAAATAGGGAAGAAAACAGAAGCCAGATCTCTTTTTTGAGCAGGTTTAAGTACACCACAAGTTATTTTAGATTAACTTAGACTTCATTTTCATAACTCTTATATATTTAGCTAATAACTGTTAAACTTTCAACAATTGTATGTAACAAGCATTTTTGAAAGCATCTATACGTTATATACTGTATACTGTGTAGTTAATCTGAATTTTGTTTGTGTTGCTATTTTGTTTTCTTGCCTTACTAACATGATCTACGTTTCAAAGGGCTTGCTAGTACAGAAGAAACTATTATGAACTTTGTTGGCAAATATTACTGGTCCACACATGATCTGATATAAAAACTTTTGTGGTATAGATTTGATCAGTTTAGCCAAAGAGAATATGCTAACTTGATAAAAGAACTCCTCTTTCAAATAATAACTTACTGGAGTTTTTGCCAGCACATATTACATAGCCCTATGACAGTTATGATAACCAGAGCTAAAATTTGGACAAAGGCTTAACATAGCTCTTTAGTCTGCAAAAGCTCCAAATCATTCTTAGACTACATAATTTATAGAGCTCAACACTTATGTCTGTTAGATAATGATATTTTTTGTGGGTAAGCAGAGGAAAAAGTAGTCCCTAGATGACACTGCTGATAACAATCAGGTTGCTCAGTTGTTACAGGTACTGATGGGTTTACTCTGCTATCTCTAGACATCATTTCCAAAACATTTAAAAGTTACCTAGCCTTTGTTCAGAAGTTTTTAGACCACTATTTTGCTTTCACAAGGAGCGTTGCTCTTCACCAAGAGTACTGCGTACAAGATGCTGTAAAATTACATGCAAAAACCTTTCAACTCCCTCTCAATGAGCTAATTATCAAAATTTCTCGGTTTTACCTGTTCCCTAAGTTCCTGGATTACAGCTTCTTTCTTTGCTATGTCTTCCTGCGCACACTGGAGCAATGAATCATGTTTCTTGGAGGCCTCTGTCAGACTTATCAGCTGATCAGTGGTATGACGCAAGTCTTCACATAGAAGGTCTCTCTATTTTAAGTCATTGGATGAGTAAAGAAAGAAATGTTAAAGACATTACTCCAAGTCGGTTTGTTTTGAGGTGTTTTGTCACTGGTGTCAAGATTGCTAACAGCTACAAGCATTTCTGTTTCCTTCCAGTTTTTCACAATGAATTGTAGCAAGCACTCATCCATAAATTTCTTATTTTAGCATGTTTTCATATCCACAGTCTTGGTTGCAGAACAAAAATAAGAACTTTCCCACAGTATAGTCACAGTTCTTGTGGAAGATTTTTGGAAACAACCACAGTTTTAAAGTATAATGTGTACTTAAAAAGAGATACAGTTTTCTGAATAAAAAAAACAGAAAATGACATAAAGATTTTAATCCATGCTGGAGCGATTACAGCTTTTTTAGTGCACTCATATTCTGTAGATACCTCTGGATTTATTCTCCCACCCAATCTGATGGGGCCTACAGAAGGTGTGTTAACCTAGAAGGAGAAACTGAACTTGGTATTTTAAATGCTACCTTGGATTAGTTCTTCTTGTCCAGTCAAGAAAGCATGAAGAAATTAGTAACTGAAGTACAAAGTCGAGGAGAAACACTATGATTTTATCAGGAGCCAGATACACCTAAGGATAACACTGGATTAAGAACTAGTACTTCAGTTAAAAAAACCCAAAGTGATCCCTTTGGCAGACAACTCAGTTTTGGGTTCCAGAATGTCACATTTAGATATGATTAATAAGGAATGTAGTCTGTTTTTTCTTAAATAGATTTCCATGATGTTCAAAGGGTTTTGAGAAACAAACACTTCTCTGGAAGACATATGATTGACTAGCAAATCTAATGACAGATGATCTTGTAGAAATTACACGTAAGGAGGTGCTAGTGGTTTTGACTGATGGACATGTCCATCAAAATAGGGGTGAGAGCAGTAACAGAAAAGAGTTAAAGAAAAATACATTTTTAAAAGGCAGTCCCACAGTTGAATCAACAATGCATCCTAAATGTGTTTCCAGCAGGTGGAGCTTTTAGTTAAAATTATGAGTAAAGAAAAGATGTTACTGAATATAGTAGCAGTGGGGGAGGAGATAGTGTTAAACATAATATATTCTTCCACCTATTTTAATTTCTCAGCTGCATCATCTAAAGCTGCCATTAAATTCAGCTGATGATTCCTTAGTGGCCTTAACAAAATTAAACCAGGCTTTTAGCATAGGCTTTTATGAAGTAGCTTATAAAATATTTATGTCAAATAACGTGATAATTTAACAGAATTTGTCAGGTATCTCATGAAAAATTCTTTTAAGAACAGCTTAACTAGCTATAGTTTGAACTAAAATGAGGTTAAGTTTTACATGAATATTTTAAGCAAACCCACATCCAATTGGTCTAGTTAAACAAACAATCATAATACACCAACATTAATGTTTTTACCTCAATGTTATCAGCTATTTCTCTTCCCTCCAAGGCTTCCTTCAGTTCTTCAATCTTCTTTTCCTGATCCTCTATGATTCCTTTGCTTTCTTCTTTTGCAGCCAGAACAATATTATACTTGCACTACAAAAAAACATTAAAATAGATTTTAGAATATTTTAGAGAACATGTTATCAAGGAAAGCTGGCAAACATAATACAAATTAATGTACATCACAAAGCTTATGACAATTAGAAACATTTAGAAATCTGTCAGACTAAAACCAAAATGATATATCATACTTGCTAAATTATACAAACTATGTTTTTAGAAATTAGTTGTCAGAATGACAGGAAAAGATTATTAATTTAATGTTAATTAGCCACCACAATACATATTACACACTAAAACCATTATTAAAAGATAACCATATATAGAAATTTGTCTCATCAACATTCTGTCTGTAGAACCTTTTGACTTTGTAGTTCACACATAATATATAATCTGAAGCATTCTGTGAGTTGTTCCATCAGTTTGAAAACCAGACCTATTTTAGTAAATCAGGTGCATCATACTTATTCATGGTTATTCAAATATACAGTTTTAGTTCTTTATACTTGTTTTCAGATGTAGAACGTAGTAATATCAGCAACATAAAAACTCACTCCCTCAAAAAATAAACTTACAATTCAGTTTCAAGTGTTGAGGTTTTAAATTGCCAATTTTGGAGAAAATCTAAATGTGACTGTCAGCTGAGTGTAGTTTACAAGATGTGAATAGGTCCCTTCAGAGACATGGCTTCTTACCCACCACATGGAGAGGGTTCAGTTTTCAAGACAGCCTTAGGCATAAAATGTTCAGAAGATTTCAACATGTCAAAACAAAGAAGTTTCCTTCTAAAATGCTACAGCAAGTTATACTGTTTGAGACCCATGATAAGACATGTCATTTCTGAAGAACGATACCATGTCCTTCAAAATGACAGAACATACATTTATATCCTCGAGCTCTCTTGTCAACCCATGTATGGACTCAGTTTTATGATTAATTGAAGACCTCAGCTCCTGGATCTGTTTCATCAAGTCAGTTACAACTTCCTGAAACATAAAAAAAAAATGAATCCTATAAAATACAAATAAAACCTATATAATGTGTTACTGGCCTTATTTTTGGTATATAATATGTCAATCCCAAATTTCAAACAATCGTATGAAAATGAGGCCTCAAATTGCACATGTAAAGCAATAACAGAAAATCTGTTGCAAAATCATTGGCTTTTGCTCTAAGCACTTAAGAATTAAATAACCTGCTGTGTTCATCAGAAGAGAACACTGGCTCACTGATTTAGTATTGGCTTGTAATGGGTTTCTAATAGAACAGAAATACCACAGTTTAAGGGTACATTTGCTTGTAATGGAAAAAGACACAATCAAGAAACACCACTGCACTAAAAATACCAGGTTACTCTGACCTTATACATGTCAAATTTTTGGTTTTAGCATGAAAAAAACAAGACTTATCGTCACATCATGCTGGGTAGTAAATGCACTATGTGGTTCCTTATGCTTGTTTTACAGACAGGATATATACTTGTACTAGGGGAACTCTTCCTATTTAAGCTTTCATACACTGCAACAGCCTTTACATGAAAAAGTGCTTTGATTTTTATTAATAAAGATACACACAGTCACATTCTTTCTCTTTTCTATTTGTCCATTACAACATGGCACTGACTGGAAGACCCTATTAATCACGAGGGGAATTATGCATTGTTTAAGCACTGAATGTTTTGCCCAGTAGACAGCTTTACCTTGATTTTTTTTTTTTAATCTTTAGTTAACTTGTGTTTTCTCCGAGTGCATACCAGTTTTCTATCTCCCTGCAAACTCCATGCTAGCGAAAGGCAGGATTTATTTTACCTACATATACAGCCAGGATTGCCCAAGAGCACAAAATTACTAAGTATCACGAAAAAGGCTCTGGGCTTTCACCTCTGCTACAGAACAGTTACCCACAAAACTGTGTATCAGTAACAGAAATAAGACTAAACCTTGTCTGTATCATTTGTCTTCTTCAAGGAAGCGATAGTCTCTCCAGCAGCAGCCAGCTCCTGTTCCAGTGTCTTCAGTTTTGCTTCCTAGAGAAAACGATATTGTGAAGGAGAGTCTTTATTACCTTTGAAGTGTGTTTTGTAAAGCCTCAAGTAATGAAAAAAAGAAGGAAGTAAGTTGTTAACCTTACCAGAATAATTAAGCAGTAGCTTAACAAAATGATATGTAACCTGAGCACTCTACATTTATTTTGCTCGTAATCAATGGAACAGTCAGCACAGAAAGAAGAGGGCTATTAATGCACAAGCAAATCCATGAACACACAGTTTAAATATTCAAATCTGCTGCTGTACCTGCTGCTCACACCGTGTCACCATTTCAGAGAATGGTTTCTCCGCCTGTGCTTTTTCAAGTATTTTCAAGAGCTCCCTGGTAAAGAAAACATTTCTAGTGAGAAATATAATCAAAACATAGGAGAGCTTTAACAAAATCAAGTCATAGGATTTATTCTTATGTGGTTTATTCTTATTTGCACTTAATTTTTTTAAGAGTTCTTCAGTAATCACCTTCTCAGTGCTATACAAAAGACCAGTAGTTTAGTTACACTGCTATCAGTGGTACTTTATTTTTGATATGAAGAACTATACTTGCAATGAAATTACTTTTGTCATGTTAATTGAACACATTAAAATGAAGTGCTGTTCTAATTGGGATAAAATAAAAAAGCCCATTATGAAATTATTGTCAACTACCTGGGGAAAAACACCTCTACAAACAGGATTCCCATCTGAATACAAAACATAGCACGGGACAAAAACAATGCAGTCAAATGAAAATAAACCCCACCACTAATTAAAACTTACTTTGAATTGTTTTCTTTGTCTTCTTGTAATTGCAATGTTAGTTTTTCATTATGTTCTTTTTCTGTTTTCAGAAGGTGAAAAAGGTTCTAGAATATCAAAATATATATTGCTATAAGAAGTTACAATAAAAGGTCTTTAAAATAATCTAAAGAAAAGAAAAATCTAAATAAATTCTTAAGATGACTGAAACTTAATTGGAAACAGAAAGATCCTTAGCTTTGTTCTGGTCAAGTTCAAAAGTAAACTCTTACTCGTATTAGGTAATTAGTTCTTTTCACTTGCCATTGATAATAATTTCATATAGCTATGATGTTCCTCAATATCCAAGGCTGTGAAGGTAGAAATTAGAATTTTCAATTGCAGATTAATTTAGGGTCATTTTTCAAATTCCAAGTTTGTTCAAAATACTAAATGAATAAGGAATTTATATCAATAATTTTCAGTCTGTCAGCATTCCTTTAAACACTAAAAGAGGAAAAGTTATATCAAGCTTCCTTAGCAGGCACAGTGTATATAGACTGTGAAAAGCAGGCAAAATCATTTGCAAAAGCCCTTGAGCAACCTTACTGCTGTTTTGCAGTCACTGCAGTCTGACAGGCTTTCAAGGACAGCATCAACTAAATTGCAGGACAGTGATCCACCACAAGCCATAGATCATTTTAACAAGATCATATCCACTATGAAAATTTTTAAGAAACTGCTTTGTAAAGATAGAATAAGTAGGCTAGCACTGAGATGAAAGGTCATCTCAGCATTTCAATGTCAGGATCCTTTTCCAAAGAAGTTTCTTATTCCTTTACTAATTAACCCATCTCCCTTAACATTTCCAGGGCAATTTCTTTAGTCTAAAAACTTACTACTTCATGATGCTATTGGATATTTTTTGTAGCCTGTGGTTGCAAAAATCTTGCACCGAGTTTGGAAAAAGGTTTTGGGTATATCTTCCAAATGAAAGCACCAAGAAACCTATTATTACTGCAGAATCTTTTATAAATGATACAATAGCAGGAATTAAACAATCTGGCTATGGCATAATAAATTCCTCTGAAACCCTTGACTGTCTTACACAAAGCTCAGTTTTCATTGCTTCTGCTTCTTGTTTTCTGTCCTCAAGTTGTTGCTTCAGTTGGTCCGTCTCAAACTTAGTTACTTCCTGCAAATTGTCATAGTCATCCTGCAGACTTGCTTTTTCTTCAAGAACCTTTTCATGTTCTAGTCTTTATTAAAACAAACAAACAAACAAACACTCTGATAAGGTTTGTGTCATTATAAAAATACTCCACAATCACTTGTACTTTAAAATTGTCAAATAATATGCATAGTACAGTTATTTTAGAAAGGAGTGACTGACATAAACAGCAACTCTCTTTTAAACTCAGAAACACCAAATTTCTGAAGGGCATGGGAGACTGAAGTGGCATTGCCAGAGAAGGCAGTGGACTTTTCCTGATCTCGAGAAATAAATTACTACTTATGAAATTCTACTGAAATTTCAGCCACTGTGTCTTGCTAATGGAGTTCATGCTTAAAAAAAATTTTTTTTTTTTCCAGGCAGTTGTTGGACAAAAGGCTCTGCTAGAAGAATCCTCAATATCAACATCTGCTTAGCTGATATTTAGGTCATTTATCCCATTTAAAATCTTTATATATTCTGGACAAGTTTGGGTTATTTCTGTCTAAATTGTTGCACTGAAAATTTACTTCATTTGATTTTTCACCAAAGTGAAAAGCAAAGAGGGGTAAAAGAACTGCTAGACAAGTGTTATGAATCATGTTACTAAAGGAGGGCCTATAGAAAGAATACCCTGTATGTAGTCAGTATTTCTGCTAACACAGAAGGCATTAATGAAACCGTAGCACTTAAGTTCAATTCCCAGTTCCTGGTCTCACAATGCATCACTCAAAAAATTACTTCAGCTAAGGCACGACCCACTGTAATGCAAAACATGACTAAGCTTTCCAGGAAAAAAACCCAAAACCAACATAAAGCCAAAACAAAACAAAAGAAACAAAACCCAGCAACAGAAGCCAACATAACCAAGTCATGCTAATGATTCAAAACCTTGCTGATTTTCATCTCCCAATAATAATGACAATTATTGCAGAGAAGGTAATGAGCTTTTCTAGTTTCAATACTCAAACTTCAGTTGTTTTTTATTAATTTCTTTCTGCTTGTATTCTTAGAGCAGCTTCATTATGTCACCTAATTCATGTGATCAGACTGACAAACTCTGTCTCTTCAGCCACTTAACTTTTGGAGAGCAATGAGTTTATAGGTATATCCTACTTAATGAGAAAATGCTAAAGTAAAGCAGAATTAAGGCAGCCTCATTTCATTTCTTTCTGCTAATTTCACCATGGTTCCTCCCCATCATGAGCCTGAAATAGGCGTACAACAACTGAGCACAAAAACAAAACAAAACAAAACAAGCAAACAAGTAAGGGCCATAAGACATAAACACAAAATAACTTTAAAAA
Organism: Lophotriccus pileatus; assembly: GCA_035583135.1. Taxonomy (NCBI): domain Eukaryota; kingdom Metazoa; phylum Chordata; class Aves; order Passeriformes; family Tyrannidae; genus Lophotriccus; species Lophotriccus pileatus. The sequence goes on along the minus strand of JAWWES010000081.1, from coordinate 44,802,705 downwards.
AGCATGTAAAGTGCAAGTTCAGATGCAGGAGAGAAGGACTGAATCACTGTATGCATTCAGAGAGGGTGTTAAGGCATTTTACCAAACTGCCAACATACCTCACACTATCCAGCTGGAACTGTACATCCATATGTCTACCAGAAAGCTGACTCATTTCTTTCTCTTGCTTTTCCCTAAAGGCATTATATTCCAGTTTTACGGCAGACAGCTCCTTGTCTGCAGACTGCAGGACAATGCGCAAGTCATGGACTTCACTTTTTAATACTGTCAAAAAAATCCCAAATAATTTTCATGTTATTTGGAAAACTGTGCTAGATTTATGATACGTAATGCTACAGAACCTGCTGGGAAAATCTTACAGAATTGCTCATTTTCAGCGGAACTAACCTTGAAAGTCACACACAAAAAGGCTTTGTGAATGGAAAAGGTCAATGAAACATCTAGTTTAAGAAGTAAAGGTTAATCAAAAACATTCCAGACAATATCACTGCATTTCCATAGATCAACAAAAGATTTTCCTTTCTTTTAATTTAATATTTTCTTTTAAAATACTGTATCCTGTACCTCCTTCACATTCAGACTAAAGGGAGCCATTTTAAATAATGTGTACTGTGGAAGATTAAACAAAGATATTCTGCAAGTATGAAAGATTGCTTTCTTAAAAATAAAATCAAACCAGTGTGCCTAACAACCCAAATAGTTACTCAGCATGTGCTGTTGTTGATTCAAACCGGTAAGACACCTTTAAAGATTTTATAAAATTTCAGTATTACATAGACTTACTATCAGCCTTGCTTTGACCGTCTTGAAATTGCTTTTCAAGTGATTTTATCTGTTCGAGGAGCTCCTGGCGCTCTTTATTCCAGTCGTTCCTTTCAGATGAAAGAAGCTTGAGAAGAAAAGTAAAATTTTTAAATAGAAGCAAGTGTAGGAGTGGCCAAGTCACAGCTGTAACAGTAACGTAATAACGTATTAAAGCATTTCATCCCCTGACTACGAATGCAGGGCACATTTTTCTTTAAAATCCCTATTTGGTGACTCTGAAATCCATACAAGTCCAAGGAAAAAAATAGTTTATATAACTGAAGATATTACCTTATCTAAAAATGTCATTTAAAAGCAACCCACTGCTTAGGAAGTGAGATCTTCTCAGAACAGAGCTATCAGAAGTGAGACTGACTGGGAAAGAATAGAGACCTAATTTCCTTTTCTATCATCAACCTCAGAGATTAAGCAGGACTTATAAATATTTGATAGGTAGTTCCAATTGAGACAAAGAGTATTTTCAGCATTCCAAAGTTTAACATTTCCTTGTTACTAATGTTGTTTCCCAGAAATCATCAAGTTGGCCAAACCCAACCACAACAGGGTCTATTTGCTTATATTTAAGATCAAGCAGGCCCAGAATCGCAAGATTTAAAAGAACAAAACAAAACTCAAACCTACAGTGTTACGTTAAATGAATGTTCTCTGCTCAGTCCAACTCCAAGGGGGTTGGATTAGGGGTCTTTTAAATCAACGCAAACTATTCTGTGATTTCAAGTCCTTGTCTTCCTGAACAGCCCTGAGCTGTGGTGCTGTGTAAATTTTTCAAAAGTCAAAATGCAAGTAACATTGCAAGACCTCGCTAGACAACACAGCAGCATGACTGTATTATATTGTTAAATGAGCCCTGAATTATATTTTTCTCTCACCTCCTGTATTTGTGTAGAATGATGCTCGAGTTTATTAATATGCTGTTGGAGTTTTATATTCTTGCTTTCCTCTTCATCCAGCTTTGTCTGCATTGCGCTCAGTTGCTCCTGTGACACAACAGACACTTAAATTTAGAGCACCCATCTTCCACTTATTCTCACATGCCATATGGCAGTCTGTGCATATTAAATATAAAAATGTCAACAAGTTTCTATTTTTGTGGCCCAAACCAACAGAAAACAGAACACTCAAAAAATAAACTTGGCATCTAAAGTAGCTGATTTCTCCTATTTCAAACTGAACTGCCAAAACACAGGAAAATCCATCAGGGAATACAAGGACTGAATCCTATAAACACTTACTTTTCAGACATGTGTTTATCTCGGAGAAATAAGTCTTTAAAAAGAAATTATTCAAAACATACAGTAGCTAAATTCCTTGCAGGTTCTCTGCACTATAGTAAGAATCAAAGAGGGGTTTGGCTGTTGTGCCAGGGGTTCACATGCACTGAACTTATTTCCAGCTTCTAGAGAGTAGTTCAGATAACTTTGTAGAGCTCTTCTACGTGACAAGACTGCCCATTATAAGACAATTAATATTAATAGGTGGGCAAGTATTACGTGGCAGGTTTCTTAAAATAATGCTGTATTATACATTAAGCTTGTGTATTGTTCCAAATGTAGCTGTCAACAGGGACTTATAAAGAGGACTCCTCAGGGACAAGTTATCAGGTTAAAAAAGTAAAACTACAAATGCCGTGTATATCTTAAACTACTTATGATATTCAACTCTCAAATCCCGTTCAGTATTTTTGTTGTAAATCCTCTTTCAAGTACAATGTATAATTAGAGAACCGTTTCACGTTAAGTATTCATGAAGTCCTTCAGTTTCCCAAGCAAATTAAAATATAATTGGTGAGGGGGAAGTATTTAATGCCAAAGTCCACTCTATTATAAGGTTACACATACAGACACTTCGGTTTTTATTCAGAACAATCACCTGTGCTACTTTGAGCTCTTCAGCAATGGCTTCATATGCTTGTTCACTCATTTCTGGAGGAACTGGCTCTTTCAGAATGTCATCCATCATCTCTTCAGAACACTGAAAATCTTCAGAATTATAATCTGGACTTATTCGCGGCACTAGACGGGACCTTAGCTGGTAAGCTTTAGTTGGAGTGGTTATGTTCTGTTATAAGGATTACAAAGAAGTCTTTATGTTAACTGTAAAATGAAACCAAGCCTTTGTCTGGTATTGTATGTCATAATTCCATAAGCAGAATAATGAAATAAAATGCTCGAAGTGGTTAGTTCTAAACCACCACCACTTGTTCAGATTTGTCATCTGATTACAGTAGCAAGTCATTCAGTTAACACTTCAGAACAACAAGTAGCCTGTTTGGTTTATCGCATATGGAGAACTCTCCAGAACATTAGTTAGGTTAAGGGATCATACAAATGACTGCCTGTATTCTCATAAAACTTAGGAGTAAGAATGTGTGGCTTTAAATAAACTTATTCTCATACCTTAAGGCTTTCTCTATGTAGTTTCTGCAACTGAGACACTTCTCGGCGCTTGTGTGCTTTGGTTGCCTCCAGAATGTTTTCAAGATGTTGGTTTGCTTTGCGAAGGGATTGAAGCTCTGATTCCAGTTCCATATGCTTCTTCCTGTTTAGGAAGTATTTTACCACTGTCAAAACTATTCCAGCAGTATGCCCTACCATCAGCAAGAACACACTGCAGCATTGCCAATGAGCAAACTGCAGCTGAACTCTTGCCCACTGAAACACTGAAATGCACTATTTTTGAGAAGAAAGTAATCACTTCTGTATTAAAAAGTAAAAATAATGTATAGAAAATTAAAAAGCTAAGAAGCTTATTTGTGCTTGCATAATGAAGCAAGCAGATGGATAACTAAACATGTCAGAAAAAAATCCATTACACGGTAAGGAATAAGCTGAGAGCTCTGCAGTTCCTTTTATGAGAAAGTGATATCACCCATACCAATATGGTTTTAAGCTTTAAAAATGTTATCCAGTTATATGAGAAGTCTGAACTGGAGCTTGCCAGGATTAAAGAAAATCCTTTAAGGACTTTTTTTTTTTTTGGAAGTGCTGCTCTGTTAAGATTATTTTGCCCTTCAAGAGCACTTTAACTGAAATCCAACAGTTGAGCAGAAATTTAGGAATAATTTTCATGAGGCATTTTGTAGAGTTACATGCTGTTACTGTGATAGTTGTGATTACTGACATAATAGTAGGGTCAAATGGAAACATGCTATTTCATCTTTTGGCAGTTCCCTCATGTTTTTTGGGATCTGCAACAAAACTTATGGAACAGAGTTCCATAAGTTTAATTCTGACTGCTATTAGACAGCAGAAAAAATAAGCATACATTGATTTTTGTGAAATTGTTATTGTACTCAACTGGCTCACTTACAGCGTATAGTTACACCTGCATGTAAAATTAAGCACCCAGTTACTCTGAAACTGGAAACAAGTTCAAAATTTAGTGTAATTTAGTGATTCTGTAGGCTTAAAAGCACACGTGTGTTTGACTGAATTCCACTATGAAAATGTCAGTAATTGATAATAAAAGGCATACATACTATCAAGAAAGCAAGGCATGCACAAAACATGAAATACATAACATAGGAATATATTTAATGGTCAGGAAAATAAAGTAATTAATATACGAAGATATAAATAGACCATTGTAATTAATCATACAGAGCAATTGATGGACTGCTGAATTGATAACCTCAGCAAGTTGTAACATTATTATTTATGAAGTTCATAGGATTTGCTACACAAAAATGTAAGAATAAAAATACAGATTTGTACAATTGCCTGAGTAAGCAAAAAGGACATTAAAAGCTACTTTGGAAAAAAAAAAAGTGGGGAGGCAAAATGGAGCTATCTCGTGCCTGATGCTTTTTGAATTACACTCTAGATTCACTAAAATCAATAAAAAGCAACAATGTTAGGTACAAGCTAAAAATTAATGCATATAAAAAAATATCAGGTCTCTTTTGCCTTCCAGGTTTGCATTACATTTGCTGGAAATGCAATGATTTTTCTTGTATCTCCAGTAATAAGACCTGAATTTTTCTGAAATGGGGTTAATCAAGTCATGTTTTATTCACTTGCATATGAATATACGTACACTGAAGGTATTAGTCAGGCCTTTCACATTATCTTGTGCTGCCCTCAAGAAGAATAATGACAGTAACTTCTTCACTACATTAGTAAGGACAAAGTAGACCTTTATCTCATGTTTAGATGTCAAAGCAAACGGACATAAATGTACTGCTGACACCATGTCTTTGCGCTAATTTGAATTAAATCTCTGCTTCAATAACAAGTTTCAAGACAGTGGTATTACTGCCTTCTTAAAAAAAATCTTTGAAGTAGAGACAAAAACATTAACCAGTAGGTTAGCCAAAACTTTCTGGGGTGCTTGGATTCTACATTTATAGTGACTCAAACCTGCACTCTTGAAGTGGTTATATTAAAAACCACTGTTGCACTCAAAGAAACCCCAAAATACCCCCTCATTCTCCCTCAACAGCACCAACTCTTAGTTCTTTTCACTGCTTTCATCTGTAACAATTCGGTTACTGAAAAACACTTGCTCAAGGTGGAAACTAAGCCAAACTCTGTGTTGTTAAGCAGGTGGCTATCAGAATTTCAGGGTATGTCCAACCTCCTGCATGTTGTGAAGCATTTTTTTTTTTTCTTTTTTTTTTTGTGTCTTAGTATAAAGAGTGCCTTTGGAAAAGACAAAGAAATCTGCAACACTGCAGCCAGGCCTTCAGATTGAATCATGGTTGTTCCCTAGTCTGGGAGGAACCATGTTCACCAGGAACACATCCTGTGTGCATGCCATTGCTCTTAACCCGGCCCTCTCTTTGCAAAGAACAAACTTTGAGTGTACGTTCAGGATCTGAGACTAACTTTTAAAAATCAATATAAATAATTACTTAAAGACATTTAATTACAGACAATTCTATACTGCTTTGTCTCACTTAGTTAGCTCTTTAAATTCTTCATATTCCTGCTTTGAACTTGCCAGTTCAGTTTGAGTCTGTAGCAGACGTGCTTTCAGCCTTTCAACGGATGCCAGAGAGTTGCCTTCTGCTGATATGGTGGTGGAATATAAACGATGACCTAAAGAACAAACATATACCCTCTGAAATCACAGAATAGCTCAAACATCTTAAGTTTTACTAAAAGGAAAGCATGAAGGCTTTTGAATAGCACAGCAGCAACTAAAATTGATGAAAACAGGTATTAGGAACAGTCCACATGAAAACCAATAGATTAATTAGTATTACTGCAGTCTTCATGACAACTAAGGAACACAAAATGAGATTATAAATGGTGTTCACAAGATGCAAATCCAAATTCCCTATTGCCTGAAGGCCAATATGAATAAAATGAAGTAAATTTGTTTTATCAGTCTTCATACATCACTTTGAGGAAGGCTAAAGTACATTGACAGTCACTTTCAACACTATGCTACACACAACAAAAATATGGTAGTAAACTTACTTAGCTGAAAAAAATTATTGTATTCTTACCTCCAGTAGTTTTCTCTTTGGCTGAAGCTTCCAAAAAAGCTTTTTCTAGCTCTGCAATGGTCTGAGCATCAATTTCCTCAGCCTTTTTAACTGACTGCAAAGAACGAAGTTTTTTATTCTCCTCTCTGAGGTTATGGTTCTCCATGGCATACTTTGCAATTCGTGGGTGTTGTTCCATCTGTGGTAAGCAATATTTTATTCGACAGTTTTCCTTTTCCAGACAATGCTATACCTACCTAAATGTTACTCTAGTACCTTTAATAAGCAGTAAATTGTAATGGAGGAAGAAAAATGGTATTCCCGACAGCGGTAAAACCTGCCCCTTTTTTTTTTTATTAGTTTTCTTACTGCCTTGGAATCTACTCTCAAAACAAGACAGGGAGCTTACATCTTATGTGTTTACTCTTCCACTGATAATAAAGCAGTAGATGCTTTCCTTGATGCTCTTGACATCCCTTTTCATTTTCAACTTTGAGGTTTGGCTTTCTTAACACTGACCTTGCATGCCATAGTAATATTTCTATAGCATTAAAGGCCTGTCCTGACTTCTGCATTTCCCTACCCCATCCCTTTACTTCAAAGCTCTGTTATGAGCTACAGATTCATGATATTTTTTCAAGATATTTACTCCTTTTTTCCTACTTGTGCTTGGAGGAAATTGGTTTTAAAGACCTTGCCTTCTCTCTTGAGCTTTTCTGTTGTTCAAAACTGCTCACAAATCATACCACACCTACCAGATACCTGAATAACCTGAAGCCTTCTCTCCTGAAGCCTTAGGTATGTACTTTGCTATTTGCCTTCTTCAAACAACTCCAGGACTACATCACCCCTTATTTGTTCATCTGGCATCTGTGTTATTATCCTTCAGAAACCAGCTGCATTACTTGCATCCTGCTGTCTTTCCTTTTCAACAAATGTCATATAGCTTAAAGTCTCCTATAAGAATGAGGATTTGTCATTTCTGTGAGTTGCTGAAAGGATACTTAGTCCTCCACCTAACCCAGAAAAGGTGGCCTGTGGCAAGCTCCCAACCATAACATCACCCTCACATCACCTCTCCTGTTATGCAAACCCACAAGCTTTAAACCCACCCATTGTCCCTTTTGTAGGGAAACTCCATACATTTGAGATGCTTCTATAAAGTAAGCCACCACCCATGCTTTTCTTTCCTAAAAAGACTATCCACCCACCACAGAACTCCATTACTCTAGCTATTCTCACAAAAGAAAATGCTTCTAGAAAAGAAGAAACAAAGACTTACCTGTTCTCTGAGTGTCTGCACTTCCTCCCTCAAGTCACTAAGGAGATCATCTTGCTCTTTTGGCAATAAAGTTCCACCAGCCTCCTTATGTAATCTCTCCAAGCGAACAATATGGTCTTCCCGGAATTTAACTATCATTTTATTGGACTGAACAAATTTTTCCTTCTTGGCACACAGATCTTCTAGTTGAGCAATTTTTTCTAATAAATTCTTAGGAAGTACATATAACAGATTAGTGGGGAAACAACAGTTACATTAGGTGAATTTTTAAGGTGCACATATCACATAGATATGCACAGGCACACAAATAATGCAAAACTCAGTTAACAGTAATTATGTGAATACACAGACTACCATTTGCAGCAGATTCACAAGAGAGCAAAGCTCATACTAAGAACCCAAGTTGCACACCGTATTGCAAAAACTGTACTTAGAAATTCCAATATGATTAGGTAGACTAAGCATTCTGTTAAGCACATCAGATACACACCACTGGAGTGCCTCTTTCAGTTAATTTTCTTTAAAAAAAAAAAGGAAAATAAAATCCATTTTGGCTGTTTCAGTAGTATACCATGACTGAAGCACAGTAAAATGAGGATGACTGAGAGGTTTGCTTCAAAAAACACACTGTTCATCCAAATACTCAAGAGCACAATGAAAATTAAGTGAAATAGAAGTTTGTTATTCAATTCTATTTTTTATTATTAGAATAACCCAATAAACAACTCCCTAAAACTGAACACACTATGAAAGCGATCTGTATCTTGTTGGAATTTGAAAGACAGAATAGAAGCATAGAAACAACATTTCGTTGGAAAAGACCTTTACGATCATCAAGTCCAATTGTTAACCCAGCACTATCAAGTCCACCACTAAATCACATCCTTAAGTGCCACATCTTCTTGTCTTTTAAATACCTTTAGGGATGACAACTCAACCATTTCCCTGGGCAACCTGTTCTAATGCTTGACAACCCTTTCAGTAAAGAATTTTTTCCTAATATCCAGACTTGTGTGTGTCTAAGTGATGTAGCAGAATGCTGACCATTACCCCTTGGATTATGGGGGTTTCATTCTGCTCCCTATCCCTGTATTTCACCTCAAGTGACTGGGTACCTGGAAAACAACTGTTCTGGTTCTATTAAATTCTGAGGCAAAGGTGGCATTAGGTACCTCAGCCTTTGTCACTCTGTTTCCCCCCGCATCCAGTAATGGATGGAGTTTCTCTTTAGCCCTCCTTTTGTTGCTAATGCATTTATAGAAGTATATTATGGCAGTAGCCAGATTATGTTCAACGTAGGCTTTGGCCTTCCTAGTTTTCTCTCTGCATAACCTCATAACATCTCTGTAGTCCTCCTAGGCACTACAGATTTTATCTTAAATGTCATTTGACTAAGTTCCCTTGTTACTAAACCTTGTTAGCTTTGGACAGAGTATTTTTATTCAAACCCAAAGAAAATCATTAAGAAAGTCAGTTTCAATATGCTCACTGGTCTCTCACCAGAGAGTACACTGAGTGCACTTAGAAATATTAGTGCAGAAATATTACCTTCTTTTCACCTTCTGATTTCTCCCAGAACAACATTGCTTCAATAAAATTGTTCATGTAATTTATGTTGTTCTTCCCATTTTCAACAGCATCTGTAGGGGAAGTCAAAGAAACAAATGCCATATTTATTAAAATACTAGTTAACCAGGTTTTGCTACATATATAAAATGACAATTATGTAAAGAACATTTAAATGAATTCTTCGAACAGTGTAATTCCTCTACAAATATCACATGCCATACCCAGAGCATACTGTGTAGACAGTAATTCCTAGTCACCTGCAAGTGCTGATAAAGAACAGAGCTAATATACATAATTGTATAATTAACAAAGTTGTGCAAGCATTGAATGGCCTTGCAATGAACTTTTATTAAAATGAAAGAATCAGTCCATTCAGCTAAGTATATCTATAAAATGCAAAATCCCTCTGAAATTAATTTGATAACACTAAGCCATTATTAGCATTATTAGTACAGTTTGTACATATTAAAAGTGGACTGACTGGTTTATGAGAAGGAAATTCAGGAAAATAAGCATGAATTATATGGACAATTAATGGCTTAATCTGGAAGGAAAGTGTCCACACAAGGGATTTAAAGGGTTTAATAATCCACTTAGAAATTAATTCAAAATAGCTTTTCTGAATATCCCCACACAGACAGGACTACTTATTTATGGAATACTAATCACCACAGTATCTAGGTGCATAACAACTACTCTATTGTAATTTAATATAATTTAATATATTTTAAAATGACATCATGTTTTTAGAGTATCTAGCAAGCAGATTTTATATTTGTGTGATCAACTATTACAAACACAATTTAAATGCACAGAACAAACACAGCTCTGATATATTAAGTTCTGCACAAAACTCCTCCTCAGTGTTTAAGCATCATCATGCTTTCCCTCAGCACTCTACTGCAGGTCTAAACACTGAGCCCTCCCTCTGCCAATATTCGTGTGTTTACGAACAGCGATTCAGTGCCCTGCAACATCACTTACTTTTTTTTACTGGCTAAATGTGTATGCAAGCAGAGAATTACTTTTTCCTTAGGAAACCTCAACCACAGATTCTTTATGTTAGACAAGGCTTTCTAACTTCTATAGTAACTTCTATTGCTGTATCCTGTATTTGTTGGCAAGGTCAGGAAAGAGGTCGCTCAGGAACACAGTAGAAGTTACAAGACAACATTTACTACCTTGCAGTCAAACATTACAAGGTAGATAAATACAACCTCTGTAAGTCAGTTCCTACAAAAATGTTAATTGTTCAGAAATTTAATGAAGGCCCTCAACCCTCCAGGCTACAGATGTAGCAAAATCTCTCTTCCTCACCCCAGCTCTTACCTTGTGATACAGAAATACTGCGCACAGAGGGCACTGAAGTAAGCTGAGCAAGCTGCTCTTTCAGCTTCTTGACCTCAGCTTGCAGCTGGTTCACATTTCCTTGTGTGTCTTCATTTACCACAGCCTTTCATAAATATGAGAAAGTTAGGAAAAGGTAAAAATAAAAATCTTACCGGATAAAACTCAGAGAACGCAAAGCAACAGAGCTACTGAGAAGTCTTCTTATCTTAGGAAAGGAAGAACTTAGGGGAAAAGCTGTGTTCCATTAACTGAGAAACCAGTAAGCTGCACTTGAGATAGAATTAGAGGTTAAAGTATTTAATATTTTCTGCAGAATTTTGTCTGGAGCTTTTTGACCAACAAAGCAGTATATATCAGAGACAGTTACAGCTAAAGGCCAAGATACTTTCAAAACCCACAAGAAATTACATTTTGAGTACTAGCATACATATGAAACTAGGTAACTGAAATAACACTGAATCAAAATTTTTTATGACAATTTTAATTTTCAGTACTTTTTACTTTTCTAATGAAGTGCTCTGAGAACGAACAATGAATACGTACTATTATCAGCCATTACCTAGTTCTGAGCTGTTGTCCTCTATTCATAATCAAGAGCAAACAAGCCCTTTTCAAAAATAATTGGTCATTAAAAAAAATTAGAAAGCAAATTTAGTGTTTTCTGCCAAGCTAAATCAATTTAAATTAGTGAAAGCACAGGATTATTTCAATGAAGCTACCCTGCTTGCAGATGTGTAGGCTAAACGAAAAGAAATTACTTATTGCTCCAATAGAGACACTGAGTAACTCTCTTACCTTGTTTTTAATCAACTTTGCTCTCTGAGCAAAATTAAGAGTGGACAGAGTTTCACCAAAACATCTGGATCCTGGGTGAACATTTGCGATTATACACGTTTTTGCATTACCACCAAGGGAATCCTATTTAAAAACATGGAAATTAGTCTTATTTGCATGTTTTTGGTGGCAATAGAAAGCCAAGAGCTCTAACCTAAGAGCTACTGTATATAATTTTGAACAAATTGCAGAAAGAATTTAACAAATATCCATGCTAGGCAGGTTTCTGAGACTTTATTTCAAATGTGGACATAAAGGATGTGACTGTATATAAAGACTTCATTTGGCTTTCCAAAAGCCTGACTATATTATTTAACAACAATTTGAGATACTTTTTACATCTGAACAGCAGGTAGAGGAAAAAATCCAAACAAATGGAAAAACATTCAGGGAATAAAGTAGATATTTCACTTTAATCTTTGTAATTGTTAGCACTACTTTGAACATCGCCAAGCCTGTCTATTGTTCCAATCTATCTTCCTTCTGGTGGCAATTGCCAAACAAACAAAATCACAAATCAACAGATTCTTGACCAAGGAAGGAACCTCTCCCCTTTACATGCACGTCTCTGGATATTTCTGAGCTGTTAAACAAGTAGCTCTCAAATCTATGGAGAAGGCAGAAGTTATACCTAAAACTAAAAGTCTGGTGCTACAGAATAATCCACAAGACTCAACATCATTCTCTCTCTCTCTCTCTCTCTAGCAGAGAAGGTCATGTTTATGGATTCCTTTGCAGTACAGACACCTAAAAAAATATAACCACTTAAAGTAACGTCTAAAATGGTTGCAATTCTCTTCCAATTTCTGTGTATTTTGAGTTGCACTGGAAGAACATAATTCTTCAGAGTTTCATGAATTTAAGATCTACGTAGAACTGGGGTGGAATGATTGAGAAATTTTGCTGTGATCACAATACTGCGTTATAATACAAATACTGTACTATGTACAAATACTATAATATAAAAATGTATTACAGATATTCATTACTTTTCACAGAATTTTGGCGAGTCCATAAATCTTTGTTGCTTCTGTCTTTGTTTTCTGTTCAGCTTGAAAAAAGCCTATAAGCTCTCAGGTAGGAAATTGTAAATTTATCTAAACCTTAACATCAGATCAACACTTAAACACACGTAGGTTAATTCTGGAAAGCATGTCAAATGTTTCAACACATCTCTAAATATTACATTTTGATACACAGTATTTCCCAAATTACAGGGATGAAAATGTGTGCTTATTTTTCTTTAAAACCTGCAAATATGTAACAGGAAGTTATGACCATAAATAAATTTGTCTTCAGTTAACAGTCATAAATTGACTAGAAGTCTGTTTAGGTTAAAAAGATATTTTTGAAGCTTTCTTTTGGTTGCCCAATATTGAAGCGACTATAAAGTACTTTTAAAAAGTTCAGCTTTTTACACTAAAAAACCCTAACAAATATTTTTTTCTACATCTTAAGTAACAGAGGATATATCTTACCCGTAGCAGAAAAGTGAGCTTGGAATCGCGGTAACAAATGTGTCTCTGTTTTCCATTACCCACATCAACAAGTGCTGTGATTACTTGGCCCAGGCAGCTTAGTGATCGATTTATGTTACCTGCTTCCTAAAACCGAAAAAGCGAAGAGAACAAAGGGGAATGGATTTGGAGGATGGAACAGGGCAGTACATTTGGAAAGAGAAAGACAGCAAAGACATTACAGAACTAACCTTTAACCTCAGTCCTTCTGCATGGGTGTCTTTCTGTCTCTCGGACCCTGCCAAATCTACCAGGTTGAGCAGGGAGGACCGAATGTTAACAACCTCGTTGTTTTTCTCCATGGATTCCACTGTGATAGTGAAAACCGCGTGTGATCTTGAGGATTCTCTGTTCATCGAGGTTGATGCTACACGGCGGTTTCTCCAGCCCGTAGTTAATACCTACGCATGAAAAACACAACATATAATGTCAAGTATCTCAGACTGTACTTTACACACAGGTGACATTAGCAGTAGTAGGCATATTTCAGTGCAATAGCTTTCAAAAATCTTAAGGACAAGGACTTTGACTGTTTTCCAATAGAAGTATTTTAAAAGTGAAAAAATACAGCTACAGTCAAGCTTAATAGAAGCATTAATTACAATATTCACTTCTTTCCTCCAAAAGTATCATTGCTGTTTGAAAGCATAACATATTCAATACTGGTGTATGTTAGCAGTACCCAAAGAAAAAAAAGAAATATTTGAAGTCACACAAGTACTATGTGTATGTGTATCATTCATGGAGAAATAAATCTGACAATTCTGGGAACACACACTGTCCAATTAGCAGGAAATGTAGTTTTCTATTGCTAGTTCGGAGATGTGTAGGGTAAGCACTAGGGAAAGGTTACTGTAATTGCAATTCATATATTCCAAGCTCCAGAACTGTATATGATTTATTACAGGTGTGGGATAGTCAGGAAGCATTGCCTAGAAACAGCTTTTTTACACTGGTAGAGAGTATGGAAATAGGGGAAGGAGGCGTCACAGACACTGTGGAAAGAAAAATGTGCTTTAATCAGTGCAATATCTACCAAATAAGCACCATGATAAATAATCTAAACATTAAAAAGTGACCAAAAATACCTGGTATGCTTCAGCAGCAGATGACAACACCTGTTCAACAGCACCATCAACAAAGACTCCCTTCTTGATGTGTTCTCTGAGAAAGAGTCCAGCTGAAGCAGAATCTAGCAAGTCAAATATCTGTTCATTGTAGATTTCAATAAATGAGCATTTGCAGAGAAAACTCTTCCCGCTGCCAGCCTGAAAAAACACAGTAATTTACATTATAAACAGATTGGTTTTATTAAGTCTGGCATTGTATGGCAGCAAGTCTCTTTTCACACATATCTAAAGCTACTAGTTTGCATATATATTCTGCATACTATACATTTCTGATGCCCAGATGACAACCAACACCCACTTGCATTTTTAGACTCAAAATATAAGCACACTTGTGTCTGAAGAAGCTGTACTATAATTTAGTAGAGTACTGGATGCAAGTGTTTCTCATTAACAAATTTGATGCAAGACAGCAATAATCTTGGTAACTTAAGAGCTGCAGACACGGTTTATCAGCCTTAGCTAATCTTTACTTCGAGACATCACTTTCACTGCAATAATAAGTCTAAAATAAATGTACCTTTTCTTTTTCCCGCTCAATTAGAAAAAATAAGTATTCAAAGCTCCGTGGAATTACACCTCTCAGACTGTGAGTGAAATTGTCAGAATCAGATGGTCCTAAAGAGATTTTTAATTAAAAAAAAATTATTATTAGTACTATCTCAAGAGTAATGGTTCACCTTTTCAAGATGTCATTACAGAAGATTTCAGCAACCACATTTAGTCAGTCAATTTATGACAAAGCTACAGAAGAACTGCAATAAAAATCAACTTTCATGATCTAAGGTAATACTCCATAATCAAAGTAATATGTAGTCTAAATAATGCTTATGAAGGTTTACTTTACCTGTCCATAGGCTACTTAAGTCTAAACTAGCATCAGCTGTTTGGGCTTCCATAGGAAACATGCACAGATGTGCAGGTATGCCAGTACAGCTTCTTAATACTGATTTGAAGAACGAGAATGAGTGATAGGATGAGAGGAAATGGCCCCAAGTTGTGCCAGGGGAGGCTCAGGCTGCCCCAGGAGGTGGTGGAGTCACCATCCCTGTAGGTGTTCAAGAAACAACTGGACATGGCAATCAGTGCCATGATCTAGTTGACAAGGTGATGATTGGTTGAAGGTTGGACTGGAACGTGGTCTTTTCCAACCAAAATAATTCTGTGATTCTATGATTGATGCCTTTAAAATCACCACTACATAGGATTACAAGGGGATTCCTTCACACACACAGAGGCCTTAAATGTCTAGTTGGGCAGGAAACAGTTATTTTGAGAATCTCAACATAATTTAACACGGAAGACCCATACTAAAACATGGGTCTATTTTTACACATGCAAAGGATATCAGCCAAAAAGGGAAACCAGTAGAATAATCATTTTGAGAAAACTTACTAAAAATGTTTTATTTAACTGAAAAGCCTCTCTCCTGTTAAAAACAGCAAAAAAGCCCCCCTAGATTTTCAAAAAGATTGAGGAGAGTACCTATATTTCACTCCTTTGACGTAAAGCTAGAACAACTGCATTGAGCACTACAGCATTTCCTAGTTATATGCAAGAAGACAAAAATGTAAATTATCCCTGGTGTTTGAGCAATACAACATTTCAATTCAAGACAAAAAAAATTAAGAAACCACTGAAAGATTAATCTCTCTCGTGAACTTACCCATCATGGTAAAAGTCTTTCCTGACCCCGTCTGGCCACTAACAAAGGGAAAAAAAAAGTTAGATAAAGTCAGATAAAGCTGTATTCTGGCTAAGAGTTTTTCAATCATCTTTTAAGGAAAACTCAAAGCTCAAAACAAACAAACAAAAGTTCTTCTAAACTGAAGATAAAGAGAGACAGAGGCAAGCTGAGAAATCAGTAAGCTGAAAAAGTGAAAAAGTATAAAAGTAGAACAGCACATTTTACCAAGAAACGTCTTTAGATAAATCACCTTTTGTCTGCCCCACCATCTACCATTTTCTTCCTTATTTCTCTCAGAAAGTTTAATAGTGGAATTTAGCACTAAAATGAAGGCTTTTAGATGTATACATTAAACTAATTCTTGGGTCAATCTTTTGCCTTTTTTGTCACTCAGTAGTGCACATAAGGTTATATTCGAATTAGAAGTGTTTTTCTTAGAATTGTAGTTTTTATTTTTAATGTAGTTATTAATTATGCTAGAGAAACTTCAGGGCAACTTAATTTCATTTCCTGTTTGTTTATTGTAGCAAAGTGGACTTCACAGTTTTGCAAAAGCTGTGCTAGGCTAAAAAACAGTACAGTTTTGATTAGATTAACCCTGTAAATCAGCATTTCTTGACCAAAATACTTCCTCAGTTTTCAAAATGAAAAAATATTGAGTTAAGGATATTCA
>JAWWES010000081.1:44772177-44783998 GCA_035583135.1 Lophotriccus pileatus | reverse complement strand
GTTACTGTAACATTTACAAATGCAAACTTCAACTTTAATGCAAACTTTATAATTAAAGAAATTAACAGTTAAAAAAAACCCACATCAAAATTATTTAAAGAGCAAAATTTCATGCAGCATTTCTGTACTATAACAATGTGTTACCAATCTAACCACTGCAAAAAATTACAGCTAAGACACTACATCTGTAGAAAGGCTTAGAGCTTGTAGTTGCTAAAATTTGGGGAAAAACTGTAATAGATATGAGATTCTGGAAGTGATTACCTGAGTTGTTTCCATATTTGCAACATAATCAAAAGTGAAGATCTTTGGCTCAGGCTTCGAATGCAGGCGGATGGTATTTGATGAAAGAACAGATAAACACAAGCCTTGATCTCCATCGGTTAAGGCACTTCTGTCTGAAGGGGGACGCACCCTTACAAAAACTTTGATAGCATCACCTTCAACACTAAATGAATTTTTATGCATTAGATTGCTTCAAAATACATCTATCAGCTGTCTGATAAAATATAATCACAACAATCAGATTAAACATGTGAAGTTACAGAAAGGTCTCTCCTGAAATACTACTTCCAGCTGAACATCAATTCACTACAAGGTTTATTAAAGGTAAAAATGTGGTAGATTTAAAAACCAAAGAACATGCAGTTACTGGAATTTATTGCTGTTGCACGCAACTGTAGCTCTAAAAGAACACATTTCACAGTGAACTTGAGATATATAAAACCAGTGTTGTAATCAAGGTTTCACTAGTTTCTAGGACTATGGGCTTCAAGCATCCTTCTTACTACTAGAATTTTAATAGACAAACAAAGCACTTGATGCTACAGTCCAGCAGGAAAGTTATTAGCATTTTTCTTTGCTGCTCACAGGAACGGAAAGAAGTACCAATTCTTGATCAGTAAATCAAATAAAGCATAGCAAGTGCCTGCCTCTAGTAGGTTCCTAACCTGTTTCATCACATTTATCAGTGGATAACTGTAGCTTGAATAAGTAACTGGGCATGACTTATATTAAAGCTTTGAGCAGTTCTGGTATAAATACCAACACAGCCACAAAATATTAAAGAATTATAAATTTTTACATGAAGCGGTAGCAAGCTTGGATTTACCTTTCTTCATTCTTTCCCAAAAGGCAGTTATAGCAGGAGGGTATTATAACTGCTACTAACTTTTACTTTCAGTATACAAGAGAAAGGAAGAGAATAGTTTTAAAGGTGGGAAAGGGCTAAAAACACAAGCAGCACCTGACAAGGGGAAGGTGTTATACTGGATTTAAGACACACCAAACTAACTTCCTGAATGTTTTCATTGGATAACATTATTCTGAGTTGTGGCACAACAGCATGTATTTAGAGGAGGGCTTTTTGGTTTTTGTTTAGGTTTAGGACTTCCTTACATAATTAAAGTTCGCAGTGGGATATTTCTACAGATAAATTTCAGAGTCCAGTTGACAAATGAGAATTTACTGCACAGCAGCATTCCAAGAGTAACCCAATACTTCAGAGCAAGTGTGTTCTTAGGAGAAACTTTTTTTTTTTTTAAACCCGTAAGGAAGTCAGGAGAGAAAGGCAACAATCTTGTGCAGGAAAACACTGAAATGAAAAGCTTTAAATTATTTTACAAAGTTATACGAGGTTTTGTTTGCACTTTTTGTGCAATGTGATTACTCATATATGGGAATAACTGGTCAATGGCCAATACTACTTTACCTAGACGAGTTCAACGAAGATATTGCAGAGTCGCGCAAATCTCCTATAAAAGAAAAGTGAAACACACGAATAAAAATTAAACAAGATAAATTTATTGCTCAAAAAACTGCTTAAATAGCAAATACTGTAAGCAGTACAGAAGGAGGTAAACAGAGAGCCTTGTAAATATCAATGTCATGCACAAATCATAACTGCACAGAAATGCTTGGTAACAATCTTCCTTTGGCAGAAAGATTGCAGTTGTTACAGAGGTAGAGAAAGATCCAGTCCCGTAATATGAGGATGCACAAACTTGTCATTGTATGTGTAATGGTGGTTTCTTAATGTATATGAGGTTTTACAAGTGTTTTGGAGAATTGCAAACATAAATGTTAATAGTATTAGGTACTCCCATTGTATTTTAAAAATTGCAAACTTAATGCAGTCAAACCATTACAAAATGAAATGGCTCTCCTGATGTGACTGCAAAACCTCAATATCCTAAACCTGCAGAACTCACTAGCTGTGTTACTTTTACTATTACGAAGTAATATTGATCACTAGGTAACACATGAAGCTCTCCTGTACATTACCTGGAGCAGAAGTCCTATCAGGAGCATCTGAAGGAGCTGGCTTGTTTAGCCTAGAGAAGAGGAGGCTCTCTACAACTCTGTCACTCTCTACAACTCCCTGAAACGTTGTAGCCAGGTGAGGGTCAGCCTCTTCTCCCAGGCAACAAGCGACAGGACAAGAGGACCCACTCTTAAACTGCACCAGGGGAGGTTTAGGTTTGACATCAGGAAGAAGTTCTTCACAGAAAGGGTGATAAGATACTGGAATGCATTGCCCAGGGAGGTGGTGGAGTCATCATCCCTGGAAGTGTTTAAGGAAAGGCTGGATGTGGTATTTAGTGCCACGGTCTAGTTGACAAGGTGGTGTTTGGTCACAGGTTGGACTCAGTGATTTCAGAGGTCTTTTCCAACCTAACTGATTCTGTGATATGAACCTCATTTTGCATGGCTTCCCATTTCAAGGGGATGGCACATATTACCCCATAGGTAGATAGGGTGACTTATTTTTTACTTAAGGGTGAATCTGACATGAAATTATATATATATATATAAAATAAAGTAAAAATATTATCTAAGTAACATAACCACGTTTGAAAATATGTAAAATGACAATGAAAGATGATTCGTCAAAAATAGTCAATAGTCCAGTAGTCCAATAAAGACTTGATAAAGTCTCTAAACGTGCACAGGTTTTATTGCAGTATGATTACTTTAAAACTAGAACTAATAAAAATGTGCAAAGGCACTAGTTTTCTCTTTAACATTCATACTACGTAAATACCCTGCTGCTGTGCGAGCCTACCTGCTTTGATTCACAACGTCAGAGAAATGTTGTAGCTTCTCATACAGTTGTTTCTAACAGTTTATTCTTTAATTGCACAAGGTATCAAGAAAAGCAGTGCATTTCAAGGCTGAAATCAGACCGATAAGTACTTGCATAGCCCCGTGAATGGCCTGAAGTTCTGACAGGGGAGGTTTAGGTTGGATATTAGAAGGCTCTTCCCCCGGAGGGTGGCTGTGCACTCCCGCAGGCTCCCCCGGGAAATGGTCACAGCACCAAGCCTGAGCTCAAGAAGCGTTTGGACAACGCTCTGGGGCACACAGCGTGATTTTTGGGATGTTCTGTCGGACACACACACACAGGAGTCGGACTCGATGATCCTTATGGGTCCCTCCCAACTGAGAACACTCTGTGATTCTGGGACAGGGACGATCCTCGGGTACCCCGAGGGCAGCGCACTGCCCGCAGGCACTCCGCGCTGGAACCCCGAGGCCCCGCGTGGGTCACCGAGCCCCCCAGCACGGCCGCGCCTGCCCCGCTGGTTCTCCTACACGGGTAATGCCCCCGCAGGGCAGAGCCGTCCCCAGTCCCCGCTCCCCGCGCTGGGGGCACATCCCTCAGCCCCTCCCGGGCGACCCTGCCCCCCATCTCTCGGGCCCGGAGCCATGACCCCGCCGGTCCCGGCACCCCCCGGCCGTGCCCCCTCACCCCTCAGGCCCGGAGCCATGATCCCGCCGGCCCCGGCACCCCCCGGCCGTGCCCCCTCACCCCTCAGGCCCGGAGCCATGATCCCGCCGATCCCGGCACTCCGCGCCCGGCGCTCCAAGATGGCGGAGCCTTTGAATTTGGCGCTCAGCGGCGCGGCCCCGCCCCCTCCCTGAGGCCAGCGCGGGCGCCGCCATTGCCCTCCCCGCCCTTCCCCTTCGCCATTGGCTGAGGGCGGCCCCGCCCCGTGACGTGCGGACGCTCCGGAAGCGTGGCGGGTCCGTGGTGCGCCGCCCGGAAGCGCGGGGATGGCCTGGGGGGGTGCGGGCCGCCGCCATGAGCAAGAGGAACCAGGTCTCCTACGTGCGGCCGGCCGAGCCCGCCTTCCTCAGCCGCTTCAAGCGGCAGGTCGGGTATCGGGAGGGCCCCACGGTGGACACCAAGGTAACGCCCTGCCCCCGGGGGTGGGAAGGGGCGCTTCCTGAGCTGTGATACCCACCCCCGCCGTGGGCGGTGCGGAAGCAGCGCTCCGGGGCTTTGTCCCGGTAGGGCGAAGGAGAGCGGTTGTTATCCGCTTAAAAGTGACTGAAATCGTCTTTGTAACTTGTCTTTGCATCTGCGTTGGCGGTTCAGAACAACAGCGAGACGTCGCAGTGCCCGCTCTGGCCATTGCTGCTGTGGTGGCCTTCCAGGGCAGCCAGTCCCTGCCTGTCAGTGCCCGAGGGGCCCGTGGGGCTGCGGGGAAAACAGCCGTGATGTCCGAAGTTGAACTGGCCCTTACAAAGCCCAGCCGGGAAAGAGGAAAAAAAAAATGTTCTAAGAATATAGTTAAAAAAAAAAAATGTATTGGAAAGGAGTTAACATGAGTTCAAACTGAAAGAGGGAAGGTTTGGATTATATATATGGGGAAAATTCTCCACTGTGAGAGCGGTGAGACACTGAAACAGATTGCACAGACAAGCTCTGGACGCCCCATCCCTGGAAGTGCTTAAGGCCAGGCTGGATGGGGCTTTGATCAACCTGGTCTAGTGGAAGGTATCCCTGCCCATGGCAGGGTTTTGGAACTGGGTGATCTTTAAGGTCCCTTTCAACCCAAACGTAGGTCAGAGGTCACAAACTGTGCTGTGATGGCCCGGAAAGCAGGGTAGGGGCAACAGGGTTTGAGCCAGCTTGTAAAAAAGCAGCCTTTCCTAAGGCACATTTTTCTTCTGTTTCTAATGTGCTTTTTGCATGTTTCCCTGTAAGTGGAGCCATTATTGTAATATAGCACATGTAGAGTTGTTTTTCTTTGGTGACTAAAGAAATTTAATCTATAGTAGTGCTGTTTGTGGAGTTCTGTTGTTACCTAGTTGTACAAATGTTTGGATGATCCCACCCTGAGCTGTATGTAGCCAAAAAGTAACCTGGTGAGAAAAGTCCCCTTCCCAGTGGCCCATTGTTTTATGGCCTGGATTTGCATCCTGTTTGTGCCACTGTGGATGTTAAAGTAGCTTGTGAAAATAGCTTTTATTACAAGCAGTCAGTGTATTGAATTTCAGCACTGGTTCCATTTGCCTGTATTGCCTTTTAACCTTCAACTGTAGGATATTTTGGATCTTGAATGGAAGAGGCCATTATCACCTAACCTCTCCAGTCTGATCAGTAAAGTAATAGTCACAATGATTTATTAAAAAAAGCTAATTATGAGCTAGAATTTCAGATAAAAGTATGCCTTTAATGAATTTCACTTCACTAGAAGGATTGTGTTTTGTCTATCTCTTGGTAAATTCAGTAGATTACAGTAATACTATCTATATTCTTCCTTATAAGATGAAGTTTTCAGTTCCTCTAATATTGCCAAACTTTAGGTTTGTTGCGCTGAGGTTTCCAAGACAGAAAGTTTGTTTTAATAAAATTTTATCCCAAATGATTCTGTCTCAGAGCATGAGTTTGAGAGAATGGGAACAGGAGCATGATCTTCCTTGTGTCAGTGCTGCTTGCAGTGATTTGCTTAGGCAGCCTTGGTAGCCCATCCACCATGGTCCCACATTTCCCTTTGCACTGTTTGGAGTACAGCACAGAAAGCTTAAAGGGACCCCTGCATTTAAGATTTCCTTAGTGTTGCGTGGCAGACAGTGCTTATACAGTGATAATAATGAACAAAAGGCATTTCTTACCTTCCAAGTTCTTTTGGTCTTTAACTGAAGGAGACCATTCTCCCATGCTGGTTTTTCAGTGGGACGCTATGTCTCAGTGATGGAATTGGAGTGCCATTTGGACAACGTGAGTTGGCAGGGCCTGGCACTGGCAGCTGTCAGAGAGTCTCCCCACTAAACCTTCTGCAAAAGTGAGGCCAAAGAGAACTGGCCCACCTTTAGTGGTTGTGATGTGGAGTGGTGATCAGAATTGCTTTTGTTTCCCTTTCCTAGAGAGAGCAGCTTCCCCTTGCAGATGATGATAGTGACAATGGCAGTGACAAGGAAGATGAGCAGCCTCAAGTGGTAACACTGAAGAAAGGGGACCTGACTGCTGAAGAAGCAATGAAAATTAAACAGCAAATCAAAGAGGCCTTGAAGTCAAAGGAATCAGGTGAATTTAAAACTACAAACTTCTTGCTTTGTGTAGTCTAAGAGATACAATCCATAAAAGGGAGCACGGTATTTGCTCAGTTTTCTACTGTGTAATATTGCCTTTGATTAGTTGTTCTGAATTTTTCAACTAAATAATTTGCACTTGTGATTCCTAATCTCAAGTCGTTGAGTACATATATTTAAGATGTCTGGCTTTTAATAATGTTGCAGTTCAGTGCTTCTTGACTGTGCACCATCCTACCTCCAAATACCACTGTAAATTAATTTTTTTATTTGTTGATATAGCAAGTTGTTGTTCTGGTACACAGTCTTGTGACACCACCTGTGATAATATTTGAACTCATTCATTTGCTCAGCCAAATTTGGCAGTGGGAGTGGATGTCCTAAAGATAATTGTCTGAGTTCATGAAAGAGAGTGTCTTGGCAAAAGGAGGAATCTCAAGTCAGTGCTTCAGTGGAAAGAATGGCTGATGTGTATGTTTGGGAATGTGTTCACTTTGCTGACTGGTCCACGTTATTACTTGTTATTAATCAACCCCAGTATGCACTGTGACTTGCAAATATATTAAGCAAAACTGAACAGATGATAAAATAGTGCAAGGTACAGAAAAAAAAAATGTTTCTTTTCTACGAAGAATTAGACAGAAAGGAAAGATGGAAGTGGCGTGAGAGGGGTTGCTGCAGTTTGTCCCTACGTGAAACTACAGCTGATGAATACAGTTATGTGAAGAATTTCTGTCAGTATTCATCATTCAGATAGGGTGGACATAAGTGCTTTGGGTGTCCAGAAACTTCAATCATCACACAGGGTGTGATGAAATGTAGCTTTATTTTTTGCTGACAGAAGACTTGACAGATTGAATGTGGCTATTATTGTCTCTAGTGGAAATGTCTTGGCAATTAATATAAGACTGGAACCTCACAAGTATAAAAAAAAAGGTGATTCATAGAAACTGTGGACCTTTCCTGCAGTTAGCTGTTGTGGCTATTTGCAAAAGCTGTAAGCTGAATGTAGAGCACACTGAGAGGCCTAGCACAAGCTGTCAATGTGACGTCCTTAGCTTCTTCCTTCTTGGCTGTTTGGTTTTGAAAATTCAGGTTTGTGCTGTCACTGTGTAGAAGCGTGTGTTAAAATTTAAATGGTATAAATGAAGAAGTCAAATAACAGTAGAGGGCAAGAATACGTTGAGAACCCTGTATTTTTCGAAAAGCAGATTGATGAAAAATCTTAAATTTTAATAATGTAGGTTAGTTTGAAACTAAATAAAAACACGTCTGATTTTTTTCAGCAAGTAGAAAATGCTGGGTCTAGCCAGGCAGTGGACTATGGGCTGTGTTTACGTGATTTGAACTGCTCTGAGAATTTATGTTCAGCTTCAGGCTTCCTTCCTGGTCTCTTGTTACTGAAGTGAAGTGCATGGAGGTGCTTGGTGTTGCAGTTTGTAAAGTTGTCACACAATTCCTTTTCACCCTCCTAGTATTGGGAGAAATGTCAACCTATTGGAAAGAAGTGGAATGGTTCTTTCTGAGAATTGGTTTCCTTTTCATATAAGCAACTTGAACTTTGAATGATCACAGTTGGAGGAAAAACAATTTTTTAAGGCTGGGCAAAAAGAAGTAGTTGTCCAAGAGAATCTATTGAGGTGGAGTCCATGCTGTGAAAAAAGTCCAAAAGAGCTGCCAACCTGAATACACAGTATGAAATGGAAGTGTGTTTGAATGGAGTGACTGAACTTACTTGGTGGAAAAAGACATTCCTAAGACATAATTATGTGTAGTGAGGATGGTAGTATTGAGTCCCTGTAGGACTGTGGCACCTCTACTTATTACCCCTTCAGCCCTTCAGTAACAACTTGCATTTGGAGGAAAAAAATCCATAGTAGTAGGTAGCAGGAGTGTTGGAGACTGCTGCCCTCTATTCTACATTATTGTGTACTAGTCATTCATCTGCTTTTGCTGTTAATACGAGGTCTTGGCCTCCTTTTTTCTTTTTATGGATTATGGGAATAAACAGGGTAAGTGCTCTGCTATGAAGAGGACCTGGTGTGAAATTTTCAGTGAAGGAAGATGTGGGTGACTGTGCTACAGCTTCCTGAAGGCTTTTTTGAGTCTTGGGCCATTTTTACACTGTCAGTCTGACCTCTAGATTTAAATTCTGATTTCTAGCTGGAGTCAGGTATTTAGACAGCTGGTTTCTTCCAGTTTAATAGGGAGTTTTGAATAATATGTGAATTTCTTTTATTTTTTTGGCTGTCAGTTCTGAAAATGAGAAGTATAAAGAAAGTTTGGTGCTGCATGATTTGATTGCATTTCATATTGCTTTGATTTTTATCCCAGAGTTGAAAGTGAAATTAATGTAATGTCTCCTAGACTGTAACACATAGCCCCAAATCAGATCATTGGTGAAATTACATGAAGCTGAAAAGGTAATAGGGAAGTAAATTTCTCAACTGATAATCTTTCTTTCCAGCATGCATCAGTGCTGGGGCACCTTGGTAGATACTAAGAAATGTGCTACTAACTGTCTGTTGTGAATACAAATAGTCTTTCAAAACACAGAAAGTACTCGGTTTTGAGGTTCTGCTCTCTTTTCTTTTATGTCTGTAGTGATTGTCTTCATCTGAAGGACCTTGTCTTGGGCCTTTGAAGGCTTTGTATTGGGATATTATTCTAGGATTTTCCGTGTCTCATTTACCTCCTTCCTCCTTCATTTTCTTCTATAACCATTTTGACTGGCTCATGGCTGCACTTTTTAGTTCAGACACCAGTGGTTCCCATGACTTGCATTTTCTTTTACAGATGAATAACACTTCTGCATTAACTCGGTAAAACCAGTTGATTAATGTCTAAGCTGCATTTAGTTGCCTTCTAAGGCAGAACAAAAGTCTAGTGAAGTTTTTCTGTTGGCTTTTGCAAGTGGAGTCACAGGGTATTTTTTTTTTTAGGGCTGAACCTTTCTTATATGGGAAAACACCCTTCGGTATTTAAATATTTTTCTCCATGGAGCACAGATGCAGAGGCTTTTTAAAAAGAAGTTGTCTGTTTATCAATAGTAATTTTCCTTTATGTTTTATGCATAATTTTATAAATTGCTGCAGTTGATTCAGAGACAAAGAAAGTCTTATGAGAAATTAAATTTTCACTAAAGAAAATATGTCAATTAGTTCAAGATAGTTTATCCTAGCATTCATTACAGCTTATGAAATTGATTTTTTTTCTACTGCTTTTCTAGTCCATCTGGCCTCTGGGACACTCTGATACATGCAAATGACCAATTTTGGCAAAAGGTGTCCTTGTTCAAAGCCTTGTAATATTACTCTTTTTTCATTCTGTGTGCTGTTGTGGGGGGAGGACAACAAGAGAGGGGAGAGGCGAGGAGAATACAGGCTGTGCTGTCTTGGGCATCGGAGCTCTTTCTGATTAAGCACAAGCTGTTCTGATTTAGCAGCTGTTATATCAGATACATACCACAGAGTTCACGCTGCTCTGCATCGTGTGAAATAGCAGGAACCTAAATCAAGGCTCATTTTGCGGTATTTAAGTAACAAAAACTTTCCCAAGTGTTCTCATAAACAATTGAGACTGACTACCAAAGCAAGACTGGCCTTTTTATCTTCATACCACCAGTGTGCCGAATTCCTGTAGTAAATGCTTCCAGAGGCATGCGTGGAGAGAGAACGGGTGGGCAGGAAGCACTAGAAGGAGCATCTGAAATGGCTGACCTGAACTTTTGACCTTGGAAACCATTAAGCAATGTCCCAGGCTGTCATATTTTTTTTCCCCAACCTTCTATCTGTGAGTAGACATACATGGTTTGCGCTGCTCCTCCTGTTGTTCCTGACAGTTTAGTGACATCTGTGTTTCCTATTGTTGCCTCATTGACCTTTGTGGACAGAAACTGCTGAAAAATGGTGTAGCTGGCTGCACAAATAACTGCTAAATTAAAAAGTAGCATAAACTGAAGAGTAGCGCTTCTTTTTCAGACCCTCATTTCTACTTCACTTGTAATATATAGCTTGCAATTAAAAAAGAAGAAAATATTTTGTGACTTTGTGGCTTCTTAAATTGTTGTCACTTGTGAAGTGAGTTTTCAGCTTAACTTCTGACTGTGCTTCTCTTGGTCAACCAGTTTGTGATCTGAGTAAAAGCATCAGCGACTAAGAACAGTCTGAATTTGAACTGCTAGTGTATTTTTTGACTCATTTATTAGAAGTGGATTTTATTATTTCTCCTGCCATGCTTTTTTGTATTTGACTTTGTGTATTTCTGTGTGTTTATCAGAAATCCTGCTTCTCATAATTTGTAATGTTGACACAGTCTTTTATCAGGACTCTTTTTAAAAGCTACAAGCACTGAGATTGTTTCTTCAGTCTTTTTTTTTTTTTTTGTATTGCTTAATACAAGTCAGTTTTTTTGCAGGTCATTGATGCAAACCAAAAAGTTAGCTGACATGTAAGAGCCTGGTAAAATCAGAAAGAATAAAGTGAAGATTTTTTTACCAGCTGGAAAAGACAATCCTAACAAATCAACACAAATTTCTTGAACTGATACATCAAATTCTTTCAAAAAGGGTAGTCTATCTGTTCTCCCTCTTTCCACATGTTGCTAAGGTAAGGCCAGGCCTACTGTGTTTCCTCATCTGCTTCATTCTTTGTCAAGCGCTGCCAACTCACGTAGCTCTCTGAAGCTGGCCTGGGCTTCCTGCTGAAAGGAATGTCCTTGAGCACATAATGAAATTTTGACAGTGTTAAACCAGGCCAAGAGCTAAAATAATTTCCTTTGATGCAGAATGATCTGCAAATAGTATTGTGGCCCTGGAGGTCAGAGCTGAGCTAGCTGCCATTTTGGTTGAGTTTTTGAGCTTTGCTGTTTATGCACTTAGCTTATTAGGTGTTTAAATTCATATTGCAAAGATACTTATCCGTTTCTCCATCTGACAGGCAAAGTGAAATTATTTTGCAGTTAACAGCGTGGGTAGCAGGACCATTGTGAATAAAAATGAAATTTATGGCTTCTATTTTTCCATGGATTACGAGTACATAGCTGTTTATCTGTTTTCTTTTGTGGATGTGCTTTCATTATCTTTTTATGGGTTAAGTTTTAAAATATACC
Organism: Lophotriccus pileatus; assembly: GCA_035583135.1. Lineage (NCBI taxonomy): Eukaryota > Metazoa > Chordata > Aves > Passeriformes > Tyrannidae > Lophotriccus > Lophotriccus pileatus. Next base: position 44,772,568 of record JAWWES010000081.1, on the reverse strand, counting down.
ACTCTAAGAAAATCTAGCAATCCCTCTTTGAAGAGTGTTCAGTGAGGTTTGGGTTTTCTTTGCTCATGTTTGTGCAGTAGCTGGTTGTCCTGTTTCCACAGCTGTAGGGGTGCTGCATGCAGTTTGCACACTGACACATAGACAGCTGTGTCTGTGCATAAGTGGCATTCTTCTTATAGATGCATTTTCTCTTTTTTTCCCTGAATTTGGCTTATATTGTGCCTTAGAGCTTGTTTAAGTTAGATCTGTGTTTCCAAATAAACATTGTAGTTATGCAACAATTAGTAAGAAGAAATATTTGCTATTAAACTTCGGAGCCCAAAAATGGAGGACCAGCTTCTGAGGATAATGATACATAGTGCGTTTTGTTTCATTAAGTGTGATATGCTTT
>JAWWES010000081.1:44729659-44767089 GCA_035583135.1 Lophotriccus pileatus | reverse complement strand
CGTTTAAGAAAGAAATGTGGAACTGTCTTAAGCAATCACCTCCTTAAGCAATGGATCATGGAAAAATAATAATCACAGGACTTTCTGATAAAGGGGAAGCCAAAGTAAGTACATGGAACATGGGGCTAGGACTGGAAAGGATCATTTTCCAGGGTTTTCCTTCTCTCTTGTTCTTCCCTCCCTCCATCCACAGTCCTTTTCCCCTGCCATAGTGATGAAGGTACACGTATTTATTTTCTCATGGGGCTTGCCCAGGTAAGTATGAGACAAGTGGTGAAGGAGCAAGGTGAGAGAAGCTGAGGCTTGTTGCCTAAGATCTGAGAATCTTGGTCGGATGTGGCCCATTACATAATATAGGAATCTTGTACAGTTTTTGTTAGTAAAATGAAATTTCCTGGCTCATTAATACTAAAACATTTATTGATGGTGTTAGCTGAGCAGTAAGCTGGAACAAACGTGGTGAACTGTAGTAGCATTGCAGCAGTAGATGCTTCTAGTGGAGGCTTTTTATGTTGCAGAGGTGCTTGAATGTCATTAGGAAAGGTGAGATGCTCTGTCCCCTTAATTTCTTTTGAAGAAACAGGATCTGTCTCTAAATAATAGGAATCAAGGTGAGTCATTAAGAATGTTGCATTTTGAGATAGAAATTGGAAGAACGGGACAGAATGACCAAGAAAATGCATGTGGGGGCAGGTGGCCCTGGAGTTCATACCCTGAGATGTATTTCTAGCCTGAAATAAACCCAAATTTGTTATACTGCAAATGTACGTTTAATTGGCCTAAAGAGGAATAGATGAGTCAGAATTCTATTCTTACAGTTTTTGAGTCCAGCACTTTTCCAAGAAATATCATTTGGAGGATCAAAGATGGTGTTTCGTAGACACTGAGCACAAGAAGCCTGTATTTAGCTGTTTTAATTACACATTTTTTAAGTTTCATCACAGGATTTAATGTCCTTTTTTTTGCAGTGCTTCAGTATATAATCCTGTTAGGAAGCTGCAGATTTATAATGAAGCAGGAAGTAGCAATGTCATCGTTTCAGCTGATTGTTTCCCGTCTGCTGTAGTGTATTAACTAAGTAATGCTTCACTTGGCTGTGCAGAGCCAATTGCATTCTCAAGGACATCAGGCATGCCTGAAGATGAGTCATTACCTTTTGTACAGCACAAGAGGAATGATATGCAGTCTCAGCAAGTGTTTGTCCATTGAAGTTGGTTAATAACCTATAGGCCTCTCCCGTGGCAAGATGCCATAAATCAATCCTTTGTGCATTCAGCAGACAGAAAGGCCGGTGTCTCAGCTGTGTCTTCAGTATCATCCCTTTGTTCACATTCCTAGAGCAAGGTTTTAGTCTGCAAAGACATTTTTCATGTCGTAGACCTCCCCTTCTGCCCCACTTCCTTGAGAGCATTCCGCAGGCGGCAGTCACAAGGGTAGCCATTAAAACCACTGGAGACACAGCACACGTGAGTGACTGCAACCTCCTGTAGACTTCCTCAAGATTCTGAGAACCTGTAAAATCTCAGCACCAGCCCCTGGGAAGTAACTTCCTCCTGGGGAAAAGGAATGGGATCAGTCAGAAAAATAACAAAAGATTGAATTCTACAGTGTTTACCCCACTGTCACTTCTTATTTTTTGTTGGAGGTAAAACAACAGCTGGCAAAAGCAGGTTTTTTCCTCTTATCAGGAGATGTGAAGTGGCTTTGGTGCCATTCCAACCCATATGGCAAAGGATTCCTTTTCCTTGACTCTTGTGGCCATCCACAGTGCAATGCCTGATTAGTTAAGGCCATGGGCAAGAGGGAGCTACCTTGTAAGAGGCAGAAGTTATTAGAGGAAGGTGTTGTCAAACCTCTGTGGGGTAACAGTGATCACTGCACACTTTTAGTTTTGATATCATGAAAGAGTTGTTCCCTTAGGGACAGCACAGTAACAAAGAACTTTAAAAGGGCAGATTATAAAACTATGAGGAAAATGGTTAACAGCAGGCTGAAGGGCAAAGAGAAGTACTTAAAAACCATAGAGATCTGCCTGGAGGCTATTTAAGAACACTGTATTAGAGGCACAGATGGTTTGTATACCTCTGAGCAAAAACAGCGTATGAGGAAGGATGAAACTCAGAGGGTTACGTGGGAGAAAAGCGTGAGTAGAGAAAGGTTGAAACACATCCCTTAAAGATGATGACTCTCTGAATGACAGACCAGGGAACGTTACCAGGAGAGTGGAAAGAGCTGGAAAGTCAGGGCTAAGAAAAAGACTATAGCAGCTGCTGACTTTGGATCTCCAGGATGAAACACTCAAAAGATTGAGTCTAATAGTGTCCGGGCCACTCTGTTTTTGAAAACTGGGCTACTCCAGATGAGACTTCACCAGAAAAAACAGGATACTCTTAATCTGAATTGGCTAGCCCAAGCCAAAATCTTAATAAAGCAGTCTGCAGTTTTAGTATATGACCAGGCCAAATTTAAGAGTAAAGGAGTCCATTTTAACGTAGTTTCTCTATGCTAGGACTTAATTTTCACCTTGTGTTATATTCAGTTCCAAAAATGTTTATAATCTTTGCCAAAGAAGGTAGAGATTAAAAAAACACAAACAGTCTTAAAAACTCTAATTTTAGTAAACGCAAAGACCCCTACATTTGTTCTGGTACAGCTTTGGGCTGAGAGGGAGACTATCTGATAAGGATGTAGTGAGGTTTGCAGGACATTTTTACACCAGTGTGTAATTATACAGATGCGAAATTTTGTTGTCGTATATCTGAGAATGAGAACACACTGATTATAAATTAGGCAGGGAACATCTCAAGTATCACAAACCCAATGATGTGTGCAAAAAGAGTCCCTGTGAAATCAATGAAAGTTATTTTCTGGTTTAAAACCAAGGAAAAACAGGGAAAGGTTAGAAAAACCTTGATGCACACAGTCTCACTGGGACTAGAGCCCTGGCATCTAGGCTGTTTTATTCTGCCCTGTTAAATTGAAACAAACAATTCAGCTGCCCGAGACCCTTCTTTTCTCCTCTGACATGCCAACTATCTTGAGAGAAGAGATTAAGCATTGTTCTGATGAGTGCCACAGCAGCAGCAGCAGCTTTATAATTCAAGGGCTGCATAAAATTTATGGAGCACTGAGAAGAGCTTAAATCAATTTTATGATTTTCATAAATTATTTCAGGCAGAAGATGTTTGTGTAAAAAGACAAGGATTTTTGAGCTGTTTATCCAATGGACAACAACACAGAAAGCAGAGATTTTCAAAGGCACCTGTGGTAATTATGCATTTGAGTTTGATGGGAGTTAGAAGACTTGTTCCTTTGAGGTACTTAGTGTCCCAATATAAATTTTAATCATTCCAAATTGCTTAAAATACTTGGTAAAAATCAAAATTAGAGGAGGGTCAAATTCAGAGCAATTAAAAAATTTCATTTAAATGCTTAATATGTTTTTAAACAGTGGAGGGGTAACTTGTAGTTCCATTTCAGGTGAAAAACCAATTTGGCAGTTGAAGAGTTAACCCTTTTCTTGCCACAGTGTATTTTTGGCTTGTTGTTTAGGCCCCATTACTGAGGAACCTTGTTCTGACTGCTTGAGACTGTATCTGCAAATTACTCCAGCTGCTACAGAGAAGAATCAGCCTGTAGAGGAGAAAGCGAAACTGTAGCTGGTTCCTCATAGCACATTTCAAGATTATGTAATAGGACAAATATAATTTCATACATTACAGATATTAATAGAGATTGAACTTCCCTTCTAGACAACTAATCAAGATAGAGCTGATAAGATACAATTCCCATTTCATCCTAATTTGGGTATTATTGGTGATTGAACGAGCCTTGCACTCTCTGGGCATTAAGACTATCAGGATGCATGTAGGTTGGTGACACTTTTCATCTTGGGGCAGCTCTGAGCTATAACATTTCATGAGTAATTTTCTGTATTTTAAGCTGCTTGAGCTCCTCTAATCTGACATTATTGTGTTTCAGATTATTTCAGAGTATACTAAACATGGTACTAATGGTAAGAACCATTGCTGAATTCCTCTATGCTGGATGAGCAACTTGAACTAAATTATTTTTTGATGTTACTGTATTGCCCTCAATGAAATGACGCTGATACATGAGCTCCTTACTAAACAAGGTAGTCTGAAGTGAGGGGGTTTGAATTCAAACAAGTTAAGTGTTGGACACTCCAGGATCTTGCCAGTGAATTTCTATGGCCAACAACATACATAAACGATGGCAGCAACTGACTCAGTGATCATTATTCTGCAGGAGGGGTTTTGTGACTGCTATAAATTAAACACTGAACACAGGCCACAGTGTGAGGAAAGTTAGTGCCATTTCAGCTCTATAAATAATGTCATGGAGAAGAGATGTGAAATAATCTCACCCTGTTTATCCTCTGCTTCTGACCTTAGCTGGAGTAATGTGTCTACTTTTGTGCACTATGCTTCAAAAAAGAAAGATGCAGTCCAATTGCAAATCCAGCAGAAAGCGTGACCTGTGAGGACAGATTGAAAGAACTGGAGAAAGGAGATGCAGGGAAAGGAATAAGAATGTGATCCCAGTCTTCAGACATGTAAAGCTTGCTGCAAAGAGGAAAGTAATAAATTGTTCTCTGTGTCCACTGGGAATACAAAAAGAACTAATGGATTTAAATTGTGGCAAAGGAGATTTAAGGAAGACATTAGGACAGGCTTTCCATCTGTAGCAGTAGTGAAAGAGTGAAGCAGATTGCCTGGGGAGGTTGCGGATCTTCATTGCCAGACATTTTTAAGAACAGGTTAGACAAACTTCTGTCAGGAATGATTTGGGTATAATTGATCCTGCCTTAGGGCAGAGGGCTGGACTAGATGACCTTGCAAGGTCCCTTCCAGCCTTATTTTCTATGGTTCTCTCATTAGGAAGGCTGATGTCATATTCCTAGGACCCTACCATTCCTTTTAAAAGCAAAAACATGCTATAGTGATGGCAAGAGTCAGATTGAAACTGATAGTATCTGGGAAAATTCAAAGCTTGAGGTTGATATCCCACCCTTAATTACTAACACTTGAATGTGTGTAACACAGATGGACTTTTTGAACAGCTAAATACTTGGAGGTTACACAGCTCTGAGTCTTTTGTGATCAGATTGTGATCTTTTTAATAGCACGAGAATTTGTTTCTTCTAAAATGTATTAATCCTACATACCGCAACTTCTGGTTTTGTCATTTGAGTAAGTAGCCAGGAATGATCTTCAGCATCTGACATATTCCAGGTGGGTCACTCTCATTTCACATGCGGTCACACATTTGGCCTCATGCTGTGCTTCCACTCACTCACTCCAAAGCTCATTTCTCTGCTACAATTTATCATGACGCCAGTGCTCAGCTTCATTATGTGGCTGTGTTTAAATAAACCAATACCGCTGCTAATGTGCTTGGTATCCGTCTCTCCATTCTCACACACTGGGTATCCCTCCTGCTGCTTTCTGCTCACATGTTCTTTTATGCCTGTTGATAAATTTCGTTTTCATCTGTCTTTTGCTGCTTTCCCTTCATGGTGTGCTTGCGTTACAAACTGCAGTTCAGCAGTTTAGCGGTTGGATTGCATCCAAATATTACCAAATGCCACATCTTTTAATATCAGGCAGAGCAGCTTGAATTTTCTTCCTTGGAGTGCTGTAAAAGACACACTGACATGTTTTCTGTGCAAATGCCAAAAAAAAAAAAAAAAAGGTTTAACAAAAGATAGAGGGGTGTGAAGCAAGCTGAAAAGCCTGCATTCCCAGAATTTTCTGTTTTCCCTGATTTCAGGATTTGGTTCATGACCCAGCTGCTGATCTATGGAACTCTGGAACTATGCCGGTTTCCAGCAGTCAAGAATTTGCTGTTGTCACTCTTGTGACTGGTAATACCTTCATGTTCAGCAAGATGACTCCATATGTTTCTCTCCCCAGAGGCCATGCCTGGACATTGATGATCAAGTATTGCCAAGCCCTTGGGTTCTAAAAAATTCTATGTGTATGAACCTCATGAAGTGGGGTTATAATATATAAACATACATGTCTCTATATATATGTATATATGCATATATTATATATATGAGTTTGAAATCGTCACAAAATCACAGAATCGACTAGGTTGGAAAAGACCTCTGAGATCGCTGAGTCCAACCTTTGACCTAACACCACCTTGCCAACTACACCATGGCACTGAGTGCCACATCCAGTCTCTCCTTAAATACTTCCAGGGTTGATGACTCCAGCACCTCCCTGGGCAGCCCATTCCAATGCCCAATCACTCTGCCTGTAAAGAACTTCTTCCTAGTGTCCAACCTAAACCTCCCCTGGCACAGCTTAAGACTGTGCCCTCTTGTCCTACTCTTTCCTACGGGAAAGGAGACCAACCCCCCCTTGACTACAGTCTCCTCTCAGGTAGTTGTAGAGAGCAATAAAGTCTCCTCTGAGTCTCCTTTTCTCCAGGGTGAACAACCCCAGCTCCCTCAGCCTCTCCTCATAGGGCCTGTGCTCCAGTCCCCTCACCAGCCTCGTTGCCTTTCTTTGGACACGCTCCAGCACCTCAACATCCTTCCTAAATGGAGGGGCCGAGAACTAGACACAGTATTCAAGGTTCAGCCTCACCAGTGCCAAGTACAGGGGAGGAATGACTTCCCTGATCCTTCTGGCCACACTATTCCTGGTACAGGCCAGGATGCCATTGACCTTCTTGGCCACCTGGGCACACTGCTGGCTCATGTTCAGCCTCCTGTCAGTAAGATCCTCCAAGTCCCTTTCTGCCTGGCAGCTCTCCAGCCACTCTGGCCACAGCCTGTAGTGCTGCATGGGGTTGTTGTGGCCAAAGTGCAGGACTCTTCAGCATTCATGGCTTTTGAGCTTTTCTTCACAGATACATGGAGAATAGAAACTAAAGTAAAAATAAAACCAAAATCAGAATAAAACTGGGTGTTTTGAATAATCACATAATGCTTCCAGAAGCTGAGACGTGAAAAAATCACAGCATTACTGTGAAATCTGGTAGCATTATGACTGGATATTTGTCCATTAAATTGTTTAGCTTCTATCAGAGAGAAGGATGCTATCAGTTGTTTTTCATAATGGTGAAATTCTTGTCAGGATGCTTCGAGATACCCATTGCTTTATGTATCTTTGGTATTTCCTTGTTAGAGACTGGTCATATGCACTGGAGCTGTTGGTACTGCATGTGGGTTGCCACAGTGGACTTCCCTTAATTGCCCTGTGCTTTGAGTCAGAGTCCAGAGCAGTTTTTGCCATGTTTGTTCATCTGTTTTGCTCAAGACTTGTCCTTCACCTGTTTGGTGATAGATGGACCAACTACAGTTACTCTGGTGCATCCAGGTCACAGCTGCATTCCTTGTCCTTGTGCATTCTGTGTGCGTATTGCCCACCTTCTGCTGGGGGATAAAGTGCACCATCAGGCCCCTGCTCTGGAACCCACATGCCCCCAAAGTTTCAACCTAAGATGCACTGGCTCAGAACAGGCTTTTGTCTGAGGGCAGATTTCCCCCATGTCACTTTCTTATACTTTGTGCTTTGCATTTCTCTTCCCTGTGGGTACGACCTGTGGCAAGGGATCACTTGACCTTGAAATGTGGTTTCATTCATTTTGCCCACTGGTTATTACTGAGCTTGAAAGGGAGGTAAGTCTTGTTATTCAGACTCTGCAGCTGTGATAATTTCCTGCTCCTGTCAGAAGTTTCCTGTGTAATACTGCTTCTTTATGTTTGGCTTTTCCTTATTGGCAGGTTTTCGTGGCAATGTTTTTGAATTGCAGGTGCCCCAGTGCAGTTTTCTCTGTACTTCTTGGACTGTTTGCCCTTTAGTTGTTCTTATCTCCTACAGCCCCCACCTTGCAAATCCTCCTTGTGAGGAGGGAAGGAGCCTGTTCACTGCATCTCTTGAGCAGAACCAGTGTAAGCACGCATTTGCCAAGCAAGACTGTTTTTCAAAGGTTTTTGCATCCTGTTGCACTTCTGCAACCTCCTGTGTTGCCCTCTTTGCCCTCAGCTTTGGGTTGGCACATCCAGAGGCCAAAAGTACCTGTGAATTGCACTCAACCAGTTTCCCTGGCTTCTCTGCACCTTTAAGGATCTTAGAAAGTCCACAGTGGCTGCAACACCAGCTGATTTTAGGTTTTAAGTGAGTTAGAGACTTTTATGTGTGAATGCAGCCTTTTTTAAGGTACCTTTCAGTGCTTAAGGGCCTGTGTAGGCTCTAATAAATATATGCTTTTATCTGAAGTGTTGACTTTAGTGCAGTCATTCAGTACCACACACAGAAATACATACTCATTAATCTTTTGAGCTGTGAGGTTTAGAATCCCGTTCCTTGGTGATGTGTCATGAGTTTGCAAGGCAACTACCCCAGCAGAGCCCTAATTTGTGCCACAGTCTCTGGGTTGCTACTTTAGTACAGAAAAATAATAGTAATTTGTAAATGAATCAGGGAGATTTTAAAATCAATTTTCTTCAGCAAACAGCAATTGTTGAAATGGTTGTGGTTATCACTAAGGACTGAGCATATAAAATGCTTCAAGACGGAGAAATTGGATTCTATAAACATGTAATTCTTTTATCAATAATTCTTACAAGCAGGCTTCTTTCTACACTCTCCCTTTTGCCAAAACTCTCCCCTCTATTATATACTGAGCTCATTTGCCTCCTGGATAGTTGTGGATTTGTTGGTATACAAATTAATTTTGTTATTGACTAGAACGAACATTTGGAGGAGAAGAATGCCATTGCTATTCATGACTAAAAGTAACCAATACAAGTACAGAGGAATAAATATTTTCTAACCAAGTAAGCATCCTCTCCAACCTTATTTCGCCTTTCTAAAACCCACAGGACTGTATCCTGGCTCTCATGCTTGTGAACAATACAGTGAGAGGCAATAGCATCTACTTCTTGTTACCAGAGGTAAAGAGAGAGAGAGAAACTTCTCTCCTGGTCTTGTGTCTTCCCGTACTCAGAAGTCAGTAGCTCGTAACAGTGTATATCTATTCTTTCACTGCGGTGGTGATAATTGTTTGTCCATCATCAATTTATTGCCTCCAACACAGTGGAGAAGAAATAAATCCCTGCTTGAAGCACCTTGACATCTCCTTGGAAATGGCAGACAGCAGCCTGTGGCTAGAGCGTTTAAGAGAAAGGGGAAAGAATAGCAAAAAAAAAAAAAAAAGTGGGGTTTGCCCTGTTCCTGCTCAATTCCACTGACCGATTCCAGCTGCTTCTGACCGATCGTTGGTGCCATTTAGGGTGTTTCAGACTTCTCTTGCCCAGAGACACCCAGGAGAGATGCTCTCCCTTGTAGCCAGATAGTGCCTTCATTTAAGCCTGAAATCAGCCGGGGGCGAACACAGCGCCAGAGATGAATTTTGCTTCCCTTCGGCCAGCGGGTCCTTTCAGAGGGTTTGCAGAGGAAATGTCGGGAGTGCGAGGAAGGAGGGCGTCCAGCCGCTCGGGCGAGCCCGGCTTCCCGTCACGGGTGGGCTCGCTGCTTGCCGGCGCTCCCTCCAGCCGACGGCAGGTGGCGGCCGCGCCTCAGGCTCGGGCCGCGGGGCCGGGCCGGTCCCTCCCGGGGCTGTCTCCGGCTCCTCCGCTGCGCATTCCCGGCCCCGGGAGCGCTCGGCGGCGCTGCCCGCCCGCGGCCGGCGCCCTCCGCCCTGCCCCGCCCGCCCCTCCGCCGCGGCGCAGGGGTGGGGCTCGGCGGGGTTATTTTGTTTATTTTTCCTCGTTTCTCCCCGTCTCCGCTTTTTCTCCCCCCCTCCTCCCTCTTCTGTGTATCTAGGGTAACACCTGCTTCTCGGGTTTGTGTTAAATTCGCGGTGAGCGAGGAGCAAAGTGCTGCGAGGGGCAGGATAGAACGATGCTGTTCTCCGGTGTTCTTGGGTTCACAGAATCACAGACTGTTGCATAAGGATCACTGAATCCAACTTCTGGCCCAGAACAGAACCATCCCCAGGAGTCACACTGTGTACCCGAGTGTATTGTCCAGACGCTTCTTGACCTCTGTCAGGCTGGGTGCTGTGACCACTTCCCTAGGGAGCCTGTTCCAGTGCCCAAGGTGGAACACCCCACCCAGGGTGAAGAACCTTTTTCTAATATCCAACCTAAGCCTCCCAAGACAAGTTCAGGTCATTCCTTCAGGTCCTGTCACTGTTTGTCGGCGGTGGCTACTTGTTGGGGACTGCACCGTGGGACACCTGCTGCATTCTCAGTGCCCACTGTTCTGCCTTTGGTGCTCCCAGATGCCGTGTTGGCCCCTGCTTGCACTGCCCAGCTGAGAGTGTCAGGCCCTCGAGGCTGGCCAGCCCCAGGGTGAGGATGGGGACAGGGATGAAGCCACTGCTGCCACAACCCAGGATTAGTGACCTAACTGATGGGCGATGCTCTCAGGCCTCTTGTGTTGGTTGGTTGGGGATGGGTGGGAGATTAACTGCAAAGAGTATGGGAGACTACCTGTGGAACACCCAAAAACAGACCAAAAGCAGAGCTGAGCAAGACAGCCACAAAATTCAATTAAGAAAAAACAGTGGAAAAGATTTCTCTTTCCAGCGGAGGATATCGGCTGTGTCTTGCAATCAGTATGCACAGAGATGGAAACTTAGTTAAGTGAAAGTCTCCACTGTCTTCTGTGGGAGCCTCCCTAACAGCCCCATGCATGTGAGGGAGCCATATTAAGGTTTCATACTCTGTTGAAACTTTAGTATCATCAATATCTGAATCGTACAAGTTCTCTTTGATTTGGCTCTATTTGCAGTGCCCTGACCTGTCATCTGTTCACATTATTTATCACTTATTTCCCAGCACAGATGTGCCCAGAATTTTATTAAGCAGAACAAAGTGGAGTTGAATATTTAGGCTGAAGTGCAATTGGTAATGCAAAAGGAGTGGCCCTAGTAAGGTGTGATTTCTAATATGCCATAAAGTGCAGAAGAGTTCAGGTCAATTAATCAATATTTGTGGAATTGCAGAGTAAAATTTCCAGCTACTGGGTGTTTGATACCTGAATATTTAATCATTGGGCCACTGAGCCTGTATGCATAGGCAATGCCATAGAAAGGCAGTATGTGCTGGAGACATAAAGTCATTCTGGAGGTGATAAGGTTTTCTGATATCTTGAATTTGACCTCTTGTGGGAATAGGATCCATGCATACTTCAGGTGATGAAACTTTCACAATATGATAAGGAACAGGAGCTCATTTAAATGAATCTGCCATTTAGTGGCTGCCTGACTGCTCACAGTTTCTCTGGAGTGCCAGTCCCCCTTTTTTTTCAAATGAGAACAGTAAGATAGCTGTCCTTTGCAAAACAGGATGAAACCTGCTGGTGAGCATTTTCACAGCTGCTTTTTCTTTGTTTTGTAATTGTAATTTTTAAATAGAAGTGGGCAACCACTGAGATTTTGAGATGAACACTTAGAATTGTAAACATAGGTGGAAAGCCAGTCCTATGTCCACAAGGTACACCTTTCCTTCTTAAAATATCAATTCCATAACCCTGAATGCTTTTTGGAGACATCTGTAGACTCAACTGAATACAGCCAAGGGATGAACAAGTCATTTTCCTTTTCAAGAAAATAAATACCTGTGCATTGTTAAACATCAATGTCTGAAGTTAAGCATCAAAAATCGTTTTTGGCATCTGAGTATCTGATCCCTATACTCTCATTGTTTTTCTAGGTCCTAGCTTTTTAGCTTTCTGTAGCAAAGACCAGTCCTTTCTCCACGACAGCTTTTAATTCCTTAGCAGTGTACCCAGTGCAGGGTGTGAAGGGACGGGTAAAGTAGACTATTTCACCTGCACTGGGGTACCTTTGCTGCAGCAGAGCAGTTTCTTTGAGCACCATCTCTCTTGAGCATTTGGAGGCATTGAGCACAGCTTCCCTGGCCCTGCAGTTGGCTTCTATAGTCCTGCTGAGGGGGTTCCACCGAGATAACATTGAGACACATACCAAAGAGCAGGGAGAGAGGAGGAAGAAACATGATTTTGTCTCTAGACACCTTTATTATATCTTACCTTTATTTCCCTGCCACTGGGAAGCATAACTTCTATATAGGCTGTCTGTCTTCATCTGTGAGGGAGGGAGACAGAGGTAAGCCAGGCACTAAGGCAGCAGAGCCATTACTGCTTATTATTCCTTACAAAGAATAGGACCTGTGGGAATAGCTATGCCATTGACACGGAACTGGGGCAGACCAGGGATGATGCCACAGCCACTGTGGTGAGATCTCACTTAAAGCTGCAATTTTACCACTTCCCTTTCTCTGCCAGCCTGGGCAACTGCTCACCTTGCTTATACCTCTGATTGGCCTTCTTTATACCCACACTGATGACAAGGTACTCCTAAGTGCAAATTATTACAAATAAGTGGGTATAAATATCTATTAAGAATTTCAGAAAGTAATGCTACTCATAATTAAATTGGCAACCCTATCTGCCATGCAGCTGACCAGGGTTAGCTTCACTTTACTGCAGCAGCTGTGTTCACACTGTCTTGAGGTGAAACTTAAGTTCCCCTTTGCCTGTCAGGGAGGCAGTGATCCTGTAAGCCTTGCTCTTTGAAGCCAGGCCTCTTTACATGGCTAAGCACGTCCAGCATGCTCCAGTGCCAGCCAGTACATATGGGGAGCTGGGCCACAAGCTATCTGTGGGGGGAGCAGAGCTCCCAGTAACTAAAGCCACTCCAGAAGTTGTTCTTTCAGAGAGGTCCAGATGAAACAAGAGAGTAAAGGTTTAAAAGCTCAGGCATCCTTTCTAATCTAGAGCAAGGGGGTTCTGTCGATTGTATTGTAGATATTGCTCTATTTCAGGAAGTCTGAGCGTGGGGCAGTTGTCCCCCCTCCCAGTGGGGGACCACAAACAGGTGCCAGGGTTTTATGACTATCCAGGCCTCCTCCGGTTGCTAAATGGGTGGGGGAATCCCTTCTAGATCTTGCCCAGCTGAGAAGGGGATTCCAGGGGGCTCCTGCTGTGGAAAAGGCTGACAATCCAGCTCTGCTCTAATTATAGCATCACAAGGAGGCAATATTAGAGGTACAGATGATGGAGGGTATTTACTACTCCACTCCTTTCTCCAGGAAGCACTTTTTGTTCTTCGCACCCAGTTTTAGCAGCACAGGAGTACTGAAAGCTCAAGAGCTCTTGGTGCTTAAACAAAAAATGAAACAGAGAGTGAGAAGATTGATTCAGTTTCTTGTATAACAATCTCCACCCTTCAAACTCTGGGATAAGTGTTTGCAGAATGAGACCCTTCAGTGAAACACACGCTTTGAATTTCAAGCCCAAACTTCTCCCACCATATGCAAAGACTTTGTCATCGCACAGTTCCTTGTCATCACATCTGCTTGATCAAAGCGTTCCTGGGCAGAAAGTGGGGGTTGCAATTGCCAAGCAGGAAAAAAAAAATAGTAGCTGTATGCCTTATCCAAGCCTGTTGTTGCTCTTATGGCTGCACTCACAATAGCTGCCGCCTTTCACTGCGGAGCCAGAGTTTAACACCTTTGTTTACCAAAGCTCCAGATAACCACAGCTCCAGTCCTCTGCAGAAGGTGCTACAGAAAAGCAAGAGTCTCTCCTAGCTTATTCAGAGTCCCAGGGTTTCTGAAGAATGTACAGGAAGCCCTGTCTAGGAATAGTTATTCCCACTATCCCTTGGCTGTTTTTCAAAACTTAATTTCATTTCATGGGGTTTTAAAATCCAGATAGTCTTTCCCACATCCCTTTTCCTCCACACTGTGGTAATTCATTCCTGGACTTTAAGCATTTTCACCAACCAAACATATCAGCAGGTTTGGAAAAATGAAACAGGTACTTTACATGTAATTAATTTAGTGATTTGCTCAGTTGCTGATTCACGTGCATAACCTCAATTAACATTAATGGGAGTTATGTAGGCATGTCAAGGGCAGAATAGACCCCTAATAATCTAACATGGAATGTTATTACATTACTGCTGTAATTATATCCTGCACACACATCATTTCTACTTTGCTTCATGAACTGCTCTTCAAATGTGGTGGCTACTCATCTATTATGCTGCATATGTTAATGCTGAGGTTACACTAAGCATTATCTTTTCTTCTTCATTGTTCTGCTGCCTGTCCACAAGAGATACACGGGGCTGAATAAGTAACCAGTTTTTGCAAAGCTGCAAGTTTTGGAATTTTTGAAGGTGATATTGAAAGCCAAAAACAATCAAAAAACAACAAACCTCAGCAGAACAGCAAGTCATCTCTCCTTCAGCATTTTATTTTTATTTGGAATTTTTAATTGGAATCTGAGCAAGCATAGCTGAGACACCTTTAGCCTCATGGTCAAAGAAAGTCACACGTACATGAATCATACCTCTGAAGGAGATGTTGAAAAAATTCTGCTCTCCCAGAGGATTTTTAGTCTTTGCTAAATACTTTTTTTTCAGGGGGGAGAAAGAAGAGGAGTGGTCCTATCCTGGTGTACCAGTTGGATATTCCTGGAAACTAAATAAAGTTGAGAAAAACTAATCTAACTGATGTAAACATGAATTTTCAGGTGATAAAGCTTTACACAGTTGGCTCAGTCTGTTCTGTCTCTTGTTTTGTCCAGTGAAGTTGCTGTATATGGACAACTGCTTTCTGGTTTTGGCTGTGGGATATGTTCTGCCTCTGTGTTTGTACCACTGCTCTCTGAACTGTCACATACATTTCAGTATTTTTGTCTCGAGGCTGCCTCCTGCACTTCTGAAGAAGATAAGGCCTAATACATTTCTGAGTGTGTGGGCTACTGTTCAAACCTGTGTGTTTTTAGTAGCATAGTATATCCCTGCAACTAATCATCAGCTCCCTGTGGCCATCTTGCTGTGACAGTCGTGCCCAGGACCTCGGATATTATACTGCTGTGGAATCAGAGGTACACACAGTATGCCTGCACCTTTACAGGATCACACAGCTAAGCCAAGTAGTTCAGATTAGCTTGGCAATTAAGGGATAGTGAGAAGCAGGGAATCCCTAATGCTGACTGACAACATGGCACTGGTCGATGGAAAGGGAAAAGAAGCACTTGCGAAAACTTGACCGTGGTGAAACAGCCAAAGCCCCCGAGTTAACACATTCTTTATACAACTGCCATCAGGCAGGTGATGTGTTCTGGGCTGAAGGTAAAAGCTGATACCAACATCCAACAATCTTTTACTGGGGAATTTGTTTCACTACTTCTGTTTGTGTAGGCCCTAATGTTAGTTAAAGTGTTTGCTAAAACAGAGCTCTGTTTCCAAGGTAACAGCTACCTAACTTTGTTGCTAAAATTACACTAATTCAAACAGGGATCTGAACAAACAAATTCATGTTAATTTCAAGCTCCATTAAAAACACGAGGAAAAAAAATCAATGTTCACCAAATGAAAAAAGAAAACAAATCAATAAAGAAATTTTATTTTCAGCCTCTTAAGGGGGGTTTTGTAAACAGTGGAGGTTAAAAAAGTAAAACTACTTCAGAGTGATACAGAGCATCCTTGTAAAGTGCATGGTAACAGAAGGAGAACAAAAAGATTGAATGATAATGTAGGAATAATTATTAGAGCTGTAAAACCTGGAGAAATGGAAGCACGGAAGTGGAATGACCTGTCTCAAGCCATGTGCAGCCAGGTCTCCTAACACCTTGTCTGGTGCCCCTGGGCAGTGACTCAAGAGCAATGACCAAAAGCCTCAGAGAAGAGCACAGGTGTGATTGTGTCATGGCCTACGTTACTCTGAGTGCTGCGGGTGACAGCAGCTGTGCCTGTGTCACTGCCGGCGCTCAAACGTTTGCTAGCGACCAACACACAAACACTCCAGGGATCCTGGTTATGTGGTTTGATTCCTACTATTTGATTCCTGCCAAAGCCCCCACTGTCCCCGTTTTCCCTGCTGTCATTACCCTTGCTGGCAGAAAGGCAGGTACGCTGGCACAGTTGCGGTCTGGGCACAGCCGGTGGCAGCGCTGGCACGGTGACAGCTGGGGCTG
Source organism: Lophotriccus pileatus (assembly GCA_035583135.1). NCBI lineage: Eukaryota > Metazoa > Chordata > Aves > Passeriformes > Tyrannidae > Lophotriccus > Lophotriccus pileatus. Next base: position 44,751,091 of record JAWWES010000081.1, on the reverse strand, counting down.
CCGGGTGACGTGTGCCACTCAGAGGGGCCTTGGGGATGGGGCTTCACTTGAGCTTGAGACACTAACTGAGCACTTGGGAGATCTGCATCTGTCTTCTCCCTGCTCCGAGTCTTCATGCTGCCTGCCCACCCACCTGTAAAATGGGGATCACAGCTCTAGGTTTCCTGATGCAATTTGAAGGTTAAATCCAATATTAGGAGTAGCAACTTGGAAGGCAGCAAGGTTTGGGGGGCAACAAATGAGCCATTTTGAAATCAGGCCTTTGCATGGTAACTCAGCCACTGGGTCTTCGTGCTTACAGGATATTTATCTGATTCGAGAAGCTGCAGCCCCTTTCCTTTCAAATTAAGGCTGTCTTGGCAGGTCCATGAGTTTCGAAACTGCTCGAAAAAGATTTTTGCAAGGAGTAACAATGACTTTTCCCCTTCACCGGGCCGTATCTTTTCCAATTTGCCACTGTTAATAAATACTCTCATTCCCAGAATCTGGATGGAGGAGAGAAAGCTATAAAGGAAGAGATAATTTTTCTGAATTCTCCACACTAGTGTGTTTCCTAGATGAAATATTGTTTTATTATTTGAAAGAGCGAAAATAAATGACTGTAGCCTTGGCGGGCCTAAAGTGCAGGTAGCGAGAATTCCTGATAGAAGTCAGCTCTTCAAGATCCAAATTATTTCATTATTTTCAGGAACAGGATGTCTCATTCTTTTCCCTACAATTTTTGCTACTCACCACTGTCACTCTCCTGGAATAATGAAATTTTAGATAGGTGTGTGACAGCAGATTTTACCCACCCGGCTAGAAAACAGTGAGGGTAATGTCACATGCCTGCCCTTGGGAATAACCTATGGTTTTACTAATAGGGCTCCCCAAAACAAGGAGGTAAGGGCACAGAGAATGTAGCCAGTGCTTATACACCAAGCGTCTATCTTTTAGTCTTTACATTCTTTGTACTTGTAAAGAAAAAAATCTGAGAATGAGCAGATGAAGGGCAAAATCTGGAGGTCATGCACTGATGAGGCCTATCTGGTAAAGAAGCAGGACAAATTGGACAAAAAAAAAATCTATGGCACAATGCAGTAGTTTATTTTAGTTATCCTCCTAAGGAAAACTAATGATTGGAATGTGTTTCAGAACACAGTAAAAGATATAGCCAAATAAAACCTGAGTGCAGCAGTCCTTTGAAAGAAAAGACTGATGACAACAGAAATCTCTGGCAACATTTGAGATGATTTTTGTCAAGACAGCTATTTTCTCCCAGTGTTATTCTTTTGTAGAGGCACCCTCTATTAAAACAGCACATGATACCTTTTTTCCTCCCCTCCTCTCCCCCTTCCCTACCCGCCTCACTGGCATTACGATGTTTGCCCCATATTCTAAATGGTATTTGCTTTAAATCTTCTTTGATTCAGTTACTTCACCTTGGCATCCCATCAGCTGGCAAACACAAGTAATGAAGTGAAGGGAACATAGTTAAGTTGATATCTTAAATGCACACAAATCCCACATGCTGTGGCAACAACAAAATGAATAACAAACACACTGCATGAAAATCCTCTTAAGTTCCTTTTTTCAATTCCAGCCTTACATACAAGAGGAGGAACATCTTAAAAAATAATCCTGTAATATTCCTGAACTAACAGCATTGGCATGAGGCACAGGATGGTCTTACGCTTCTCTGCATATCTCAGACAATCACAGCTGCTGCTAGTAAATTAATGGTTGCAAGGGGGTTGGGATAGGGAGAACGAGGAGAAAAAAAGGGAAATGGAAAGCCTTGTAGGTGGCCTTGTGTCTGCCAAAACTAAATATTTTCATTGGAGCTTTTTCCATTCAACAGTTGGCAGATTTATCCAGAGACCTTAAACAGACAGAAAAATTCTTGCTGTTGTACTGACTGCTAATGGGATGCAGCACTATCTGTTAATGTACTAGAATTAATATCTATTTAATAATATAATTGTTTTCTCCTAAGGTGCTTTCTTCTTTCTTTTCCTTTAAATTCCTACCTGCTGGGTCTGCCTGCTTCCCTTTGCCCTGGAAACTAAACCTTGGTACTTTGTGCAAGATTTGTGCTGGAAACATAGCTGGTGTTTCATTGTCAGCCAGGCTGTGATTTTGCTGTGGCGTTTTCAGCTGTATTTTTATGGTAGCTGCAGTAAACCAAGATGAAGCATAAAAACAAACATTTTTTTTTTTCCTGACAGAGTTCATTTACATCAGTGAACCAGACTAAAAGGTGCACTACCCAAAACACTTTTGTCTGGGTTTACTTACATCTGCCCTAGAAGGCTTTGCTAGGATGGATAGAGCTGGGCTGCCTGTAACTTAGATGGGAGGGAGGGCTGGTGTTGTGTTTGTGCATGTGTGCAGGGAGGGTAGCTGGGTAGCTGAAGTGCAGAGTGAATAGTGAAAGAAAAAGGTAGGTCTAATGTGCAATCTATTATTCTGGTGTTTGGGTGAAAACCCTCAAAGTGCTCAAATTAGGAGAAAAATCAGCAGGGCATCCTGATGTGTTCAAGACCCGCTAACTCATGCTGTCTGTTGGATTTAGGGGAAGTTGCTGAAGAGGTTGCTGACTTCTCCCTGCTCACCTCATGTAAGCCAGATCTTACTGCTGTCAGAGGGAGGCTATGATGGAACAACTGACCCAGTTGTTCCTTCAGCTGCCCCATGTAACAACTAATCATATTTGATTCAAATAGATTGTTCCCAACACATGATTTATTCGTAACAGTTGTGTAAAAGATCTGATTTTCATTGCTAAAACTTCCTGCCTATTCTGGACTTTTTCAATTGACATTTCAGTGGATTAGAAGGGTGAACAGAGCACACAGGAAGAATACTATTAAGCTAGAAAGTGATTTGACGGCCAGAGTCAGTACGTTAATCAGCAAGGACAGCTATCCTTGGGGTTGAAGTCCTTAGTGCTGATAATCAATAGCCAATAGCTCTTTTCTTCCTCCCACCTTAATAAAGCAGAGCCCACAAAATCAGTGGTGAAGGCACATTGGAGGAATGGAGGGAAAAACCAAAGGAGATTCCAGGCAGCTCTTGTGATGATGGGAGGGAGGGATCCTCTTGAGGCAGAGGGAGAACAGTGGGAATGAAGGCATGCAGAGCCTCAGGATGCAGAAGACAAGGAAGACCTGAGCAAGGAGGGAACCTGTGACCAATGGGCTGACGTAATTATGAACCCGTAATCTCAACATGGACAGTGGGAGTCCTTCATTTATCACTTAAATGTACTTTTTCCCCTTCTCAGCAGAAGCTCAGATGTGAGTCCAGCAGTTCAAGGCTGTTGAACTGCAATGCCTTTTCCACTGAAAACTTTTTCCAGTTTTGTGGGAATGTCCTCTCCCTCCCTTTCCCCTCTCTGGCACATAGTCTTTGCATTGTTAAATATTGATGTATTTTAATTCCATCAGGTTCTCTGCCACTTGAATTTATTTGGCCTTGAATGTTGTTTTCTCTTCAGTCTTTGCTTTCAATCTCTCTGGATCCAGAGAGAGAGAGAGGAGTGGGAACACACTGATGTGAATTGATCATTTACAGTAAGTCAGTGTAATTCCACTGACTAAATGAACTGAATGAAATGAACTGTAGCTGAGAACCTGCTTTGTCATGTCTCCCTCTTCTGTGCATTTTGTATTGCCTGTTGTGAAAAAAACCCCCACAAAACAACAGAACAACACCACTCCACCAAAACTCTAGTTCTTTCTGTTTTACTCTTCTAAGAGGTGCAGCTGTATGCTAATAGTCTACTTCTCTAGCAGGAAATAAAAAGGGCTGTAGCATGCTTTGATAAACCAGGAAGCAGACTCTGACGCTGGTGTGCAGGGAGAGAAACATACAAAACTCCCCCCTCCTTCTCTCCTTTACATCAATTTCACAGTCTTTTAGTTCTGTTGACCTCCATGGAGTCCCTCCTAATTTTCAGTGCCATATACAGAATCACAATGATGCCCCCTAAAATGTGCAGAATTGGTTTTGACTTGCACTGAAGAACACGGCGTATTCCAGGGATTTGCAAAGGCATCTCTCTACCTGGTTAGTTTCTTGCATTACACACCTTCTCCCATGCTCCTGCTGCTGTTACTGGCATGTTTTATTTGGATGCATAAGAAAGATGCAAACAGTGATGCAGTCACATGATCTGCTGCTTTGGAAGAATCTAGACACAGTTTCTGCCACATTTTCTTTTCAACAAACTGTTGGAAGTTGCATGGTCAAGGCTGGAGCAACGGTCAAGCCCTTGATTATGCCAATACTCTGAGATGTGTTTGGGATTACTGTTCTGCTGATTGATTTCATGCCAGGAGTGGACTGGAAGCCCTTTATTTTGCCCTGTGCCTCCCTCTGCCTTGGTCCATGTCCAAGGTGTGCCATCAATCACCCTGACTATATGGGCTGTTCCATCTTACTGCTTAATTAAGACTCATCAGTAATTTACTTGAGATTAATACCTATTTATATGGAGCTGAAGTTTCATCTGTTTCGGGGATGAGTTATTGAACTGCATTATATAAAGTAAATCAATAAAATATTACTGGAAATGAGAATGACTTTCTCTCCCTTGCTCTTCAGTCCTTTCACCAAGCTCACAGACAAAACTCAGTTAAGGAAGATATTCATGTTTGCACTCAGCTTCCCATCTTCCAGCTAGACGTGATGTCTATTAATATCTCTGATCAACTTGCTCTCATTACCTGAATCATAAAATTGAGACTTGAAGGAGTGCTGCTAAGAACGAGAGGTGCTTTTAACCAGTTTCAGGGTAGTGACCGTGTTACAATATGACTCAGAACCCAGTCTCTCCACGGTGACTACAAAACCAACACCCTCAAACTGGTCTGAAGTTGCTGTTAAAGGAGTGCGTTGTATCACCATATATACACATTATTCATGAGGAAGAGCAAGAGAGGTCATCAGTGGGTTATGTCCATAACGTGGAGCATAATTGTGGTGTTTTTTTACTCTAATATAACCTGTTTACCAAACACAAATAGCTTCCCCTTAATGTCGTTTCTTAATTGTGCTCCGGTGCTGGAGAAGATTTTTTGCTGGCCACATTTCCTGCCTGTGTTGACTTCCCTTGAATGGGGCTCTCTGAGCAGGACACCTTTCCCATCAGAGGCACCCTTCCAGAAAAGCTCCAGGTGGTTTTGAAAAACAGAGATAGTATTTCTGCCTCTTCTCCCGTATCTTCTCCTCCTCTTTACAAAGACAGGCAGTTTCCCCTTGGTAGATGGCTTGTTTCTTTGCAGTCTCAGTTTTCCTGCTCTTTCACTCAGCCCTATCCCAAATAAGAAAGTTCAGACACTTTGACTTTTTCTCCCTTTCTATTAAAAAATGTTTACTTCTGATACCATTTGATTTACATGTCACAGAAGAGGACTTTCAAGAAACTGGAATCTTATTTTCTTTGTAATAATTTTTCCTATCTTTGTAATAATCTGTGCCAACACATGACCGGAGTCAGGCTGCACAGATGTGAAAGGGTCTAACACTCACTGACTCAAGTGACTGCTCTAGCAAATGCCAGGAGAGGAGGAAATGCTAATGTTGAGTGAGGGATGGACTTCAGTTCAGAGGTGTTTGCTGAGATGGCAGAGTTCATTGCTAGCCTGGAGCTTCTGTTGGTTTGAAAAAAACAACCCGCCTCCTTCTAAAGTTTTGGCAGAAGACAAGGATTTTTCTCTGACTTGTAAGTAATTCAGAAGAGTCTTTTGACTAGATACTAAAACAAGGACAACCTTCACCTCTTACCAGCTTCTCACTCTGTCCCTCTTTCTCTTCATTTCTTCTTTTAGCTTCGCTGCGGTTCTCACTGAAAAACCTCCTTGAATGCTTGTACCATAGGGAGGAGTTCACACGGCTAAGAAATGATATGGTCTCTTGACAGCAGGTGCTGTTTAAAGGGGTTAATGTGCTTTTCTGGCCTCAGATGAACCCAGTTTCAGGGCACTCCCGTGCCCCAGCTGTAGCTGTCCTTTTCCACCCTGCTAAACATCATCCCTGCTTTGTATCTGCCACCATAACTGCAGGTTGGAGGTGCTCCCTAACCCAGTTCTGTCACAGTAATCTGGGTCAGCCTCAACGCTTCCAGTACTATGTTTATTTTTGTAACTCTCATCACTTCAGCAGTTGGGTTAGAGAGCCCTTTCATGTGCAGTTATGCTGACAAAATTGAGGGGGAAGTGAGATCTGGAGGGGGCTGGGTAGAGCAGGACAGGGGTGCCAGTGGCCAGGACAGCAAGCTGACCATTTCCTAAAAGCACACAATCAACAAACCTAGGAAGGAGGGACAGCCCACGTAAGTTTTTTAGCATCTTGAGACTTTTGTCCTCTCCTGATAATGAAAGTAGGTTCATTCCTAAACTCATGATGTATGTTTGCACGTTAACAAAGACTAGGTTTCTTAGATAAACACTTTTCTCCTTGGCATGGCCCTTCTTCTGTAGCTGAAGTTACCGATCTGAGACTCAGCCTTGCAGCGAGCCTTGTCAGGTGCAGGTACCAAGCTACGAAAGATTTTCTGAAGAGAGGGTCATTATGGTTTCTCGGGTATGCCTTCAAGTGGGCTGAAAACATCCATGGGCATTCAAATAGTGCAAAAGCTGGTGAGCTCAACCTCCATGGAAACAGCACAGCAGCAGATAGATTTGCTGAGGAATGTAACTGTTGGCAAATGCTAGGATTTTTTAATTTAATATGAAAAAGAAGAAAGCTATAAAATTTGAAGCCGAACTTCTCTGAATTTTAGTAGAGGAGCAGGGAGGAACTGTTCATATCGCAAGTTTTGGTCTATGTCCTTTTTTTTTTTTTTTTTTAATATTTAACTGTTGGCAAAAAGCATCAGTGAAAGAAAGAAAATAAATCATCTGGACACTTTGCTTTATTATTAGCTATGGTTGATATTTTCCTATCTGCTATTCTTCTAAGCTTTCTCGCCTCTATTTCCATCCTTCATTTCACTGAGATTATTCTACATGCTAGAGTTGTTTCTCTACAAAAAAAGCCAATGACAAAATCTTTAGACATTTGCCCCTGGAAAAGAAGTACACCATAAATAATATACAGCAGTAAGAGCCTCATGAGGATCTGAGTCCAAGCAGATGTCACTAACTTGGAACTGAATAAAACACCTCTAATACCTCTGAAAACAAACCACTCCTGCCAGTCCCAGCTCCTGTCACCTCTTCAATAATACCTGATCACGGGAGCAGGCCTGGCAATTCAAGGAAAGCTGTCCTTTGCCTCTTGAGAAGCTGGCATACAGGCATACACTGCCAACTCAGTGTCGAACTGTTATGACACTGGAGTCGCTAAACATTTTACACACAGTTGGAAGCAGCTTTTACATAACTTCCATCTCTTCAGGCTTTTCAACCTCTCTCTTCAGTCTCTCCCTTTTTCCAACAGAATGAAAATATCAAGAGTGTTCTCAGACCCACTCTCCTGGGTACATTCACCTCCTGAGTGAAAACGAATTTGTGGCTGTGAGTGCAATACACATTTATTGAACTATCTCCACAGATACCCGTGGTCACTTTTTCAATTCAGCACTAACTAACTCCATGTCATGACGGAAATGAAGCAGCCAGTGTAAATAAATAGTTGTTTTGTGCCTGGGGTTTAAATCACCTAAACTGTCTTTTACAGCTGAGGTAGAGAGTTAAGAACTGACTGTGGTGGCAAATCTTACCAGCTGCTTGCACCACAGTACACAGCCAACCCCAGAGCAAGGATATCCACAGAGGACACTGCCTGAGCGATTCTAAGGGTTTAGATTCACGCTTCAGTTTATAGCAGGGTACTTTTCCTGTAGAGCCAAGCTTTTAAGTGTTAAAGTGAATTTATTCTCAGCTTTATATCTGTATTTGATATGCACACATGCACGTATTTATACCCTATGAGGTGGTCATACATCCATAGGGTAAGCTGCTGAAGCAGGTGCTAAATTGTACTAAATCTGACTTTCACCTTTGATCACCTCAGTCTTTAGCCTCGGTTGCTTAAGAAGACTTTTCTTTGAGAACAACTTTTGGGTTGCAAATTCCCCGGGGATTACGTAGCTGGAAATCTCAACTCTAATTAGAACAAATTTATCTACTTGTAAATGCGAACATATATCTGAGATTTCATACCTCAGCCAATTTCCTTTAAGCTTCCACATTGGCCAAGAGCAAAAATTTCCTTTTCAAATACAAAATCCTGCTTCCACTCAAAAATCAACCATGCAATCAATCAATTAGTCTGTTGGCTGGTTTTGCTGTATGTACAATATTAAATCCCCTGAAAAGTGACAGTTGTAAGAAACAAATATCAATATACATCATTATGAGTGCTTGAAAAGAAGGCTTTCTGCTAACGGACGGTTGAGAAATCCTCCTTTCCAGAGGAAGACAGCAAGTGTTTTCAACTGTGGCAGGTTGGAAAAAAACAAGATTTTAAAATCATACTGACTGACAGAACTGCTGTTTTAGGGAGTTGTTTAGATGTCTTAAAATGCACCATTTATATTTATTTTCTTTCCAAGGTCTCTGCTAAGACTAATTAGGTATGGGTCAAGAGATTAAGACAGAAGACTTCAGTAAAATCTCAGATTTAGGATTTGTGCCTGTAAATCCTGTGGCATAAACAGGAGGCAGTGGTGTGGCAAAGTAAAAATCCAAGTGTCAGTCATTCTGGGGTGACTAATACAACTCACTTGTGGCCTCATTAATCATGAATGGAGCAGGCATCCCAAATTCATGTCAATAACAGGTTTATGCCACCCCAGCAAATAACAATTCCTCTATAGATATCCTTGGGTGGAGTGAGAAACCCTGATCCTTTCTGGTGTAAACTGCTTGAACTCTGCCAAGAACTGACAAGCAATGATCATTTTTCTTAGCTGAGCATCTGACCCACATTTGCTATTCATTATTGCCATATAATTTTTTGGGAGTCAGCAGAGTTCTTCTGACTCTGAACAAAGTGTTTGTCTTGTAATCTCACCAGACCAGGGATGTCTCCAAATACTCTTTGGGAACTTTATAAAAAATGCAGCCTCTTCCTCAGTGATAGATAATAAATAAAAGGTATTCTTTTCCCCCAGGTGAAACCGATACCATCTTTGGACACTTGTGATCCCTAAATAAGGGGATCACGCTAGTAATCGTTTACCACTTGAGTGTTTAGATTGTGAAAGAGTGGTAACTAAAAAAGGAAATATCTAGGTAAGTAGGCCTAGACTTCTTTAAAAGGTCTTTGCTTCCTTTTCTTCCAAGTTGTGTGTGTAGAAGATTTTGCTGCCTCTCCATATTTCTACACCTCTGTAGCAACAGTCATTTGAGATGAGGAAGGTGTGTTGCTGTCGGGAATGATCCAGTTGAAAAGCCATCACTATTTTCTGGTAGGAGTAGTGTCCAGGTGGGTTAGGTCTTTGGTCTGCCTGACCTCACTGCCACATGCGCTACCAGAAGGGAGGCAACACAGACCCTGGGCTAAGGGCAGGACTCGCCACTTCTTTTGGGGGCTGTCTGCATGTAGGTCAGCTCAGTCTAAGAGCCAAAACATGCTGTGAGGAGTAGGCAAGAAAATCCATTTCTCTCCTGCATGTCCTCTAGGAATATCTCCATATATGTGCTTCAAAATTCAAATTTTCATCAGGAAGCCCGTCACAAGGCGGTGCTGATCAGGAGTCCTCCTGACTGCTGTCTAAGACCTCCATGTGACACTTAAAAGACAAGACAGTCTGTCTTTCCAACTCATCTGTGCTCAGCCCACTCGCTGGCCCCAGAGGGTGAGCCGCAGTTCAGTTCTGCCGGTCTGGAGCCTTTGGGACGCCAGCGGTGTTGCATCTGGTGTTGCATCCACCGTGCCTGTCTCAGCAGAGCAGTGGTGCATCTGGATGAAACGTGAGTCTCAGATTTCACAGAGCATTCTCGGGCCCAAAGAAAATGGCACAGCTGACTGTTCCTTTCAACACGAGCCACCATGTAGAGTGATGAAAAGGCAGCTGGACGGGCCACATGCAACTCCTGAGTGCATCTGCTGCTGCTGCACGTGGTGCTTGGTGAAAACCCCCAGCGAAGCTGAAGCGTGGCAGCCAGATGTGTCCTCCTCTCCTTCCCACTGCTCCATACAGCACCCCAGGGCAGCAGGAAGAGCTGAAAGCAGCACAGGACACAGCACCAAGCATCCTGATTCTCCTCCCTGCTGGAAAAACTGAGCTTCCTATAGGCAGAAGACTGGTGTTGCAATACCCCTCCCAAATCCCAGAAAACAGAAAGTGTTATGAAGTTTCTGGTTTGTCTGGTCCAGTGCTGAATTTAAAACCATAGTGAAATATTCAATATTTGTGGGCAGTATATAGTTATATCATACATTAACAGAGAAGAGAGGAAAAAAGGTCCTCTTGGACACTCAAAAATCAGGCTGACATCCCTACCGGTGTTGTCTGTGAGTTCTGCATCCCCTGGATGCTGTTGGTCCACAGAAACTGTAATGGAGCTGTAGTGAGTCCTTTGGAGTCAGGCCAATTCATATGGTGTTTTTCATACAGCTCATGTAACTTGCAGGTCTAAGGATTCATTTATAATGAACTGACCACATGAAAGGCAGCATGTCAGTGGTGGTGGTTGTTCTTTTGGCTCTAATGGTGACAACTGCTTTGCCACCAGGGAAATTCGTGGGCAGTTGCTCACACTCACTTGCACACCCTGAGCTGACTCAGGGCAGACCCACTTCACATCTCTGAAGCTACAGCAGGTGCTTCTTGCTCTGGATTTCATTAATGCTTTGAAAAAAGGCCATGTCCAGTCTCTTGATAATAAATTTTGGTGCAATTATTGCAATTCCAGAGTATAACTCCAATTGGTGGTTAATGTGGACCTTCCCCATGCCTCATACGTGGGGAGAAATAAGGAGAAAGAGGAGAAACACACAATAGGCTCTTGTATTTAGGGCCACACTGTGAACTAACACTGAGGCAGGCTCCTAGTGTTGGACCCAAAATGGAGAGACAGTCAGGGGTTGAGCGAAGTGACTGCCCCTCTGCTCTGCCATCAGCCCTCTTCCCCGACAGTGGGTTAAACATCCTTGTTTAAGGTCAGGGTGTGTCTGTGAGCTCTCCCAAGGTTGAGCGCTGACATGCTGGTAATTGATCTCATCAGACTGGTCAAAAGGGAGTTCTAGTTCACACCAATTATCACCCAGGGAGGGGGCGGGGGGTGGGGGGAAAGGGAAGGAACAAAACCCCAAATCTGGAGGCAGGGAATTAGAATAAGCGCTGATGACTTGGCAGATGCTGCCGGATCAATGGCCGTATCATGGCAGGGAAAGCAGTGACAGCAGCGACAGCCCTCTCGGAGCCATCAGTCACTGTTGTTTTGGGTAAATGCCAGAAAATGGAGCGAGAGGAGAGATGGGGGAGGGAGGCACCAGCCTGCTGGGCCACTTTTAATTACTTCAGGTCACATCAGACAGAGAACTGCCCACCATGACAGATCAGTCCTGCTCAGAGGGCTTGCACGCAACCCGGGGTAGCAATCAGGGCTTATGTTCACGCAGCTCCTTTTATCCAGGAAAAAATCCTCCACAACTCAAAGCACCACCACAGCCGAGTGACAGGCAGAAGCATATTGTGCACATCTACGCACCCCCATGCCGTGTGGGGCTTCCCTGGGTCGGAGCAGCAAGGGGTGTCTGTCTAACAGCGCACGCAGCAGCACTACAGAACTTTCTGGGCAAGAGGGAGGGTAGGGGAGGCTCAGTGGTACGATAGCTTCCCTGGATGGGAGCCAGAGCATTAGCACATCTGAGGTCGGGCTCATATCTCCACATGACTTGAGTTGTTTGCCACAGTCTCCAGAAGGGGATCTTGCCATTGACTCATTCTTTTTCTCCTTCGAAGTTTTCGGTGGGGTTTGTGGCAGCACAAGTGTTCTGCTAAGACTTATTTATGCGTGCTTTTTGCACCAGCAGCAAGGTGTTGTCATAGGAATGGTCGCTGACTTTCTGCACTTCATTGCCACAACAAATTCCTTAGAAGCTTTCAAAAAAAAAAATTTAAAAAAAAAGGAAAGAAATGGCACCACCCTATAAACACTTTTTATGGCTGAATTCATCACTGCCCCATATTAAACTCATATATGAACCTTGCTTTCTTCACACACAGCAATCTCCTGTTGACTTCACTGAGAACTGCATTTGCATTTGGGTTGCAAGGTCAGGTTGTTAATTATGCAAACTCACCTGGTCCTCCTGAGCTCAGCACAAATTCAAATGGACATGCCCTGATGAAATTATGTCCTGCATTACCCGGCTACAGATTTAAAAATACTAGTTTCCCCAGCTCAAACAGTATTTGGTCTTTCTAGAAGACTCTAATGGTGTGTGGCTCCTCTTTCTTCTCAGTGATGTTCCTAGTCAGTTTATGGGCTTCTGTCCCTGTACCTGTGTTTTTCAGTCTGATTGCTTGTGGTGCTGGGCTTTTGGCTGTGTCAACTACCTGATCCATGTTTAAATAATAAAAAATAGGCAGGGTTGGTTTTACAGTGCAAACAATTTTACCCATAGATGATGCAGGGACAGAAAAAAGCAGAAGAGGGGTAAAAATTATTTAAACTGAAATTTTCCACCATAGTATTCAATTGCCGTGGGAGTCAAAATTAAACTGCTCATCAGCTACAGCAGTGTGGAACAAAAGAATTAGGTGTTGTTTCTGTTTCAAGTCAAATGGGTGTATAGTCCAGGGGTGCCAGTTTAGCTTATATAAAGGAGAAACCCTCATTATAAATCTGAGAGGCCACTTTAATGAGCTGGTTTAATCTGATGTAGCACAAGTGATTGTGGTGGCTTTGGCACAGGCACTGCCTTGCTGTCTGGGGGATGAGACCTGGCAGTGTGCTGTACCCCATGGTGGTCACCCCTGGGTGATAAGGGGGTTTCCAGAGTGGGCAGCTTTTGTTTCCTGAAACAAGACAAGGAGACATTCTTTCACCTGATTTTCATCAGGGTTTCTTCCCCCTGTGATAGTCATAGCACTGTCTTCTTGTGCTACTCTGTGTCATTTAGGGGGACAGTCTTTCTGGTATAAACACACTGCCTCCTTCTTTCCCTGACCACCTTTTAACTCCAACAAGGTTAAAGAATGTCATTCATATGCTTAGTCTGTCAGGCTGCTGCAAACAGAGCCATAGAGAAAGAAGAAATTTTAGTGCCATCCTAGACTTTCTGTGTGACTTCAGGATGGTTACTGTAATGGCAGAGCTGATCAAATACAGTAGAAATGCTGTTTTCAAAGATTTAATGCTATTCCAACAGATGACTACTCAACAGCAACTCATGCTTTATTTACTTATTTTTTTCCCATATGAACATCTACATAAAGGGACTTTCCTTGCACAAATATTAGGGGAATTACAGTTCTTTGTGCCAATGCCTCTGTTCAGATTCAAGCAAAACTATTTGAGAAAAGGCAAGAAACACATATTCCTCACTGTTTGCCAATTGCTCTTCTTCATCTGTTATGGCTATTACTGCTATTGCTATGGAGTCATAAGGTCTTAGATGGGGTACAATTACTGCCTGTGTGACCTGGGTCAGAGCTGTTCTGACTTGTCCAGTTAGGTGATCTAACTGTGCAGGTCAACATCAGGATCCACAAGGCATTATACAAACCTATGGGAAGAGGGATCTGCTGTGGAGATCTCCCAGGTGAGGATGCAACAGCTTTTACAGGTTCCAGCATCCGACCAGTAAAGAGGCTTGGTATCATTCGGTGGGAAGAATATTCAGTAGGGGAAGAAAAGCGTGTATAAGCAATCACAGATACAAAGGTTAAAATCAAATTGTTAAGTCACAATCAGGAAAAAAACATCAACAATTAATGTTAGCAGTGTTGGGGGTAAAAACGGGTTGGGAGAGGAGGGAAGTTGATATATTGAGAGAGAAGCGTAGTGGATGGGAGAACACTCAGAAGGTGATTAGAGACTCTCCAGTGGAGAAGAAATATTTTTCACTTGAGGGTTGAAGATTCAGGGTGTTTATTGGTTGTTGACCCACTTTCTGGTGGTAAATTCATGGCACAAAAAAACCCCCAAAACATTTGCCCTCCTTCTTTGTCATAGTTTCTGCCACATTCAGATAGGGGAGAGGATGGACTTCTTCATATTTCTCTCCTCTGTCACCTCTCCTGTTCACTGTAAATGTCTGTCCATCCTAAGATGCACATCTTTCTCCCTGCTGGGCATGAGATGGGCATTCCAGTTTATGTGCTCTGGACTGCCAGAGCAGTAACATTTTTTCCCAGGAGTGCTAAATTCTTGCCAGGACTATTTAAAATGAGTAAGCAAACAATTTCTTTTTGCTAAGCACTTACTGTATTACACAGGCCCAGTGGCAACTTTTTAATGACAAATATTTCCTAAGGTTTCTGTTCACGCTTGGACACAGCAATTGCATACAGAAGCCGCATTATGCACACATCGGACCGAGCGTAACAGCACCTGCTGCTTCTCCTGCTGCTACTAAAGAGAGAGCAACTAATCTCTTTAATTATTGGAGAAGAATTAAGGCTTTGATTTGTCTTATTGCAGAAACATAGATATTTCCCCCCTGCAGGCTGGGAAGAGGATGCTCTTTACCTTCCTGTTCTGCTGCATGAGGGGCTTAAACCACTGGCAGCACCCAAAGGAAGAGTAGGGTTGGGTGGACACCCATCCCTCCATTATCTAGATGAAAATTGGCACCCATGGGATTTGTCCCACAGTGTCAGCACTATGCGCAAGGCAGAGGGGCCAATTTGCTCCCTGGAGCTGTGGTAGAAGTGATTTCCTCGGGACCCATGGGTGGCAGAGTGGGACAGGCTGAGAGCAGGGTTAGGCTCTCTCTAGGAGCAAGGTGAATGCAAACGGCAGCAGGATTGTCTGGGCACTGCTGGAGCCCGCTTGTCTGCAAGCGTGCTGCGTGTTCTGGGCGCGCCGCGGAAGCGCAGGACCAGCGGCTCATCAGCTGTCTCCAGCGACGAGATGGGCTCGCCACGAAGACAGCACATCTGCTTCTTTCACCTGAGAGGAAGAGGTGGTGAATTCAGAGTAGGAAATAATCATGGGGTAATTGTCTTCTTGATGAGGATTTTGTAGCATGATATTAGGAGGACCTTGTTGATCACATGCTGCAAAGTCACGCTGTAAGGGGCATAGGGAGTTAGAGAAGCTCTGAAGGGCTGTTGCCAGTCACCCGCCTCCATTTAAAGCTGGACCAGGCTGGTCTGTAGTGATCTTCTCTCAAACACTACCAATGTTTCGTTAGTCTCCTTTTCTCAACTCCCTCCCAGTCCATTTTTCCCCCCTTCCAGACCCTTACCTCCTTGTCAACGTTAAAGCAAGAGGACTGCAGTCCTGGAAAAGAGCAAAAAAGATCCTTTCCGTCCTTTCAGCTCCCTGCTTCCCTCCTTTCCCTCCCTCCCTCCCCACAAAGGAGCTGCAAGTATTCCTCTGCACCACAAAAAAGACCTGCCAATGGGTCTAGGACAGAAAGGGTTAAACTCAGTCGAGCACTAGCTCCAACACAGTTAATCCATATAAAGCTCATGGATTTCTCTGCAGTGATCTTTGTGGTTGTCATTTGCATTTTTTTCCTTTTGTGAAATCTTTTCTTCTTTCCTTTTACACTCGTATGCATGCAGAAATTAGCATATTGTACCGAGAGTGGGAGATGTAAGAAGCCGACCCCCTGCTGTTCAGCGGATTGTGCAATCTGCAGGCGGCATCAATTTTTCAGCAGTTTTCTCATTTCTCATTACAGTCAGGGCACCGCACAGCTCCCGATTCAACACAATCCCTAGTGGTCCTCCAGACAAGCATATGGGCTGTCGAATAGCCGTACTGCTGCTTTCGTGGCATTAATATCCTTGTTTATGCTTCCACTGTAATTAATCCTGGTATTAATATAGTTTGGACTTAGCTTTACTAATTATGTATGGGCTAGCAGGATAATTATGTCAGCAGACTCTGGCGCTGATACTTGACAGCAGTTTTCTAACCTTAGGAGCAGCATATAAACACTTTGGCCAATCCTCCCTTGGAAACAAGGAAGGCAGAGATGAGGAGGAGGGTGAATATGGTGAATCGAAGTCTGATAACTATTAATACTGTTTTTAAAATAAGGAAATTTCACAAGCACAATAAAGTTGTCCTCAGGTATCAAACTCTGTGGTTGTCATAGTGATGTGTGCATTATTAAGAGGGTGTTGTTCACTCTGGCATCTAATCTTATAATGAGGATGGCTCATTATCAGCCCAACAAGAGTTCCTTTCCCCACTGACCACATCACAGCTTGACGAGCACTTGGGGCTGAGGGAAACTTTTTTCCCATGTTCCTTCCCTGCCCTCCATCCCACTCCACCCTAAATAACCTCAGCAAGCTCTTGGTGCAGCACACCACTGTGCAGGGCTAATGAATGGCTAGTGCTAGACAAGCCATTTCCCAATTTTTCTCTGTTTTTGAGGACTCCTGTTACTTAAAGTGAGGAAAAAAATTACGCTTTGGCCACTTTAGACTCTTTGGCTCTCCCTGGTCCATGTGTTCATTAGCATTGTGTATTGGGGAGTTTAGAATGAGCCATTGGTTTGCTTTTATTTCTGCACCTGTTTCTGTCGCCTGACTGTTCCCAACAAATATCCTTCATGGGGTCAATGATGCCCCTTCACGCCAGGCACATGGCTTAATGGAACTTCCTTTGCTTATCATTAGCCACTTTGCATTTTTATAGAGCACTATTAACTGGGATGCAGACTTGCTTTTAATTCCCTTCTGAGGTTTGTACACAGTGGTCACATCCCTCCCCCGCTCCCCAAACAATCCAATTATCACAGTTTGTCACACAGACGGGGATGACCCACACACCACCTGCTCTGCTGGTGGGCCTGATCCTCCAGGATGGCAGCCCAGCACGGGAGTTTGAGTTTTGCCTCAGTGGAACCCTTTAAATGGCTTCAAAAGTCATTTATCTGCTTCTGTTGGCAAAACCAAAACCAGAACCCAAAATAGGCTGTGAAATTACATTATTTGAAAGTATGGGATATGAAAATAACTTAAAAGAATTTCATTCTTCCGTCTCACCCTCTTTTTTTTTTCTTTTTTTTTTTTTTCCTCCCCACAGAATGGATTTATGTCTAGACAGGTAACCTGTGTATTGTTTCAGCCTTTTAGGTGATCCTGGCAATGCAAGGATCTGATAAACTGGAAAGTCTAAAAAGTGAAAGTTAATGAGAATGCTGCTGTTGGTCTCCTATACAAGTATGTATGTAACAATGAGGTCAAAATTAAGGATATGATTAAATGTCATCATCTTCAACTGGATTCGTTCTGTGCTAATGCATTTTCCTGAAATGGCTCCCAAATCTTAACCCAAATACATGGGTTAAGATTCCCCATGACTGGTTTTGGAGCAGACTCTTTGAGCTGTTCCATTAAACCCCCCGCAGCTCAGACTTTCCTTTGCTCAATGTAATTATATATTATATATATTTATATATCATTTATAAATAATGTTATTTTAGCCCCTTTCCAGCCGCTTTTGTCTTCTGGCCTGTGACAGCCCAGGGATGTCTGGCTCCAGCTCAAAAGTGTCTGGTCCACCATCGTAGAGCATACTACTTTGGGTCCTTCTCCTGGACCCATTTTTTTAAGTCAAAGGGTCAGTTGCCAAAACACAGAACCAGTCCTAACACCAGAAACTTCATCCCAGGTCTTAATTATTCCACATTGGAATTGTAATTACAAATACCAGAGCTGTGTGCTCTCTTTGGCCCCAAGCCCTGAAATTTTCTTTACCCAGCAGCAGGGTTTGAAGAAGGGTAAAGTCCAGTCTAAGTCACCAGTGTGTGACCTCATGAAGAGCATGGCACTGGGCTCATGTACCCTAAGAGGTGCTGAATCCATGGCTTGGGTGATCCACCTACAGACAGCCCAGGATGAGCTGTGATTTACCCAAAGAAGAGGCAGTGTCTCTGAAGTTCACCACCACGTGTTAGTGAGAGATCTCTTTTTATAGAGATTTCTGAATGTTTACAATTGCACTAAGGGTTTTCCACAGCTTCTTTTCAGTTTTATTTTTTCTTTTGGCCATTATATTTCAACTGAAAGTAATGAGGTCCCTCCAGTAAGGGTTTCATGCTGCATGTTCTCTTTGTCACACGAAAATCAAAGGGAATTTTGCACGTGAATAAAATAAGAGGCCCTCAAGCTATAGCTAGAAGGTCCTGGATTATTGCAGCAGTCTACAGGAGAAATCCTCCTGCCCCGAAGCAGTCATCTCCAAGGAAAATCTATGTATTTGTGTTTTCAGGCTCCAGAGGGAATTTGGATACACTGTGGAAGAGTAGAAAGTTTTTACCTTTCCCCTGAATCCCAAATTTCCAAATCTTGAGATGCAGATTGTCTGAAAGTTTTGTGTTGCTTAAATGCTGGACATTCCACTTAGTTCCATATCATTTGAAGGCTGACAGTTGGTAGCAGGGAGCAAAATAAAAGGTATGTTTTGGGTATGTGTGACTGGTAAATGGATTGACATTTTGTCTTGTATTTCAAAAGGCTTTTTCTACTGGGAAATTACTCTCTACTCGTTGCATTGTGATAATCTGCTTATAGTCCAGTTCATCAATATCTTAAATACCCACATGCTTTTCGTCTACAACAAAGTAACTGTCATTTACATGATGGTTGTTAACCATCTCAAGTAAATTTCCTAGCAGAACATGGGGGAGTTTTAGCTAGCTGTGCATGCTACTTTAATATATAGACTAAATAAGCTTATCAATAATTACATTTTCCAGTTACCAGGAGCTTGTTAGTAACTGACCCCCAAAATACAACTACATTTCTCTTTACCCTCAGGACCTTGCAGGCTGACACAAGATGCTGTAGGGCAAGGGAAGGGCATAGAGGAACATGGGTATCAGCATGAGAACATGGCTGCTCAGCAAAGGTCCACTGGCAGAATGGAGAGGTTACAAATCAACAGGATGAGCATCTTTTGTTTGGCTTATTATTGATCATCTCCACAAGTCTGAAAACTTGATCCTTTTGGATACCCTGATATGGTGGAACATAGTCCTCAGCTTTGCATTCTTAGGGACAACTTAGGGGCAGCAGAAATGTCTCATGGAACTACAGGCAGGGATTGTTGTGGCAGCCCTAAATGTAAATGGTTTAGGATAGTTTAGCAAGGTTTGGTGTAGAAATGGGGACAACGGATCTATTGGTAACTAAAATACAACCTGAAACCCAGATAGTGCCTAAACTGCAGACAAGCAGAAGATGTGAGGGCATATCAGGGAAAGATTTTTGTACACAAACCCTATTTCTATTCCTTCTAAACATCTACTTCTGACCACTGTCAGAAAAAGGCTACTGAACTAGAAAAACCCTTGTTTTGATGCAATATGACCTTTCTTAATCTTTTTTAGGGTGTACGGCTTCATACCCAGTGCTTCTGGCTCTGTGGCATTTCCTCTACTACAGGTAGCACTGCAGACACCTGGGCAGAGATCAAGGCCCTACATGAGTCAAGATGATGAAAATTCACCTTTATCTCCCATGGGAGCAGAAATACTGATGCTGGATGCTGCCAAGGATTGCCCTGTTACTCTGGAATCTTGAAAAGGCAATCCCAGCAAACTGGGATGCGAATTAGCTTGTTTTCCATCACTGACTTGAGTTACTACAAGGGAGACACATGGGAGCAGAAACAACATAAATGGAGCACAGGATTTGTATTAGTTCATGAGCACTGAAACTATTCCTCATGGTGTATAGTTTGAGTCAATGCTGCATATATATTCACCATACATAAATATCTGACAGCAATTACACTTCGTGAAACTATTGGAAACCAGAATCATATCTCTTTCAGGAGTTTATAAAAGGATCCTTTCAATTTTAAAAGCCCAAATTAGCAAGGCAGTCATACATATGTGTTATTTCAAGCATGTGCTTTAATCCAGGGCCACTCCTCTAGGTGCATGTCAAGCTGAGCAAGTAGAGGAGTGCTTTGCTCAGCCAGACCTGGGTGAATTGTCTAATCACTGTCAGAATTTAAAAAGCTGGAACTATTTTAATATTTCTAAGTCTTATCTTTGTAAGGAAGTCGTACTCTGATAAAGTGTTAGTTAATGAAGTCAGTTGGAGGAGAATAATTACAGTTTTAGAGCAGCCTCTGAGTTTTGTCATTTGTTTCCATTCTTTCCATGCAACAAGGTGATGGTGGTGGATGAGGAGGTGCACAAGTGGGGCACCTAAGGACAGTTGGGTTATTGGGTTATTGACTCCAAGGATTTGTGGATGACCCTGGCTTTTCCTTCCCAAGGGTACAGCTGAAAGGAAGCAATGCTTCTCCAAACCTGTTTTAGACAATATAGAATGTGCAGTCTTTTGAGAGACAGTGAATAGGTGAGCTTGCCCATTTCACCTGTTCACCACTACACACTTTGTTCACACCAGTTAATCTACTTAATCTAGTCTGTGACATCACCCCACTATTTTCTCTCTCATTTAGCTTTTCTCGTGGAAGGTAATTTTCCTTAGAGCATTTGGGCTGCAGCAAAGCAGAGAAGTCATCAAAAAGGTCCCTTCAGCAATTTCAGCTCTTAGCATCTGGCCCCCATCCTGTTGATGGCACCAAGGGCAGCAAGGGCTCGGTTATCACTTCATCCTTTGGTCCATGTAACACAGGAGGCTCTGGGTGATGGGGTCCTGCTCCTGCACAAAGCCCCAGGTGTGCCAGTGGTGAGATGAGAGATCTGGTCGTTACTGCAGATAAAAGAGGTCAGGACAGACCGATTAGGTCTCTGATGAATTGCATGCTAAAGGAGATCCACATTCTGCCAGTTGCGTGATTATACACTGGGGCATGATTTTTTAATGGAGATGGAAAACAGACATTTTGACATGACCGAATTTTGCTCAGGGCTATCTATGGGCTGCTCTCACTGAGGTGTCTTGGCCAAATTTGTCCCTGGTTTGAGGAAACACAACTCTACTGAGGTATGATGGAGCTGACTTTGATACCGCAGTGCAGCTGAAGACAAATATTCCACTCTGTCTCCTCTCGGGGCAGGGAGAAGAGCCCTGTAAGAAGCTGATTACAAAATCTACTGCTGCCCTGTGCCTTTTGGCTGGCAAGCATGCAGATTTAAAAAACAATGTTTTGGTTCTGCAATTGATCTTTAATTTCAACCCTCTTCTTTTAAGCTTGTCTTATTGAACACACTCTCTGTGAATAAATTGTTATTGGGGCTTAACCTGTTCTGAGGCTCAAAAAAATCTCAAAGAATGTTTAGCTTTCATGGACATAGAATTTGAAGAAAGAAAGAAAGAAAGAAAGAAAGAAAGAAAGAAAGAAAGAAAGAAAGAAAGAAAGAAAGAAAGAAAGAAAG
>JAWWES010000081.1:44674847-44728873 GCA_035583135.1 Lophotriccus pileatus | reverse complement strand
AAGAAAGAAAGAAAGAAAGAAAGAAAGAAAGAAAGAAAGAAAGAAAGAAAGAAAGAAAGAAAGAAAGAAAGAAAGGAGTAATCTGTAATAACATTTCAACTCCTGCAATACAAGAGGAAAAAAATTTACAAAGTCCTTGGATGAAGATCTTCCCAGAAAGAATCATGTCAGAGCAAGCTGACATTTTCTTCCCTTTGGTGATGATGCTAGCAGGGCTTTGGAAAGCACTGGTGCTCTAAGTGCTGCAACATTATCATGATACAGTTATGGGTGGAATTTCTTTCCCCTTTTGCTGAATCACCTGTCTGGAAGACTTCAGGTCAAGGCTGAGACTGTATTGAAAGGGAAACTGTAGTCAGATGCAGGTGAGCTTTATTGAACTGCAGAAGGTAAATATGTCACCTGTATTATCCCTTGGGCCACATTAGGTGGAAAGTTAGATTAGGAGATTTAATAATCAAACCTAAAACCAGCTACTACTGAACTAATAGGAGACAGCAAACTTGTAAGTTAATGTCAAAATGTCAACAATGATGTCTTCCTCAGAGGACTTCAAGAAATACTGGAAAGAGGTTTTAATCTGGCAAACTAGATTTCACAAAGTCAATGCACATTTGACAATCCCTCTGAAGTCAAAGCATTTATTCTTATCTTCTAACTCAGCCATGTTTTTGTTGACTATCAGCTTAATATTGTCATGCAGTGGGGTTTGCATGTTGTTCCAAGGAAGGAAGTAGGGCCAAGACCCTTATGACACCAGGGATGGGAAAGGGAATGATTTGACAGTATGACTGGGCTCTTCCCCATGCAAGGACTACTGTATAAAGGTACTAGCAATGGATCTCACCACCTGCTGTTGGCAATCCTAGTACTCCATAGATAGTTCCACCTGTTTCATTTAACTGACCTGAGCTAAAGGATCCTACAATAAAGGTACTGGAGAATAGCACCCTTCATTTATCCATTACACTCACTGAATGCTGCCTGCTTCACCTTGCCCAGCATGGCTTTGGTACCCTGTAGAGCTCTATGGAAAGCTTGTATTTCATATGATAGCTTATGTGAGTTTGTATCGAGTTCCTTTGAGTTATCTCCTGAGAGGTTCCAAAGGCCACTACTGAGTGGTTAGCTGCCAGACATGGTAGCTAAAGCTAACTAAAGTCACTCTATCTCTTGCAACAAAACTGACTCTACCACCTAATCCCCTCCATCACTGAGCAGGCAGAAACTGAAAATTAAGTCCAGTGTTTTCTCTCTCTGCTGGACCCAAAATGAAGGTGTAGAAGTGAAAGCTCTCCTGCTAACATTGTGTGTAGCAGCCCGTTTACTCCTTCTTTGTGAAAGAGTGTTTCTTTGGAGTTTTTCTAGGAAAAACCAAATATGTCAAAAGAGTGTGAAAAAAAGAGATGGAATCCAGCTTCTTGCAATGAAAGGGGAAGTAATTCTGAGAAACACAGCAATTTAGACATTAAAATCTTCTTTCTCCGTGAGAGAAAACCCCATCCATTAAAACAGTTATAAAGCCCTTTAAATCAGGCTCAGGTACCTTTTAGGAAGATGATTGCCAGTTCAGGAGCTGTTCAATGTGGAGAAGTACAAATGTACCAGTTTTAATCATGATAAATAACTTCTCTTTTATCAAATCATCTCTGCTGGAAATAGTTTCGCTCTGTGCAGTAATGATAATTTGCACACTTATCATTCAGTCCCTTCCCAAGACAAGCAGCAAGCCATGGGATGTAATTTAACAACTTATCAACCACAGGTTCATCCAGCCCTTTCCAGCCAAAAGGGCATTTCACACTATTTAAGAGGCTTCGCCATATATTGCCATCAATTTAAGATTTTACCAGCCCCTAGTCATTAAAATTTCCCACTCAGCACTTCACTTTATAACCCGGGGATGTAGCTGCTGAACGGTGCCAGCAGGCCCATGGAATTATCTGCTTTGTGCAGGTGATGGGATAATTACCAATGCAAATCGCTAACTGGCTATCAAAGGATGCAATCGTGATTAGCTGCACTTGTCACAGAGGCTGGAAAAGCATGGCAGAGGGGGAAAAAAGGGGGCATACTATCCACTTCCTTGTTTGTATTCTCATGGAGGTCTCTCTCCAGGGTTTTGTATGTTGAGTGCTCAGAGGGGTGGGGTCTGGCATCACACTCAGTGTTTTGGATGTGGTCTCCAGTGAATCTGCAGCAGAAGGGCAAGGAATGCTGGAGAGGTCCCACAGTTCACTCTCCTGCAAACCTTTGTGATCTGGAAGAGCCCTGGCTTCAAGGTCTCTGTGACTGGTGCAAAGGTGTTCCTATGTTATTAAAGCCAGGAACCCAGGAACTGTGTTCAGGGGGTGCGGTCAGTAGCTTTGGTCCTAGTGAGGAACTGGCTGGTGGTGGAGAGCACTTCTCTGTATTTAAGGTACAGCACTTTGAGTGAGCTGACCTGGTGTTTAGTATCCCCTCTGTGATGAAAATATCTGCTCGTTGGTGTGCAATTTCTTTTTGGATGACAGGGTCAAGCAAAATGAGGTCATGGGGATGACTGGATGGGACTTACCCACCTGAAAAAGGTTTTCTCTATCCCAAAATTCTACAGCAATGGCCTTGGGATTCCATTATAGTCAGGATACACAAAACTAACAGTCTTGGGTCTTCCCCTTCTTTTTCTCAACTAGGTCGTGGTACCCTAAACTGTGTTGTTTTTTCCCTTTTTCTATAAATAGAGGCAGGGTGAGCAGTTGCATTGCAATGCGAATAGTGAGAGGAATCCTACTTGTTCCCATTGGGATAGGTTTTATGAGGCTGGAGACTATCCCTGGCCTTTGTAGAAGACGCCTTCTGACAACTCTACTGCCTCTTACTAGTCCTACTATTGTTATCTTAACAAGAAGCACCAGTGCAGTGCTTTCTGGCCTCCTGACAGGCACAGTCAAGCCCAGTGCTCTCCAGCTGGCCATTGGAGCTGTAACAAATCTCCCAAAAGCTTGCTAAAGCCTCACTGCACCATCCTCAGATTTCTAACTGCACCCCTTACTCCTCCCAGGAACCACACTGCTCATGACTGGTTCTTTCCTCTTCCTCCCCACTCATCTCTGCTTGATGTCCATCTGCTTGAATGGACAGACTGGAGAGGTAGTGACTGCAGCATTCATAGTTAACAGCACAGTGGATAACCTAATATGAGGCTTTTCTGCTGGCTGCCTCAAAGGTCACAGAGATCTGAGGTGTCTGCCCACTTTGGCAAACCTGGCTGGACCTGACCAGCCAGCCCAGAAGTTCTTTGGGGAATTGGCCTGCAAGTCTTGTTTCATCAGGAAACCATCATTTATTTAAAGCTTTGGTTCATTTAAATAGAAGTATTTTCTCTCCTTTGGCTACTTCTTGCTTTTAAAAGGTCTTTCAGACTGGAAGAAAAAGCATATAACCCCATCCATAAATGGTTCAGCATCCGTTTTAAAATGCTAAAGAATTTGAAGAGCTCATCTGCTTCTACTCCAAGTAGAACAGAAGATCTTGCTTGGGGATTTGAACATAAGATCTACAGCATAGGAACCAGAAGTCAAAGACCTGGACCAACCTTTTACAGGCTGCATTGACTTAAAAGGAGAGAGGAGGGATAGGAAAAGGTGGGGGATGTAGAATAGGATGGAGACAAGAAATATTCACATTAAAATGACTCCTAGATGTATTTTTTTCAGTAATGCTGAGGTGACTTTTGAGCAGACTGTTTTGCATGGTAAATCAGCCAGAACTGCTACAGCAACAGCTCACAGTGCAGCACAGTTTAATTAAAAAAAAAAGTTAGAGGATTCCTGAGCCTTCTGCCACCTCTGTGATGTGGGAAGGCATGCAGAACTGGGGGCTGAACTGCCTGCTGTCATACAGCACCTACATCCCTGGAGTCTCCAGTGCCTCTTTTAGTCATCACATAGTTTCTTTCCACTGTGCACCTCACTTCTCTTAAGGTTTTGCTGCCTCACACATAGGCAGTGCCCGGTGTTTTTAAGCTGTAGCAATCAGGTTGGGGGTGAGTGAGAGGGTTGGCCATGCTCCAGCTGTTTGACATTGGCACCACACCAACGTGCTGGTTCAGGGCCATCTGACCATGTGCTGCCGTTGCCTTCTGCAGTGACCTTTCTCACTGGAAGATGATCTGACATTGTTTGGAGAGTACCTTTTTTTGCCAGTAAATGAAGTCACCTGCCATTGAGTTGGTAAAATGCCACCCTACTGCTTGAGAAAGGAGGAAAACCCCCACTACCAACTGTAATGAATATACTCCTGTGTTCACACCTGTGTAAACATGAGGAGAAAGAGGCCAGGCTTGGCATGAAGGGGCTGGGAGAAGGTTTATGGCTGAGAGAGGACTTTAAAAAGATGGTGTAGAGAGTAGTGCTCTGCCTCTGCCGCCAGGATCATTACCTCTCATTGCCATAACTTTGGGATAGGTTGCTTGTGTCTGTATGCCTGTTTATCTTTCAGGTGTCTTATAGGTGCTGTACAGAATCAGCCATTAAAGTCTGGTTTTATAAGGTATAAGGTAATAGGGTGGGCACATTTACTTGAAAAAAGCCCAGCTTCTCAATCAGATGACTTTGTTATGCCATGTTATTAAAATGCAGAGATTGGTCAGGGAATTTTTTTGAGCCAGAATCCAGATTTACAAATGGTTTGTGCTTAAGAAGGAGGCTAGGCTTTAAGAAGATATTCCTTCTTGCCTCGTTTGGTAACATCAGGGCAGGGTCTTCACCAATACCAGGTGCTTGGCATCATTAGAGTCTCTGTTTTACAGAAGCCAGTGGGTACTTTTGAAGTCTGATGTCTTCTGAAAATATGTCTGGGTTGTTCTTCAGCAAGATATGGAGACCTGAGCATGTCACTGGAGCATGTGGGGGGAGGCATTTTCCCCAGCACAACTTCCCCTCTCTGGGCTGCAACCTCAGAGGCTCTCCCCATATTGTTCTCCACCCATGTAAGTGAGGAAGTTGTTCATAGGCTCTCAGTCCTGGGCTGTAATTAGGAGTTCTGGAGGGGATTCCTGATGACTACAGTTATCAGTGTTAAAGACTTCCACAGGGTATGTGTCTTTTTTTTCCAGAAGTCCTTCAGGAAACCTAAGGAGACCATTTTCTTGTAACTGTCAGCCTCTTGAGAGTGGTGTTAGGATGCACATACCTGCTCTGCTGCTGAGTGAGAACAGCACAGGACCTTCCCTGCCACCTGCTCTGCATTTAGTGTCCACTGAACACCTCTGTATGTCCAGCTGATGAGAGGCCCCTCTGTGCAGTTGGCAGCACTCATCCACACAGCCTGTGGTGACTCAGCAGAGCAAACCCCTCTGCATGAGGTCCAGGGCTGTACCAGCACACTGCCCTGTGGGGCTGGCAGCTGTGTGAGGAAAGGCTACCCCGACAGGGCATGTAGAGACATCTTCATTCCATAAAATCCAACAGCCTCTGGCAATTAGGGAATAAGGGAACTTCACAAGCCAGGGGCTGCAACCAGTTCTCCGTGTTTAATAGTTGCCAGTGGGCCCAGTCCACATGAATCTAACACCTTTTTTAACCCATTAACAAATCTGGTCTTTGCAACGTCCTGTGGGGATGCTTGCATATTTATTTGTTTTAAACTTGATGTCTGGACATATCTCTGCATGCCCATTTCCCTTCCTGCCAAAGCCACTTGGTTTCACCTCATTTCTTCAAAGAGGTCTCTGATGCAGCACCATAAATCATTATGGTCAGAAAATACTGTTTTGAATCCCACAGTATTCTTTCAAAGCTCTGGACTGTATGTGGTCTTTTAAATACAAAATGTATACCTAAATATTGAAGGGTATTTTCCCTTCCCCCACCTCCAAGTGGTCTGGAAAGGAGCATATTGTCCTTGGATTGTTTGCAGAAGCTGGAGTTCAATAGCTGTCATTTGTTTGGCTTCCCCCCCACCTCCAAGACTGATGATATCTTGGAGGACAGAAGGGGATGGGATTTGAATGGGCTGAGGCAAGTGAAGTGAGGTTTTGAAATTGCTAGCAGTGATGTTTTCACATCCAAAACATCTCTCTTCTCTCATTTCTTGAATGTGTTATGCTCATTTATTATTTTCTTTGACCAGAGGCCAACAAACAGCAAGCAGCACATATATATTTTGCAGAACAAAACTAGGAAGTAGTTTCTGGTATAGGGCAGATGCAGTCTTAGAGAATTATTAAGGTGTCTGTGTTCACCCTACGTGATAGAAGGGGAGGAATCAACACTGCAATCACTGTTCAGAAACCATCCAAAACAAGTTCAAACCTTCCAACCTTTAAAAAAGAAAGTGAAAAGGAGTCTGAGGAACTTTAAATTTGGCAAATATTTTTTATGATCTGAAACGAAGTACTACAGGGAGCTCAGGATGGAGCAAACTGGTTCACCATCTAGAGATTTTGGTAAAAGACTGAAATTCACTTAATTCTGTGCTCCTGAATGTGTTGAAAGATTAAGAGCCTCATCCTATGCTACTTGGAGACAGTGGAACTTCTGACTTGGTCAAACAAAGGTCAGCAATAAATAACAGACTTAGGTTTCCAAGAAAGCAGATGTGCTGTCCTACAAGGTATGGGCAAAACACCTCTGTCTAATCAAGCAGATCCTGTTGTTCTGGCAAGATGTCAAAGCTCATTTCTCCAGGGATTACCCTTTTCCTTGCCTCAGGAAAGCAGTCTCCCAGCAACCGTGGCTGCCCACGAGAATATCCATTTGCAGCAGGCGTGAAAGTCATTATCTACTACAACCATCCCACCACAGTGAATCCACATTTTATTTCTACATAATTCATCTGCTGCACACCCTTTCAAACCAGTGAAGGGGGCCACGAAACTTGCCCTTGCATGGATAGAGTACAGCAAAGTGAGCAGCTCAGGCAAGCTGGGCAGGGAACACCACAGCTGCCTGCCTTCTCCATAAAGGAGAAAATTCCTTTTCTCTGATATGCCATGAGGACCCTGATGGTAGTGGGCTATTAATAGCTGCAGGTCACTCCAGGAGAGTGCATCAGGAGGGTGATATGTATAGCATGCACACGGGTTTGCATGACAAGGCATGAGGCAGTTAGTTAGCCAGAGATTGGCTTCACCTCGGTCTCAGTTTCTGATCTCACAATCTTTTTCCTCATGAACATGTGTGCCTGGAATAGGCTGTACCAGCAGTTTCAATCACTTTGGGGCTTTCAACCTCATGTTGTTCAAACCTGCAGACATGAACTGTGCAAAACTGTCTTTAGCTATTTGTTAAACCAAGAAAGGGAAAAGAAAGAAATGTCACCATCCTGACATCCAGCCTAGTGCATGAGTTTGTCCTGAAGAGAGCTGTCTATACATTTGTCTCTACATCAGAGAATCTAAGTTATTTTAGTTATTGAGCTGCTTCTTATGCCAAGGAAAACAAACCAAAGGGTTCCACACCCAGCACTGATTCTGTATAGTGGTGTCATGAATGTGGACTGAGTTTAACAAAACAGATCTTTATTGTGCTTATCACTTATCTGGCAATATCTAGATTAATATTTGAGATGACAGGTCATATAATCCATAAAAGGCAAATTATACATCACCATAGTCTCATCAAAATGGAACTTCCCTGTATAATGAATAGAGTAGCACAGACAGGCAGTAAAAGTGAATATGTCTCTCTGATAGTTAGAAAACAAAGCCCTCCCTCACCTCCCTTTTAATAGCAGTGGCTCTGAAAATGGCATTAGTTTTACTGTTGTCCTTAAGGCTAAAAGGAGAGGCACATGTGACTCTTTAGTCTTTCAATTACAATGAACTTCATTGCAAAACATTTGTTCTTTTGTTGTCTTGCCAACTGGGTGGCTTCAGGAGCCTGAATAATACATGTGCAGCATTGTACAGTAATTGTTCCCCACCCTCAAAAATTTACAGATTATGAATTCATAGACTGTTTGTGCAGCTGATGGTGGCTTTGAGCTTCTCCGTAGCTAGGGAAGACCAAATCTAGTGCAGAGTGCATGTATACAGCTTCAATGAAACCTGATTTTAGCCTTAGCCTGATATAAAAAAGAATACATCAACCTCAAGCCTACTACAAAGGGTGCATCACGATAGCAGGATGTGAAGCCCATATTTATTCTGGGTATCCTTAAATGAAGGGAAATCTAATTGAGGTGACTGGTTCAAGAACATCCCCTGAGCTACAATACCTACAGCCAGTGCAAGTGAGACCACTCCAGAAGCAATGAGAATGGGATGCATCACCCTGCGGGAGCTCTTTTTCTATCTTGGGAGAAAAAAGTAGAGCTCTTAGGGTGACTGGTCACTAATACAGAGTACAGGTAATGCACTGAGTTGACATGTACCAAGGCCTGTGTGTCTGAAAGTGTTCAGGTCCTGCCAGAGAGGACTATGGAGCTAGTGAACAGTCAAAGTAGCTGTTGTTGTATTGCTAGGACTGCTCAGACCTGGGTGGAAGAATAGCCTTGCAGCTGGAGGTGGGAAGGAAAGAGGGAAAACAGTGAGGTAAAGGCAGAGGAGCAATTAGGAATAATGAATGTGAGTAAAGGAAGGCGAAAAGGCAAGAAAAGCTAGAGCAAAGAATCTGAAAAGGATGCAACACAGTGGTAAGAGCACTTTGTGGCAGTGTACATATCTGCAAACCTGCTCTGAGTGGTTCGTTTATTCCTCTCTCAGCAGAATGCGCCGGTGCTTCAGTTCCTCACCGCCCAGCGGCTCTAATGAACGCTCTTCTGTAGTCTCCTAAACGCCTCCCATGGCTTATGCAGGGTACGCTAACAAATTTGTAAAGCTTTGCTCAGCAATGAATAGATCTGCCCTAACTTCAAAATACATCAGTGGCATATAGCCTCAGGACCCCCTGTATCTTAAACACATCCCTGGGGGCAAGCCAGATTTAACTGTAGACAAAACAATGCTGCTTTCCCTTTTTTGGGGCACTGCCTTCACATTCACCTAGAGGAGTTGCAGCCACCTACAGCACATCAGCTGGATGTGAGCCCACAAGGCACAAAGGTGTTTTTGTCACAGGTGCGTTCGTCCCTGCACATCGTGGGTGCAGGTGTCAGCCTCAGTACCGAAAAGAATTTATATTTTTACTCTTGTTTTAAAAGAATGTCATTCTCTGAGAGAATTTCAGTGCCTGGGGGCAAAAGGAAAGTATTGCTTTGGTTGTTTTGAATTGAGTGTTTCTCTTTGCATGTCATGGTACTCCAGCTTCCCACTTGTGGGCTCTTCACCCGCATGCTGGTGCCTTTCAGCAGACCTTCCTGGTAGTAGTGCAACAATGAAGAGGATTAGCGATGTCTTTCAGAGGGTTTGAAAGTTGATAGGGTATTTCTCTCTCTGAAACAATGAAGTTATGCCTGTATAGAGGTCCTGAAGACCTTGGCAGGTATTCATGGTACAAAAATTGGACAGAAGTCCCAATCCTAAAGCTCATTTCACAGTATGAACACGAGTGCTCCATGAAGGATCCCTTTAGGATGGATATTGCACACGAAGGAGTAAATTTTGTACAGAGAATCTGATCTCTGCTGCCACTGAACACTGGGTACGAGTGAGGTGTGAGAAGGAATGGTAGTGGGGGACCTGCAGCCTGTCTGCTCTTGGCTGCTTGACAGCCCTCAAGGGTCACTGCCTCTGGAGTGTAGTTTGGAGCAACCTCTGTTCACACCTCGAGTGAGGAATACAGGAATCTCCTCTTCAATTCCTTCACTTCTCTAGTGCTCAGATCTGAATCCCACAGGTCTGAGCGTTTGAAGAAACCATCACCCATTCTCAGCCTCCTAAATCCACACTGTCACTGATTTTAGGAAAGTTGCTGATGAGTAATCTGTGATAGAAGGTGGCTTCAGAATGAGGATTTGTTTATGCAGAGTATCTGAGGAAAACTTAATCTGAATTAACAAAATATGTGAGTTGAAAGTGGATTATCAATGTCACATAAATCGATGGATTCTTTAAATTCTTTTCTTCAGAATTAAAATTATCCTAACTTTTTCCAGTATAATTATAAAAGAGAATGCTATACAGATATGTAACAAAATATAACTTCCTCACCATAAAAGTTAATCTGGGTTATATTTTGTGTGTCTCCCAGCAGGGGAGATTAGAATACAGTCCTGAACTTTATTTTAGTAAGAAACTTGCATTGTCTTTACTGCGGATTTTAATAACTCATTCTGATAATGAAGAAATCTGGTTTTATTATGATTGTACTATTTTTAATATTAGGATATGAAATCTCTGAATAAGCAATTAATTAATCCTCACCATGTCCCTGTGAGGTTGGTAAAGGATTTGTAGCAACCGCTTCATTCACTGCTTTGCTATGTCTGCTTTTAATGTGGAATCCAGCGAGGCAAAGCAGTACTACAAGATATGGGAGGGAAGATGAAAATCAAATCTTATTGAATGCATGAGAGAAATTAAGAAAGAAAAAAATGTAACTACCCAGCTCGGAATTTGGTCATGCCACCATGATGCACTTGCAAGAAAATGTCAGGGGAGCTTTAGCGATTGGGGGGTCTGTTTTATGTCTAATTAAATCCACAGCACATATAAGGCTACCACACACATTGCACTATGGTGAGAAATGGCTTAATAGCAGGGTGTAAATATAGTAAAACTAATTGTAAATATAAAAAAATAATTTATCTGGTTTCCTTTTTTTTGTAAATAGGATATATCTATTTAAATTACATTTCTTAAAAAAAAAAAAAAAAGAAAGAAAATTAAAAGAAAAAAACCTCTGAGAAGATGATTGCTCTCTGAAGGCTGACTGTCCCTTGTCTTAGCCTGCACCACTGTTGCAGTGCAAAGTGTTGCGAAGTGTTACTCCTCACAGTCTCTTTTCCATACAGGCAGCTTCCTCCTTTTCCTTAGCAGAAGGTTTATTTTGTACTCAGTGCTAAGTCTCATGTTTGTCTTACTTCTCTGAATGAGCCACAAGCACTGTGCTTTTGTTCCTTTCCTTTTCCAGTGCCTTTTTGCTGATCTTCTCTGCACGTATCTGAAAGGTCAGGAAAACAAATCAATATGGAAAAGGGTCTCCTGCCCCTTTTAACCTAACCTATAGGAGAGAGGGAAGGGAAATTGTCAATTACATGAAAGGGAACTTTAAATATACTTGAAAAAAGCACAGTGAAAGTGAGAGTTTGGAAGGACAGGTGTCAACGAGACCAATCTCTGCAGTTACAGGGTGCCTTTATGAACTCAATCTTCTTTTCTATGACAATTTATACAAGCAGATCCACAGAGCTAAAACACACCCCGTGGAGAGGCACCCTAATAGGGAATGGCCCTCTCACTTCAGCATCACTGATCATAAAGGTCTCTGCAAGGGAGGCACTGGGAGCTGGGCTGAGACTCCCCCCCAGTGGTTTGAGGGCTAGCAGATGCTGATTGCTATCTGCTACTACCTGGCTTTGCTTCGCTGCTTTCTGGTTACCACTACCTTATTTCCAATCCTCAAGGTAACCTGCTGCTTATTCTGCAGACAACCCCAGCAGAACATCAGGGAGAAGGAGAGAGGCTCCATGTCTGCATAGCAACTAGACTTGTGCTGCACCATCACTGGTGCAGTGAGGCCTATAATGGAGTTTCTGTCTAAACTCAAGCCTGAACACAACAGACAAGTTTACTAATCATGGCCTCTGTTTCCAACATCTAGCCTCAAGCATTCAGCTGAGAATCTTCCATTAGGAGAGCAGTTCCCTAACCTCCTCGGCAGTTAGTGGAGAGGAGATAGTGTCTTATGTTAGATGCTAAAAATTCAGGCCTTAATCTCTTAAATTATTTCAGCCTTTAAACATCTGCCTTTGAATTTAGACTTGGTTGATCTATCAGGTCCAAGACCCTTGAACACCCAGCTAAGGCACCATCATTTCCCCCTCAGCCTCTTCCCAGATGTTCAAGAACAACTTTTCACTTACTCCTTATTTGGCAAATACCAGAGTGTGGAAAATGGGCTAATTGCTCTGCCCTCCTTCCAGCATCAAGGTCAGAAAATAGTGGATCACAGAGAGCAAAGTGAGCCACCCCTTTAAAGCACAGACTCGAAGTTTTAAACAGCAGCCATCCAACCTGAGTAAACAGCAACACTTTTTGTGCAGGTATCAGCGGAAGGGTTCTGCATCCCTTCCCCCTCCCCCCCCAAATGTCTGCTTCATTTCTATTCTCTCTTTCATGTTACGTTTTTCTTACTGAATCAGCAGTAATGATCAAACCCTTCCTTCTTGCATATATCTACACAAATAACCCTCTTTCAGGGGAAAACAACAGTGCCTGTGTGTTTCAGAAAGCTCAGTGTTTATGCTGCAGAGTGTAGGATGGTGGTGCTCCTACTGAACACTGATAGAGTGTCAGTTGCCAGAGAAGAGAGACAGAAGCAGGGGGCATAAATGATGATGTATTTTACCTTTCTGAAGTCATCTGGTTTTCTACTGAAACGCCTTCATTAAAAGCTTTTCAAGAATAAAGTTCATACCTTGTTTGCAGTAAAAGCCTTTTGCAAAAGCCAGTTGTTAGAAAAAGAACATTCTTTTGCAGATGCTAAAAGAAGAAGTCCACATGGTAGATGTTTTCCAGTCTTCACTTTTCTTCCTGCTTTCTCCCCTGCACCATGCCATTACACTTTGGGCCCATTACAGCTCTTCAACTGACTGCACAATGCTGATGGCAGAGTCAGGGTGAAGACGGATGGTGTTGGTATGTTGCACCTTCCATTTTGAAATGTCTCATGTGGATAAGCTTCTAACATCTGCTGCAAGTTTGCTGTGCCTCTGGGTACAGTTTGCATACAAAGATCAAACTCTAGGACTCAAAAGACCAAAACCAAGCAAGGTTTTTGAGGTTGTTGGGTGAAATTTTTATACTGAAATGCCCTGTGTTGTCAGAAAAGTGAGCCTAAGATTTATATGCTCAGAAATGACAACTGAAATTGGTCCATTAGACTGAGTAGAGAGCAATTTACCTGCAAATGCCTTTACTTTAAATGAGAACATGGACACTTTACTGGGCAGAAGTAACAGATTTTGAGATAAGGTGGGACCATCAGTCTGTCTTCCTGTGCAGCTCCAGGCAGCTCTGCTCTTCTTTCAGGTCTTTGGAAGGCTTCAAAAGGCTGATAATAAAGAATTATTAACATGAAGGCCCTTTACATTGTGAATCATAGACATCTTAATAAGCCCTTGCTATAGAGGGGTGCCAGATTTTGATCCCAGTGGTGTAAACCTAGAGCAGTGGATTTTAGTGAATTTCAGTGGAGTTCCTCTAGGAAAATCCATGTATAGTGGAAATGAAACACTTTTAAAGAAATATCTTTTTATACTGGTTAGCTGCCCCATCCTTCAGCCTATAAAACTGTTTGCAATTCTCATGTTGGTTTGATATGTCTGGGCAGAAAGACATCTAATTAATCACCATTCACATTGTTACAGGAATTTCCTTCTTGCGGTCTG
The DNA here is from genome assembly GCA_035583135.1 of Lophotriccus pileatus. Classification (NCBI taxonomy): domain Eukaryota; kingdom Metazoa; phylum Chordata; class Aves; order Passeriformes; family Tyrannidae; genus Lophotriccus; species Lophotriccus pileatus. The sequence continues at coordinate 44,715,397 of JAWWES010000081.1, read as the reverse complement.
ATGTAGCTCAGGAAATGACACTGCACAGCTCAGAAACTCTCTGAGGTGATGGTATGGTCACCCATCTGTATCTCGCCTGGAAGCGTTTTGCAGACCTTTTGAGGCTTACTTGCTCAAAGCATCTTAAAATTATGTTTCACATGAACTTGGGCTCATCTTTATCTCTCAGTGGAGACAGCAGTGCTGAAGCAGTAATCCCCCCTGGGACTCCCTACCTAATGCATTCTCTAAGTGATCAAGACATTTTGCTTACCTTCTCATCCACAAAAAGAGAAGTATGTGGCTTACTAAGGCTTGAACAATGAAAATCAGAGCAAAGGGCTGTAATGAAATAGATTGATGAAGAAAAGCCCGGGTAATTAACATGTAAAAGTTAATTGTTGTGGGCATTACATGTGCATCGAGCAGTTTTATCCAGACACAAACTTGGCTGTTTGCTGGAATGTGGCAGGGTACACTGAGCACCATGGGCTTACTCAGCGTGCTTCACACCACTGCTGTGCATTTATTCTGATGATCGGATAACTCCCATCACTCCACACTTGTACTGTGTGCTGAAGTGCCTGTGCTATGACACAGCCCTGAGCATCCCACTACTAAACTATAATAGCATCTTCTTAGGGAAATGATCGTCCCTCCGTACTTGGCACTGGTGAGGTCACACCTTGAATACTGTGTACAGTTTTGGGCCACTCACTCCAGCAAAGACATTGAAGTACTGGAGTGTATCCAGAGAAGGGCAATGAAGCTGGTAAAGGATCTGGGGCACAAGTTTAATGAGGACTGACTGAGGGAGCCAGGGTTGTTAAGCCTGGAGGAAAGAAGGCTCATGAGGGCCCTTATCACTCTCTGCAAGTACCTGAAGGGAGGTAGTAACAAGCTGGGGGTCGCTCTCTTCTTCCAAGTAACAATCCACTGGACAAGACAAAATGGCTACACGTTGTGCCAGGGGAGGTTTAGTTTGGATATTAGGAAAGAAATTCTTCATGGAAAGGGTTGTCAAGCACTGGAACAGGCTGTCCAGGGAAGTGGTTGAGTCATCATCCCTGGAGGTATTTAAAAGATGTGTGGATATGGTTATTATGAACATGGTGGACCTGCTGGTGTTAGGTTAATGGTTGGACTCAATGAACTTAGAGGTCTTTCCCATTCTAAATAGTTCTATGAGTCATCTTTCCCCTTCTGCTATTTTAACTCTGACTCTGCTGAAAATTTGGCACCCTATTCCAGAAGCTAGTCAAGGCCTTGTCTACTGTACTTTACTCACAATTTCCCTTTAGAAAAAAGCTGTCAAGAGCAACCTGCCAGGGAAGACATTGTAAAATTATGCTGAAATCACATGCAAGGTGAGTCTGTAGAATTGAGATTCTGATAGCTTGTGGTTTTGATTTAAGGTTTTAGCTTAAGCCACCAACAGTATATTATTTGTGTATGTGTGTGTGCATAATACAATTGTGTTTTTACTGCCAACAAATTCATACATAAAATTAGACAGAGCAATCTGTCACTGCCTGTAAGTTTGGATTCAGGAAACAGATGTGCCTGTATCTTGCAATGCCCTCAGATCTCTAAAAGAGACAAACTGCAAAGATTCAGAAGAGAAACTACTTAAAAAGTGGACCTCCATTATTTCCAAGGAAGGCATGAACAAATAGTAGACATTTACTGTGCAGTTCTACATGGTGGTTTCTAATCTGCAGTATAGTTGCACTTGCTCATATCATAACAGAGAATCCTGAAAATTTTATATGTGGTCATCAAACTTTAGGCATCTTCTTCTGTGAAATCGTTGAAATAGTGAGACCCATGTGGCACTACCTTGACTTTGGGTTAGATTCTTCCTTCATGGAGCAGGAATGACAAAGATCTGGGTAGCTTATTGGAGGGTACGGACAAAGCCTTTCATGGGTGACTGGACTTTTAAATTCCTAAAAACACCAAAGGTTTCCAAAACAAATCTAGTCATTGCTGATACACTTGTCCGTGCATGGCCGTGTATTTGCTAACACAGGAGAGGTAAACTAAGACCTCTTTGAGAGGTAAACTAAGACCTCTTTTTGGAGCTTTCTTTCCCTGGCAGACTGTTGGGGTACAGATATGACAGCATGTTGATTTGAATCGCCTGTGATTTGAAGTTTATTTTCACAAAACTCCAATCTCCCACTTGAACTTTCTGAAGAGCATTTTCCAGTGCTACCTCAAGCCAGATCTCCCCTTGTGCTGTCAGGAGTTCAAGCAGCAACAGTGAGCTAAGGGAACCTCTATAAAATTATGAGTGCCATCATGCTGGGTGATTTTGTGCTTCAATCCTGCATTGAGCAGTAGGGGAAGAAAACTGAGGAAGGCTGCAGGCTGGAGCAACCAGAGATCCATCAACTCTGATGCTAAATTTTCACTTATGGCTAAGCTAGTGCCTTTAGAAAACACTAAAATCTCAGAAGATAATGCAGACCAGCACTCAACTTCCCTAATATGTGCGAAATGTTGGGTAACACCTGCATTCTCACTCTGCATTAACAACAGTGGTAGTATTAGTAGTAATAATAAGAAAAACAATAACAGAAAAAACAATAATAATAATAATAATTGTTATTAAAATAATGCACTGCAAACTCAGTTGATGTCCTTCATTATGAGTTAGAACTACAATAAGCAACATCTGTTTTTTGTGTTTTTCCTAGATTTCCATGGGCTGTTTGTAAGTCTTCCTGAGGCAGCAGCTTGAACACCTGAGAGGAGAAATTGTCTTTCCTTGTTCTGAAGCAACCTCTCTGACTAATCCAAGACCTCATTTAAAGAAGTGCTTGGAGTATCTTCTGCATGGTTGAGAGTTGATAAAAGGTAGCAAAGAGTGGAGGAGCCTCTGAAAAAGTTGGTTCCAACACTGTGAGTTGTTTCATTGTGGTCATAGGGCTTTATCCCTCTAGAAGAGCCAGGGCCCGACAGCCTGATTCTTTTATTATATAGGTCCCTTTCTATCTGCAGGCAAGTCAGGCAGTGAGCTTTTCAGTGATGACAGCAGGCAACAGTATTTACTGAAGGGAGCAGAGCTGTCAGTTTAGCTGTCAGGTTGAGAAAACATGGGAAGATTGAAGGAAAAAGGAGGCCAGTCCCATTACCTGCCTCAGCTTCACTCAGGCTGAGCAGAGCTTACCAAAATCTTGGAGGTATGGGTGGATCACAGGGACACTGAAGAAAGCAGGCCTGAAGAAATCTGGGAGGGATTAAGAGAGTAAGTCTGTGTATGGTCACATAGCAGTATTAGGGTCTGTCTAACTCCATGAACTGAGGCCAAATGCATGGGAATGAAGCTCTAGTGGGATTAAATTGGGTTTGCACACTCCAGCCAGCAATAACAGGAGCAACCATGGCAACAACCAACAGAGCTCTGCAGCACAGGATGTCCGAGGCAAGGCAGCCTGGCACTCTTGCCAGCAAGAGGTGATGGAGCCAGAGCGTGTCACCACCAGAGTTGTTGACCCAGCAAAGCCCGGTTCCTAGAGGGAATCCACTTCCATCGGCAACAGGAGTGCTCACTCAGCGGTCATCTGTCAGGAGCTGTGAAGGATCGGGAGCTGGATACACATGGAGTGACTTGAAGCATCTCAAATGCTGCTCTGGGTTCTTGAGCAGAGAAAACAGTTACAAAAGTCAGTGTTGGGTCCATATATAACTCAGCATTTGAAGAAATCCCAGCAGTTTTGCTGGTCAGTGATTTCTTCAGGGCTGGGAAAAAAAGCTTGAGTTAAGTTTAGAAATTTTGGTTTTCAACTATAACCTTGGTTTGCTCTGACTTCATATGAACAACAAAATCTGTTAAGTGTCTCTATAACCTACTTGCTTGGTGGAGAGTCAGACAAACAGTGCAATACAACCTTTGAGGATAAAAAGGTTAGGTTTGTAAATGAAACTGCTTTGATGGCCTGGTTATTGTACATTTCACTTAATTTTGGTATCCCCCTTCTTGAAACCTGAACACACGCTTTGAAATAATCATTGTGGTTCTGGCTTTTAAAATACATGCTGGTAATTTTATTGACAGCTCAAATTCCCTCATCTCATCAAGTTCAGACTTCAGCAGTTGCTTTTCAATCACACCAGCAAATGCAGGAGCAGAATGGGATCCTGATAGTCAAAATCTCTGGAAGGCATTCCTTGCCTTCCATGACTTAAGGGAAGGCTGTAAACACTGCATCCAAAACTCCTTGTTATGCTGGCTCAGAAAGTATGGGGTGTGAAGCCATTAATTTTCAGCTGTGGCACTGAGGATTGAATTTTACTCTGAGACTGGAAAAATGATACAACTCTGGATTTACATGGGTGAGGTTACATTCTGTCTGAGACTTTTGCAGTTGAATAAATTGGGGGAGATGTTGGAATAACTACTTTTGAGGAGAATGGATCAGCTCACCCCTTTATCCTGAAATTTGGGCTGAGACTGAAAGGTACAGTGATCAGTTCCTGATATTGCAGAATAATTTAAGCAGAGGAGATGTCCTCCTCTTTCTGCACCACATAGAAAAGGAAAAAATAAAGGCAGCTCCCAAGGACACTACTTTTAGCCTAAACTTTTCCAATCCCTCAAAAAAAAAAAAAAAAATGAAGTGGTATAGTGAATTTCTTTGGGAAAGAGGAAAGAACTGGAGTTAATGACACTATTTTCCAGCCCCTGGATGTACTCAGGCTGAGGTTCCTGGAACACTTAGGTTGTGGCATTTCAGCAATCAAACAATATCATCACAATGACATGGCACAACAGGCCTCTTATCATGCACAAGGTATGTGTGTTGTCTGCATAAACACGCTTATCATGTGTCTCACAATAGATGCTGCTGCAGGGGTGCCAGGCTCCATCCATAACAGTAAGGCAATATTAATCCCACAAAAGACCTTACACGAACCCTACAAGTCAGTCAAAACTGGTTTTGCATGGAGAAGCTGCAACTTGTTTTGTTTGACTTGTTTGGGTTTTGTTTTTAATTTTAATTCATATTCCTGTTCCAACATGACTTGCAGAAGTTGCCTAGAAACCATCTCGCGTCAGCTCACTCATCCAGGACACACAGCTCCCCATATGCAGGCAAAGAGATAAGCTTAACTACCTTAATTTTTAAAGAAATGCAATTAACTCCCTGCCTTCCCCCTCCCATGGATGTGATATCTGAGAATTCAGGGCAAAAAGCCCAACATCACTGAGGCAGAAAAGTCTGATACATGTGTGGCGTGGGGGGTTGTGGATGGAGAAGGTTGTCTTGAGGTGGTGGCAGAGTCAGAGCCATATTTGCTGCCGGTAGAAGGTCCAACAGGCTTCCAGTGGCCCCTCCCCTGCTTCTGCTGACACAAAGCACCCACAGACTTTCACCGAGCTTTACACTTTTGCCTCCCTGTTTGTGAAAATTCCAGTTATTTCCATTGCTGTGCATCCTGTCCAAAAATCATCTCTCGGCTCTCCCTACATCCCATAGTAGTTGTGACTCACTGCTCTTCTGAAGCCAGTATGAGGGGTACACATTAGGCAGCCAGAAAATTGGTGTGGTTTCATATGTTCTTACAGAGTAAAATCACTTAACATGTGATAAATCCAGAGAAGGTGGTAGAACTAAGCATAAATCCAATGGAAGAAACATCCTGTGCATGTAAAGCTTGGAAAATAAAGGACTTGTCTGGGCACCAGCTGGCCTAGAAGAATTTGGGGTTTGAATCAAAACCCAAAGGTTTTATTAGGCCCTCCAAGAAAGTACAAAACCAGAAAAATAATTTTGGGTTGACCTTCAGCACTTTATTTGAAAAGTATTTATTTTGGGGTGTCTAGCCTTTTCACTTGTAACTTGGGATGCTTTGCAAATGAAAAATAATATTTCAGAAAGAGGTGCTGAAAGGAACGAAATACTTGTCAAGTTGAAAATGAATGTTTCAACACTGAAAAAAAAAAAAGGCTCCTTTTGTGGGATCTGAGACAATTAAATATGGATTGGATTTCCCAACACTTCTGGTCTTGCCAAAACTGCACTTTCTGGCAAAGTTTGCTATGCCTTGGCCATTTTTTATTTGTATGCAGATAATAAGTAAAGGTTTTAAGGACAAGTGTGAACACCTGCACAATAGGAGGACCTCTACTGCAACTTCCAAATGTAGTTTACTGACAATTTTAGTCGGTTTCCCCTCATTCCTTCCTCTCTCTCTTAGCAACTCTCTCCTGCTGCTGCTGCCTTTTTGATGCAGTGCTATAACCTGTTCCCCATGCAGTGGGCTTTCCCACCAGCATTTCCTAGGGCTGATAGGATGTGGCTTGCATTCCCACACCATTCAGCTCCAGAGGCCACACTGAGATGTGACCTGTATGAAGGAGGCTAGAAAAAAAACCCCTAAAACTACACTGAACTGCAGTCCTGGTGTGGTGGAGGTGGACAGGGGTGGAGAGCTGAGCTCCTTAAGATCAGAGCTCACTGTGCCTGGAGGGAGGCAAGGGAGAGCCCCTTGTTCACTGCTCAGGCGGTGAAGGCAATAGCCTTCAGGTTGAGACCTGGCCAGAGTGGTCCAACACTGCTGAAAGAAACAACCTTCTGGTGTAAATGGCTACTGATCAACTGACTGACCTTCAGGTTTTAAGCCAGCTTCTCTGCTTGCCAGGCAGGCAGGAGTCTGGATCTGTCAGCACCAAGATGGTATGTAAAGCTTTCATTTAGAGATGCTGGTGGAGATGTCATGGCTGAGGATTTCTGAAAGCCTTGAGAGCTTGAGTGGTTTGGAGTGGAAAGGATGAGTGCCTGGGTGTGGTATGGATTGTTTATCTGAGTTCTGATCCTATTTTCCTAAGCATTTTATCAAGGTCAGAAGAAAGGGGGACTAAGGTAGCTTTAATCATTAGGTCTTAGCATTTATCTGTGACTCTCAGAAACCACAGGTAGATTTTGACCACTGCAGGCTAACAGTGTTCATTTGGTTCTCCATGTGCACCCAAAATGGAAAGGGCTGGTTCTCACAATTCCAGAGTTCACAGGTAGCCCTTCATCAGGATGGTAGAGAAAGTCTTCTCAATAAATGCTCTAGGGAACACATTGTATTGGACTCTCTGGGTAACTTGGAAGAAATGTAAGGGATCATTTGTTTATATCTTCCACTCCTCTGAGAGTGGTAATGAGCTGTATAAGTACGTGGCTGAGGCCTCTGGGTCTTTATTTGTGGCTACTGATTGTTCCCACCTTTCACAGGGTAACACATGAGCTCTGGAGAGACACATGGGCTTTACTGGCAGGGTAGGGGTCAGGCAGCAAAACACAGCTGATTGGATGAGGGATGCTAAATCTGCTTACAGATTTAACTGCACACCCTGCTCTCGGGAACCCAAGCCATTCTGTAAGTCTTGAACCAGAACCTAGGGAAATATTTCTAATAAAGCAACTAATTTCCTGGAAATTAGAGCACATCACAAGGTTTCATCTGAAATTGTGCAGAATATCATTGTTCTGATGATCTAACAGACTGAAGACAACTTCTAATTGCAGTGGCAATGGCACCATTATCACTGAATAAATGCTCAGTTCCTCTGACCCCAAAGAATTCAGAATCTTTTAAGGTGGAGTGTTTATTTCAAGCAATTCAAGGATGAAAAGCATACTAGGGAACATTTGAAAGAAATCTCTGTATGTTGCTGCAAAAAAGATACAGGTTAAACCTGCTGAAAAATCCTAACTTTGTCCTACAAGGGAAATTTAATTTTGTAAGAAAAAAAAATTGTTCTGGACAAGTAAAAGCTCAAGACTTTTATGTTAATGTGGCTCCAGTGTAAGCATATGGTGGCCTCTGTTACAGCCAGCAGAAGGCAGGTTGTGTCCCCTCTAGGGATTGGCAACATTTGAAAGGGATGTAATGCATTTTTGAGCACAAACAGAGCAATACTTTAGGAAACTCCTCACCCCCAAGTTAATGCAATGAGTTGCAAATTTTCTGTATTGCACCTGCATGGCCAGTTGTTTCTGGCATGCTTGCTTCAGACAATGAATTTGGCAGCAAAGCAGAGCAATGTCAAAGGAGGATCCACCTGGCTTAAAACTGTTTTTCCCTGGTGGCAGTCCCAAGCCCACCTTGGTAACTTGAGCAAGATCCAAGCAAGGTGTTCTGTTCAATTTTCTTAAATAACGCTCTAGTTAGTGCAGATCTATAAGGTGAGCTGCCTCTGGAGAAAGCTGGTTTAAGGTAAGTCAGAAGGGATGAACTGTCTCTTGGAAGTGTCGTGTTCTCCTCCCCATTCCTCCTAAAGAAAACTGTGGCAGTTAATTTAGACTGGGTACAAGTGGAGCTAATAATCTGCAAAGGACTGAGTGGCCTTGGATTGCCACAGTGCTCTGATCATAGGCCATGGCATGTTACCATCCAGTGTTGCCACGACAGTATTGCTGCTGGTAGCTGGGGCAGAAATTACCAGGCAGCTGTGGAAATGACTGCACCTTGTATATAGACCTGTGTAAACTTTTATAAATCATTATCAGCTTGGCTTAGTTACAAGCTAATGTCTTCGAATACAGCCTGGGAACACAAGAGTTTCCTTTTTAACTGTATGAGAATGTTGAACAGAGGGACCAGCAGAAGGTTAAGTATCACAGAGACCTAGTCTTTATTTTTAACACATAGCATTGTTGTAAATGTCCTGAAAATTCACTTCACACTCAAAGTGCTGCAAGTTTTCAGAAGTGTGAATGCATTAATCATAGGTAAGGAGGTTGAGTTCCAGTTGGCAGCAAAAGGAGGGAGCTGATATCTGAAAATCAAGGTGTGGCTGGTACTTCCCCAGTACAAACAGCTGTCCCCTATGGCTGCTTTCTCTGTGTTTTCAGTTTCCTTTCAGTTATGCTGCCTTATCTATCCTTGCTTATACAGGCTTTATCGGTGTCTCCTGTAGAAGTTAATCAAGTTTACAAGGCAGAGTTAAACCCTGGTTGAACAAGTTTTCCCTGAGAAGAACCAATAAACAGAAGAGCCACAAAAAGAAGATGGGAGGCTAACTGCAGTCACTAAAATTTGGCACTTTGCTTTTTTAAAAAGAGAATGCATTATATTCCAGAAATGTAGTAAAAGAAGTGCCTATTTGGTTTATAGTGCTGTAGTATATTTGTATACCCAAGCCAAGCCTCTGCTACTGAATCTTTGGATGCCAGGGCTGTTAGGTCATGCTATTATAGTTTCTAAATAAGCAGTCACCTAATTAAGTTCTTTGGTATAAATTCACATGTGCCTTTTTCTGTGTCTTGCAGCTTCCCCTACAGCAGTAGTCAAAAGTTGTAGTTGCTTTATTCTCTTGTTTTGTTTGCAAAGAGCACTCTGGTTACTATCAAAAGAGTAAGGTTCAGAGAGATCACAGTGCAAAACTCAAGTGCTAAAAATAAATAACGGGTCAAATGCTCAAGACGCAATTGGGTGTAATTTCCACTGAAGTCAAACACAGCTCAGCCTCAGTTCTTGCATGTCTATCGGCAGGAATGCTTGTATCCAGCTTACTGGCCATAAATTGTATAGTCAAATTTGAATTTAATAAACATTCAGGAATATGCTTCACAAAGCTTTGAATAAACACATCCCCCCCACACACTGTTTCAGCTGCTGTTTCCTGCGTCTCCCAACCCCACAAAGGCACCTGAGTAAGGTGTCTGTCTTCCTGGACTTGGCAACCTAGCCATAAATCCCTAGCTGTCATTCCTGTGCTGAAAGTTGTCAAGGGGCTGCTGGGGGAAAAATTATCCCTAGCTTCAGCCTTGCCTTCTGTCTAGACATATTCTCCTTACCTGGCATGTTGCGGAAGTGAGGAGGTACACTGGGGTGCTCACTGATGCTCCATCTGGGAATCATGATAAATAGAAAATGTCTGAAAACTGAAACAGCTTACAGCCCATAAGTACACCAGAGCAGCACAGCACCTGCAGCCTTGGAAGCTGGACTGGAAGATAAGTGAATTTTTTCATACACTGTGTAAGGTTGTTAGCAGCCTCCTCATTATTGGAGATAGTTTAGGTAGTGAAATAAAATGCAGGCATCCAGCTTCTAACAAACGGTGGAACAGATCTGTGGATGGGATAAACTGGGGTGGATAGATTGTAGCTGCAGCATTTGGGAGCAGAGGAGACAGCAAATGTACAGCCATGAACTGAAGCCTGCACTGAGTGAGGTCTGCACTTAGATGAAACATATTCCTTAGTAATATCAGGGCTGCTGTTGTGGAGTCTAAATGGGTTCCTGTGATGAGCCCGATCTTTGATGGTATTGGATTAATATCACTGCTCATTCCAGCTTATTATGTGTCCTGCAGTACCTGTCATGTCTCTCTGCCATCTACAGCAAATAATGACTCCAGCAATTACGAAGGCTTTGCTGCAGATCAGAAATACTATCTCGCAAAGGGCAGATTTTCCTCAGCTCAGCACTGAAAATTCTTCCTTCACGTAGTGATTTGGCCCTTTTCGTCTCCTCTTTCCTCTGCACCTGCTAGTTTGTGAAAGAGCAGAAGCTTCACAGAAGAGAAAAAAATGTGAGACAGCTTCATTTCCTATCTTTCCCATTTTAATCCCCACCCCTCCTCTTTCTCTCTGGAGACAGCAGAGTTTGGTATCAAACATGCAAGTTCTGCTTCACCCAGGGTCTGATCAAAAGTTCATTAAAATCAATGGAAAAATTCTGGCAGACTTTACTGTTCTCTAGATTACTCCAGCCCCCATCTGGCTATGACCCTTTGACAGTATGGGCATGCAGGGTGACTGTGGGAGCTCAGAGGGGAGGATTTTCAGCAAAACAACTCATGAAAGGGAGTCTAGTCTCTCTTTGCAAAGCGTGAGGCTCTTAAGATTTCCACTTGGTCCAAATCTGCAATTCATCTACTTTCCCATGCTCTCACTCACATTGTAACACACCACCAGCTCTGCGAAGGGCTGAGTGCAAGGGAGTCGAAAGTAAGTTTCTTCTTTCTGTCCCTTTTTTTCTCTCATCTTTTGTTGCTCCCTGGTCCCCCCAACCCTCCTTGCCTCAAGCCTGCCCATCCCAGAGCAGTGGCAATCCACTGCCCCATCTCCAGCGCATCCTCCATCTCTGCTGACACCTGAGATGGCTGTTGTGTTACTGTTTCCTACTGTGATTGCGAAATCCAAATCAGAGCTTCCCTTGCCCTCCTATCCAGGTGCACCTCCCACTATCCCTGTAGTATTGCAACTGTGTTGACTGCATCTTCACAAAATGGTCTTGAAACCACAGATGGAGGCAGAACAGGGGCATATGGGAAGGCTCTGCTCAGAAAGAAAGCATTAGAGGTAATGCTTTACATTTGACACACATGGCTTCAGCATGGGAGCTTTGGTTTGGCAAAAATATGGAAATAATAATAGCACTTTTGATCTTCAAAGGGCTCTTCATTCACTAACTAATGAGTGTAATGTTAGGCTTTACAAATTGGTCATACTCTGAAAATACATTTGGTAGCAAAGACCAAGGGTCAAGCTTTCTGCTACTGTAATGCCTTTGAAATGTCGGCGCCAATTTCATGGTGTGAAAATTAAGGACCAAAGTCCGTTCTAAGAGTACAAGATCTTGTTTAGTCAATTGGAATTGCATGCCTGTTAATGAGAGCAGAATCAGATTCTAATTAATTTCAGGCTTGCCACAGATATTCTTCCATTTTAATACACAATTGCTGGCAACATCTGCCCTTCCATGTAAACAGACTTAAGCTTTGAAATATATGAATTGGATATTGGTCCTAATATGAGACTTAATATACCAACATTTCTCACGGTTTCTGTAGGATCCTTTGCCAGGAGAGGGAGAATGAGCCAAAAGTACCCAGCCAGCGTCAGCTGTACAAGTGTGTGTACATGTGCACATACTCCAACACACACACAGGGTCAGCTGTGGCTTTGCAGATACCCTGATGTACCCAGGAATGAGCCTGGGATGTCAGGTCCTTGTTTCATCCGTGCAGCCAGGGGTCTAAAATGAGCAAACTGCACCAGCATTGCTGTTGATGTATGGGTGATGTGACTATGGCTCACTCATTCCAACCAGGATTATAAGAGAAAGGGTCCTACCCTGAGCACAGCACGTGAAGGGCAGGGGTTTTCTCCAGAAGCAAGACCTGAGTCAGAGCCTTGCACAGTAAATACAAAGCAACCTAATTTTAAAGTTAAAAAAATATACAAGATATTGAATAATTCGGCTCTGCAAGGCACAAGCTCCCTGCCTGGTATCAGCATCAGAGCAAGGTAAAGGCTGGCTCGTGGCAAGCAGGTCCTAGATATGCTGTGTTTAAAAGCTGCAGGCACTGATTCCCAATTCTCTTGGGTGAGAGACAGATCAGCACTATGTTTGTGTTTTCAAGATTAAGTATCTCAAATCATAAATGTCAATAGAATTATGAAGTACATTGAAAGCTTCCAAGTTATTTAAAATCAAATAACAGCACTGTACTGCAGCCAAGCTGAGCATTGCTCAGATCCATTCGACCCTTGCAGGAGGCAAAGGAGGCTTTCAATTTCTTTGTTCAATCACTTCATTAAATTCCAATTCCTCTTAAAAGCTTGGCAGTCCTTATCCTCTCCCACTTACTTCTGATACAAGTCCCCTTTGTCTGCACTCAGATTTCTCATGCTTTCTGTGCTTACCCACCTTCCTATATGCCCGAGCCTCACTGAGTCCCAAGGCAGTGCTCCAGTAAGGACAGTTAAAGGCATTATTGCTAGAAATTTGCTTGTCCCATGTAGCCACTGCATTAGGCTGGAATGTGTCTGTGTGCAAGCAAGAAAAACACTGCTCCAGCTTTTTGTGGAATTTGTGATGGGAAACATGCTGCATGCTGTTAGCCAGCAATGTCTTTGGGGGAGATGAAAGTGTCTTGGCCAGCCCTTGTCCTCAGCAAGGTGCCTCTCTCAATGTGGAAATAACCTGAAGTGAGAGTCAGGGCAGTTGTGTTGGTGGAGTTGTGTGATAAAGTTGAAACTTCTGACCTCAGGAACATCATTATTGCACAAGAGGAAAAGCAGGGCTGAGCCAGAAAATGGCTCATAAAATACCAGCTGTTGAATATCTCTGCCACCCTGGTCAGGCACATGTAACATAGAGAAACACCACTGCAAGGGTCCTTGGGCTCTCCAGTTTTGGGATGCACCCCTAGCCCATGGCAGTGTACCTTTTTTCCTGTACATTTCCCCTCTGAGGACAGGGATGGTATTAGCCTACTCTGTGGTAATAGGGATACAACCAACAGGCTGCAGCTCAAGCGTGCATTTTATGCATGGGATTCATTAGCTTTCCTCTCCCAGGTACTCAGGGACAGGCAACTGCAGAAGATGCTTTAGGACAGAGCCACAAGAAATAAACAATAGGATGCCGTTTTGCTCTTTCTGAAAGTTCTGTTCACAGCTGAAGTTGCCTTATACTTTGACTTGTACTTGTAATAGCCTATACGCGTAGTGGGCTTCATGGTCTCTAATATGTTTGCATTTCTGCTGGGCCATCCCACCCTCACAACTGTGGTGCCTGGGCTTAGTTTCCTTTATAATCTCTTTCTAGGCTCTTGCTGAGATTTCCTGTCTTCAGGGATCTTGCTTAGGCTGGATGGATTACTCAAATGTTCTTGGTCCAGCTCCAATTCCGGCTTTAATTTATCTCTAGCTGTTAGGATTTCTGACTGGAAAAAGCTACCCTATAGATTAGTGAATTCTTGGTGAATGAAGCGCAGGAGCTGACATGCAGCAAATGAGTTGGGATCCCTGTGGGCAAAGCTCACCATTAATACTGTTGCAGAAAGAGCTTGCTCACAACATCTGCCTGAAGGGCTCTTTCCACCAGCAGGGATGGTCCTCCTGGAAACAAAGAGAGAGGTCCTGCCTATTCCCTGAAGCAAGCAAGAGGGTAAAGGCTGTACAGCTCTTTTCCCATGGGCTTCCACAGCACCATATCTAATGGGGGAGAAAGGGTCAGTGTTGCACCTTACTTTGGACAGCGTTAGTGAAGAAAAATCAGATGTGGAGAGAGGAAGTTTTCAAACCCTCAACATACAATGTGACAGAAAATCTCATATCTGCAGTACAAGGGAGTTTTCTCGACCGGTGCTGGGTATGCACATCCTTTGCCATGCCAATCCTGGTTGATTCACTGCTGGGTACAATTCCTAGGCAAAGACCCTCATGAAGGGCCTGTAGCAACTGGCACAGGACGATACATACAGTTCTCCTATAGAAATCATAACACAAATTGTGGGACTTACAGCTCTCTCTGTTAAGACAGGTGTTACTAATGGCTTTGGGCAGCAGTTCTGCAATGGCCAGAGTACTCAGATACCTTTGAAAGGCTGGACATGAGGGTGGCTTGGCAAACTGCTCCCAGGACCAGTGTTTTAGGCATGGGCTTTGTCAAGTTCGTGTCTCGACATGGTACCTGGCTTTCAGTAGTTCAGTGTAAGTTGCAGATCACTCAAAGTTTGCCTGGGCAAGTCCCAAATGTTTTTCAAGAACTAAAGCTCCATGACTTGGACACATACTGAGATGAAACTGAGCTTTCTACCAAACCTTTCACCTCTCCTCATCTGCCTTCGCATCTGTGATAAATAAGTTTAAAAGTTTGCCTGTGACAGGACAAAATTAAATGGGACATCAAGGGCCCAACAGACAGCCGATACTCTTAAAACTCTATTCCACCATGCCACAGGAGAACATATTTTGTTCATTTATAATGTGTGGCCCACAACATACATTTCAGCAGCCTAAATTTGCCCAGCAGGGGCCAATAGTGTAAGTAAATCTACCCGAGTCACTGCAGTGCTTCTGAGAGGTGATGCTTTAGTTCTCTTAGCACGTCTAGGAAAAGACCTTGTGATTTCCCTGCAGGGAGATTGTGTATGAGCCATACTAACTGCTGAAAGAGGTGGTCCCAGGACTGTTCCAACTGGCTGATCTAGTGACATGAAAGTGTTGTCGTTTACATGCTCTGGAGAGATTCAGGATGCAAGGAAGATGGATGGTTATTCTTCTTGTGCCCACTTAATATATTTGATCCTGTCACCTGCCTTGTGTGAACTGCCTTCTTAGAAGTCAGTATTAATGATGTAGATCAAATCTAAATGCTGTCACTTATCCCACTTGCTCCAACAGCTTTTGTTAAAAAAAACCCAGAAAGTCTTTTTGACCTTAAAAAGTGGAGGCGATATTACTTCTGTAAAACTGTTAGGAGAGGTTCTAAGGACTAGAAAAGTACTTTGGATGCATGTATTAGCAAATGCTACTTGATCACAGGGACACATGCATCCTTGGTATGTAGAAAACAGATCTGTCATCAGTTTATATTCCTCATATGTTGGTATCACTTGTTCTCACAGCGAACCTTGCTTCATGGTCTTCAGAGACCCTTAAAAAAAGCAGTGCTTCACTATACAATGGGTGTATATTTAGCAGATAGCACTTAAAGTCCATTACCACCTTCCCCCTCTTCTTCCCAGAGCCTAGCCCCACATCATTACTATCCAAATGAATAGTCTCTACATCAGACTTTCTCAGCTGGAACAGACGTAGAGATCTGAATTGAACTCAGGTGTGTAGGCTGTCTAGCCAGGTGTCAAGTATCTCTCTAGTGCCAGACCAATCTCTGCTTAGTGCTTTATCCTGCTTCCAGCAGTAGCCAGATGTGGGTGCCTTCAAGCATGTCAGGCATGCATTTCCTGAGAGTGGTCCCAGCCTTCAGCTGTCTTCAGAAATTTCCTGAATCAAATGCAGTTTGTACTGGTAACACCCAAGATATTTCTCTTCCATGAACTTGCCTGCTCTCTCTTTGAATCCCTGTTCCAGCTCTTGACCTTGATGATCTATTTCAGCCTATTGATCCAAATTTTTATTCTCTCCTCTCTGTCCCCAGCTGTCTGTCATAATTTTTTTTCCCACATCCTTGTCATCAGTTCTTATCATTGTGTAACTTTACAATATCTGTGTAACTTTTGATTGTCCAGTGATTAAATGTCTGGCAAATTTTTAAAAATGTTTTTAACAGTAGTATGTTCTTAGATTTATTTTTCAAAAATTATTAAGCTGGAGAGCTTACAAGTTTGAGTTTGGAGGTAATCAAAC
The DNA here is from genome assembly GCA_035583135.1 of Lophotriccus pileatus. Lineage (NCBI taxonomy): Eukaryota > Metazoa > Chordata > Aves > Passeriformes > Tyrannidae > Lophotriccus > Lophotriccus pileatus. The sequence goes on along the minus strand of JAWWES010000081.1, from coordinate 44,699,306 downwards.
AAAATCTTTAAAATGGCAAAAAAGTTGAAAATGATAACTACCCTTAGTGTGGGGAAAGGCTGGGACAGTGAATTGTACTTGGGAGTGGTAACATTTTCACCTCAATCATCAGCAACTGGAACAGTTTACTCTTAATCTGCCTGGTTTGCTAAATGTTCAAGTACTCCATCAAGAGTGGAATTGCCTGAATTTACAAACAGCTTTGGCCATCCTGAAGCAGCTTCTTTAATTTATTATTTTTTTTACATTTCCAGCAAATAAATGATTCACCTGCCAAAAGTATCGTGAGCATCTATCACAACAACAGCAGTTGCTCCTGGGTGTTTTGGAGTTTACAGCAGACCTGTTAGTCTTACAGTGGAGGAGGTGGTGGTGAAGTACATTTGTCCAGGCAGACTGTGCTTCCCACCAGGCCATTGCTTATCAAGGCTGAGCTGCCTCCTTCTACCTATCCCCGGGTGAATGAACTCTTCCTTCTCACGCAGGAACTTGGTAGTCCACCACCCTCCACAGAACTAATAATAGCTAGTGGACATAGCTTGCGAACAACCAGGAGGCTGAAATTTGTTTGCCTAGAGTGTTTGCTAAACAGTTACAAACAGAGAGGAGGTTTGTTTAAAAAAGAGCCTTTCTTGCAAACCAACTGTGAACGTTGAAGACTGAAATCCCTAAAATTATTTGTGACAAATAACTTGGTCAGTTCTGTGAGCCTCTGTCTAAGTCTTGCACAAATGGAAGTGACTCCTTTCCAGAGTAAACAGAGCATCCCTGTGTGCTCTCTGGTTACCAGTCTGGAGGAATGCAGTTTTCTGTGAGTATTTGCTCTGACTTAAAAGTATGCTTGCCTTAACTGTGTTGACACCTCTCCTGTGTTCATGAGCTGTGAACACTCAAACATGCAAGATCTACTCCTCTCGATATCTATTGAAAGCAAAATTAAACCTCATTATTTGCAAATGGAATAATAGGTTTTAACGTGGGATCCTGTTTTCAGGAAGCCCTGCCAGGTCTCTGGAACAAAGGCTATGAAGTGAGCCAGACATGGGTGTGCCAGTCTTCTGTAAACAAAAACATGCATGTACATAAGTGCATCTAACAAGTACTCAGACAGAATTAACTGTAAGATCCATATCTTGCCAACAAATCTGTTGAGCAGATTAAATGTGGCTTTTTTTTTTTTTTTTTTGGAGCAATGCCTCAGGCAAAGGTCTGTGTGGTCCAGTGAGGAAAAGCTGAAAATGGTCTATACAAAACTTTTATAGTTACAGCTTAAATGTCTCCTATCCCTAGGCAGTGAAAGCCAGTGAAGGGCCTTTTGGAAAATCTTCTCCTGATTATTAAATTTGTGCTCATCCAGGCAGGAAACCAACACTGCCATGGGACTTGGGTGGTCTGTTGCTACCAGAAAGGGCATTTGCAAAAAAACAGTTTGCAGTCCTTCCCTAGATGCAGGAAAAGTGCCTGTACCTTCAAATAAATCTGTGAAGCTGCAACCTGCCAGAGGCTGGTATGTGATGAGTGTCTAGTCTTGTCAGGTAACATGTCTCTGGCCAATGTTACCCCCTCTTTAAGCATGCAGAGCAGTAGGGGAAGCACATTTCTTCATTGCCTTCTAACTCAGTGCATTGACTGAGAGGATGTATCAACTGGTTGGCGGGGTATCAACTGGCAGTATCAACTGACCAAAACTGCTCATTTGGAAAGGTTTAAAAAAATGGCAGAAGTAACTGCTCACTGCATTCTTGTGTCCAGTGCAGTTGTGTTGCCTTTTCCCAAAACTCCCAAAAACCACACCAGAGCAAAACCAATGATATAGTTTCCTGGGTACCCAACCCCTGTGACTCAGCTGATGGGTGTAGTGCTGTTCTGCCTGGGAGATGTCTTATCTCTCAGCTCTGGAGTTTGCTGCCTGGCTTGCACAACCTGTGTGGCTTCTCTGCCCACAGCAATGTTCTGCACAGTGGTGGCAGCTGAAAATCTACCTTGTGTGTGTCTGTGTATGTGTGTGCATCGACATAATGGCAAATACAAGTTGTAAAAGAAGGCTCCTGCAGTTATGAAGTTTATTGATTGGAAGCTAGGAAATGCTAAGTGGCTGCTTATGTCTGGATTCTGCTCCCATTTGCCTCCATCTTGGGCTAAAAATCAGGCAAGGATCCTGTCAAAAAATACAGTACTTCATTGCACACATGCATGTGGAAGACAAAGTGTTCTGGAAAAGGTGATACTTCCCAAGTCCTAAGTATTGGACTCCATAATCTTCTTGGTATTCCTTCAGGGGAAGTGTCTTGCATGCAGTTTCCCAGTGGCAAACAACAGCCCTCAAACCAGGCCTGAGAATAGCTGCTATGGCAAAGCCCTTGTTTCTCTGCTTCTGTCCTTTGGTTTTTTTTCCTCCCCCTTGCTTTCTTCTTCCCTCGGTCCCCAGCATCCATGGCACTCGTGTTCAAGCAGTGTGTGACCCCAGCATCTCTAAAAGAGGACACTAGTTTGCTGTGGGGTGTTTTGGCTCAGTGCTAGAAGATTTCTGTGGCAAACTCAGGTGAGGAGAGAAAAGAGTAGTAAGGGAGAAAATGAGGGGGAGCAAAGTAGCTATTATTTTTTAATGTTTCATCTACAGACAAAATTGGGATAGCAGTTTGCAAATCTAGGGAAAGGCATGGCTTTAGCCTGAGGGCTCTACTGCTGCACTTGAGATCTCCTGCAAATAATAGTCATCTCCAAGCACTGCAAGAAACCTTCAGCATTTGTTTATCGTGCAAAATGTTAGGCAGCCAAAACACAGGAGTAATGGCCTGAATGATCATGCCTCAAATTGCTTTTTATGCCTGCTTCTGAACCAATGTTTACATGCTCTGAGCAAACGCTCTTCTCCCCCTGCTTTACTTTGGTTGGTTTATCAGCATCTGGGGATCCTACCTGCTGCTTGCACACCACAAAAGATGTCTAATTTAGTGGTCCCAATAATATGTGTTCATGTTTCCTACTCTATGTCACAGCAAGGTAAGAAAGCTGTCAGGGCAGAAAGTTTTTTTGGAAGTCACTGCTGGCTTGGCATGACTGAGCATCAGGGTAGTAATGGAAACCTACTGACTAATAAGGGCCTCGAGTGCCACAGACTGTCTCCTGCTGGGGTAAGGTGAGCAGGAAAGGTCAGCACTGATGATGACATGTGAACCACCTCAAGGAGACAGGAAGATGCTTAAAATGGGGTTGTGGGTCTGGTGCAGGAGGGGAGGGAAGCTGCTCTGGAGGAGCTTGGGAGACAGACAAATTCCTTTGCATTCAATGGTAAACAGTATCAGGATAAGGCGTTTGCAGAACCTAAAATGGACCTTTTGGACACATAGAGATGAATAAATAAAAGTGTGCAGCTAGCAGTTGGACCAGGCCAGACCAGCATCTGGACCTCCTCCTTTTCTCACTCTCTCTCATCTCGTAGTTTCCACTGCTCCTTGTCCATGAACTGTGTCTTTTTCCAGGTGGACCAGGTGGTCTGCAACAGACTCTGTTAGAACCCAGTCACATCCTCCTGGCTGTAGCTCTTCTTTTAGAGGCTGTACCTAGGAAAGCCTGTGAAAATACCTTATCACAAGGATGCAGATAGCATGTATCTGTGCAAAAAGGAGATATGAGTGAGAAGAAACTGCACTGTAAGACATCAGAAGATCAAGGCTATCAGAAAAAATAGTAGCATGGAATTTACTGTATTAGGTTAAGTCCAGTGACCTGTCCAGTCCAGTGTTGTATCTGATGTGAAATGCTCATGGAAACAAGTGAAAAGCCTTGCAATAGGTTGATATGGAATCTTCTACAGTGGGTGAGTCTTCTCCTCCTATCCATTATTGACATCAGTGTGATCATGGGACATGGGGCTTTTATTGCTCCTGAAACTCACTTGGTATTTAGTTGTGCATACGAAGATTTTGTGATATGAGTCAAGAGAGATCTTTCCCACTCTAGTGCTTCTTCAGGAAACACCCTCCCTCCCCTCTCCCCCTGCCATTCAGCATTTCCCAGTACTTCACAAAATCATAGACTCATAGAATAATTTATTTTGGAAAGACCTTCAAGATCATAGTCCATCCATTTTTGAGGAGTTTTCTACAGATGGAAAAGAATGCTGCATGGGAAGCTAGATTGGTACTGTCTAATGCCCTGTGTCATCCTTCTCATGACCCCTAGGAGGAGTTAGTTCTCACAAGGCACTCTTGGGCTCTGTGAGGTGACAAACACTGGATCCCTTCACCTGAATGCTTTCCAGCTACTCTGCTGATTCTTAGCTAAGCCATGGATTGGGCTCAAAGTTTCCAACTTGAGGATTACTTGACTTTGGGATTACGGCAGGCGAATAGGTCTGTAGCACAATCACACTGGTTCCTCCAGATCCTGGGCAAGGGCAGTGAGGCCTTAAGTATGGCTCAGAGCTTGACTTGTGTGCATATGGGATTGAAGGCAGGAAATGGAATTAGTGAGCCTGGAGCTGAAAAGGTGTTTAGGGGGAGTGAGTCCAGGTATACTCTGTGCACAGACACAGTGAACACACAGGATCTAGAGCAGAGCAACGAAACTTTATTTCCACACTCATTCTCTCTGCTAAGTCCCTCTAGAAGCAGACATTAACTCTTGTCTTACTCCCCCATAGCCTTTGAACCATGCTAAACCCCTCCTTGCTTCTCTCAGATCACAATTCATGCCCACTTCGAGCGATGCGGGATTCCAGAGTATTCCTATACCTATGACCTTGTCCTCTTATATCTGGTCCTTTTCCATCCTTTCATTGATAGACAGTCCCCACTTTTACATCTGGAATTCCAGCTGTCTGGAAAATAATCAGCAAATAAACATTGGAGGAAATATTGGGGAAAAAAAAAACAACTTGTGTCTAGCAATTGGGCTTGCTGCCTCCAGACAGGTGCAGGCTGCATGTGAACAGCAGCAATTCACTCAGCAGTGTTTTTGAAAGCAAGGAGCTGACGGCACTGGGAGAGCTGAGCTGAGTGATGTGATAGGTCTGGGGCCAGGGAAACATCATGTGTGGATGCCAAATAGACGGCTGAATTTTAGATGCTGCTAATTTTAGTTCAGTATGATTTGCTTCACTGAGCTCTCCTGGTGCTCTGAATGCTGTCCTTCAGGTTAATCATAATTCTTTTCAAGACTTAAAACTCTTGGATACCCAAAAGTCTGATCTGGGCTTTTTTCTTTTTCCCTTAAAATGCTATTTTCCTCTATGTTCTGATTTTATCATGAATGCATGTTAGACTTATACCAGCAATCGTGAACCAGCTGTTCCATATTCTCTCCTCCTCGTGATGTTCTTTAACCTATTTTACATGTAAAACATTTCATAATATGCAGCCAAGTGTTTAAGCATTCAATTCCCTTCCTTCACCCGCCCCTCCTGTTCCTGCAGTTGGTTGCAGATCACTGCCTGAGAGCGAGCAGAGAGAGCAGGCAGCAAGGTGAATTTTTTTCCTGTGAGAATAACCTCTTTCAAGTAATTCTTTTTCCAAGGTGACCAGTGTGTGCTGATACTGTATCTCAGTGGAAAGCATGACAATTTCTGACAGTGCAGTCATCTGACCCTTCCCTTAAACAAAGCTAGACTCTGGTCCCCAGGCAGGATTTCTGCAGAGAGTCAGGGACAGGTACAACTCCACAAATCCTCTGTCTTCTTTAAATCCTGTAACTTTTCCCTGTGTTAGTCTGCTGGGCTCAGCTTCCTCTGCATTTGCAGCAGGGAGAGGGTGTGCATGAAAGGGTGTAAAAATGAGAAAATGGTTAAAAGCTGGTTCGAAAATAGACCCAGGTTAATAGAGTTTCATTTAATCACCAGGTTGCCATTCAAGATCCAGTTTTTGTAGGTTATGGTGAAATGTAGTTTCCACCAGACAAGTATTCAGTGCTTCGCTTAATGAAAATTGGCACCATGCAGCAATTCCTAAACAGACGCAACTGCAGCTGCCATGGGAAGGCTGAGACCATCTGTTCCTCCCAGCAGCTGCTGGCCCCTTCCTGTGGTCCTCCTCACCCCAAGCCTCACTGCATGCCTCTGGAAGAGTCCATGGGCACGGGGCAGGCATGTGATGGGGTTCGTCACACTACTGTGGTCGGAGGCAGAACTGGTGCAGGGAACCTGGGACTGTGGTTGCGTGATTGCCATGTACTCCTGGGATCTCTTACTTAAGAATCATACGTTTTAAGTAGGAGTCAATGTACAACAGCATCAGAGCATAGGAAATGTGTTTCGTTGCCAGTCTTCTCTGCTTGCCCTGTGTCCATTTAAAGCTGACTACTTTGTGGTTCTGGATTCAGTCTGGGGAAAATCCAGATGAGGGTCACAGAAAGGATCAGGGCACTGGAGCACATTTCTTATGAGGATGGACTGACAGAGATGGGATTGTTCAGCCTGGAAAAGAGAAAGATCTGGGTTGATTTTATAGCAGCCTTCCAATACCTGAAGGGGGCTTATAAGAAAGATTGGAATAAAGATTTTTAGTAAGGCCTGCAGCAATACAACAAGGGGTAATGGTTTTAATCTAAAAGAGGATAGATTCAGACTAGCTATAAGGAAGAAGTTTTTGACAATGAGAGTGGTAAAACACTGGCACAGGTTGCCCAGAGAGGTGGTAGATGCCCTTGGAAACTTGCAATGTCAGGTTGGACAGGGTTGTGAGCAATCTGACCTATCTGAAGATGTCTCTGCTCATTGCAGTGAGTTTGGACTAGATGACCTTTAAAAGTACATTTCAACGCAAACCGTTCTGTGAACCTATGATGCTTGGGACCTGACTACAAGAAATGCCAGGGAAAGATGATATTGTTTGTGCCATACCTCCCACTGCCCTGATTTGCTCATCTTGCTCCTGGAGTAGTTTCTGCTGCAGAATCAAGCCAAGAAAGTTTTTGATTCCCCTCAGAGATATATTCCCATCTTGCATTCATCTCCAAGTTTTTAGTAAAATTCTATGGAGATCAGGTGCACAAAACTGGTATAATTTTCATGCAGATATGAGTCCTAGCCATTGAACTTTAACAACTATTAATGTCAGGACTGGTTCATTTATCCAAAAAAATCACGTCTTGTTGTAGAGTGCTCCCTTTGGTTATGAATCTCCTCACAGTGCAAAATTGTCTTTCAACCTGGGCAGAATCACTGTCTGTGTCAAACTGGGTTCCTGCCCACATGAGGATAGAGAGGGAGGAAGGCAGGAAACCACCATGCAGTGCAGCACATACAGGTTTCATGCTATGCCTTTGTTAATGGTGTGTTTCTGGGAGCTGATCCAGGGCAATTTCATACCATCAGTATAATTTTACTGTTTTTTCTTTTGTTGAATTTTGATCCACGAGGCTTTATCTTTGGAAACAACTGTTTCCCAGAGCAGTGTCCCTGTCCTCATGATGAAGGGCTCTGCAGCACATCCTTTGGTTCTCTAAAACAGGACACTCTTCACAGACCTAAAGCATTTCCTAGCTGATTGATGGCAACTCATTTAATGCAATGTGTAGGTATAAAACTATGAATATATCAAGCTGTGGAACAATATATTTTTTTCTTCTCAGGTGTTCTTATTGTGCATCGTTCTTACCTAAAATGAAGGGAGCAATTGCATTTTATCACCTGTTTGCAAAACTCATCACCAGAGGCAAAAAAATTTACAGGCAGAACACCCGAAATCTGATGTCTTGAAATACAGTGGTTTTATTATTTGCTCTATAGCCCTGATAGAGGAACAATGAAAGCAGAGTCCTCTCTGGCCAGGCAAAGGTATCATACCCTCAAGGTATGGCTAGAAAATAAATCAGTGTGAACTGCGAGTGGATCAGCAGCTCCAGAGCACCTGCCTGCGTGCATCCTGCCACCAACACTATCCATGAGGTTGATTACCACCATTTAATCAAAGGATGGCAGAAGGAGATGGTCAGAGACAGACTGCATGATCCAGGGATGACTGTAGCAGAAAATGGGAAACAATACCAGGGGAGAGGTGAGTGCACGTGCAGGGGAGATATGGCTTTAGTACTAACCTCATGCAGGGGTGACATCTTAAAACTGCAATATGCATACATAGTTAACAGCCTAATTTATATTAAACACATATTGCATTGTTAGCAAATAGCGATAAGCTACATGGTGACTGGAAAGGGTTCTGCACATCTGAGGATGTTGGACGCTCTTACCAGGGTTTAGGGAAAGGAAATAAGCAAACAACATGATGTGTAGTTTTTAAGCAGCCATCACCAGAAATTACTCTCCCAACAGATTAGGCTTCAACACTGTGCTTAGGTTATATTTTCAAGCAGACCCCGAGCCTACAACCGCTCATGTTAAATACGCACCAGTCTTATGCACAGAGGCTCAGTTCCAGCTCCTGTGGCCACTCTGCTGAATATTTGCATTTCCTTTGCTCTCTGTGACCGTAACCATAGAACCTACTACAACACTTGGAAAAATATAATCTTTGGCATTTTGTACATTTTCTCCACCCATATGCATGTGCACTTTTGAAGAAGCAAACAGAAAATCCACGTAACTCCAGTGTCCACAGCCAGGAAAAGCTGTGACTGAAGAGAATTAAAAAAAAAAAAAAAAGCAACATTTAGAGAGGGGAAAGGCATTAATTTTGGGAGTAACAGCTCCTTCTCCAGGAGCCAGTGCTGCACTCTGCCAAGCTGTGTCATGCCATCCTGGCAACACAGAAAAGCTACTAAGGCAGAAACGGTTTAGGGGATCATGCCCAGCACCAATGTTCTCAAAAAAGCACCAAAGTGGGGTTTCAACACTGCCCAGGGCTTGTGCTGGCCATTAGAGAAGAGATGAGTTTTAATGGAAAGGAACACAAATAGCTACCATGAATGGCCCCAGGCTAAATGGCTTGCCCAGGCTATTTTGGCAAATACTTAGGAATGAAAAATATATTCACCCATCAGGGTTGGCTCGAAAAAATACGCTGGATTAATGCTAATGATTTCAGTGAATAATTCAGCTGGATCTACTGGACTGAAAATGAGTCATAGGGGCAGAGAAAAAAAGGAAAATCAGCTGGGTTGCTTGGGCTCTGGATAGCAGGGAAAGAAAAAGAAGGAGCCATATAATGGAGAAAAAAACCTATCCAACAGTTGGGGCACTCAGCTGGGATGCAAGGCACAGATCCACCACATTGCTGCTTGGAGCTGTGCAGAGCAGTGCTCAAACTGTGAACTGCTCTGACATTTTTCCAGGCAAAACCATGTGAAGGAGGACAAGTGAGACAAATCAGTCGAGACCAGGTCCAGGCAAGGACCTAAGGAAACTTTTCTAGACATGGATGCGTTTCCATGGGAAGTCTCAGTTTCTTTGAGTCAGACTTTTCAAAGATCAGGCCATTTTCTCAAAAGGCCTTTGCCCAGCAGTTCAACTCCATCACTTTCACATTTCACTAAGTCCCTATAGCTGGTACCCTTATGCTGTCCAAATGGGCACAAATGTTGCACTTTGCTTTTTGTTGCACTTTGCCCAAATGTTTCCACACCTATTTCCCCTTTCTTTCCCTTCCCAGCCTTTCTGTCCCTTCTGTCCATGAGCTGTCCCCTGCCCAGCCCCAGGAGGGACACTGAGATCTGGTGGGTTTTGCCAGGCTTACACAGAAAATGTTGAAGCGTTTAGGGTTGAGCTTGTTAACACAGTCCTGGGAGGGAGAATAAGGAGCCAAAGCTTCCATTGTATTCCTAAAACTGCTTCTTGCAGCAGATTTAGTATTGGCAGCACATCCCTTGTCACTCCATCCCTCTCTCCACACTGTGGGACTAGTTCATGTACCAGTCTGGAAAAGTTCTCCTTTCAGCTTCACCTTTTACTGCTGCACAAGGAGCTTTTAGATTCCTTTTGGTTAATCAGGCCCTTGTACTGCTATTTCTAGAGGCCTAAAGTGTGAGAGACTCATAAAAAGGTGAGTAAGTCATCACCCATGGTTTCTGCTCTTCTGGCATCACATTTTGGAGATTCCCATGTTGTGTGGCTTTGTAGGGCCTTTTTAAAAAGGTTTTCTGCCTGAGCAGGTACAACTTCCTTTTGCTTACAGACACCTTCCTGTGTCTGCCAGCTAATTGGGATAGATAATGAGGCTGGCATAATGGATTTATGAATGACCAGGTTACTGGTAAGGTTACTTTAATCGCAGATCCCAGCCTTGTGTGGAGTATCGGAGCTTGGCACTTCAGCATGGGCTACCACAAGAGTTAAAGATGAAGAAGGCAAAACATGGTCATTCCCACCAGAGAAATAGGAATAGGAATGGGAAGAGGGAGCAAGCCACTCCTTTCCATGTACTGCTGCATGTCTTGTATTCACTGATGCTCAGGTTTCTTGTCCTTGATAAGGGGAGGTTAGAGCGCTCTGCCTCTTTCCCTGAAACATCAAGGGTGAATTGGTTCTGCTCACATAAACCTTTGAAGGATTGCCCCCAAACTCCTCTACCAGTGAGTTGCCCAGGATGCTTTCATTTTCTTCCAGTGGCACCCAGGAGAGGCAGTTTAAAGATCCTGGAGATCCCCAGGCAGAAAAGGACCTGGGGGTTCTGATAGACAGGAAGATGAACACAAGCCAGCAGTGTGCCCAGGTGGCCAAGAAGGCCAATGGCATCCTGGCCTGGATCAGGAACAGTGTGGCCAGCAAGAGCAGGGAAGTGATTCTGCCCCTGTACTCAGTGCTGGTGAGGCCACACCTGGAGTGCTGTGTCCAGTTCTGGGCCTTTCAGTTTAGGAAGGATGTTGAGGTGCTGGAGCAGGTCCAGAGAAGGGCAACAAGTCTAGTGAAGGGACTGGAACACAGGCCCTATGAGGAGAGACTGAGGGAGCTGGGGCTGATCAGGCTGGAGAAGAGGAGGCTCAGGGGAGACCTCATCACTCTCTACAACTACCTGAGAGGAGATTGTAGCCAAGTGGAGGTCAGGCTCCTCTCCCAGGCAACCAGCAGCAGGACAAGAGGGCACAGTCTTAAGCTGTACGAGGGGAGGTTTAGGTTGGACATTAGGAAAAAATTCTTTACAGATAGAGAGTGATCAGACATTGGAATGGGCTGCCCAGGGAGGTGGTGAATTTGCTGTCCCTGGAGGTATTTAAGAAGAGACTGGATGTGGCACTTAGTGCCATGGTCTAGTTTATAAGGTGGTGTTTGGTCATAGGTTGGCATCAATGGTCTCAGAGGTCTTTTCCAACCTAGTTTATTCTGTGATTCTGTATGGGTGCAGTTTTCTCCTTTGCTTCTTGCTGGGGATGCAGCATGGTGGGGACAGGGACACAGTGAGGTGGGGTCCAAGTCTAGGACATGCTGTGTGACTGCTGGAAAGGGCTGAAACCTGCTGGATCTAGGGCTGAGCGGTCCTGGCACAGGGACAGACAGTGCACAGAGCAATGCCTATGTGCAGCTTAGGGGAACTGTGAATGAACTCTTGCAATAACAATAATAATAATAAATAAAAAAAATAGCAGGGCCTGTATTTTACATTTCTCTCTGCCCTTCCAGCAACCCTTCCTTGAAAAGTTTATGTCTACATTACAAGAAGCAGTTGCATTTTGAGGCAGCCAAGTCCTCTCCCTGATGTTTTCTGTAGCTGAGCTGGCCTTTGCATAGCCTCAGCAGTTGGGGGCCTTTCACAGACAGAGCTGTGTTTGTCTCAGAGGCATGTTGAACTTGGCAGGTACTGTACATCTAATTCCAATTTAAACTACCACCTTTATGAAGAAAGAAACTCTGCAGTACACAACAGCAGCCACCACAAGGAAAATCTGCTGGCCTGGCTGGAAAACTGAAGCAGGGTCATTAACAGCAGTTTCTCCATCTTTTCACACAAATTTACACTACAGTCTCACAGACACTGAGCTAGCTGCCTTTTTTTTTTTTCCAAGGCTAAACCAGGGCAGCTTGATTGCCATCAACACGAATAGCCTAATATGTGCTAAACCAGGCAGAAATATAACCCTAAAAAACCCAGACCAGGTTGGCCCGCCCTCACAAAAAACCATCTGTGGTGCATGTGGATGTCAGATCAAGGCCGTTGTGCTCCTTAGCAGCCTAGTGCATTCCTGAGAGTTCATCACTTCCCATGAACTGCATCAGAGTCAATAACTAATGGTGTATTTCTTTGGAGCCTGGCCTGTGGTTTTTTTCCCTCCTTGTCTGGAAGGGAGCACCACTTGGTTGCAGGTGGGGATGATGGTGGGTCTCCACAGGTGGCAGGTCCTGTCCTGGAGGGCTTTGGTTTGTGTTCTGGTGGGAAAGGGAGAAGCTGATCATCCTGCACAGGGAATAAACATCTCTCCTTGGAGGGGCAACTTTCAGGAGCAGCAACCCTGGTCAGAAATCATCTTGGGACACACAGCATGTCTGGGGTCAGAGAGGAAGGTGATGTGGAGTGTTTCTGAGCCCTGAAGCCTGCGTGTGCAGCACTGTGGAGTATAATTGTTCTCCATGGCTGTTCCCACCTTCTCATTAAGCTTGCCATCAATAATACAGTGTTTCTTGTGCAGCTGAGAGTGGAAAAGGAAGTCTCATGGGAGCTGACTGACTCACATCTCCTGGGAACACAAGGTCATGTGGGTTAATCTCAGCCTGCTGCACACCTAGAGACCCCCTGGGAGAGCGAGGGCATCCCCTCTCTGCTCTCTGCCTGAGTGTCTTAATGTGACCTGCAAAGTCAGCTTGTACTGGATAAAGGAAAAGCCCCTTCTGAGGACTGGGATGAAGGAACGGATGAGGGAGCCTGGTCTGTGACACCAGTTTTCCTGGTCCTCCTCCAGCAGTTCCCCCACTGGAGTGCCAGAAGCATCATTGAGGTGGGAGTGCCCTGGATGCTCTGGGTCAGGAAGACCGACCTGGGCAGTCAGGTCTGCCTGGGTACTTTGGGGCAGCATCTAGACCAGAGAAATGCAGCTGAGCTCACTGTGCTGTTTTTCCTACTTTTTTGAACTTGCCCTTTTAGCAACAGTAGAGAGACAAGGCAGAACAAGCTTGCAGGGAACAAAGTTTTATTTTCTACACTTTGTCATTTAATGGTGTGAATCCGGAGGTTGATCTTTGCTCAGACAGACCAGAAATCTATTTGACTCAATTTCTTAGGAAAGGAATGTCTGGGGGGAAGGGAGAACACAGAAGAGCCTGTGTGGCTGCTGGAGAGTTAAGTGTGATGTAGTGCTGCTGCATGCCCAGACCCTGGGCTTGGGCAGGTACAGCCTGGGCTGGGGCAGCAGTCAGAGAAAGTCAGTGTTGATCTTTCTGTGACTCCTGAGGTAATACTTCAGCTTGCAGGGATCTTCACGTTCATTTTTCTACTTATTTTTCTTCTCTCCCAGAACAAAAAGATTGATTGAGCAGAAATGTAAAAGATCAAACCCAACCTGTATTACCATCTTTCTGGCGGGTGCCATGATGCAAGTGGGCAGAGTTGGGGTTAGGGAAGGATCAGGGAGGAAAAAAAGGAGTGCTTTCTGAAATGCTTGTCTCCAGGCAGTCTAGACCCAAATTCAAATTTTCTAGAAAAAAAAAAAAAAAGAAACAAAACCAAACCCTGGCAAGTCTGCCTGAACATGTTTTTTTACAGGAACTGCTTAAGTTTTGGAATAGGACAGCAACTGTGATGGAGAAATAAACAAAATATTAAAGTAAATGAGAATGATTGAGATTGTGGTTGTACACTGATGATGCTTTCCAGATCCAGTTACATTTTCCTGTTTGTGGCATGATCCTCCCTCACGCTTTCCCTCTCTTTTTTTCTTTGCCTGCCCATTTCCTATTTTCTATTTGCCCTCTTTCCAATTTATTCCTTCCACCACTGCTTTGAACCCTCATTCATCCAAACTTTTCATGATGCCTAAATGTATTTGTAGTTTATCCAGTGCAAATACTATTTTTCTGAGCCTCCAAGAGGTTTTCATGCCCTTCTCTGAGGCTGTGGGGTTTTTTTTCCTCAGTTCACTCTGCAGACAGGAGACCACCACTATCCCAAAACATGACTAGATCCAGTAGACTATGTCCAATTTAGGTTTAACATTGCTCAGGTGCCATCACTGGCAGTGTAGTCACTGTAAGTCAGAGCTCCAGAAGGGCTGCAGCCCATAAGGAATGTGAGCTAACACTTTTGACAGACAGGTTAAGGCAATTGCAGCCTACCAGAGCACTGATGCTCTCAGCATCCTGTTTAAAGGATTACCAGGCTGCAGCTCTAGATTGATACAGAGATATGTGTTAGATTTACCTGCTGGTCCCCTCCCTATTTATTGATTATTACCCCACCCCACTGAACTCAAGCAGCAGTGCTGAGTCTAGGGCAAGGAGAGGCAGCAAACCCAGAAGGCAGAGCAGCAGAACAGCAGTGATAACAACCCTCCAGTGGAAAGTGTGAAGCCTCTGTCTCCCTCATCTCATCAGGATGCCTTGTACAATACCCAGAAGAAATGTTGCTCGCACCAGCCCTTGTGTGTAGCAAGACCCTGTTATCCAGGTCCCCTCTTCCGGATGGCAGAGAGGGCTCTGATGCACGAAATTAAGAATCTGGTGGCAGATTCTCATCAGGGGAAAAACCTCACAAAAACAACACATCTACTGAATTAACCAGAGCTATTAACAATAAAAAGTGTGGTTTGTCCTCTGTCCCATCCCTATCTCAGTATCTGTTTATGCTGTTTCCCTGCACTTTGTGTTACAGCTGAAAATCATGTGGTGTTGGTTTTTTGGTTTTATGGGTTTCTTTGTTTGTTTGGTTGGTTGGGTTTTTTGGGGGTGTGTGTTTTGTTGTTTTGCCTTTTTTTTTTTTTTTTTTTTTTTTTTTTTTTTGTTTTTTTTTTTTTTTTTTTTTTTTTTTTTTTTTTTTTAATGTGCAGCCCGTGCTGAAGTGCTCTGGCAAAGCTGGTGCAGGAAGGCAGAAGGTCCCAGTAGCTGGGCTCTTCTCAGTGCAGGGAGGAGGAGGCAGCCTCAGGCTGGGCAGTGTGAGGAGTCCAGTCCTGATGCAGTGATGAGCACTTCCATATAGAAGAGTATTGAAAGCTGTAGGGTCAAATTCAGCTTCAAGGATTAACACTCAGGGATCTACCTACTATATGCTCTCAAAACCAAAATGTGATTAATCATGCTTCTATTTGCCTTCTAACTCTTCAGGTTTTTGTGCCAGCACTTTAAAAGCTTTCTCTGAAACTGGGAGGAAGAAACATAATTTTCTCCATAGACAGGTGAGCTTGTTCTGTAAAGATGTGTTGAGAGAGACTTTGAGAGGACCACAAATGTTGTCATGCTTGTAGTGTAGTTGTGGCACCTTGAAACATTTGTCTCATGGCTTTCTCAGTAGCCTCTTCCGAACTCATGGAGGCAGATGAATGTAAGTCCAACTTTTAAAAAGAAATAATACTTCTTTCAGCTAGAAAGTGTAAAACTTAAGTGCCCAAACTACTTAGTGTTTTGTAACAGAAGCTGGATTCAACATCAGCTGAATGGTTCCCTAAAAGTCATGGCTCTTCCTTAGCATATGAATACGTTTCCACTTTCGGAGGGTAAATATTGCCCTATAGTGCTGCATTCTATACTACTGGGGAGTCTGGCACTAATGCAAATACACTGTGAAGCTATATGGCTCCTGCTCACTCTGAGCATCAAATTATTCCCACCTTGAAAGAGGTGGTTTTGCTGTTATTTACAGAGGTGGTCTTATCAGCAATGTACTTCCCTGGAAACACAGTTTCTTCCAAGAGTTAAAAATATGCATAACACCATAAAGGGTTTTAAATATATCCTTGTACCATTCAGTGAAAACTGCTAATTGGTACTCCCACACAGTGCTTTGCAATTAATGGTGATGCTGCTCTTTGGAAAAAAAAGGAGAGAGTCTCAAAGTCAGAATACAAAACATAATAATGTTCTGTCTGAAAACATGGCACAGAGCTATAGATATTATCAGTTGTCTTTCATTTCCATGTCTCCTGATCACAATGAGACCTACTCTTCTCCCAGACTATTTTGTGTGTGTGGGCCCTGTGCTGTTAGGGGAGCTTGGGGGCTGCAGATGAACCAGAGCATGTGTAGATGAACAACAGCATGTTCTTCCCTGTTGTCTTCCAGGTCTTCCTTGCTGCACGATTTCAATGCTGGATTTACTGCATGCCCGCTCAAAGGCTCCTGGTGCTGAAGATGCTGCTTTGGGCAGAGTGGGGGAGAGGATTGGCTGATGCAGAATCCCTGAGTCATGTCCCAAATTCCCCTCTGCAGCAAGGCTGCAGGGTAACCTTGAGCTGAGCTCCTCTCAGCACTGAAAGTACAGCAGGATGCAGCCCTGAACTTTTGCATTGGAACACCTCCGTAAGGAATTCCTTCAGTGCTCCCTGGCTCAGGGCTAGTGAAAAGCCAGCTTCATAACATGTTGAGAATCAGCATCCTCCATTAAATCACAGAGGAACACTGCTATAGGTAAAGAACTTATCCTGTAGCAAATGAAGGTGTCAGCCCTCTCTAATCCTCTAGTTTTCCCTCGTGTTTAGGACTGCTTCTCCTCACTGACCTTCATGAAGTTTGCTTGGGATACAGACATTTGGGATTGGCGCAAGTTGGGGGCAATAGTGCCTTTATTTACCTTCTTCACATATAACTGATAAATGACTTGAAAAAACAAAGACCACAGGCATGCAGAGTTATTAGAGATTATGAGGGAAGGGGGCATTTGATGCCACTCATGCTATCTATGTCCCACCAACAGCGTGATCTTAAGCTCCACTGCTGCTTTCTGGGAAGGGCATGTTGGTCTAGGGGAGGAGAAAGCCCAGGGGCGCCTGGGCTTTGCTTTGTTTGCCCCAAACCCTCCCTTAGATTAGACACAGCAGTAAAAACAAAGAATCCCAAAACCCAGGATCAAGAATTTCCTTATTGACTAAATCAGACTGACTGAGCCATGCCCGGGGGCTTTCAGCAGGCTAACCACAACTTCGCTGTGGAGCCTCGCCTCCTGAGAGCAGCATGGGTAGGAACTGCTCTCCTTTGATGTTGGAGCTTGAACCCATGTCGTTTTCAGTGTATCTGTCCTCGTTGCCATGGTTGTTGCAGCTCGCAAAGGTGACGTGGTGAGTTCACACCAAGAGAGACTGGAAGCAGCCCCGTTTCTTCCTTGTGCCTTCTGCCGCGGCACCCCACCCCTCCGCCTGTCCTCTCCGGGGTGTAACAGTGGGAAAATGCATTTAGTTCCCCAGACGTGCACACCGTCCCCTCTCTGCAGGAAGGGGATAGCCTGTCTCCCCCACCACCCGCCCCTGCAAAACCCACTGCGACTGTCGGGGTAAGAGTCTCGCAAGCCGGTCGAGTCCTCTGCACAGCCACGGCAGCTCTGGGGAAGGCAATGTGTGCAGGACTGCTGATGATCAAAGGGCAGCTTGTGAGTCATTTCAAATCCAGTGAATGATCATTGGCTGGGGGAAGAGGTAATTAGACCGGCTTCCCTATCTTGCTGTTATGCTCAGGGGAGTAATGGGGTGGTGTTGCTGCCATTGAAGAACTTTATTTGTTAGGAGTGACTCACTGCATATGAGTCACAGATTATACATGGGAAAAACTACTGGTGCTCCCTGTTGGGAGTTGAAAGTCCAGTGCAATGTGCCCAGACAATCTTGGCAGCTGACTGATAATGATAGAATCACCTGGTGAGTGTTCCCTTCCTTTCATCTCACCTAGAGAGAATCTATCAAAGTCAGGTCTGCTCTTGCTACCAGTAACTGCATGGGCTATGTAGCTGTCCCACTGCAGAAGCTGAACAGGTAATGACTTTCTACAAAACAGAGAATCAGAAGGACCAGATGTAGACCCCTGGTATCCCTGGCTGCCAAGATCCCTCAAGGACTTTGTAGCCCTTGAAAAGGAATTTAACCTGCTGATCCAGGTCAAAGCTTCATGACTGTTCTGTTTCATGTATTCTGTAATAAGCTACAGTGAACTTTGATTGCAAAGCCAACACATTTACAGTGTCCAAAATATGTCCCCAGATCTGAATTTCACAGTACAGTTAGCCCACCTTTTGTTTTAAAAAAAAGATTGGGTCAACATTTATTGTGATTTGACTGGTTTTTATACCAGGGACTTGCAATTTTCAGTTGAACTCAGTCTTCCTAATAAACTCAATAAACTTTTAAAAGATATGTTTCCTAATGTTTCTGCTTCCAGAACAGCCTGAGATTTGGAAAGACAGAGGCAATCAACAAGAAATGGAGACAAAATAATTGCTTGGACTTTACATTCTTTTTCCACTTTGAAACCTAATTTTAGATCTCAGCTGAGGCTTAAGGTTTGTTTTAATTTGCCCAAACTATTTTTCTTTCTTCCACTGGAACAAACCCAGTCAAACTGTGTTTGCCCTTCAAAACTTAAGTCTGAGAAGCGCCCAGTGCAGAGTTACTCAGTGTAATGAGTGTAAACACTGTGAAGATTACTTATTTCCTTTGTACATGTTCTTTTGAGCTGGACCTGATTGCACCACTTGAAGAATATCCTCTTACTGTATAAACCACAATTATGGAGATCTGATCCTCACCCTCACTTCAGTGGAGGAGTGTTGCAAGGGTGCACAGCTGTAAAGCAAGCATGTCACGTCTTCTGCTGGGGTAGTGCGCTCTGTTAGGATCACTCTGTGATGTTTGCTTTGAGACAGTCGATCCTGGTCCAGATATTTCTACTCTTTCATGAAAACAGCCTTTCCATAATCTCAGTCACCTTGAGCCAGTATTGAAGGGTTTGACCCAGAAAAGATGTTGAGACCTGCAGCACAGCCAGAAGCTGGTTGGACCTCTCCACTGCTTATCCCAGTGACCCAAAGCAGAACCACATTTCCCATGAAGCTGCTCATCACCTTCTACTCCGTCTTTGCCCCCTAGATAATATATAGCCATTGCTTTCCTGTGCAGGGGCACCCAGAGGAGACCTGAGGGGGTGTCTGCACTGGCACTGGGGCAGTATCCAGCTTAGCAACATTCACATCCACTGTGGCTGTCGGGTGTGCCTGGGAATTGCAGCCTATGCCACGATCAATATGGAAATAGGTGAATTAAAGCTGTCTGTTTGCTGAACACATGCAAACACACCTCTCTCAGACACATGCGCACTCGCAAAGCTGGGCAAAAAAAGGGCCCGAACTGCAGAGTGTGATGTCATGACAACCCACTGGGGAAAGATCAGTACCTCACCTGCCAAAATTCTTCCAGTTTCGTCTCAATGTCCAAGAAAGAGACTGGTGAAACCAGGTGGTCATTTTTCCAGGAGATTTGGGAAGAAGAGAGGTGATGGCTTGTTTGCAGGCTGGTAAAGACACTAGGGAAAAACATGGCATGCCTTGCAAGACGTGCACTCTTTTGGTAAACCCCGTTTTATTTTCCAGCCTCAAAGAGTTCTCTGAGTTTGAACTGCACCTTACTAAAGTGCAGACCCCACTCCCAGCTACTATGGAAGCTGCAGCCCATACAGTATGCCTGGAAGACAGTGACTTATCCAGGATGGAATTGCAGTTGGCACTGGTGGCAATCTCCGGGGCACCAGCTGCCCTGCACCATGAACCGGGCACTGTGCAGACACACCAAGACTCTGATCTCTTCTGGTCAGAGCCTCTGGGCCTTTCAGCAACTCAGTGGGGAGTCCTGTTCTGTTTTGTATCTATCTTCAGAGTAAAAAGCTCGTTTTGCTTTTCCTTCCCCCAGCAGCATGGGTGGCTTTGTTTAGAAGAAATTATACAAGTGAATAAGAGCCAATATGAAAGGCCAAATCTTGAGTGGATCCACGGGCACGACTGCACTGCGAGTGACGTGCAGACAGGCGTATCTCTGTGAAGCTAATCTCCTGAGCATGGAAAACATGATGACGGCAGATGTAGTAGTGGGGCTGCAGAGTGAGCTGTCGGAGGGACACCCAGAACCGGGGATATGAGCTGCATTCTCCGGCTGTGGGAAGCCCATGCTGTGCTGCTGGTATCTCTGCTGATGAAACCATGTCTTCGCCAGATGTCCCTTGTTTTGCTGTGAAGATCTCTCTCTCATGGAAGAAACTCTTCTCCCCTCCTTTTTAGTTTCACTGCTTTCATACCCAGTTCACTAAACCACCCTGGTCACATCCCTCTTTTCTGAATTCACACCACCAGCAAATTGTGATGAATGGAAGCTAATTCTAAGTAAGGTGAAGCGTTCACATCCATAGCATCAACACAGAGGTGTGCAGGCACATACCCAGGCTCACAAGGACCACTGCTCCTATGGGGCCACCACTGCAGCGAGCAGGATGCATTGTTCTGGTCACTGTCCTGCTTGGGGTGCAGTGCAAAGGCAGCCTTGCGGCTGGAAGGGGAGGGGAAGGGGAGATCAGATGCTGCCGTGAGTTTTTTGCTAGAATCTTGCTGAAAGCTGTAGCAGATGTTGGAGTTAAAATTGCTTCTTCACACCCTTTCATTTTTTGTGGTTAGCTTTACCATAATTTTGTGAAGCCACAAAAGGCAGTTAAGAAAGGCAAAGCTAAATCGTGAGCTGGGTATGGATGTTACACCAGATTGCCTCCACTGATTTTCTGACCCATGGTTTTCAGTCATGCTGGCTGCAAGTATAGCAGATACAAAGTCTGAGATTATGCATAGGGGTACACTGTAGATCCCGACCAAAATCGGTAGAAATCTTCCTGTCAGAACCAGGGACAGGATTTTACTGAATTTACACCAAAGACAAATACAGTAGTGACAGGGGGAATAGTGTGAAACTAAACTTCTTGCATTTTTAGGCTTGCAAATTTAATCTTCCTCTAATCCTTTCTGAAGATTTTTTATTGAGTGGTTCTTTTCCCCTGCCATTAAACTGTGGCTGCTGTCTGGCAGGGGACTGTCAGTCTGTCTGACACATTTGCCAGGCCTCACGCAGTTTCTCTATCAAAGAGAAAGGAATGGTGGTGGGGAGCAACCTGATAAATAAGTCATCCATGATCCCTTCCTATGGGCCATCCAGATAAAACCCAACTCAGTGGCAGACACACACATAGTCTTCAGGATCTCCTGCAGCCTCTCCTCTCACTGCCTTTTTCTTCTCCCCAGAATTGAGGAGTCTTAAAAAGTTTCAGGTGGGCTTTGGGGAGACAGGAGGTCCATAGCAGAGGTGAATAGCACAGAGATACAGGATATTTATTGTGATCCAATTTTCGTTTCTTGCCAGCTGCAGTCTTTTGCATTGATACAAAAGGAAAATAATAATTAAAAAAAGCTTACACCACTTATGATACCATTATCATGATGCTGAGTGACTCTAAAGTACATAAAGGATCTAGAATATCGGGTTTTCTTTTTTAGCAAATTTGGTTTTTTAGATAGAATTAGTTTTATATTAACTCAGCACTGCCTGATATACCACATTATTTTTAATAAGCCAAAAATCTGCTCCAAGTTTGTTATGGCTGAAGAATTAATAGGATAGTGTTTCCATTTTAGGAAATCCCCTGAAAACAAAATGTAAAAAAGTCTAAAAGCCACTAGTCTGATTTTCAGGGATCCTTATTGCCCAGGGCTCCCATCAGTCACTAGGACTGGAGGCAGCACAGTGTCTCCCTCATGTTAGCTCTACGTGCAGAGTGGTTTTACTGGTGTGGAAGGGAGTAAAGCCTGGCTCATAAAACAAGTCAGAGTTTACCCCATAATTCCCGTTTCTTTATTAGTTCTACCTCGGTGGGATGTCTCTCAGGCTGCCTGACCCCCTGGTGATGGAGTGCCCATGGGACTCACAAATGAGCCTCTCCAGTTGTTTTGCCCAGCCTTGATACTAGAAAAGCCATTTGCTCCTCGGAAGAGGTGGTGGTAGAGACCTGAACCTCCAGCAAATGGGAAGGGAATTTATTAAAAACAAAGGAAGACTGCAGGTGTAAAATGTTTTGTCATGCTAACACCTGAACAAACACATTGCTGTGCCCTTGCTTATCTCCTTCCCATTCACTGCCTTTATTGAGTCCTGTGCCTTCCAAACTGCAGGCATATTAATCAGTTGGTAGATTAAAGCAAACTCACTGCCTCTGGACTGTCTTATCTAGACCATATAAATGTGTCATTATATAAGATCAGGGCCAGGCCAAAGGGGTTTTTTATACCTTTGTGATGACCGTGTTGCTCACTGTTTCCTGTTTACATGAATTCCCTGTGCCTCAGAGCCAGCCTCCTCTGGGACTGCAGCAAAATCATCTGTTGTCCGCTCTCTAAAAAAAAAAAAAAAAAAATAGAAATACATGGTATTTTTCTCCTATTTCACTTTCATTTCATCATTTGCATCCCTTTCCCCACAAATATCCATTTTCTTCTTCAAAATCCAGTTTGATGAATCAGGGTCTGGTTTTGACCCCATGCCTTTTGCAGCCCATAGTTACATTTTTGCAGGCCAATAGTTACTTTGGTGTTTTTCAATATCTCTCAGACAAATCTCTCTCTGTGATTTCTCCTGCCATGCACTTCTTAGACCTTGATTTATTACTGGGTTTCCTTTGCTTTGCCCACTTCCCAATTATGCTATGAAGAGGTTTGTGTACTGGACTTGTTTGCCCAGAT
The DNA here is from genome assembly GCA_035583135.1 of Lophotriccus pileatus. Taxonomy (NCBI): domain Eukaryota; kingdom Metazoa; phylum Chordata; class Aves; order Passeriformes; family Tyrannidae; genus Lophotriccus; species Lophotriccus pileatus. The sequence continues at coordinate 44,676,750 of JAWWES010000081.1, read as the reverse complement.
TGGCATCAGGACAGGGTGGAGGAGGAAAGAAGGGAAGATAGTGCAAGTAGCCCCATGCTGCCCTCACTATGAGACTGCGTGGTGTGAATGCCTCATTTCTGCCTCTCTTCCTGCCCCTGCCACTGCAGGCAGAAGCCTGGTGGCTGTGACCTGGGGTTTGGGTTTTCTCCCAGGGCCTGGGCTTACCCTCTAGGGCAAGGTTGGACTTGATGATCTTGGAGGTCGTTCCCAACCTTGAGGAATCCGTGATTCTATCCGTTGGGTTTTGTCTACCCAGCCTGCAGCCCTGGAAGCTGTGTCAGTTTCTCCCTGTAGGAACAGAGCACAAAACTGGTTTTACACATACTTAAAAACTAATCTCTTCCTTCCCCTTTTTTTATGTTTTTGATGACAGTAGATAAAACCAGTATACATACAAGAGCTTTGAGAGTTTCACTGTCTGCCTGGTATGCTAAAAGCATATCCGAAGTGGGCATTCGAAACTCAAGATGCTTCTGTGATAAAATGAGTTGCAGGCACCATGGCAGCAGCATACTGCTATGCTTTAGCTGGGTTGCCCAGTCCCCAGTGATCAGAGAACCTCTAGAGAAGCTACCCCAGTTTTCAGTCACTTTCTTTTTCTGCTCCTTTTTTCATTTCTGGTTCATTAAAATTAGAGGTGGATTAAAGGTATGTCCTGGGAACTGAAAGTCCTCATGCTTTGGAAATATATGAGTCACAGCTGAATGCAGGAGCAAATGTCATGGCTGGGTAAAGGGGATGGGGTCACAAATCAATGCAGCCTCTCACTTTTTATAAGCAGGCAGGAAAAACACAGCAAAATCCTCAGAGCTTAATGCGTGGATTAGAACTCATGTACAACATACATGGTTATGATATTCGCAATCAAAATAAATATGTTTACCAGTTCTGTAAATCTCCATAAATTCTTCTTCCTCATCTGCACATAATATAATTCTCCAAAGACTTGAAAATGTGCATGGTGAGTCTCTAATGCACATTTTATTTGCTGATTTCCCGTGGCTCTGTATAGACATTTTAACTTCAACAGAACATCTCAGCAGGAACTTTCTTATCAGGATTTCTGAGACTCGCGACTGTATTCAGAATATCCAGTAGAAAGATTCCTATGTCTCTGGAGACATCCCCGCTTAAAACCATATTTGCTTTCCTGGCAGTTTCCTCTGAGAGCCTTTGAATGTGGGGAACAGTGCTATGAGTGTTAAGCTTTTCTCTCCCCATTGCTACAACTCCAGCAGGCGTTAAGTCTCATGTGCTTGTACTCGCCATGCTGCCAGGGAATCTGGTGTGTTGCGAAAATGACTGAGATTATTATGACAAAAGGTTCCCTCCACCTTTTGTACCAGGAGCCTCTTTTGCCCTAGGAAATGTCTACGTTTCTGAAAAAGGCTTAGCAGTAATCTTGCTGCAAATCGTTCTCTTAAAGGAGCCTTTCCTGTTAGCAGCACCCTGTGATGTCAGAGGGAGCACACTGAAACAGATGCATTGTGTCTGGTGAATTTTGTGGTGCTAATTTCTACAACAGTGATTTTCTTTAAGGGCCTTGTTGGGATAAAAAAGGATGAAAATATAGCACATAAGCTGTTAAATATAAATGAAAGGTCTGTCCTCTCTGGAGATACGATGTGGTCTCCTTCCTCCTTTTTGTCACTTTGTCCTCCATATGTGGAAGACTAATGGCCCTTCAACTGTTGTGAGTATTATTATAAGGCAGCCCATGAAAGCTACAGGTGTACACAGAATGTTACATTGTGTGTATTTCCTATAGTCCCCAAATGAGTGGAGAGCCAGAATGCATGTGAGAACTGCTAATGGCACCATAAGCTTTGAGGACATAACTTTGAGTGGCTGTTAAGTAACAGGCAGGTCCTCAGAGTGTTTT
>JAWWES010000081.1:44606413-44652807 GCA_035583135.1 Lophotriccus pileatus | reverse complement strand
GGAAGGCTATAGAATACACAGGTTTGGGTTACACCCATCCAGTGATGAATTGGTCCCAGCTGTTCTAACTAGGACACGAGGTCTGCCTATATCTTTACTGGTGAACCTCTGAAGGAACAAACAACAGGAGAAAGCATGACTTGAACTGAGTTGCTTCTTACTGCTGCAATGGAAAATCAGTCCCTGCTGCTGCCAATTAGAGGGCTAATTGAGTAGTGGATCCTGAATCCCTTAGAAAAATTGCTATCTCGAGGAAATTTCCTGCCTCCCTCAATGGTTCTATGATACAGAGCCAGGCAAAGGCTGTGCTAAGAGTGGCTGGGATAAGCATTGTGAAGGAAAGCACTGTTTGGGAAGAAAAGTACGATGCTTCAGTATTTATGCAAGGTTTAAAGAATATATGCAGTCTGGAAGAAAACGAGAATGTAGGCTTTCTTTCTTGGGATTGACAGACTCACGTCCCAAAGAGCAGAAGCAAATTATGTCTAAAACTGCTGCATTTGTGTCATTAAAAATCTCATGAAATATGGCATGCTGGACTTTTCCCATGGCAGAAGCATTTCAGAGTCTTTCCTGATGAGGCCTTAGATAATGTTATTTATTTATAAATTTTCCAGAGTTTCTGTTTTGTATTCAGCAACCCACCTTTGCCACCTTCCCTCTCCATCTGCAGTCTCACCCCAAATGCCAGATAAGCTGATTAGTTGTTAAGACCTAACACACAGCCAGGATTCTCACGTGAAATCAAAAGATTAAATCTAGATTAAATCTGATTGCCCACTGGTGCAACCGCATTGAAATTGTTTAAGCTTAAACCAGGGATAAATTTGGCTTAGAGTCATTAGTTGGTTTGGGTACTTGCAGTTCCTTGCCTGAAAAACATTAAATACTCATTTATTTGTTGCAAAACAGTTTTATGTCACAGCCAGTATCTGGCACGGAAGGTAAGACAAGCAAGATACCCAAAATTGCCAGGAAGCTGTAATTCTTAGGGAATCCTCCTCCTATCTAAATTGGAACTACCTCAGTAGCAGAAGGTTACTTGTGGATACTTTAATAGGAGGGAGAAAAACAGATCTTCTGTTGTGATCAGCCATGAAAGTTGTCTCTGGTTTTGGTACAAGTAGGACTAAATCTCAATATAAGAATATATCTGGACCACCACCCAACACTTTCAGAAGCGTTCATTTTTTTCCCCAGCTGCTTTTCCAAGTTCATTTGCCAGACTCTGCACTTTTAAGCTAAAACTGGCAACTGAATCGTAGCAACCCAGTATGAAGAAAGAGGATTTTCTCCTAGGATTCATGACCTGAGCAGAAATAGGCAGTACTGGAAATAGTGCAAAACCCATCTCCCTTGAAAACTTTCCAGCCCATTTTTGCAGACTGTAGACATTTGGGCAGTGCAGATGAACTCTGGATAACCACCCAAATTTTTGGGTTTGCCCATTGCTAAAAATATCACAGACTGGAGGGCACTGTCTTGAACTGAGTCTCCAAGTGTTTTGAAATTCACCCATCCCTGGTTGAAGTGATCATTATAATCTGCCAGGGAATGCAATCTGGATTCCAAATTGCAGTTATTTTTAAAATGATCTTGCCAAAGCACTGTTGGAGACTGAAAAGAAAACCATTTTAGCCTGAACAGAATGATCAATAATTTCCTACTCTTGATGTAGCATTTGTTGGTAAGAAGTATATATAATCACACATATCTGTAGGTAAACTGCATACAGCTACACAACTGCTTAGTTTTGTAATCTTGTAGAGTCAAAAATAATAGTAATAATGATTTTAAAAGCCTCCAAACTCTGTTACAAATTTTAGTTACCACCTACTCATGGCCTCCCACACACTCCAGGAAACCAGCTAGCTTTCCCAGCTGCTCTCCAGCAAGGTCTTTACAAGCACAAGTACAATTATACCTTAGATTAGGCTGGAGGTTTCCCTTACAGATGACTTTACTATCTTTTCTCACAATGTGTAAGGCCAGAGATGTCAAGGTATGTGGTGGGTACACTCATCAGTGTGGTCAGGTGAAACAACGGGAAGGAAGCCTGGTTGCATTGCTTTTGGGAATTCCCTTCCCAAAGAAGCTTGTTGTTCCCAAAGAAACACAGAAAAAGCATTCAAACCAGGTTGGATGGGGCTTTGATCAACCTGGTCTAGTGAAAACTGTCCCTGTGCGTGGTGGGGGGTTTGGAACTAAGTGATCTTTAAGGTCCCTCCCAATCCAAATAATTCTGTGATTCTGTGAAAACCAAACATTAAAGAGCATCTTGCAAAGGGGGTAGTGGGTGGGTTGTTGTCAGGGATACTCAGCTTGGGAAGGCGATCTGTTGAGACCTGTGTAAAGAGTGGGAGAGAGTAAGAGTGACAGGAGAGCATGATCAATGCAAAGAGGACCCTGAACAGAAATAAGTGAGATGGGTGTGAAATCCAGAGAAAGAACAGTGTGAGCCATAGCATAGTGATTAAGTTGAGAGTAGAAATGACAGCAGTATCACCTGTCTTTACGTGTGCAGCAGGAGGGATTCAGGGGCAGGGGTGGATTGCTGGCAAACCTCTTACTGTTTTTATCTTCTATCTGCCTGACACAATGATGGATTATCTACATTTAATAGGAATTTATGACCCAACGAGTGATATTTAATGGACTCAATGATGCATTTAATAACCAAACATTCTTCTTGATTAGTGATCATTTGATCTGTTGAGGACAGTGCTCCCTGTGACTGAGATTTAAAAAAAAATGCTCTTGTCTCCCCATAGTTTGTGCCAGAGGCCAGGGATGCTACAGAGCTCACGAATATCTGGGGAATTAATTTACCTGGGAATGTACGAATGATATACTTCATACTTCTTTGGTCTCTCTCTCTCTCTCTCATAGCATGCTTTTAGAAGAACGCAGAAGTTGGAAAGCAGAAGTCCTGCTGATTCTTCATTAAAGTGATTTTTTTCCTTTCTTTGTCAGATTTATGAAGACTCTTCGAGCATTAATGCAAATGCTCAGCCATTTGCAAAGGTGAACAAAATTGATCTCAAGTAATCTGCATGATTTTAGCAATGTAAGTAAAAATGAAAAGTAATGAACTTGTGCCACTTGGCAGAGGCTGTTTGTCTCCTCCTCTTTTTTGAGTTGCATTTTCAAAAATACACTAGCTTGGATTCTGAGCTCCCCATCTGACAGGCAGAGAAGAATCAGAGAGATAGAGTATGGGAAAAGGAACATTATTTCTGGCATTCATAATTCACTCCTAGAGAGACTACTCTTGTGCACTATTTCTAGTCATGAAGATGATCAGGAATGTGCATTATCCTAGGAGAAATGGATTCCTGTGTGTCTCTGGTCACCTCCCTTCTTTGGTATCTCGTGCTTTTTGGGATTCCCCCTAAGGTAAAGAAATTAGCCTTCCCCTTAATCTTGCAAAGGTTTCTCTTTTCCACTTAAACCCCCCAAAACCATTTAAATCAGTTTCAGTGAAAGCCTCAGGAGTATACACTACTCATCTGTCCCACTGCTGCCCTGAACTTCCAGGTAAACACAAAACGTCTGCTGCAGTCCGTGCAGTGCAACATTTTTAACCTTCTGCTCTAGGAACTCTGAAAGCAGGATTTGTACCGAGGGCACCAGCTGATGAATGGTGGCTGTTTGCTTCTCATTTACTCTGTAACTACCTTCCTAGGTTAATCACCTTGAGAAAGACGTGGGCAAACAAATCTTTGCCCAACTCAACAGCCTTGTGTTCTCCTTTAACACAGCTTACTGTGACACAGCGGATGAGGGAAAACACTGAGGTACTTTTTCAGGATTTCCTACAAATCACCCCATCACAGAGAGGGATTTACCACCCACAGCAGAGTAGGAGCCAGTTCCCTTCTGTAGAAGCCTCTTGTCTGCATGCCAACTTTGCTGCCTTTAGCAGAACTCCTCAAAGAGGAGCTTTATAGGCAGATGAATCAATATCAACCAGAACAGCCTTAATTTAACAAATATTACTCCACAGTAAGGAGAAAATGTTACCTCCCTGAATGCCCCACGACTGCTCCTGCTGTGTCAAGGACCCCCTTCATCTCCTGTGAGAACCTGCTGGCTGCAGCAGTGCAGGAGCTTTCACCCATTTGATTTATCACAGACCAACCTCCACTAGCAGCCTTTTCTTTATTTCCCCATAACAGTCACAAAACTTTTGATGACCTTCCCTTTTGCTCCTGAAGAAAGGTTAACAGCCCTTGGGACTTTTTGTTTTTCCTTCCCCTTCAAAAGTCAGCTTAGTTTTAATGATAAAAATAAACAAGACAATTGAAATATCCCCATGGATCCAAGCCTGGTTTAACTCAGCAGAAGGGCACTTTACCTCTTTTCTTTTGTCCATTAGCTTTGCCACTGAAACCTGTACTTGAATTTCAATGCTTTTTTTTTTTTTTTTTTTTATTTGGGCTCAAAGTGTATCCTGCTAAGTCTGCTTCTGAAGCTCATTCTTTATTGCATCACGATAAAAACATTCTACAACTCATGGCTCCCTGCAAAAAAGAAGTTTCTCAGAACAGTTCACGTGAGAAGTCATTTATGAATGTTGGTTGTATACTGTGTTATTCTAATGACCTGTAAATAAAAAGCTATATATATTGCCCACAGCTCTATCTAGAGCTATACATAGTAATGGCCATTCACAGAACCAGCCCTGTCTAGTTTGTGACAGATTGACACACACGCAAATTCATTCTTGTTTGAAATAACAAAATACAAGTGCCTTCTGTACCTTCTGCAGAATATTCCAGCTTGAAATGGGTCCAGGTAGTCTCACTGTAGATGAAGATGAATTTTCTGCCATTCGTATAACTGCTTAAATGTATTATTCATTCAGAATGGCTGATTTGGTGTTCTGTCCACGTTACTTAAATGCTACTGTCTGTTCGTCTGTCTGTTCAACTGTTTTGATATCTTACGGAGACAGAGCTATAGGAAACACTTTTTTTTTCTGTTGAAGTAGTGACCAAAAAAAAAAATTAAATAAAAAAGGAACTGTTTAATCTTTGAATTCATATGCATAAAAAAAAATTCTATACCACTGAGATGACTGAATAGCCAAAAGGACGGACTTTTATATTCTGCCAGTGGTGTGCTAGAAGCACGGTGCATTTGTTTCTGCCTGATTAGTCCGATGCTGGGGCAGGGGAGCCAGGAAGAGACATTGCAGCAGAGGAGGAAGATGCTCTCCGTAAGATCGTGACCTCCATTCCAGTGTCATTTCACACCTCAGGCAGTGATCTTGTTACATCTCATAAGCTAAGCAAGGTCAGCCCTGGTCAGGCTAAGCACTTGAATAGGAAACTTCTAAGGAAAAACTCAGGCACTGTGGAAAGCAGAGCTGCTGGCTGGGTAGGTGACATTATTCCCTTGGAGTTGATACAAAAGACGTGCTCTGTTAAGAAGCCTCTGTGCATCCGCTGTGGCTCTGCTCCTACAGCTAAAGGCACTGCCTCTCAGGTGAGCCAGACCCAGAGGCTGCAGCGGCTGAAGTTATTAACAGCATTTCTTCCCATTTCTCCATGGAGCAGAGGTGCTAACCCCACTGTCTGCCCAAGCTCCACGCTGGGTGATTACATGTGCCCCCAGAGCTCCTCACTGCAGTTCCCATACCAGAGGTCACACTTTTTTTTGTGTGTTCTACTGCCCTGGCAAGCTGGCCGAGGCAGCATTGCCAGCACACTCCATCCCCAAGCAACCTGCGGCTGGGGAAGAGGCAAATTGAACATATGTCCTGCTATTTTGGAAGGGTGCTTATTCATGAATGGGAAATAATGAAAAGCCAAGAAGTGCTCATGTGAAAATTGATTTGGTACCAGCAGTTCCCCCAACCTCTTCCCTTGTGTTCCCAGTCACATGCTGTCTTTTCTCCTGAGGAGCCTTGACTCGTCTGGGGCACAAGTCCCTTTGATCCCCACTGTCTGCTGCAGGGAAGAATGTTACTCTCCTCAGGTCCTGGCAGAAATCTCCTTCTCTGTTATGGGGTGGATATATCCTCTTGCTGCAGTATTTGACAGCAACATCAGGATTCTGCAAAGAGAGAAGGGCGACTGCAGTGTGCGTTGCTCACTGGATGAGGTGCAGGACATACTGCTAGGGAAAGCAGGTGAGCAAGAGAAATCACCCAAATCCTGCATCTCTAATGACAACTACACTTGGAAGTATGCAGCTATATGGTACCATGTCTAGAAAGATGACTAATGTGGGTATTCAATAAAAACAATACTTAGCCTTTTTAGAGGTGTCTACATTTTAATACTGCATCGCATGCCTGAAAATGCTTTGCTTAATGTTTTAACTGTGAATTTTATGATGTGGGAAGTGTCTTCTAATCCTACTTCCATTTCTTCTGTTACAAAACAAAGTGGTGAGATGAACACTTAGTCAAAGTCCTAAGGATAAAGCAATTTAGGCCAGCAAAACTAGAATCAGGCAAAATGTTTTGCGTGGTCTTCAGATTAAAGGCTGGTTGCCTTCATTCGGTGCAAAGAAATCCTTCAGAAAGAAATGGCTCATTGCTGCCTCTCCCTGTCAGCTTGGGGACTCTTCTGCCAGTTTGCCCCATAACTGCATGTGCCCATGTCCAAGGAGTTGTGCATGACCATTGGTGCCTTTGGCTGCAGGCACAGCACGGGTGGTAAAATTGCTGTTATGAACCTAAAGTTTGAAACCTTTGACTTCCTGAGCATTTTGGACCTGGTGCTGCCTCCCTGGCTGGAGTTCTTCACAGCCCCCTCTGTGGCACAGCAAACAAACAGTCAAAACCAACTCCAAATTCCACTTGAGGGTCTTTAAAAATACTCCTTGTGTTCGACGGCTGGTTTCCAGGTTGCCTATAACACGCCGTGCCCCAAAATGGCATTAGGTGAACAATAGTCGTTTTTTGTAATAGACACTCTCTCAAATCCCCTTCATTTGTGTTTGTTGCTGTTGTGATTCTTCACCTGCTGCCCTTTATCTAGCAAAGAAAGGTGAGTTCAAAGAGTGCTGTGGAGGTCTGTTACAGTTTTAATGATGAGGTGAAGTTGGAAGGTCTTGTGTATGATGAACTTAATGGGGCATTCTTCTCATTTACACTGACATCCTTTACATGGAGTTGTGAAAAGGAAAAGGTATGGATAACTGATCACAAGCAATTGATTTATTAAGAAATAACTGCCCCTTAGCTGTAAGTGGAGGTCCAGGGGGGGGAAACAAATATTTAATAAGCCCGTATAATCCTACTGGAGTTATAAGTGGCCTTAAGTCCCCACTGTCTTCTCCCACTTGCTTTACTTTCCTATATGAAGCCATCAGATAAAGAACAATAAGAAGAATCAATAACAGAGCTGTGTGAATAGCTGAGATTTTTATTTTTCCTGGCTATGCTGAGAAATCATGAGAGAAATTCATTTGCAGCTCTCCTACAATGAATTCTTTCCAACATTTTTGGCAATCATTTTATGTAAATTGTAGCATTTTCTTCAGCTTCAGATTAATTTTTTTTTCCGACTTCAGCATCTACAAGTTCTTTTAATTGCAAAATAAATTGAAAGAAATATCAGAAGTGGCAGAATTTAGTAGAACAGAAGTGTCACTAATTTTTTTTCAATACCAAAAAGAACGCTTTAGATTGTTTTTATTGGATTTTGTTTTGCAGCAGCACAAATAACCCACTGAAATTTTCAAACCATTTTACGTTCACCAGATCACATCTCTTCTCAGGAAAAGGTATGGCTCTGAAGGGATTTGCCCCTCAGTAGTTACATTCCCAGTGTTCATTTGAAGCTGTTATTCCGGGCACGTCATACTCCTGTAGAAAACCCAGTGAGATATGCATGAGACCGATATAGTCACACAGCAGAGAAATTTATTATGGACCTCCCATTTTGGGGAGGTATAGCTTTTTCTTTTGGAACTTTGGGGTAATTCTGTAGAGATAAAACCAATGTCTGAAGGACCAGAACATCAATTTCTCTTTTGATGAACTTTTTCTAGTTTTGAGATTAAAATGTCACACAACTTCCATTAAAAATATTTTCTGCAACAATTCCAAAACCCTAAACATTTTCAAGGCAAGTAAATCCATGCCCGCTTTCACAAAGACCAGGATAGATTATTTTAAGATTGTGCTAGAAGACAGACAATGCATTGAGGTTGGTCAGGAAACAGAGTCAAACCAAGATCTCCAGTTAATATTACCAGCCAAAAATAAGTAGCTGAGTAACTACAAGTTGTAGAGGAAACACTTTAATACATTCATTTTGTTCCAGGAAGTGATGTCAAGCTATTGTCCATGGGAAGTGGTGAAACCCAATGGGTAGTGCAACAGTGAGAAGCCTGTAAGCATTTATACAACCCCCTCCAGTGCCTCCTGGTTGAACTTGTTAGCTCACCTCCCCTCTGCTTCCACCCTTCCCTATTTATTCCCACAACACCTCCTCATGTGGGGGACCTGAGACACTGAGAAGCAAAACAGCTTTGTGAAAATCATGCAGAAAACCATGAATACAGCTGTCCCCTGGGCTTTCTCATCATAGGCTGGCGTGCAACCAGGAGACCTGTGCTTTTCAGCAAGATTTTGGGTCTACCACACTAAACAAATAAGACTATTTTGGGCCGCCTGCATATTTGTCCTATTTACAAACAACTGAAAAAAAACACAAGAGCAGTTTGCCTTTCTCTTTTCAGAGAGTTGCTGCACTGAGAGCCACCAGGTCTTTGTCTTCACTTACATATTCCCACTTGTAGTAGGAAGGCTGCTCCATTATTTTGGGAAAGTAAATGTCAAATTCAGGAAAGGCAGACAGACAGGCAAGTAAATTGAAGGGTAGGTGCCTGAACAGCTATTTGATAACATTAATGCATCATGACTGCAATAGTGTAACCTTTAAAGAGGGTCATCAGGAGCTCAGGCACACAGGAAAATACACAGTTGGACTTGGTATACAGTACCAATTAAGCTGAAAATATCTGAAACAGCAATTACCAAAGGAGAAGAGGGAGGCAACAGCAGAATGGGGCTTCTCCAGCAGCTCTCCTGGGGTAAGAGCTGAGCCACTCCTGGGCTAAGCAAACACCTGTGCAAGGAGAGCAGCCGCAACTATACGGCTGAAGCAAAGATTGTTCACTTGCATCATAAAATAGGGAGATTTGCAAAAAACATTGAGCCTGTCTCCTCATGGACACCAGACTCCAGACACACAGACTCCAGGTGTTTCTGAACCTGAGGAAGAAGCAGAGCCCTGCGACAAAGTGATGCCAGAGCCATGAGAATAACACTCTCTCCCCCCATGGATGTATTTTTAGATGCGTTACTGGGCAAGGAAACCTGGCAGCCAGGCATGCACTGAAATTTGCCGTAACTTTGTTCACAGTGGGACACACACTCACGCTGACCAGCAGCCAATGGATCCACCTCTTGGTGCGCCTGAAACAGAGCTTTTCATGTTCAAAGGGAACAGAAGTTTTGAAGGTTTGGAGGCTGGCGCAGGGTATGAAGGTATCTGCCTCTGATCTTCATATGCCTCAGTTCTTCCAGGAAAACCCAAGCTAATTGCTGTTTTAAAAGACTATTTAATTTTAAAAACTCCTCCCCTCCCCATTACTGAGCTAGCATGATTTTCATCACAGAAAAGGTACGTGCCATGTGAAGGGGAAGTAAGGAAATGTGAGGCAGGCTCTTGAATGTACTAAAAATAGTGGTGGGGGGGGGGACAGCCAGGGAAGTCAGTTCACAGGAGATAGGGATTGAGTGGCTTCCACTCTATAGGGCTTTGCTGAGCCCAACTAATTAATGCTTGTAAAGCACTTTGAAGATGAAAAGCACCAATTTATTGCTAAGTTTAATTATTTGGATCATGTTACTTAAGGCTTTCGCTAGCTGCCTTCAAACACCACTGAACTCTTCCCTCTAAATGGAGGGCAAGCCAAAGAGTTCGAGGCAGAGTTTCAGAAGTCAAAGCCACAGCAGTACTTTACAATGATGGCTCTTGGTTTGTGGATGGAGGGTGGACTCAGCATATACACCTTGACTTTGACTGTACTGGACCTGCCGTTTTCAGGGACACTTAAGAAGGGCTCCCGTTGAGTTCCTAATGAATTTCAGCCACCCTTAAATTTACAGTGTATAATTAGGACTTTTTAATGCTGGCAATTAAAAAGAAACCAGTTTTGCGTAGGATCGCATTTACACTGCACAGTCATGTTTCTAACACATGCGATTAGCACCAGTGATAGAGCATGAACTCTTGCTGCTAAGAGTGTGCATGCTAATTGTCAATCCTGTTAGCTAGAAGATATTAAAAACATGAATACAAACTCAGATGTAGATGTACCAACAGAGGAAACATAAGGAGAGTAATCACTTAAACAGCCTACCCCACTCTTTGGAAGAGAAAGGCTTTAAACAGATAGGACTAAATTCTTTGGGCATCTCGTCAGGTGAGATAATTCAACATGACTGAAACATTGGTCATTTATTTTGAAATGGACCATATTCTTCTCACTGATATAGCTAATACTACTCTTTCGGTTTCAGATGAACCAGTTAAAAGATTCCTCATCACATTACTACACCTGTCTTTGCAAGTGAGGCATTTTACTTCTTCAAATAGCATCCCCAGGGGACATTTAATTCTGAATGATTTTCTCATTAAAAATAAGGTTCTACTCATGAGAAACAGAATGTCCTAGTAAAATAGGACATGACAGGGCCAGAGATTTATGAGTTCAGTGCAAGGATTGAAATCTTGATTCTTGAATAGAAGTGTTTCAGAATTAATGATAACTTTGGGTTCACCACACATCTCAGTGGGATATTGCTCATCATTTTCTGGTGATTAAAGAGGAAAGTGTTCCTTAGCATTTGTAAACTCTAATCAGAAACAACATTAGCTCTAAGGATGAAAAAACATCATCAGGCAGAGATAACTCAGGGTTTTGCCTAAATTGAACTCAGAATTAGTGCAGGAAATGCAGTTTACTGCATCCTCTCTGCACCTCCTGATTTAGCAGACTAGAAAACTAAAACAGGGATGGCTTCTCTAAGTCTACCGAAAAAAGTTTGCACACACACAGTACAGAAGTTCTGAAAATTTTGGGCACCTTCTCCTGTCATTTGCAATAGACAGCATCCAAGGACTTTTGCCATGGAAGGTGCTGTTAGGGTAGAAGTTGTTTGCAACCACAGCACTCACCTCAGAGAAGCTGCTTACTGGCAATTGGCAGTCAGATCTGACCCTCTGCTTTTAGGAAGAGATTTAAAGGGCCTGGTAGGGAAGTCCCCCTGTAACAAAGAAGCAAATTTGTGTGCAGGAGTGAATATTTGTTCTTTTCCTTCTTTAACGAAGACCCTCTTCTGCAACACCATGGAGTGGTTTCCAGTTAGGGAACTGAGACTAATGAACACAGAAGGCAACTGGGGTCCACTCCACTCCAGCAGCAGTGCACTTCTGTGACGGGCAATGGATCCATATATGTACATTTTTTTTCTCATTTTTTATCTGCAGTGCAGATTTCCATTACACATTCTGCACTTGTTTCACACACACACAATTCCAGTAGAAATCAATGGAAGTCCTACGTGCAGAAAAAGGCACAGAAAGTGCAACAGAGATTTGCACCACAGATTAAGAGATTTTCAGTGCTGATCAAAGAAGAATTTTGTCCGAGGTTTGTAAAGCACTTTTGAATCCTTCTTGATGAAAGGCACTATAAAAATGTAAAGCTGCTGCTGTTGTTAATATTCCCTTGGTACACAACAGGAGGAGAGATGCTGAAATTAAAGTCACATATATTAATATTGATTAAGAAATAAGCAAATTCTTCTAGAATTTGATCTTCCTTTCCTTATGTGCACTTGATCTTCCATTTTCAAACAGGGCATAGTTATGTCCTGGAAAATCACAGCCTTGAACTACACCAAGCCACAACTACAGATTATATATTATTATATATAATTTTGGAAATCTGTCTGGAATACCCCATAAAGCAAGAATAAAAGAAAAACTGTAAGGACATTTGTATTTGTCAGCGTCTACCCAGACAGAGCCCTGAGGATATGATATTCTTAGAATAAAGCTTTCATTTCACAGTGCATCAGTGGGAAAATTAACAAGCCCTCCTCATGCTGTTCCATAATTCATTTTCTTTGTTTTAGATATTGAGCTGAGTTGGTACAGTAACTTAAATAGATAGGGGAGATTTTAAGCACAGATTTGGATTTTGGCTGGTTTGGGTTGTTTAGTTGTGTTTTGCTTTTTTCCTCCTTTATCCTGCAATTTCCCACTATCTAAATAAGAAGATGCCTCAATTTATTTTAGCGCTTGCCTTTTAAATGGAAAGTGCCAAATGTTGCTATAATAATTTAAAATACATCAGAGTAGGCTAGCTTCAGTTAGTGTAAGGGATGTAAAACGCATCTCCTACAGCACCAGGAGTGATGTTCGATCCTCCAAGGGAGTCTGCTCATCTCCACCAGTGGCAATAGGAGACCAAGGTACCACAAAGCCTGGGGAGAAGTTCCTTGGGGTGAGATCATCTACCACCTGTGCTCCACCTGAACCTCAACTGCCAACAGGCAATTAACTTGAAATGAGAGCAACTTTTGCTGTTGTTCTCTGGACACGCAAAGTCTTGGTTTTGCAAGAAATCACACAAGTGCTTCTGCAGCAAAAAATACACTCCTGACGCTATTTTCTACCAAGAAGCTCCTTCTGTTCTTAGAAGTCCCGTGACTCCAAAAACCAAAGTTTTCCCATCAAGAAGGCTGCTTGAACAACAAAAACGTGTTATTCCCTCCTCCAGCTCTACTCATTCAGGTTTTGAGCAAAAAGTAACACTCAAGCAAAAAACTCCGGTTTGGATGTGTAAATATGTGTGTATAATAGCAGGACAGGGAGGTGACGGTGCTGTGGTCCCTGAAGCCCAACAGCCAGCTCCAACACTGCATCAGTAAAATCACTCTTCACAAGTTCCCCTGCCTGCACAGGAGCAGAGGCCAGCTTGTGGCTTCTCTGAAGGAAGCGCTTGCCTACTTCTTGTCTGTTTAGGAAAAGATTACCTACATTCTCTCCCCTTTACAAAAGAAGTAAATTCTTGGGGGAAGGTGTGATATGCCTGGTACAAAGGGGGACTCATGCAACTTTTTCTTGCTTTCACCTCACTCTTTTCTTTGGCTACGCCTGCACAGCCTGTAAGAAAAGTGAATTCCCTAAAAGAACCGTTCTGTCCTTCTCAGTGGTGAACAGCAAAGCCGAGCCAGGAGGAGGACGCGGTCTGAGGTGCTACCTGTCATAAATAAGGAGAGTCCAAAACAGAACTATCACATCATACTTTTAAATGGCCTGGTAGCTGAAGGGAGTCATTGACACTGATACCTTATCACCCTTATGCAAAATATTGTTAATAGCAGTGAAAACTGCGGACAAATGCATAAAAAATTCCTTGTTATGAACAAGAAGTGGACTTGCAATAGAGGCAGCTGACAAAATTAAATGTGTTCTTTGAGCATCTGTAGAAGAAAAGCCATCTCTTTTCCCCCCAGATAATCTCAAAAACTTCCTTTCTGTATTCACTTTTCTATGTGTTTGCAGATGGTAGGATTTCCCAGTGTCAGGCCACTGGGTTTGTAAGATGGAAATCTGAAACTGGATGAAGACACTCCACTATGATGTGAGAAAATGCATTCAGCTGGCAGTTCTCCATAAGAAGTGATGCTGTCTGGTCCAGAGATTTCTTTGCATATGCCCATCTGAACACTGCTTAGCCCTCTGTGGCTTTATTGCAACACAAATAATAGAGAGGACTGTGCATAGTGAAAATGTGTCTTCCCTGGAATAACCTTCCTCCTTATCACAGCTAGTAATAGTACTGCATTATTCTGGGTTTTAAAAGTGATGAGCCTGTTTTTGCAAGAGAGCAAATGTCCTCAGTTCCAATGACTTCTGGCATTGTTCAATGCTCTATAAGAGTGCAGCTCTGTGGGAGAGCTACCAAGGGAGGATTGGGACGCTTGGCATCAGTCTGTAGTGGACATTTCTTACTCTATAGCAGTGTATAGCAGGGCAGACAATACCCTCTACAGTTTGATACCCATGTTTATATAACTGTGCATACTTTGAATATTTGCATAAATGTCTCAGAACCCTATAAAATTACCAAAAACAACAGGCCCCAAAAGTTAGAGAAAGATGAAGAAAAAATACTGTACTGCAATTTTCAAGTTCAATGAGTCTGCTTTGTGCCACAATCATAACTAGCCATGAACCAGTCCCGGCATTCCCTTTGATGTCTATAAAATGTATTTTTAATTTCACTAGGCTGCTGCTCACTCTTATTTGAAAGGATATTTGAAAGAGTGTCTAGGAATGACTACGTTCCCTTCTCTGCACTTTGCATTGTTTTACTACCTTTATGCTGTCACCTCTTAATTTTCTCTTGTGTAAAGTACATTCTGAACCTCCTGAATCCTTCCTTATAGAGACTTTTCTTTGTCTCTGAACATTATCATCACCTTGTAGACATCTCTCTGACTGCTATTACTTTTTTTTTTACAATGCAGGAATGAGTGTAGCCAGACTTCAACAAAGGTATTGAAGCCAAGCATGTCCCTGCATTTACAAATGCCGTTATAGAGTTTCTGATCACAAAATATTTATTGCAACCTCTTCTATTTTTCTGCCTATTTTTCTACAGGCCATCTTTCTGCCTGTACTGGCAGAGCCTCGCGCTCTATCAGCAACCTTGTTTAAGCAGAGGCTATCGGGACTGCCAGCTATTTTCAAGCAGAAGAGATTACAGCACCGCAAGGCATCCGTGAGCTGCTTGCTGGAATCTTCTGTTAGTGACTGGATCTTGTTTGGTGTTGGCTTCTCACTCAGAGCTTTGTGTTCCCTCCACCAGATGGACGTTGGCAGATGGTAACACTGTTTTGCTGTTTAATTATTTAAAATGCTGCATACAAATCTACCTCTGGCATTCAACAATAGAACAGGGTGTTTGTTTTCTGTATCCCATCTCTGATAGGCTGCTTTGTATCTACCTCTTTATAAGACTGTGGAGATGATTGTGGTGTGTGGTATTACAAACAAACCCTGTTCTTCTGTGGGGTTCCCATGCAGGGGGTTGCACACTTGCTGTTGTGCACTGGGACCACCTGACAGTACCTGGCTATAAACCAGAAGGACAGTCCACCACCTTCATTCACAGGATCAATTAGGTTGGAAAAGACTTCCAAGATCATTGAGTTCAACCTTTGACTGATCGTTACCGTGTCAACTAGACCATGGCTCTAAATGCCACATCCAGTCATTTCTTTAACATTTCCAGGAATAGTGACTTCACCATCTCCCTGGGCAGTCCCTTCCAATGCTTAATTCTTTCCATTAAGAAACTCTTCCTGACGTCCAACCTGAACCTCCCCCATCATAACTTGAGGCTACATCCTCTTATCCTAGCACTGGTTACCTGGAAGAGGAGCACGACGCCCACCTGGCTACACCCTCCTTTCAGGTAGTGTTAGAGAGCAATAAAGTCACCCCTGAACCTGCTTTTCTCCAGGCTAAACAATCCCAGCTTCCTCAGCCTTTTCTCATATAACTCACCCTCTAGGCTCTTCATAAGCTCTTTTGCCCCTCTCTGGACACACTCCAGCACCTCAATGTCTTTCTTGAAGTGAGGAGTCCAGAACTGGATGCAGTACTCAAGGTGTGACCTCACCAGTGATGAGTACAGAGGGGAAATGTGTGTTCATGTGAAAGGTCCCTTTGACTTCAATCACCAAGGGACAGAAATCTGTAGTTTCAAGGAAAGCAGGAAACAGGTTTTTAGTAGTAGATGTTATTAAAAATGGTTGATGTCAACCTTTTACTGACTGTGGGCTGGGGGTAATCTGTCCTGGTTCTCAGAACCAGACCCAGTAGAACCAGAAGGACAAGTCTGGACTGTAACCCCATATCAACCCCTAAGAGGAGGAAAGGAGTTTGTCATCAACACTGGAAGTGACACGCTTTGATTTTCTCAGGGTTCTGAATCAAGTTATTAGTGTTACAAACTTTTTGAGTTTCCCTCTTTTCCATCTAGTTACCAGCTACTAGTAATGAGTTTTTGCCAGCTAAAAAAATCACCATAAGCCATTTTTTTTTGCTGGGGTCGAGCATTTTGTGAGACTGCAGAATGTCAACAGAGCCCAGGTTCCAAATTGTTTCCCCATTTGCGGCAGTCCACAGGGTCAAGACCCGTTCCAAATCACACCTTGATTTTATGTAGCCCCTAAGCTGCCAACTGCAGGATCCTGATCAGGCATGTCCCATTTCTTTTTCTGTTGGCCATGCGATTAACTGCTCCCAGCATTTGGGTCTTGGCACACGGGTCTATGCAGAGGCAGATCTACATGAAAGGGCTCAGATCCTTGGGGTGAAAGGACCAGCTGTACTAAGAGTCTTTTAGTTCAAGGAAGGAATAATGATTGGGAAAATGGGAAGGGAGAAGTATTTCAGAGCACCAAATCCTGCTAATTGGCCAACTGTCCAGAGAGGAATAAGAAGGGAGGAGACAATTGCATGCTACTGTGAGGCATTAGCATTGGGAAAGGAGCCCCACAGAACAGCTTCTATGACAAACAAACCACAACTTAAACAGCAGAACTCAAGTTAGCCTGTAGATTATTTTAAAAGGAAAAGCAGCAAGAACAAACACATCAATACAACTTAGTGAGATAATAGCTACCCCAAGCTGCACTGATTGGAAACAATTGGCAGACTCTGGAATATAAGGAATAACTTCCTGCAGCAATTTCCTTTTATTAAAAAAGCATTTAGAGCACTTACAAGCCTTTCATTTCTCAAGGAACTATTTTTAGCTCTGTTGCTCTCCTTAAAGACACAGTTCAGTGGGGCTGAATGCATGGCTAGGCCAGGTGGAATTTCTTCAGAGCACAGATGTCTGCCATCCCAGCATCACTGAAGAGACTTTCCTCCAGAAGATGTTACTGAAATTTTCTTGAAGCCAGAAAATTCATATGGCCATTTGGAAAACCACCCTGCTTTCCAGCCTGGGCACAGAATCACAGAATTACAGATTGGGTAAAGTCCATAGCAATTGGTCATCTGGTCCAACTTTTCTGCTCAAGCAGGGTTCTCATAGAGCAATTCAGGTGGAACTTTCTGTTCTACAATTTCTGCCCATTTTGCACAGCAAGGGCAATTCAAACACCTAAGTA
This sequence comes from Lophotriccus pileatus, assembly GCA_035583135.1. NCBI lineage: Eukaryota > Metazoa > Chordata > Aves > Passeriformes > Tyrannidae > Lophotriccus > Lophotriccus pileatus. The sequence continues at coordinate 44,635,577 of JAWWES010000081.1, read as the reverse complement.
TGAAAGTGCAGTCCTTCACAAATGCAGCTACTTAAATGCTGCATCCTCAACTTCCGACACAATTGGATATAGTTAAATCTCAAAGATCCATAGAACTTAAAAACCTTGCTGAAATAAAAGTCAACACCAGCCTAAGTAAAGGTCTGGTATTCGTTCGCTGTTGGGGCTATCGTTGGTGATTGTGAGTTTGCTCATTTTTTGTTTATTTAATAGTATGTTGGTCCAACAAAAGGTTGAAAATAAAGGGTTTTTTTCTGAAATATCTGAAATGAATTTTCACTTCTGTTTTGTTTTCTCATGTGAGAAAAAAGAAAAAAAATGTGATTTGGGTCAAAATTTGGGTCAACTAAAAATAAAACATTCTCCTTGTAGCAACAGCAGGCTACACATATTTTAAGTAGCCTTCTAGCCTAAGTATGAGCTTGAACAAAAAAGAAATTAAATATCCCTTTTTATTAATACTGAGGCAAGACTGTTTGTTCTGATTCTCCCGTATTTTTTTGAAAAGGGAAGAACTGAAACACTCTTGACATGTGACACAATTGCACAAATGTTTCTGCCCAAGCTTTGATTCTTTTGTTATCTTGTAATAAAATGAAGGCAAACATTTACACAGCTCTGACTTTGAGACTTTGGCAAAGAACAGACATGCATCCTCCTTCTTTCCTTCATGGATCATCTCCTGTGGGTTATCTTTCCAAAAAAACAAGCCTTTGGATACCAACAGTGGAATGGGATGAGATGTGCAGCCTTCTGCAAAGGGACTCCTTCCTACGTCTTCAACTGCCCTGAAATGCCAGCTGGCCAGAGGAAGGGCAGAAAGAAAGGACTGCCAGGAGAAAGTGGTAGTGCTCAGAGAGGGCAGAGTTTCCTCTGGAACACCAGTATAACCCAGTGGTCCATGTGCCCACTACAGCACCATCACACCCCCTGTTACTCTTCTTGTGGTGGAGCTGAGGGAGGTTTCCATCAGGAGTGCGCTGGTGGAGAGCGAGTGCCATCAGCCAGCAGGACCTTCCCCTGCTACATCTGGCACTCCTCTCCACTTGTATTTGTGTCCTTCTCCATGGAGGTCCTGGACCTTCTCCCTTTTTCTCTCCAAAGGGGGAACAGAGGCTAAAATGCAACTTAGGTAGGAGAGGCCCAGCAACACACACTGAGTCATTTCCTAACTGTAAGATGAACTATCATAGCAACATGGCCCTGCTGTGAGGATGGAAAGAGAAATAAGAGACCACAAGGCACACAAACACGGCACCTGGATAGTGCTGGAACAGCATTGCCAGGTCACTCTTTTAGGGTGTGTGCTACTCTAAGAAAAGATACTTTTTTCTGGTCAAAAATGACCTTTCTTTTGTGTCAAGTTTTGTTGTAACTCTAGAAAATGTTGATTTGGTATCTTGAAAAAAAAAGTTCATCTGATACCTGTTAGGACAGATGATTTTTAGGTAGCCTACTTTGGCTGAAGTTGCCTCTCCTACCTCTCAGATCAGTGTCAATTAAAGGGGGAGATTATCCAAGCGGTGAAGAAGGGAATGAGGAGTCTAGTAACTCCTTCATTTTACTGGCAACAGCACAAAACTGTTCCCATTTTTACAGTCATAACTGGTCTGCCTTTCCAATGCATGTGCCCAATTATAGCTTGCAAGAGGCCATGTATCTCATAAAGAATTTAGTTAATTTTCAGTATTTTCCAAAGTCCTGTAAATGAACAATGCACTTTTTACAGGTCTTTCATCAAGGAGTTAATAACCAGATGAAGGTTCTCTTTTCATCAGTTTCTAAGTGATGCTCCATTTGATTGAAGAAGATCAAAAATGATGATCAGAAAATAAAAAGGAAGTTTTAAAGGCAGCCTTTGTACAACACTTTAACTGTCTCATTCCTGTTATTTCAGAAGTATCACTGGGTTTCTTTTAGGCTTGAAAAAAATTATAAAGTTTTGTGAAGTGGAAGTACTTGCCTTCCTCTTACTTTTATTTAAGCAACACCTGTGTTAATGGTGGGCAACATATCTTTGCCAGATAGTACCACAGGCCTATGTGAAAACAACACCAAGCACAGCAAAACTATTGAGTCTGATATTGTCTATTATAGTACCTGTGGTCCTAGTCTTACATCCTACCCAGTATCATCCTACAGTGATCCTGTCCAATCTTACTGGCACTAGACTGGCTACTCCATCTCTGGGGTCTCTGGTGGAGGTACCCTCAAGAACTCTGCAGGCCGGGGCAGGTAGGGGGAGAGGACAGCCCTCGGGAAGGAGTTCCTTTAGAAGAAGAATATCATCCTTCTGCTTTTAGTTTTAGCAGAAAATTTCCACTTTGCTTTAATTGTCTCTTGAAAGCCCTCTGAATACATTTTCTCTCCCTGGCTCATTTGGCCTTCTTCCATTTGCTGAGCCTTGATTTACTGTTTTAATTAGAAATAGGCAAATTCCCTGTGAAAATGTGAGGTGCTTCTTCCCTGAATCCAGCTCAAACGTGTAACCACTTTGCTTAGCTCTTCACAACATAACTTCATCCTTTTGCCCCCTCTGCTCCTGTCTCCTCTTTGGAGGGCACCCAGGCACCTCATGCATGCGCTCCTCTCTCCCATCTCTCCATGGTTCACTCCTTTTCTGCATCCCTCTTTCACTACAACATCCATAGCAAAAACCAGTATAAACCTCCTGTTGTGACCAAAAAAGGCTCCCTCTCTGAAATTTCCTGCAGTGGTTAAATGTTGGTCCCTTGCCCCTTGGCAGGGATTCACTTCATAGTGGGTCATTAATAATGAGTGGGCTGTTAATAATGAGTACTTGATGCAAGCTGGCATGGCTAATTGAGAAACTGGATGCTGACATCCAAACATCCAAATTATAATTTCTATGCTGATGAAGATATAGGTCCGCCTCTCCCTCACAGAGAGGGAAAATGAGGCAGAACAGGACTAAAGACATGTTGCCATCTTAAGCTATTCCATCCTGTGGTTTGAACTGTTCCCCTGAAGCGAGTGCTGGCATTTAAGAGTGGTTTCAATCCAGGGGTAATTTGGGTTTCCAGCACTCAGTATTTCGTAGCTCGTAATCATCCTACATAGTGAAGCCTGCAGAGAATCAGAAAATGACACATTAATTTTGGACCAGGTTTATCGGAGCACTGGTCTTGAAGAGAAGCACTGTACATTTGGGCAAACTCAGAACACTCAAAAAAGGTCACATTTTACTGCAGGTGCCTTGCATGCAACTTTTGTCAGGATTAAATACAATGGAAAAGGGGATGGCTAAACATTGACACTACCACACTTTTTACAAAATGCTTGATCCCACAGTTCTAAGGAGCAGTTATCTTCAGATCTGATTCTTAAAATTGGTTATCTTTTCAGCAGGACGTATAAATAAATCAGCAGAAGAGCCAGTTAATGACTCACTGTTGTAAATTAAATGGAATTTGTTATGAATATGATTCATTGAAACTTTCCTAACAAATCAATTTGTTTCAATCACACTGTAATTCAATAACACTATTTAGCATTTATACGGTGCTTTCAACAGCTCATGAACTTTCCAAGCATTAATTGTCTGTGTTTCACAATGATATTGGGAGTCACTGAGTTGGGCTGCCTCTCCTTTGTAGGTGAGAATGCTGACGCCAAAAGAGCTTGAGGAAACATTTCAGCCTCTTGAAAGTGTTAGCATTTCTGTTCTACCTTTTTTTGGTATCTGCCCTCAGATGCAGTGCCCAGTGGTAGCTCAGAGCCATGAACACCCCTGGAGGTAGGGCAGTGCTGGAGAGGGTTTGGTCTGTCATAGTAGAGCCGGCATTTAAAAGGCACACTCTACTGTTGTCAAGCTTGAAGCTTCCACTGTTTGGAAGTTCTGCTCACCGCTATGGTGCCTAACCAATATGATCCTTCTTTCTGCCTTTCCCCCATTCAAAGGCTGAGCTCTGGAAAACCTGTGTCCTTGTGTCTGCACACAGGGACCATCACCCTCACTGCATCCCTTGGACAAGTCCTGCTCTGGCCTTGACCCATCCTTCTTAGCCCCACTTCAAGGATCAGTTCACAAATTCCTTTGAAAGCTCACATCTGTCCACCTGCTGTGAACTTCAACTTGGGGTGCTCATCAAATGAATCCTGCAGAAAAATGAAGCATTACAAACTGATGGTCATAATGTCTGTGAACTAGAGAAAAGAAAGCTGTCAATGTCCAAATAATAATTTATGAGTCATCATTCACTATGTCACATGAGAGGAAAAAAAATAGAGTTTTATTGCCCAGTTTGATTTTTTTTTTTACCTCCTCCCTAGTTCTATGCAAGTGCATGTAATCATTTGCAGTCAACAAAGGCTGGTGTTTCCATACACAAGAAAGGCTCCTCCTGGAAGCACCTAAGGACCGAAACTTACATAAAAGGCTCAATTACTTACATGGAAATCTTGATTACTGTCTTTCCCTCCTTGCCCCATATCTACCATTTTGAACTGCAGATGCATAGCATTATTGGATGCCCTTGGTCTGTCACCTCCTCTCGTGCCCCCTGCAGTGAACACAGCATCACTCTGGGTAGACAATAAATGTTTGTTTCTCTGCTTATGACAAAACACTGAACTGATGCCTGGTGATCCCTTATGAGACCTTTTTACTATAGACTTCACAGTCAAATAAGTCACCTTGATGCCAATATTTGTCCCTGTTCCCCTGATGCAATGCATAAATCATATTGCTGTTCCTTATCAGCTTGTAGCGCTTGCTTAATGGGTAGCTCTGCTGCTTCAGCAGGGAATTAACTAGAACAACATTGCAGTGATAAAGTAAGGAGAGCAAGCATCCATCAGTGGGTCAATTAGTACTGTTAAAAAGGGAGCTCTGAAATAACTCAAACAGTAATACATTGGTTCTTGTGCTCATGTTCAAAACTGTTGTTTGGCGAGTATGAAACGAGGAAAAGAACACATAATCAGGGATATGTTCTCTTTTAGATAGATGCCAAAACCTCACTTTAATAACAGTATCTCTCACGGCCTTAGCAGCTTTTATCTCTAAAGTCTTTAGATGGTATCAGTCACTTTTAGTGAAGCTGGATTTGAAGCCAACCCTCAGTTCTTATCAACGGCGGACAAAGCTTTGTGTACAGTCACCAAATAAGCAGACCTTTGAGTTCAAACACCCACCCATAAGTCACTCCTCACACACTCACCAAAGAGAGGTGAGGCTCCATTTGCATTCCTTGCGGTGGCAAGAAATTTCCCTAGTAGTGGGACTCAGCAGGTCTGTGGCAGGGCAGCCAGGGACAGCCCTTTGCAGAGCTCCTGAGAGCCCATCAGACCTTGGTGTGCAGCAAATTGGCCTTAATTCAAAGCCAATGAAACAACCCCAGCTCCTATTTCATATGAATCTGGCAAGAGAGCTTAAGTCTGCCTAAATGGTGTTTTATAATCACTGCTGAGAATTTCTCTTATATGGAGCCTTCATCATTTCACTACAAGGATTTTGAGTGACGATTTTATTCCAAAAGTACAGGTGACAGCATGCCATGTCAGTCAGTATCATAATGCTGAAAGGCAAGTGAGTGGTCACCCAAGGGCAATAATGTACCCTGGAAATGCCCTGCCCACCTTGCTGCAAGAGCAATGGAGGAGTGCAGACATCAGTGAGAAGCTCAGCCTCTGTGTATCAGCAGCTATGGAGAGGAGGAGATTGCTGATGTAGTTTGGGTTACAACACACCTTCTGGCAAAAAAGAGGTGCCTTAAATTTAAAACAAAAAAAACCCACCAGCAGTCACATTGTCACCACAGAGGTGCAGATAAGCAGGGAGCTCCCTAGACTTTCTCCAGCACTAAAACCATTGCAGTTGCCCCATTGTTGACCAGTTATTTTCCTCAACGCTGTTTATTAATGTTTTAAGTCAGAACCCTCTACTCTCCCAGACCCCTTTAGGTATATAAATGACCTGAAATTTAATTTAATTGCTAATCCAGTAGACTATAAGAATGAAATCAGTAGTTTAATTTCCAAGCTACCCCATGATTATTATTCACTGTCCAAAAGCATCGTTAACACCACATCAAGACTGACAAAGCAATGCTATGTACCCTCCCAAAATGTCAAATGCACTTACATATAAATGGCTGAAAACCAGGAAAGAAAGAGTTATGGTAAAATAGATACATGCCCTGGAAGCAAGCTAGATCCACAACTGCTGTAAATTAACATGGCTCTAGTGACCATAATAGATGTTACACCAGCTGAGGACCTAGTGTCTGTTTTTCCATTTCTGGGCATCTGTAGGAGATGAAAAAATATCTAACACACTGTAGTCTCAAATGTATAGAAACTTTAAAATCAAGTGAATCAGGTTGTTGATTAGATCGTAGTGACAATTACATAGAGAGAGCAGAGTTTACACTGAGTGGTTTAGGATCAAGTCTTTGTAAGCAATAGTGAAAACAAGAAAACAAAACCATCGAGAACTATAAATAGCTTCAGAAGAAAGCATACAGTATCTGGGTTGAAGCATCAACCTTGGAAATATGTATGAGTTGACAATAATGCTTCTAAAGATGCAAGATGCACCAAAGACTGAGTCAAGCATCGTAAGTCTACTAGAGAAACTCAAATAGGAAACTAGTCTGAGAAAACCTGAGCAGTGTGCAAATAAAGAGTGCACTAGATATCAGTTCAGGCTGCTGAAGAAAAATTAAATAGGCATTTATTGCTAAGTGGTTAGATAAGAATATTTAACCAGATATTCTGGACACATAGGCAACAGTTTCACAGTGATGTCTACCCAGTTACTTGAGTTGGACTGTGAAGATCCAGGCCTATCCTCATGGACCTCCTCATGGTAACAGGACTATTGTGGCCACGAACCTTGTAGATACAAGCAGCATGCTATCAGCACCAACCACCGGTCCGTGACAAGATGCAAGCTGCTCCCCTCAGGAGCTCAGTAAGTTCATAAAAAAACCCGCTAATTCCTGCATGCTCAGAAATGCCTTAGCATTATATGATATTTTAATTCATTTTCTTAGCATAATTGCAGGTGGTTGGCTACAGCACAGTGCTTGAGAAATGTTTCCTAACAAAGCGATGAAGAAATGATAGGGAAGCCATGCTTTCTTCCTTGTTTTGAATACATGCATTCATTCTATTGCAAAACTTCCTGCTATGGTTTCAGAGCTGCTCTTTGAGTGGCAGTTTTTGGCTCTATCAACATTTTCCTCTCCCTGTTTCCCCTCTGCCTCTGCTGAGACAAACACTTTTGAGTCAAGGGCCAGATCTGGGCAGAGTGTGTGAGGATGGACAAGAGGCTGGTGGGACTGCTGGGAACCCTGAGGAGATATGTTCATGTGGCCTTTGCAAGAGCTCCTTTCACTCCTAGCTTGCTCTGGGATAGGCTAGACAACTGCTAGTTATCAAAGATGTTATGAAAAATTTGTCCTTTCTCATTCTACAGCCTCGCTTCTTTTTTCTTCCCCCCCCCCCCCCTTCATTTTAATCACTGTATTTCCTGCTGTTTTCTTTTGGCGTGTCTTTAATCTTAATTTTAAATGCTAGGTTTTGGGATTTTTTTTTCCCCCCTTAACTCCTCAGTTTATAGCCTTCCTGAGTCAGTAGCAGTCAAAATGTAATGAATTCCTGAAGGTCATATGAGTGTTTGGAGACCCATAGTTTGTGATGTAAAGTGAGGGCCAGGGAATAGCTTCTATGCTACCCCTGCCACTGCAGTTGGCAGTAATCAGCAAACATCTAATCAATGGGAACAGTAGCACATTCATGGGCAAAAGATATTATCTTGGCATATAAATAATGAAAGCCTCTAAAGTACTCCCAGATGTTGGAAACAAGATTCCTTCTGGGCATGTGAAGAATTTGCTTAGAGGAAAACAGAGCAGCCACACAAAAGTAGAGAGCTGTTTTAGTCTGATGAAATTCTGTTTATGAGAAAGTACTGCTAAAAAAAGAAAAGAAATACCTATATGGCTTGAATCAGCCAGAGCTGACCTCTCATCTGCTAGATACCTGTAAAGCAGACAAATGGTTTTATCTGGGGTATTAGAGTGATATTGCTGCTAGATTGTCTTTCAAACAAAAGAGGCCCTGCTTTCTTATTATTGCCAAATATCCAGTTTACAATCAGGTTTTCAGTATGTCCCAGAATCTGGGCTTCCCTGAGAAAAATGAGCTTTTTGATCTCTTGTAATGACAACTTATTCCATGAGATAAGGCTACAAAAAAAGGAGAGAGAACAATTAACAATTAATTATTTCTCATGAGAAAATGCTTAATTCACAGTCCAAGCAAGTAAAACATTTTAAGTCTAATAGGTAATGTTTTGACTTTTTAAAGAAAACCAAAATTCACAGAAAATTTACATAGTTATGACAAGTTTTCTTAGATTGTTGGCATTCAAGATATAATTCATTTACACAGGTAGTCTTGTTTAATCTCTTTTTTTTCCTGCTGAGGACACTAGCCTTGCTGATCCAATGCAGTTACTCACTTGACTATATTACTCATGGGAGGATGGACCAATATTCTACGAATAGTCTGACCACAAGTTATCCTTGCAAACACAATCTTTCTGTTACCAACCAAACAGTTTTAATAGATCTTATTTAATCTGAAAATGTAGAAATTGTTATCAGTGCAAACCCAGCTTAAGGTATCAGTGAAAAAAAACCCTAAAAACCTATTGTTTAACCTTGTTATGCAACATAAAAATAAAAACTAACTGGAGCTGTCTCTCCAGGCCATAATGGGTTGAGCCTGTCTCAAAGACCTTACTCAGGCAATTATCATTTCACCAAGACCTGATTGATATCATGTGCCAGGATGGGCACAATCTTCAAGCAATGTGATTTAGCTTTAAAAGCCTCTACATGTTTATCTCTCAAAAGGCACCGTAACCTTCAGAAATACAGAAGCTGAGATTTGTTAAAGCACAGATTTTTTTTCTATAAACCACTCCTAGACAGCACTGAATACCTACTGGTGTTGATTTTTGTCAGTCTCTTTCCATGCTGGAGGACAATGGGAGTTGTTTCTTTTTCTCCCAAAGCCACAGAGGAAGGGTTCATCTGCCAGATGAAACAGCAGAACTGCAGTAGAAAATGAGCTCACAGATCAGTAAGAGTGGGATGGGGAAAGACTCAAATTGGCAAAGTCCAGTACCTAACATGGTGGGGACTAGACCTCTGGTGGATACCATATCTCTGGGAAGTTACTGTAATGGACATATTCCTAATGCCACATTTGAGATAACTGACTGGAGTCTTTGCAGTTTTTGGAGGTCCCTGTCATTATTGCACATCCTGTAGCTGGGGCATTACAAGGTATGCCTTCAAACAGAAACTGGATCCTGCAGGAATATATGTGCGTACTTGATGTCTTCTGGAAACTTCAGTGGCTCCAGCAAGGGCAAACTTAGAATTTTGAAAGGCTTTTCTGCATCGGGGTTTGATTTGTAATGGTAACTCCCATTTTGTCGCCTCTTAATGTCAACCTCTCATACATTTCACAGCAATGAAGGAGCAAAAATAATACAACTCTATCAAACATAAATAAATCCTGAAAATTCAAGTCATTGCGAACAGATGGTTCTAGCACAGGACTTATTTCTATGGTAACCTCTGGCAGTGCCTTCCTGTAGGGCTTTGGGCAAGTTACTTAAACCTCCCTGTTCTTGGGTTTTTTTTGACTTGTGTAGTCATAATACTTGTCTCATAAAAGAGGTAAGTGCTCTAAACAGTATTTAGAAAGTGCCAGGAGGCTCTCTGAAGGAACGTAATTGTAAAGTGATGAGTGTATTGTCAGCACCTCTTCCAAAATTCTATGGATCTAAGTCAAGCTCTATGTACCCCATCACAGGAGCCTTAGTGAACACTGCCCCATGGAAGAAATGACTGTCACCAGTGCACTGTGCCAATTATCTGACATGCAGAAAAATAAATACCAGGTAATGGTGTAATGCTTGGGAATGTGTCACAAGCATTTTTCCTTTGCTGGAATAATCCGTAGGTGGCAAGAGGACCTCAAAAATAGTTCAAAGGCATTCAGGCGCAAGAGCTGGGACTGTGGTTTGTGTTTTTCCCAGTCTGAACTCTCCTGACCTGCAGTGAAGAGGATGACCTCTGACAGCAGGATGTGGAATGCCTGGCCATGAGGTTACTCATAGCAGACGTGAGGGTATTAGATACAGCCTTTGTTTGTGCTTCAGCTTCGCCGGCATACCTGGGGGGCCCCTCTGGCACCTGGGTGCGCAGCCATATCCTTGCTGCATATCAGTCTGAGTTTTGGGCTTGCCTTACCCATCCTGGTTTCAGTGGAAAAGAAAGGCAGGTGTGGGCTTAGCAGGAGATGTGCTTCCTTTCCAAGGGCTTTCACCCTGGGAAGAGGACACCCTGGCCAGCCCGGCAAGCTGATGAAATATTTTCCAATTCCTTGTCTAATGCTGAAACAACATCACTTCTCTACCACACAGAGAAACAACAAAAACAAAAACCAAAAACCCACAAATAAAACCCCCCAACAGATTGATATAGCTATATCAACCAGTAATTTATTCATTAGAGAAACTGCTATAAGCCATACTGCAAATGAACTTTTGGCTTAGGTAGAAGAATTTTGTTGTATAGCTATCTTAGAATCCTTTTCTCAGACCTGTGAATACACAGACATTTCGTGCAGCTGGGGACATGTTATGGATCTGAACAGAACTGTGGTTCTGCATGTAGTTTTGACTTTAAAAATTATCATTTTGAAGGAATTTTCTCTGAAGAGTCTGTTCAGTCTATCTCTGCCCCCCACCCAGCACATTGTGCTTGGAAGGAGAAGATACGGGTGAAGCCATTTCAGAAAAAAAGCCCTGACTTTTGTGTACTTCCATTTCTTTTATATTGCTGGATAATTTGATGTGACACATGGAAAAAAAAATACAGTGTTTTATCAGCTCTGTGTTCAAGCAGGTGGTGCTGTATTTTGTATAAAGGACAGTGCTTAATTTAAGATTTCTACCATAGCAGCAATTCTAAATGACAGCATTTGTATTAAAAGAGCTGCTCTTCCCAGCAGCACTGTTATAAAAATACTGAAACAGTAGTGATATTATTATAGATCTGCTCCAGTAACAAAAGTTCTACTGTAAGAAAATCTCTGATTTAGAAAAATTCTTGCCGCCTTTTGTCAGTGATAAATGTTCCCTTGGTTTCCACGCTGGTGCAATTTAATCCTCACGATGTGAGGAGCTTGCAGGAAGGCAGCTGTGTACAGTAAAAGCCCAACATGTTGTAAAAGCTTCAGTGGGAGCAAAGGTGACAAAACGGGGTGAGGAGCAGTATTCAGGGTGACAGTGCAGAGAAATCATCTGGGAGCCAGGATGTGCTTTCCAAAAGCCCTTTGTGCACCACTGTGTGGGCACACTTGTGTGGGCAAACTTGCAGGGGCAGGAAGGACAACCTCCCACTTCTCCCCAAGTCCCCAGGCAGAGGATGCAGTGTCCTGCTGGAGGGTAGGCTGCTTTGTGTAGGGGAAGAGTTTATTTCACTGCTTGCATGAATCAGGAGGAGCACAAACATGCTATTAATCTGCCCTGACACTGACAGCTTTCTCATCACCAGTGATTCAGCAGTAAGGAGTGGTGTGGCTTCGTCCTTTCTCCCGTGTCCTCTCCACCCCACCAGCGACAGGGTGAAGGACGGGGCTGACATAGACATCTCTCCAGCAAGATGGGGCTTGAGATGTCCTCCACCCCCACACTACATGGGACTGCATTTCAGAAAACCATCCATTTCTCATCCATGATGAGAAATGATTGACCTCAGTCCCATTACATCAATGTTAACATAGTCATGCAATTGGAAGCCACAGCAAAGTCGTTCATACTTTGCTGGGTGTTGTGGTAGGACTTAGAGTGGTTCAAAACAACGTGACTGTATGAATCCAAGTACATTTCTGGTGGGCTAGGTGAGGGGATGGGAAAGGCATTTTATGCCAAAGTTCATTCATCCTTTCTCCTCTCAGTGCATCTAAGTGGTTTTTTAATTACACTAATGTTTTTCTCTCATGACACTGTTTCACAGGTCACCTTGCTCTCCAATTACTGCTCATGTAAGGAAGTGCTTCTTGACACTGCCCTCAATCTTTTTTTTACTTTATTTCCATTTGTACTTATCTTCAGTGGAAGAAAGTATGAAGCACAGCTGAAATTAGCTCAGTATTCTTTTAAGAAAACCCATTTCTATCTCTTTTTTTCTTAATTATTTTTAATATATAACAAATTCTTTTTACCCTCATAAGCTTCATGTCTTAGTTTTCAAATTACTGTTCCCAATTATTCCCTGAATCTTTCTGGTGTCATACTATTTTTCTTATAACATGGTGACCAGGAATTAATGAGTAAATTATTTCATCTTCCTCTGACGATATTTTGAGCACCAGTCTGTACAGGAAACAGTCTTTCTTTTGAATTAAATGCTGCTGGTGGCCTACCTGAAATCTGCTGTGGCTGAGAGCTAAGTTTAGACACACACTGCAGGGTGGTGAGGAGAAAATTTAAACAAAGACTGCGTGACCAGACTCGGAAGCGGGTGCAGGACGCCATGGGTCACTCAGCTCTTCTCATCCGTCACCTCGCTCAGTGTTCACCTGGTGCTTGAGAGGGACTTCACGGGGGTAACAATCAAAATGAATTTTGCAGAGTTTATCCCTGTGGATTTTTCATACTTGCCCTATCCCAGAAATTTTATGTTCTGTATTCACTGGTCACCCTAGAGTTCATATGGGAAGGCAGCTCTGAAGGATGTGAGGGTGAGAGAAGGGTGCAGAAGTGGGTGCCGTACATAGGTATGATTTTGACTCTTCCTCCCCACACCTCAGAGACAAGAAGATTGGGACGAAAGAGAAGAACTCTCCATCTCATGTCAGGCCACCTGGGGTTGTTGCCAGAAGACCAGTTTGTTGGTCAGTTCATCAAATGACATCCCAAGGAGTTCTCTTATCCTCTTGCTGACTCCTGTGCTGCAGAGCAGGTTAGACCAGCTTCATTCAGCACAGGGGAAAATTGGCCAACAGTAATTAAAAGTGAGTGTCAGCTCACACTGAAGCTTCACATTATTAGTTTAAATGAAGATACTTTCCATGGACAGTGCACCTTGCATATAGTAGCACAAACTGCTCCGTGCAATTAGCTTGCAGAAAAACCCATGATGTGCCAAAGGAAATATCAGGCAGGAAAACACCAGCGTCCGTGCCCTTCCTCGATAGGAAGAGGTGGATTCTTTGAACAGGGCTGCCTTTCTGCTGACACAGAGATTGCATGCAGGACCTGGGAAGACTCTGAGCCCAGGTCAGTCTAGACATACACACAGGATATATGCAACCCAGGCTAACCATCTCTCTTCTTGCTGAAAAAATGAAATCACAGCCTTTTATTACAAATGGTTTGGCTCTGTCCCAGTTGAATAGTCAACTTCATTTGTAGTCAGTCGGGTGTCTTCAAGGCCATGTTAGCTATGTCCCTGTCATTCCTGATGCATGTTTGTCCGAGCTGCCCATAAGAATCTTTCACATTGCAGCCCTTGCCCAGACAATCTACTCCAGCACTTACAGCAGCCCTGCTGTTACAAACTGCCTTCTAATAGCTAGACTAAACTGTCCTTGCTGCAATTTAAAATGATTTCTTCTTATTCTACCTATCATAGCAGTAGAGAACAATGTTTTTTCCAGCTTTTCCTCACAAGTCATGTTTTCAGGACCCTTGGTTATTAAGACTGTCCTCTCCATTTTTTTCACATCTTTCTCGAAGCCCAGTGCTCAAACCTGGACACGGCATTTCTGTAGTACTGAGGAGAAATGAACCTTCCATTTGTTCAATCTAATCTAATTTATTGCTCATGTTTTCATTTGGGGAAAGATCTCATTTAAGATTTTTTAAACCTTGGGCTGGACAATGCTGACATCACTGCTAAAAAGAGTACAAGAGCCTGGTAGCTAAGAGGAAGAGGCAAGACCTGGGAAGAACAAAATCATATTCCATCCATCCACCCATTATCATACAACTTGTGCAATGACCAGCCTCCACCCCTCACTTACTGAGCACAAAGTTTGCTCCCTCCTGCAGGGGCAACCTTGCAAAGGGAAAAAGGAGCAAGCCACAGTTTGTGTGAATTCACCTAAAGGAAATTAGTTTTGTGAGGTCTAAATAAACAGTGCTTGTACCACCCCACTGCCTATGCTGTAAAAGGGATGACCATGTAGCTACAGTAGCTGTAGCCTCCCCCTGTGATATGTAGGCACATAGAAATGGTAGTAAAGGGGAGTATATGAACCCGTGGACCTCCAAGACCCTCTCTAGGTGTAGGGTACTGCTAGAGTGAGTCCTCAGTGAGAAGGGGAAAATGCCAATTCCAGCTCTGTGCTAGGGTTTTACATGCACATTCTCATACCTACATATTGTACCCTTTCTGAACATCCTGCAATTAGAAGATATTTCTCTTCCAGTTCAAGGACTATTACTCTCAGTTTATTTGTATCTGTGCAGGGTTGTATCTGACCCAGCATGTTTCCACAAAACCTCCCTACTTTAATATCAAATTACTGTCCACTCTTATTTTATATACCATGACATCCATGTTAAGCTCCTGAGATGAAACACATTACAGGTGGCACATACCAAATACCTTGCCATTCATATATCATGAAGTAGACACCTGGGATTTTCTCACAAGCGAAACTGTATGCAAGTAAGTCCACGATACTTTCCACAAAAAAACCCAACCAACCAAACAAAAAGCCAAACAAAAACAAACAGTGAAGGCAGTAGTTTCAGATAATTTCTGTGGTGAGTATACAAATGAGACATATTCAGATTTTAATGTCTTTTTTCCCCTGTTAAACATGCCAGGGCAATCTAGGGACATAGTCTATAGCAATGACTAAGGGCATTAGAACAGCTGCTTTATAGTAGTGGATGGTTTATGAGTGCTTGTGCAGAGCACTGCAGATAAAATGAGTATGCCACTAGACTGTCAGATTATCCCCATAACTGGTTAGAGCAAGGTGACCTGTGCAGGTTACTGCAATCAATATAGAAATCTTACAGAAAAGTTGTGCATGTATAGCAGCTCCCACATAAAACAAATTCTTCCCATGTTGCCCATGTAATTCAGCTGCCTTTGATTCTAAATTGCCACTTTCGCAAACAAAATGGAACAGCATTTCTGTGGGTAGTGGATGTTCTTCTGCTTTTTCATTGCAAATACAACAACAGGCCACCATTTTTGCTGAGTGAGCTGTTTCCTTGCATAGCCAAGTCTCTGTGTTTTCATTGGCAGGGCTACATTGCAGATTTTAGGAGCCACAAGGAGCAAATCATACTTCAGACTCTGTAACATAAGCGTTAAATAGTTCTGCACTGAAACACACTGCGGGTGCAATTAGATGTCTTTGCTGTACCCAAAAAAAGTAAACACAGATCTTGGCTATGACCAAGCCTGCACAGAGTGGGGTTATTCATCTGGGGCAGTTCTGGAGCATAAGCCAAGCCAGGAAAAATTCAGGGTCTCGCACAGATTTGTCAGGGCAGTTCATGGGTCAGCCCTGCTCCACACCCTCTCAACAACAGGATCAGCAACAGCTCACGGGCTCATTTCCCAGCCTGATGAAGGGCTCTTCTTGGCTAGACTTCTCTGCACCTCATGCTGTTGCAGAATATAAGACTGCAGCACCAGGAATTTCGCTGAGGACATGGGATGTTTGCAGAGATGTAATAGTGGCACCTGAAAAATGAAATGTATGACACATTGCAGATGTCCTTGCTATCACTTCAGTCAACTTTCCCTGCTTACTTGTAGGCATCTCACATGGTTTGATGAATTTGTCTCTTGGCCTATTTCAGAGGTAGCTCAGATGTGAATTTTAGAAATTTCCAGAAATATCCTAGTTCAGAGGCATGGGTTCTAAATTACTGCCACTGAAATCAAAACTGCATTTAAATTTAAGGATCCTCAGGTTCTTGTGTTCCTGAAAGAGACCTCTTTTCCAGAGGTTTGAATGTCCTCACTCCAGGAAGGAGTCCTTCTTCAGTTTGGCAATACAAAGTCTTCAGGTACGTAAAACTACTTTAGCTGCAATATTGCTTTTCCTGGGGAGACATCTACAAGGATTTTCCCTGGATCTCCCTCCCCTATTCAGTCAGTGTCTTCTTTTTTTTGTATGCTTCATTTTAGAATGAAGCATTCAACAAATATTTTAGGAGCTTTGTCATAGTTATTCTTATCTCCTTCCTCAGCAGAGGAAAATCACTTATAAACATTTCCAGCTTCACTCCCCTTTGCTTAGATTAACAGACTGACCAGTACGTCACTGCTCTTGGTGATAAGCTTCCCTGCAGTTCAGGGCAGAGTAAAACACTCCTTCCATGAGAGCATTATCAGACCGAGAGCCTGGTGGTGTATTACACAGTTTCTTTGTCTCACTATAATGCTGTTTCAACATGAGTCAGTTTCTGGCACTGAGTCACCTGTGAGCAGTGAACAGTCCTTCCAAAATAGAGTCACCTACGAATGGCGAAGAATCCTACCAAAAAAATGTTCATATATTTTGCTTAACATTGAAAGCTATGCTCTTGGGATTTTGTCCCCAACCTCACTTGGTCTGGGTTGGTTTCAGATTTTTTTTGAAAGGGACAGTTATCCCAGTTTCTTTTCTTTGCAGCTTGTGACATTCCACCAGTCCAAATAAGCTGTCATGTACCATTGCTTCTGAGGAGGTGGAAAAGACCTTCTGCTGGAGGACTTGTCTGCATATTACTGCAAGATGCGTGAAACAGTGCTGCCCATGGCAGAGAAGCTGGGCATGGCCCTCCATGGGTACTTCCTTGATGGCCTACTGGACACCGAGTCTCTTGCTTCCCTATCCTCATTAGAGGTCTTCTCTCAGCTTCCAATTCATTCTTTCCTATAATTTTTTGCCACAAATTCAGACTTTGGACGGTGAGCCCAACTGTGCATTCCAAAGTGTTGGTTATCGTTGTCCACAGAAGAATGTCTTGCCTTGCACAAGAAAAGCTTGCATGGAAACAGAAATAGGAACATAAATCTGTCACCCAAGATTATCATAGAGAACCCTTCTGCTGGCCTTGGTTTTCAGCCCTTCACCCCCTTATCCACCATCACCAGCCTAGAGCAACCTTCAGCCTGTGTTCAGGACTTCACTGGATGTTTCCCCTTTCGTGTCATCCCTATATTTACATGCTTATCTCTTTGCACATTCCATAGACATCACCTCCTTGAGCTAGTCAGCAGTTTGGCCCTTGGGAATACCTAGTACTTGCTGGACAGCTGTAAGGGAAGTGGGACATGCGAATCTCATTGAAGCTCTTGGCTATATTCCTGCTCAGCTCCTAGTGTCATTTATTATCCTTTTCCTCATGTTTCCAAAAGCGACATTTGAACAGTGTCAGATATTCCTGACTGCTCAATTTCCTGAACATGAGTGCCCAGTTGTCTTTCCAGAGGACCCACTTCCTCAAGTGGGGAGATCTCCCCACGCATTCAATATGACAGCCTTGCTCCTGCAGCAGCTCTGTGAATATCTCACCCTCTCCCCACCCTCACCTGAGACTTTCAGTGGGAATTGTGTGTGCTAAGACCAGGCATGGTCAGCCCTATCCCACAGAGCACATGGCAAAGCCAGTGGTTTCCACCATGTCCAAATGAGATCCACAGCCTGCAACAGCCCAGGGACCCATGTCAACCTGGTGAAGATCGTGTGGAAAGATTATCTCTCATTTTACAGGCAATGCCATCTGGCACAAATGCACATGCAGGAGATTAAACATATAAAAGCCAGCAGCAGCAACAAAAACAACAACCATTTCCATAATAGTTTTCTTTCTTTTCTTTTTATTTTTTTTTTTTAACGAAAATGCGTTGACCACCTAATTTGGATTCATAAAGGAAACCTATTAATGAAAGGCTTCAAAGAGCTGTCTCAGAACTTTTAATCAGTAGTTGTGTTTTAGCATAAAAAAAAAAAAACAGCAGAGGGGGCTGGGTGGTGGGCTTTTTTGTTGTTGTTGGGTTTTGTAGTTTTTGTTTAAAGCATCAGACTATTTGAAAGCAGGCTGGGCGAGGGAGCCCAGCGGGGAGCCTCTTCTCACCCACCTGGAGAAGAGGCGCCCTGAATGCTTGTTTTCATTAGCATGGGCCTCTCTGGCTCTTCAAAACCCTTTCCACACGTTGCCAAGGCAACCCGGAGCTGTATTGCGGCACATGGGTGTTGTGCATCAACTGGTGTGTTGCACTTAACTGAAATAAATAACTAAATAAACATGGAAAATGGCCACAGGCCAAATAAGGGCACTGTCTTTTATCATGGACATCTAACATTTATAGAGATTTCAAACACTCTACTAGGCGTATCAGCAGAAAGGCAGTTGATCAAAAAAGGAAAATGCATGTGCATGCACAGCCAGTTCGTTTCATTTTAATGGGTCTTCTTGCTTGAATAAGGTGAAAGGAATTGGGTCTAGAGCATGCAATCGCACTTGCGAGCCTTGAGTTTACATTGTTATGCCATTCGATGGCTCTCAGCTGGGCCTGGCCTGTTGACAGAGTTTGACTCCTACTTCAGCATCAGGATCACCATCAGCAGCTGTTTTCCCACCAGGCCTGGACACCACCCAGGCCACGGGAGGAGCTGCTGAGCACTGGAAAGATAACCTCCACAGCAGGTGGTTTTCAGCTGGCTTTCAGGATCCAGCTGCTCCTGGACTCCTATTTGAGTCCTTTATACTGCAGTGATGCATACCACAGTTGTGCGTATGGGAGTAAAGACCATGGGCTGGAGGCTTTGGTTTCCAGGCAGCATGAGCAGGAGGAGGAGAGTGTCTAGGGAGACACCACAGACTGTATCTGTGGTTGAAGATCAACCCCTGAAGCCATGTTAGTGAAGGGGGTGTGAGGGGAATGGTTTCCACCACTACCTGCATGAGTTCCTTGGCACCGAGCGGTAACAGCTGCAACACCCCTTCAGATGATTGCTGAACAGCCAAGGAAAAACAGCGTTCCCGGGAATATTTATAGCTAGTCCAGCTAAGTACGGCTGCAAAAATAGTTTTCGTTTAGATTCAGGAAGGGAGGTGCTGGCTGCAACTGCTGGCAGAGGAAGAGGGAAGGGAGTGGGGCGGGAAGCTCTGAAAGGAGCAGCATTCATTGCCCGGTGCCATGCCACACCGTGCCATTCTGTGCTGTACTGTGCTGTGCCATGCCATGCCATGCCACGCTAGCAGTTGTCAAAGCAGGAGCTGACAGCAAGATCTTGGCAGAGGCATGGCAGTGAGCTACATGCAGATCCTACATGCTGTTGAGTGTGGGTGTGAGGCAAGGCAAGCCAGCAGGAGGGAAACGTGAGGGCTGCCATCCCTAAGAGGTGGCCACAGTGGACTCCAGCAGGCTTCAGTGGAGCTTGTGTTTCCATCAAGGTGGCTGGGAGGGGAAGAACTGCAACCTTTGTCGGCACTAAGTGAGTGATTTCTGATCCTGGTGACTGAATGAAGACCCAGAGTTGGGTAGTTTGCATATCCACAGTCAGTGCTAGATCAAGCTCTGTCTTTAACTAACACCTTCTGCCTCACAGTTTGGAAACAAAACAGAGAACGTGGTGTTCATCAGCCATCTCCCTTCTTGCTTCACCTTGTAAGCCCTGTTTGCATGTTCTCCAGAGGGAGCCCTGCTTTGCCAGCAAACAGTCCCCTCAACAGGACCCAAATACCTGTGGTTGCCCTTGCCCAGCACCCTGAACCACCTCCTCTCCCTTTGCTCCCTTGGGAGCCTTATGGTGCAAAAAGCAGTGTGCGGGCTGTTTATCCCACTTGGGGTCTGCATTTCAAACACATGCAGAGGCCATACAATCAGAGGTAATTTTGACTGTGTTTGTGCTTGAGCATGTAGTGTTTGCTCAATGGCTAAATCTGTGGTCTCCCAGAGTGTCACCCCTCAGCACTCCCATGCATCATGTAATGAGTGGCAACATGCACCAAGACTTCTTCCTGCCCCTGACCCCTCAGCAAAATCCATGGTTTTCCCTGCTGCTCTTGCAGCTCCCTTTTCTGAGAGGACTTGCAGTGACAGCAGCTCCCCTGGCATGCACTAGCATGGCAGCTATGTTATTTTAAGCTCCCAAGTATTATTGTAACACAGACCTTCCAGATGCAAGGACTCAAAAAAAAAGAGTATTATGTGTGGACATGTACGGACAGGCATGGCAGTGCTTGCACACGTGTGTATAGACAGGAGTGTATTGTTGCATGCTGCATTTTATATTTTTCTATCCAATAGATACAGACATGTTTATATTTGTTTTACACATTTACACTCAAATACGTAATGCTTTTAAAATGTATACATACCTATCAGATGTACAAAACATGCCAAGTATTTGTTAAGGTCTAAGACTTCAGATGATTTGATTCAGGTTTATATTTTTATTTCATTTTAATTCTTATGTGAGCTGTAACCTGTTTATTTAGAACTTTCAAATATGTAGCTATATATAACTATGATTACTGAAATGACTGTAAACATCATTAAAAAATGCATCTTCTTGTGCAAGCTCTGTAACTGTCACAGTCATAAATACACAAATTGAGAAGACGATCAATCATGGGTGTATTGCAAAAAAATGTTTATTATACAGCTATGAGAAACTCTGAATTTCCCAGAAGAACCTGAAGCTGATCCTGGCAAATGCATCTCATGTCAGCCAAAGACTAAAAAATGGTTTTGCAATGATGAGTACAACATTTTTATGAAGTTATCATCATATTTAAAAACTAAGCCCTCAGAAACAGAAGGAGCTGAAGGAAAGTGCTGTGGAAGGAGAGACAGGGCGCACCCTATTTAGGGTCCATGTTGGGTTTGGTTTTGGTATCTGTGTTTTACCTGCATCACCTGTGTTAGTTCAAAAGTGTGTTGGGAAAACCTTGTGTCTCCCTCTGATGTATGATAAGACCTACTTGGGACGGATACCATAGCCATAAATTTGTGATAACTTATAGTCTCCAGTAGTGCCCATCATTGAGCAGCAAAGTTGTATCACAGGTGTTGTTAAAAACAAAAGACTAAAATTTCTGAACTGCCACAGTAAGTGGGTTTGTCCAGATCATCAAATAGCAAAAACTGGCTCAAAACCCCATAACTGCACCAAAGTTACACTGATCTGCATCAGCTGGGGACATGGTGCTGTGGAAGAGAGCAGGCTTATAACATATGTAGTATGTCCTCATCCCTGGCTAACAACTATGAGGTTCAGTAAGGCTGTGGTGATAAGTATTAGAGGATGTCCAGCGTGATCTATAGAGTGGTTTAAATTGCATCAGACTTAAGGTGGCCTTTCACATTGCTCTGAATGGGGAAACTCAATAATTCTGAGCTGCCGTGGCTCTGAAAAAATTGTATCCATAAATCTCTTTCTCATACAGCTCATTGTGTTTCCAAGGATGATCATGGTGCAGCTGCATTGAATATGCACTCTATAAAGAGCACGTGGTTCAAAGAAGCAGACTCTGTGTTTTACACACGGTAGCGAAGTGTTTCAGTTCACCTTTAAGGAACAAGCTCCAACTCACCAATCTGTTTTTCTGGTAGTGCATCTGTTAGGAAGGAAAAGGCATATGAGTCTGCTATGAGGAGAAGCAAGCTCCTCTTGGTGAGCTCTGGTCCTCGAGTCTGATAGCATCAATTCTTTCCCACGTGAGATGAAACCCAGTCCAGTCGTGAGGAAGAGCAGAAGTCCTATGCACCACTTCATCCCTATTTAAACTCAAGTGCGGGAAGGGGCAGGGGGAAGAGGAGGAAACCATATGTCATTTGTCTCTGAAAGTATCAAATTAAGCTGATAAGTAATCTTTGCTCTGCAAGGAGTGTGCTGTTGGTCTAATTAAGCCTCATTCTGAGATTAGGCACAAGAGTGAAGAATTGCAGGGCTTGGCAGTTTATTTGCTGATTGTTCCCTGGTTGTGTTTTCCAGGCATTTTATAGGGGGTAGGATGAGTATCTCCATTTCACATGGCTGAGTTAGTATTTCCCTGGAATGGGAAAATTAACCTCAAAATCTAATTAGTCTCAATTAGAAGGGGAAAAAAAATGCGTCAAAAACCCAAACCCACAAAAACGAATCAGAAACAAAATCTCTGTATCTCTGAAGAGGGTCCTGATATCCAAGGGGTAAAAAATAGCTTCATATGATGTCAGCAAGCTGTGGTTGCAATCCTGCTGCCCTCATCCCGTGGACATCACCCTGTGCTGAAATCAATGGCACAGTTTAAGGATTAGGACACTGTGACCAGCAATGCACTTAAATACACACTCAAACATCCAAACTATCCCTTTGAATTCAATGGCAGCACTCACGGAGTTAAAAATAAGCCTGCTGTTAAGTGCCTTCATCAGATCAAAGTCTAATTATTTACTCTAGGTGAGTAGTTCCAGAGGAACTCATGTCTTAGCTGTTTGGGTTACTAAACTTTAATAAAACAGCCCACAATTCTGATTTATGTAGTGGCAAAATGAAGCATACTTTGAAGAGGTTAGTGCCCTGAAAATCTTTTTGTACAATTAAACCCCTGTCAAACAGGTTAGAATAAAAAAAGCAGAGATAGATTTCTTTAAAATAAATAAATCTATAGACAAAGAAATTTTGCCAGAGTTCTTATGGATGCTATAAAATGATGTTTTAAGACAAGGCTTGTCTTTTGTGGACTTTAAGTTAAAATGTATTTTTGAAAGTTAGTTGCTATTTCTGGATGGATTTGCTATGGTATGTCAATAAGGGGGGGGGGGGAAGGAAAAACAAATACAAAATGAAATGCAGAGTGTTCACATTAATTCCTGAATATTGCTTCTGCCATTTCAGGACAATTTGTCCCCATGCATAAAGCTTCTCCACAGCCTTATTCTACATATTATGTTCCTAAATGTTTAAAGCAGGTTTTAAGGCATGCGATGCTTTTATACCCCCCCACTGCATCTAGTCACCTTGGGCTCAGGTTGGCAATCAAGGTAGTAAAAAAATCTTAGCTAAACAAGGGTGTTAAAGTGCTTCTTTGAGTATTTAGTTCAAGATCCCTGATCTTGGTACTGACTGTGTGTTTTCCAAAATCTTTCGTAGCCTGTAAAATCTGAGGAGAAAACCTGTGGAAGAGTCACATTCCTCCAGGAACTCCAGTACTACTTGCTTCTGTTTGAACTGGAAATGCTGCAAGGGCAGGGTCTTACCTAAAGAATGGTGCTTCCAATAATGGTCCCAAGCGTGTGCTCGAAAGGGAAGGGTGGAGGCAAGAGCAAAATATCTTTAATAGCTAATGAAATCTTTCATTTCAGTAATTGAGATGAGCGTTTGATTTATCTTTGTTTCTTTCCTCGCTGGAGGCTCTCAATCAGAGCCAGTTTGTCCCATCCTCACATGTCAAGGCCAGGATTCATCTCACAACACATCAGGCACTTGCAAGAGCTGGGGTGAAACACAGGCTCTCCTGAGGGTGATTCACATCATAGGTGGGCTGAGTTGCCCTCAGGAGGTGCCTGCCTTGACTGCAATGGGAACCAAGGGCTGACTGCACTCCAAGCTCAGCCACCTCAGCTACGTGCCTACAGCACAATAGGATGAATCTGGGCTTATACATATTTTTTTCCTCCCTTCAGGTAAAATTTCACTTTGCGTTGACCTTCTGCACTGTTCCTCTCTCAAAAGCAGTCTCCAGGGCAGCATCAGGGCTCACAGAGCAAATAGACACTGCGCTGACCCTGCAGACTTTTGCCATTCATGTCCTTCCCTTGGGTGTTTCAGAAGTGTCTTCCAGGGTTTGCATCCTTTCCATGAGACTCTGGCACTATTAATATTCCTGATCATAAACTCCAGAGAAACACAAACGAAGCTCCCACACTCTGAGAATAGCTCCAGTGCTAAATATAAGGGATTTTTTATGAATCTATTTGCCACTTCCATTAGTCAGGGCAGAAATACATTATTGTAAGATGTCTAAGCATTTTGTCGTTGCTCACTGGCTGTATCAAAACCTAGTCTAAGCAGTTATCACTGTATTTCTGATTAATATTATAACAACCACCAGCTAATCACAGAGTCAGCAGTGAAAACTGCTCTAATCGTTATCTTTCTGGCTAAGTAACTTCCCCGTTATTTGTTGTATACTGCAGATTTCAGTGCGTGGGGGGTTCTTTTTTCTTCTAATGTTAAATGTGAGATTTTATCCTCAAAGGAGTGATTATCTCAGAGCAAAATTGGCAAGGTTAAACACTATCTATAAAAAAACATTCAGCAGTGTGCCATGAAATGAATTACATAATATATCACTCATCTACCTGGCTTTTGAAAAAGTGTGAATATGTGTTTGTTCAGTCTGGGTGAGTATTTTATATTAGGCTTCTTTTTCTTGAAGGTAAAAATGACCTTGGTTATTAGAAAGCGAAGATATATTGAACCGGATAGAATCAACACAGTTCCATTTCATTTAGTCCCCACTAAAATTGAAAGAAGAGAAAATACAGACTGAATTTATTTTACTATATATTGCCTCATTTGAACTTCAGTAAAGCATTAGCCACTAAGGAAAAGCCTTCTCCCACCTCCCTTCCATAATCTCTTACAGATGGCATGTTAAGGAAATTGCCTTGACTTTATTGATTCCTTGCTATAAGGTTCAGCTAACAGCTGGTGTGTTACTGGGGGAATATAGGCCGTACTATAGTTACAGGAAGGTAGCTCTTTGACCTGGCAGCTCTGTGTACCTGTACAAAAAAAGGTCCTCGACAGTTTAAAATCACAAATTGGTATTTTCTTTTTGCCTCTAAGGCATTAGTAGACCTTACCTTTAGGGCCCCTTTTTAAAAAGCTGTATCATACCAATCTGAGTATTATACAGAATGAAGGAAAACAGTACCTTGCCAAGATGGAGGGGCACAGGCTGAAAACGAACTGCTATATTCTGCCAGGTCACCATAATATTCTTTTAGTTTCTTTCCAGAAACACTTCCTTTGCGGTTATTATAAAATGGCCAGTGTGTGATGCTGCATGCTACCGGCCTCTCACAGCTCAATAATTCATCAGCTGGAACTTCAGACACCTCCAAATTTAAATTTCCTGTTAAAGTGAAGGGATCAATGTGCACTCTTTCTTCTCTTTATTTTGATTTCAAGATTAATTGGTGTCTTAAAAATTCTGGGGAGCATTCTCATCTGGTATGAGCCACTCTAGTTCTAGCAGAGTCCACAGAGCCCATTCATTTCTACCAGCTTAGCAGCTGGCCCTCTGAATGTGAAAATCTACATTATCACCTGTTTTATAGGTGATAATTGCTGCCTAAGTACTGCAAGCCCAGGATATTAGCACTAGTTCTGAGAAACTTCACAGTGGGTCAAATTCATCTCTACACCGAGGAGCTGGTGCCACGTCTTCCAACAGATTTCATCTCCCACAGTTTTCCTCAGGCCCATGACTCCCCTTCCTTCTTTATGTCCTCACTGTAATGGTCCTTTTCCTGCTTCTTGAGGGGCAGCACATTGCATTGCAGAAGATAAAATCCTTCTGGGAAGATAATGATGGAGTAGAATGAAAGCATGAAGCACCCAACCTGCAACTCCCACAAGATTCTTGAGAATCAATATAAATTGTTTCTTTCTCTTTTGGCCAAAATGTTTCAGATTGGGTGAGGGTTTGTTTGTTTGTTTTCTTGCTTTTTAAGATGTGGGAAGTGTAGAGTTGCCTACCATGTAATATAACCTTAAAATATTACTCACTCTCATGGTGCTACGCTGCCTCCCAACAATATATGCTGGTGTTCCAGTAGAAACACCAAATCATGGGATATCTCAGCTCCCGTTTAAAAAAATACATTGTTGTCTTTCACAACTGGTGGGTTCAAAGGTCCAAATCTCCAAACTTTTATGCTGTGTCTGCTTTTCTGTAACACATCAATTTTTAAAGTAACGTCATCTTCCTGTAGGTGCTTATTTAGGCTCATAATTTTTTGACACTTAAGCATAAGAACACCATGCCTAAACTTCTGGAAGAATGCTTAATTGGGATTGATGCAGTGCATGGAACTTGTAGTGAGATGGGTTGTAGGAGAACCAGGAAGCAACAGACAGTGTGAGCCACACTCCTATGCGATAGTAGTTTGGTATTTGTCATATCCTATTTTGGTGTCCGAACCTATCCCCTGGGAGGATTTCAGTGGGATGGATCG
Organism: Lophotriccus pileatus; assembly: GCA_035583135.1. Classification (NCBI taxonomy): domain Eukaryota; kingdom Metazoa; phylum Chordata; class Aves; order Passeriformes; family Tyrannidae; genus Lophotriccus; species Lophotriccus pileatus. Next base: position 44,609,325 of record JAWWES010000081.1, on the reverse strand, counting down.
CAGTTCAACATTGTGTAGGTATACTTCTATTTGACATGTCTCTGCAAAATAAATATAATATATTAGTGGGATAAAATCTCCTAAGGGCCTGATACAAAATTCTTCCATTCATCAGTCAAATTATGTCACTAGTAAGAAGTGTGGCTGACCTAGCCTACTGTCAGGGCCAAATTCAAAGGCAGAATATACAGCAGTGTAATTTAGATGTCTTGGCCTCATTCCTCACCTCTGCTGCAGAGCTCCGCACTGCAGAGCTCACTAGCACCAGCAGGGAGAGGCTTCCCATTTGGGATATAAAGCCATTTTCACCCCCATTAATTCCCTCTATCATGTACTAAGTCTAGGCTGAGAAAAAGTTTTGCATCCATTTGATCAGGTGCTCCCTTGCTGCTCCAAGGTAAATCTTGGGTAGTTCCCAAGTACAATCTGTGACCTTCAGCCATACCTGAAGTTTAAGCTGAGAATTTTTATTCACTCTGTTGATTTCACTAGCAAAATCCAGGGTGAGAAGGAAATCCTTCAAGGCCAGTAAGTGTCTCTTTTCACTCAATGACTTCCTTTCCTTCTACCTGCCCTCTATCTTTGTCCTTCTCAACTGCTCTAGGGTTTGAGTGCCCCACATTGATGCAGGTTTCTCTTCATCCCTTCCCACCATGCAAAAAGTTATTGCTTTAATTCTGCTCATTGAGGAACTGATCTACAGTGATCTACACTGATCTACAATTCCCTGTGAGCCCTATAAGTCAGTAGCAGAGCAGGTATTCTCCAAAGCCCCAGACTGCTCCCATGCTGTCCCATCCACCCATCCTTTCCTATAGACAGTGCTTCTCACAATCACTAGTTGCATACAGCCCTGCCAGCCTGCTCCACCACAGCTTCGTGTCACTGAAATCTCTGCATAGGAGGGCATACCCCAATTAGCTCCCTTTTTCTGCTGCCAGCACCAGTGGAAGTCTCTCCATATCATTATCAAAGGAAGGATTCTTTTAAAGCTGCCTCAGAAGACCCGATGCAGCCTGGAGATAGGAGAGAGATTCAGTTTGGTCACTCAGTATGCCCAGGCACAACAGGCAGTGTGGCACCATCATGTCACCTTACTGCAAGGGCTCTGTGGTACCCCTCTGCCCAGCGGGGCAAATGCCAAAGAGTGGGAGGTTGGCTGGTCCCGTTAAAGCCCATTTTGCCTTCCACTGATGCTTTATCACTGCCTATTTGTGATGTTTAAATGACATATGACATTTCTCCAATGAAATTGTGGCCAGCATGGCTTTGTTCCCCTCCTTCCACAAACCCCGGATGACTTTGAAGAACAAGGAACCCAACTCCGAGAGCTGGGCCTGCTGCGGGCTGCAATATTCTTGTGGCATTAGATGATGTTAACGTTAGGTATAATCCAGTACAAATCCTCTTAGTGTCACTGGCACTGTAAGGGCTGTTATAATTGCTCGTAGCTTAAAACAATTTTGCAGCTTTTCTTCACCTCCACAAGTCGGTTCCAATTAGAGGAAGGGAACTTTCCGAACCTGCAGAGTTTCTATTTAGGACACAGCCCTGTCCTGACAACATGCTGTCAGCCCTTCCAAGCAGATGGGAAAATGTCCACTGTATTACAGAGACATGACAAAAACAGAGGGAGAAGAGGAACATGTGTGCTCCAGTTTCTTTCAAAGTCTCTTGGAAGCACCTCCTCAGGCGCTTTTTTGTTCTGCCTGACACGGCATTCATGGGGCCGCACGGCCTCCTTCGGCACCGCCTGTTTTTCAAATAATGTTCCCATTTCAGAAAGTTGGAGGAAAGAGAGAGAAGAGAAAGGAGAACAAATCAAGTGGCAGCAGGGCTGCAAAAGTGCCTTCAGCTGGAGGGGAGGCAGGGTTTAGACCAGCGTGGATGACCCCCATCACACAGAGGCAAGAAGCGCGTGGTGTGGAGGAGACAGTGCTCGACCACAGCAACTGGGCTTCTGCTTCCCCACACAGTGGCATGGTGTGGGGTGTCCCTGGAATGTGGCTGTGTGTGTGGTGCACGTGCTGGTCAGCAAAACCACAATCACCAGGGCATAGATTTGTCCCCTCAGCCCTGCTGGCAACACATCCCTTAGTCTCACCCCTCCTGTCCCCAGTGCTCACAGATGCATGTGTCTCAAATACATGGGTGAGCAATGGCTTGCTTGCAGGTTGGTAGGAGTAGGATGGCTCAACTGCTCCATGCTTGCTGGAAACTGACTGCCTGAGCCATGTAAGCAAAACAGCATTTCCAACCAGGGTGCTCAGCTGCCAGGGTCGCTGATACCATCAGTGTTTTCCCAGGAGTGACCAGACACCAGCATTGGCTTTATGCTTAAGGACCAGGCAACCAGAAACAGCATCTGTCATATCAGGATAACAAGGGAAACCTGCTGCCACATCCTTGTTTTCCAAGGATGCTGTAAACAGTGTTGGTGGAAGGAATGACCATAAATGTGATCACAGCACTGGCCAGATACATGTATTAAAGCGATCAATTTGAGGCCAGCTTTGCAGTAGAAAGCTATGTGTACATGGGAGATGAAGCTTTGTTCCAGGCTGAAGGGGTGATGTTTGAAATTCATGTGCCTCCTGAGAGCCTGGAAAAAAAAATGTGCCAAGATACCAACTAGTGACTGAGTAATGCACAAGAGTGGGAACCAATATAGCAGGTCACCAAAGTCAAACAAGAAAACTCTTTGTCCTCTCATGTTTTCCCCCTTTCTTGCTGTGTTTGCTCTCTCTCTCTCTGTGCCTTGCCTGTCTGCACTAGCTCTTCACAAGCTCAATTCACAAACCTAGAAAAAGGTGGTTTCTGCTAAGGTGAGTTAACAGAATCATAGAATCATAGAATCAGCCGAGTTGGAAAGGACCTCTGAGATCATCAGGTCCAAACCTTGATCCACTACC
>JAWWES010000081.1:44586802-44606313 GCA_035583135.1 Lophotriccus pileatus | reverse complement strand
GGCAGGCCATTCCAATGCCTGATTACCCGCTTTGTAAAGAATTTCTTCCTAATATCAAACCTAAACCTCCCCTGGCAGAGCTTAAGACCATGCCCTCTTGTCTTACTGCTGGTTGCCTGGGAGAAGAGACCAACCCCCACCTGGCTACAACCTCCTCTCAAGTAGTTGTAGAGAGTGATGAGGTCTCCCCCTGAGCCTCCTCTTCTTCAAAAACAACCCCAGCTCCCTCAGTCCCTTCTTATAGGACTTACGTTCGAGTCCCTTCAGCAGCCTGATTGCTCTTCTCCGAACGAAAGGTACAATAATTGAGGTGACACAGGAGCTCATGCACCTGGCAGCAGGGATAGATGGATTGAGGAAGAGGAGTGGCATAGAGTGTAGCAAAACTCCCCATGCAGCAGAAGCAAGGGCTTAGACCGGCTCAGCCATAACACATGCACAGGACAAGCAATGCACAAGTGAGCAGGTACAAAGTAAACAAACAAAGACTCAAGGGTGTGAGATCCAAGAATAAAACAAAGATTTTTGCTTTCTTTTCTTCTTTTCTTCCTCCCTATCCACCCACCCATAGTAACAGAAACCCATAGGAGGAAATGAATTTCAGGAACCAGGTCTGGAGAGGAAGACGTGCTCCTTGCTGCCTCCTGTTATGCTTGGCTCGAGTTGGACGGACACACCTGGCCTTCCAAACAGATGCTATTTATACACCTCCTTCCCCACAGTGGGGTGTTCCTCTCCCCACTTCTCCCCCCGCCTTGTTTGCTGGCAAGTGGCCAGAGCACAGTGGAGAAGAGACCCCAGTGTTGCCTGGTGCAGGTGGTGGCTGGCCTTAGGGAGGCCACTTTCTGCTTCTGACACACTAAGCCGCCAATCCATCATCTCCCAGCATTGGCTTCACCTTTCCTTCTCCAGTTTTCTTGTGCACAGGTGTGGCTTTTGTAGCTAAGCTGCATCTTCCTTCCCTTCTCAGCTGCCCTGGGATGAAGGGAAGGGGATCTATATTGTGGGTGCTCCCTGCTTGCTGCAGCTCTCCCAAAGCTCCCATTCCCTTAGTTCCCTAGTGCTGCAGCTTGTCCCTAGCCCATGGCACCTTTCACCCTCAGGTGATTTACAGCCAAAGTAAACCTCTGTAGATGACAGATTGGGATTTGGATACCCCAGAATGGGGCTATCATACTGATTTCAATGCTGTGCAGCAAAAACAGAGCAGGTAACTCTATGCAAGAAAAATAGGGAGTTAGATGTGGAAATACACCTAAATGTGGAATGTGGGATAGGAGCAGAAGAGAAGCAAGTCCATAGGCATCATCAGCTTCATTTCTCCCTGCAAAAAACCTGACCAAGTGGAATTAAAATCTGATTTATTTACACCACTAAATCTATTTTCCTGATGATAACATAAGCCAGGTTTAGAGGTTTTTCATGACCAGCAACTGCAGTGAAGACACTCATCAATAAATGTGGCCAGTCCTGCACGTCTACTGTGTGCTCCATGCTCAGCTTCTCTACGACTTCACTACGAAGGTGGCTAAAGCTGTTTCAGCATCTGCATTGCAGCTGGTCCAGCATCAGAACTTTGCTGGTGGATCTGCAAATCCTGCTTGATATAGCAAACAGGAAAATTACCATGGGGGAATTTAGAGGGTAAACCTGCCGAGCCAGCAGCTAGTCAGCAGTATGTGCCCGTTCCTACCCTCTGGTACCTGCAAGGTGACCTCCCCATCAGTGGAGGAGAGCAGTTCAGTTTAATAAACCATACTGGCTGTTTCAATCACCTTGTCTTCCTCTTGCAGTGATAGGTAGCACTAAAACGAGAGTATAAAGAATAAGCCAGTAAATTAAAATGACCCAGCTCTGTGATGTTAAGAAAATCTGCATAGGAGTTCTGACTTGCTGACATGCAGACCTCCCTCAGCTCCCAGTAGCCTCTCTGGTGTCTGAAAGCATGCCATGATAGACAACAAAGTACTGTCTTCTTTTTGCACATCTCTGGAGATTTTCCAAGAATTCCTGCAGGACTTTGTTGACTTTGCAACAAAAAAGTTCACTGTTCAGGAAAACAGTGATTCATTCTGGAAAGAGTTTGCTTCCATAAGATTTGTTAGTAAGGGGAAAGGGAGGTTGAAGATGGCCATGTAGGGAGTTAGTTACTTTTGTTTGCACCATGTCTGTTTACATGAGCAGGCAGGGTGCCAAGCAAGGATGTCCTCTTTTACTCCTATAACCGGTTCTTTTTCTCGTGAAATGCATCCTTGCCTCCCGGCTCCCAGCCCATCCTTAGCCATTGGGTATTAGATGACATTTGCCCCGAGGATGCTCCCTCCACTGGTTTCTTTCAATCTCAGCTCCACCCTCAGCCCCTTTCACCATATTTTACACAGGGCAGACTCACACATTAAAAAGATTTTCTAAGCAGCTCTTGTCATTTATACCGAAAGAGGCACACCAATAAATGATCCTTTCCCTATGATGTCACGGCTACACGTATTCAAATTCATTTGACAAAAACAAATGTGCTTAAACTTCTGCAAATGGGAGAAGGCTGCCTCTGAAATTATTTCCATTTTCAAGGTCAGTAAGCAAAGAGTCCGTCCATGTTCCTTGGAGACAGCTTCCCATCAGAGGAAACAGTTCCCCTGTCAGCCAGCTGTTATCTGCATAGTCCTTCTCTGCTATTTGATGTGCCACGGGCTTCTTGTCACTTGACTGTGAGATATTTTCATCATTCCTCTAGCTGACACCCTTCACGTTCTCTCTTCCCTGGTGCAGAAATCCCCACATCTAATAGCAGCAGGGGATTAGGATGCATCTAAACCAGCTCGGGCTCTTTCTTGTGCTGTTACCACAATGCCATTTTTACAGAACATATTTTGTGTATATCTTACAACCTCTTTAGCGCTCTTTGTGGCAAATAAATACATTGATTTTAATAGCCACTTGAATTCGACCCAGAGGGGAGTGTTTAGGTTCTTAATGAGCTATGCAGGGTACATTCTCTACTGGCTAAATCTTGAGGTGCTTACTCGGGCAAATTGTCACAGAGGCTGAGGCTGGGTAAAGCACTTCCAGATGTGGCCCCTTCAAATTAACGAGAAGACGAAGCATCATTCATTTCAGCACCAAGAAAGGAATACCAAACTAGCCCACTGGCTGATTTGCAGCCTCTGATCTCTCTTCCCTTATGCCCTCTGCCCTAACTGTGAAGGCAAAGTTCAGGAAGCATAGACAGGGATTCTGGCATGACGTTGGGTTTATTTTCTCCATGCAAAAAAAAGACTGGATTATGGGGTGACTCTTATACTCTTCAGGGTATGATTACACCACACATTTTCAGTATATTAAAGGCAAATCCCTGATATGCTTTTTTGGCCCTGGGTCCCCTACCAGTTTCTATACACATGAGCAAGAATCATCTCCAAACCTACCAACACCATGAATTGACTCACCAAAGGCTTCTATCCTCCATCAGATGACCTCAGGCATGTCAGATACAGCAGTGCTGGCACACTGCATATGTTGACAGCAACATGTACCCCTGAGGTCCTCATCATTTGAATGACCCTTGTTACCCCCAAAAAGCACATGGTTTTGACTGGTAGTGCTCTCACTGCCTGGTGTGCAGAGTGTGAGTCACTTGGAGGGCAGCAAGCTCACTGCCATGGAGTGCTTTATGCTGAACCCCCATGGAGAAGAAGTTTACACACTACAATCACTGTGATCAGCAAGTTGCTTCAAAATGCTAAAGGTGGAAAAGTCTCAAAGTTGTGTGACCAAAGCCATATACCACTTATTTGAGATCCTAATAAGTTTGTTTCTATGAGAATGTGACAATGTCATTTATACAACATGGAGACAAGACAGTAGAACAGAATAAATCACTAGTTTTAACAAAAGCAGAAACAGTTGCTGCGAAAGTGTAACTTTCTAACCTGGGAAACTTTATGATATTGCAAGGGATTCTCTCCCTTGTGTATCTGTCTCAAGAACCTACAGGAAACACACCTTTTTATATTTATAGGCTTGGAAAGATCTGTAAACATGGAAACAGACCAAAATATCTCACTCCTCTTACAGAACTGTTTTAATATTAGTAGATACCAAGGAGAAATTAAGTTTAGATCAGGATTTAAGGATTTCCATTAATATCGTATTATATTTCTGTATTATCTATAGCTGCATTGAATAGCATGGAGCAGAAGTAACCTCTCTATATATCATAACTCTACATGTGGTATAAACATGTCATATCTACAATAACACAGTATAAAATATCCTGTGTAATATTCTGTTTTACACTGTGTATCAGTTTAACACCATATATAGCTTGTTCTTGATTGTCAGATATAGCAAGATGTAATCTTCACAGCTAACACAAGGAAAAGTTATAGGAAAGAAAAGTGTGAATAAAGAGGACAAACAGTAATATGGCAATTTAATTACCCACACAACGTGCTTCTTACAGCACCAAAAGCAAGGCAGGGCAAGGGGTTTGGGGGAGCTTCTGCTAGACAGGCAGAATATGTTTTACATGGACATATAACTTACAGATTCTTTTATAAGTTTCAAAAGGGCCTTGCAAAATGCACAGGGTCCACCCCTGTAACCTCACCTGATTACTTTACTTTATGGTTTTATCACTTCCACCAAATTCTGCAATACTGAAAATTCAGATGAGTTCTGGTCAAAGAGTAGAAACAAATAACTGAGTACATAAATACTACCGTGAGTAAAAGAGATAAATTTATCTCTCGTGGACTTCTAGGAAGTAATCACTGGTTTTAAATAGTCAGAAACCTATTAGCATTGATGGGAATGCTCACAAACCCTCACCACCTTGTTGATTTTTGCAGAATAGCTGGTTGTGTTTGGTGAATAAACGCATCCTGAAAATGCTCAGTCAACCATCCAGTACCAGCACCAGGAGCTCTGTGACTTCTATGCTCATTCATAGGCTAAGGGTATCATACTTTAGCTCAGTTGTTGAAGGTTTGATGCAAGTGCTCTGCTGAGGGCCTGATGCATATGCTTATGTGCAATAACAACCACATCTTTGTTGTTATTGGTGCAACACAGTGGCTTCAGCTGCTATGGATGCAGTACCAACATAATCAGTGGCAATTCAAACAAGTGGAGTAATTATTCCAGAGCGTCTCATGACTGAAATCATGACTGGCTCACAGGTGATCCTTGTGTCAAAATGGTTAAATCCACTCTCAGCCTTAACTAAAGTCAGCACTGCTAGAATTCAAAATGAGTTCTGGTCTTTAGACCCCTGTAATAAAGCAGCCCTCCCTCTCCCACCTTGGAAAGATCATCATTCTTCACTATGCTCATTCTAACACTCATGAACTAGTATGACTTCAAGAAAAGGCAGAGAATATATAGCTATTCTTGTTTTTCTCTAGAAAAATTTCTGTGGGTCATTGCAGCTTTAATTCAGAATTGTATTGACTGATTTCTTTCTGCATCCCAAGGAGTTGCTAAGCAACATGGATTCTCTCTCACCATACATTTGTCAAGACAGAGAAAAGTGGGAAGAAATAGGAAAAGATTCACCTCCTCTAATATATCTATCAAGCCACAGAGTATCACTTATTTCAGTCTCACCTAAAGTTATACTGTTGGTATACTACTCACGTCCTCAGTGTTGTAGCTGGTTCTAGAGTGAAGGTCTGATTTTTGTTCTTGTTGATAAGGCACTGTTGATTGACAAGGCACTGTTGAATGGTAACTTTCACCCATGAGTCAACCCTCAGCCTGTTGCTCATAAGTCTGCTTATAAATAGGCAGAGAGTAGCCAATCCTGCCAAATTCTTTCGTTGTTCTTCTCATGAGGAGTGAAGGGCAGGGAACAAGGGCTTGGCTGTCCTCAGCCTGAATGTCTCTGAGTTCTCTAGAAAAGGTGAGTCATTCCAGGCATCCAGCACAGCCTGAATACTACCATTTGGGCTTTATAGACACTGCACTTGCATTTTGTGAGGCACTGCAATAACGTTATCAATCAGAGAGGGTATGCTAATGCTGTGATGATTACCATGGTACACTCTGTAGCCTATATATTCAACTTATGAGGACTATGGTTTCATGACAATGCTACTTGAAAGGACTGTCAGAAGCCTGCGACTACCAAACATATTTTTAAAAAACACCATGTATTTAATTTTAACATCTAACACGCTCTCCAAGACAATGGCCACCAAGTTTTATGGATTTTCTTCTTTTCTTTGCTTTTTCATCATTCAAAGAATGAAATTCTTTGCTGGGTGGTTGTACCTCGCCTCAGAAAGGAAAACTAGCATTTGCCACCTGGTTCTCTTGCTCTCTCAGAGTTGTACTGCAAATAGTTTTGTGCAAGCAATAAAGGCATAATTTTGTTGTTGTTGCTGAAAAACCCAGACATAACTTGGAACACAGAGAGGTGAAGCCAAATTTTGCAGTCCACCGCACTAAGGAAAACTAGGGGAAAAAAATCTATTGACCTTGTTGCTATGTATAGTCAATGAAGCCATTTCTTATTCACTGAGAACAGAATTTGGGCCTCCTTGCTGCACTTTAAAGTCAGATTTTTTGCCCTCAGAAACATCTGTTTGTAACTTCACTTGACAACACATATCTGAGAGCTCTCAAACTGGACAGCAGAAAAGTATTATTGATTGACTTTACCATCTCTTTTTAATTATAAGTTCTGCTTCTCCTGAACAGCCTTTTGAGGGTCAAAATCAGCAACTTTGCTTATTCTGAAAGGAATATCACAGTAACGTATGGAAAATTGTAATGGAAAATTGTAAAACTTTGCTTGTATTTCAGAAACTTTGTCAAGTGGTGAATGTGGCTCACTGTGTTTTGTGTGACACTTTAACTGCAGGATTTGGAGTATGGCTTCAGTAATGCCTTCATATTGTTAAATTGATTTATTTTTAGTGTATTTATCATTCTTAATATCCATTTCCTGTTGCTATTCTCACATTTATTGTCAGACACATGGGTAAAAGATATTGGTTTTAATTATATACCGGGAGGTTGATGTGTATGTATATAATATATAATCACAAATATATACACCAAGTCCCTATCTGTAGAAATTAATCTAAAGCACATCAAGAAAGGGAAGAATTACATATGACCCCGTGTGCAGTTTCAAAGGAACTTGAAGTGCATCCACCAACTCACCCCATGGTATTGTGGGTGAGGCAGACATCCAGTTTCCTTTGGGAAGTTCACTGAGGATTTCTGAATTCTTGGGAATTCTTCAAGGTGCAGAAGAACCTCACTCAATTCCTCAATTTCAGTTCAAGGACTGTAGACAGATTGAATGGGTCTATAGTACAAATGCAATCAGTGCACACTGGGAAATTCCCCTGAGTCAATAAATAACAAAACTTTTCAGGTCTGAAAATTTGAATACAATTTCTACAATCTCAATCCCTTTTCTTATCTTGAAAAAATCAATATGATGCGCAGCTTCAAACCCTGCTGAATGTATAGTTCAATTTACAGGTCTGGTGCGAATTTCTGTGCTTATGAGCCACTCTATCCTCAGTAGATTTGAATACTCATATGAGCAAACCCTGTAAAAGTGATGTTGGGATTAGGCTCTATTTATTAAAAATGTTGAGCTCTCATTTTTTCCTTATTTTTTTCAATTATACTGTCTCGGGCTGTAGTGTGCTGGTAATGCATCTGAGTCACAGTCTCTGTGTGCGTATGTATGTATGTGTATTTATATATAGCTCGCTGTATTTGTAGCTGAGAATCTTGAGCCCGGTACAGCAACCCAGCGAACAAAGCAAATTGGAAAAGCACTTTTCTTAAGCAATAAGAAGACAAGCTATCAGTGCCTTTCTGCACAATTACTGCCTACCCCAGGCACTGCTCTAAGGCACAGAGTCAAAGGTTGGCTTTCTCAACCACTCGATAAATACCTTAAATCTCACTCTTACTGCTACTTTGACATGAAAAGGGGAGGGGAAGAGGGAGGATTAATAGGTATGCATTCATTAGGAGTTGTCACTGAATTTCTTTAGCTGCTCAGATCATCCTACATTTGAGAGCCTCAGAGATCTTTGCAAACATTATTGAATCACGTCTCACCACACCTATGAGACTTATTAGCCTGATCTTGAGGTCAACAATTGTCTTTCCATGAATGTGCCTGGAGTTGGGCTCAGTCACTCATTTTTCAGAGCATTTGCATTTTTACAGTCAAAAAATTAATAGGGAGGTTAATTGACTTTGTCAGGTTCACAGAGTGAGCTGTAGCAGCTCAGAGAAGACTTGTCTCCAGACTTCTGCTCTGGACTTCCTGGCCGGGTTGACATTTGCCATCTCTCCTAGGAGAATAGACTTGGAAAATAACCTGGATCAAAAACCATACTAAAAGACCCTCTTCCCCAAGCTAATTCTTTGAGACTTCCTACCAGCTGATGTATTTGTAGAGAACTAATCTTCCTGTACTTAAGTTTAAGCACATTCATGGAGATACCTGTCAGCACGCCATATTTCCCAAGACACAAGTCACTCTTACAGCTGCTACCAGAGAGTAAGAAAAATGTTCTCTTCGGTCATCCTGTGTCAAATTTGAAAGCTGAAGTAATTTTACCAACACTTAGAAACAAACAAAACCAGCCAAACTTGGGAGACGCAGGATGGACAATTTCAGCTTAATGTAAAATAAATGGGCAACACTGTTACCTTTGACAGCAAAACAGGAAAAGAGAAACCGCTTTACAGCTTTGTTGGTAATATCTGATAGCACCTGGACGCTGAAAACAGTACACCACAAGGAAAAAGTGTACTCATTAAAACATTTAACCTGCTCTAGTCCTTGCACATCATGTTTACTGTCTTCTTTTTCCCGCTCTTCATAAATTCCAAAACATAAAATGATGTAATGCACATATCCCAATCTGTAAGATTGCACTGTAATGTAGATCAAAACCCCAAACTTGTATTTTCCTCCAAGGAACTGAACAACTCTGTATAAAGTTCCCTGGAGCATGGCTATATACCAGACAAGTGCTTTGGTACAACATGGCTTTGCATCAGAGTGAGAAAGTGAAAGAGTGACTGGTATTCAAAATTTGCTTCTTTTTCTACTTGCCAGTGACCAAAGTGCCCTCAAAAAGTTCCCGGAAGACTCAGAGAGAACTTTCCATCCTGAAAAAAAATGGATAAAAAAAATGAGTCTATTTCATTTTGTCTCCACCAGGATGCTAAACCAAATTCCTCAGTATAAAAGCTGCTATGGAGCTACTGCCACCTGAGGCAGAATGAACATATCTGTTCATTCAACATATAGTTGACTATAACTCTTCCCTTTTGAGCCCTTCAAAATCACAAATATGCATGAATGCATACTGGTTTCTTGCTATTTGCAGAGGGACTTGCAGCATTGTTAGGATGCAATACCCTTCACTGTCACACAGTACTTAGCTTTCCTGCATGGGATATATCCTCTAGGCTGAGTTATTGCCAAATCCAGAGGGAAGGGCCCCATAACAGCCCCTTTGCTGGACAGCAGAGACTCTACCAGCGGTTGGCATATAGTGGTGCAACTCCATGGCCTTCTGTGCTGCTTGCACAGGGGCAGAGTGTGCTTCAGGTTGTCATTCCAGCAGCTTCCCTGAGCGATGCCCCCATGAAAATGTTATCACAAAGATCCTTCACAGGGCACAAAAACTGCCTTAGGCCCCTGTTTTGGTAATATGATATGAATCACGTGATTTATGCAGCAGCTTATTTTAAATGCCCCAAAGCATACATACCTATGTGTGTATCTCTATGCACATGTGCATCTGAATGTATGGTATCTGTGCTCACGAAGGTAAGTCTTTGTTGGTGCACGTTCTTGTCAGCACAAAGGGTCCCACTGATGTCCGTGTCTTGCTGTTTGGATCTCTCCTCATCTGATGGGAGCATAGCAGCACAAGTGAGCAGACAGTTTCCAGTTGCCTCTGGAAGCCAGGAGACTCTTGCTGGTTGTTTATCCCAATCTGAGCCTGGAATAAACCTTTTGGTAAACGGGCCCCAGTAGAATAGGTTCAGATAAAGGGATCCTGTGAAGGACTAGATACTTCACACATTAAAAAAAAACCCCTTGTATTTTTGGGGCAATCCGAGCCCAAACACATCAGGCATGTGTCCCTACTGTCTTTTATGTGGGCCTGCATCTGCATCTGTGAGCAATGATTCCTTTGGTTGCTACAGCATGTCCAGTGTTTGACCACCGTGTGAGGCTGGATCCAAAGTCCTTTGAAGTCAGTGGGAGGATTTTCACGGAAGCTGCTGGTCTTTGGTTTTGCTTGATGTGGCCTTGCAATCAGAACTGAGCTGGAGAAAGGGAGGGCCACACCACTGCCACCAGGATGGATGTCATCTCAAACCACAGCCAACAGCACAGGGAAACTGAAGAAATAATTGCCATAGAAAGTTCCCGAGAGGCGGAGTGGTTTTTTTCCAAACTTTTGGTCTTAGGGATTTACTGTAACAAAAACCAGGGAAAAAAAAAAATAAAGACAAAATAGCTGCTGCATTTGTGAAGAAGGAATAAGCTGAAGAAGGAAATATTGGCACCCTTCATCTCTCTCTGTAATGGAAATAATGTCTGATTTTTTGCTCTGTGACCTTCCCATGTACTTCCTTGGAAAATCACGATTCACCTCTTACCTACAGTAACTTCTGCCTTCCACCTCCAGCCACTCAAGAGGGGAGAGATGTCCCATTTTTGATCTCCCTTGGTCTATAGAGATGCATCAGCCTTTTTAGGGACCGTTGGGTGCTTCCTCACCCAGCATTGGAGCAATGGTGAAAAGTGAAGGAGAAGACACCACTGCAAGCTGAACCACCTCCCTAGAGCTGCTTCTCTGTGGGGGGCACCAGAAAGTCACTGGCAAAACTCAGTGAAGGTGATCCTCAGTTTTTCCTATATACAATATACAGTTCTTCTCCCAGCACTGGAGAACAGAGTCTTCAAACTCAAAAAGCACATCATTATCACAGATATTTTTAGTTTAAATCACTACCTTTTTGTCTGGCATAACAAAGAGATGCTAGCGCTCACTGGCACTGGAATAGGTATGGAAGTGAGCATTTCCCCTCTGACTATGGGAATTTCCCTTTGTTCTTATCCCAAATCATTGTAATGAAACTGAAGGTGGAGGCAAGTGGATTCTCAGCTCATACAAAGCTGCCTCATCCTTTGGCTTCAGTGAAACGGCAAGAGTTCACATCAGCTGAGGACTCTGATTGAGCTTGGCTGATCTTATAACCAGAGTAGATCCCCTGACACAGCAGGTGAAAGAGCCTCTTTTAATGGCCCTTGCAGATGAGCTGCCATGCCTTGCCATCTGGGCACAAGCTGGAGATGGGAATGTCCGTGCCCTTCCCCTCTGACATCAGACAGGGATTATGTGCAGTAAAATTTTGCTCTACAAGTGCATGTTTCTTGGCTTGTTACACTGATGAGTTACATTTGTGATTTGGTGCCACAGCCTACACTGTTTGCTCTCAGACTGTCTTTAAATGCTTCAGCCTTTTAACGACAGCAACAACAAAATGTCAATGTTTGTGGCATTCAGCTGCCACTCTGATGCCAGCTGCTGTGTGCAGACCTCAGTGAGAACTCAGTGTTCTGGGCACTTCAGCTTCCCTGAGAAAGTGTGTGGTATATCATGACAGATGATACATTACAACAATATCATCATAGGTGACTACCTACTGTCAATATCAATGCAATGGACAATAATGATGGTGATAACCTGTGTCCTTAGGAGAAGTTTGGGGATAAGGGATGAAATCTGGGTAAGCCCTTAGTTAGATGCATAAACTAATGTTGTAGTAGATGAGTGAAATATTTCAGAAAAGAAAAAAATAAATCTAATAGGAGATTTCCTTCAGCATTCTCCCCTGGCTGCTTCAGGAGCTGGAGAATATCCACCTGCCCCTGTCTGCCCTCACAGGATGCAACGCAGGGGTCTTACAATAAAAACAAGTACAGACTTATCAACATAATCAACTGTATTTTTACTCTTTCATAGCATTTTTAACTTTGCTATATTTCTTATTTAGTAATGGATCCAGAGGATCCCATCACCTCCTTCCCCTTACTGGACTGGCAATTCAGTTTGCGAGTCCCCTGGTTTTCAGTTCGCCCCAATAGCTCTGCAGGCACTTCAGAAGAAGCCCCCATGCAGCACCGAGGGTCCCAGAAAGGCACATTCCTCCTGGGTCAGCAGCACCTGCTCCTGTGGTCAGACTTCACTCATGCCGGGAGTCTCATGAGTACAGCCTTGAGTAATTGCATGCTCCCCCGAGGAATTGCAGATCACTTCATAAGGATTTAGCCTTGTCCAGTTTTTACTCCAGTTCTGGAGGAGCAATGACTGAGTTGACTGCTTTGTTTTACTAGGCATTCAATAATGCCTAGTACAGGCTGAAGAGGCTCTGGCTAGTAAGAGCTGGCCCTACCTGGTTTTAATGGGTGGGTGGAAGAGACAGTATGAACTAATTCCCAGGGTGCATTTAGTCCATCACACCATATTATCTCTCATTTTCAGCCATTTGTTCTCTAAACCTTTTCTCAGGTTTAGAGAATATAAAATATTAACATGAAAGGTCCAAGAAATCTCTGTTATTCTTCACTGCTCTAAGTAAAAAAAAAAAAAAAATTAAAAAAAATTTACAAAAGTGCTTCTCTTCAACCAGTGCTTTCTTTTGTGGGAGAAATATTTTATCTAGCCACTGGGACAATAATTTCTGTTTTGAAAAACAGGAAGAAAAGCATAAACAATGTGCAGCCAGATCAAATAATAGATGGGGTTTGGCAACCACATCCCCAAACGAACATATACAGCGTCTGTGAACAAAACTGCTACAGCCCATAATTCCTGACATTCAGAACTGTCACACCATTTATTTTAGGCTTAAGATTTATGAAAGATTAATGATGATAAAGACCTACTGCTAGTTCTAAGCAATCTGGGGATTTCTTGCAATTTGGAAACTGTCCCCAGTGGTTGTTGGAGAAGCAGCCAGAGTGGTGGATGCAGTGCATGGGGAAGCAAAACTCTCCTCTCCATCCTTGCAGACCTTTGTCACATTTCCCGCCTCGGAGAGTAGAACTTTTGCACATGCAGTGAGGATTCTGCAGTGGAAACAGACAGAAGGATTTCTCTGAAAAAGAGCACTGCAGGACTCTGGGCAGTCCTGCAGTGCAAGGGCTTTAGCAGATCCTGCTGCAGGGATGTGGGGTGTCTCAGACCACAGCTGTCCCCAGCCCACTGCAAGGAGGTACCAGCCCCACAACATGCACATCAGCTCCCATGCCTGCACTGCAGTCACCCAGCTCAGCCCCAGCATGTAAGCACACACTCCCGGCGAGGGTGAGTTTGTGCTAAGACAACAAGCTGAGAGAGAGAGCACTGGTGGGACTGGTGCCAATGGTTTCAGGGCAGTGACGCTGACAGAAGGGAAGACACAAGCTGCAGGGTTGCAGGCACTGTTATCCAGTCTGATCAGTATCATGCAAGTCCAGATCCTCATGCACTCTTCCTTCTGCTGAATTTGGCTGTAACAGAAGTTTTCTAATCAGATAGGGCTGCTTAGATTTTCTGGGCCATGGCCCACTCTTAGTTTTTAGAAAAGGGCCAGATGCAAGAGGACAGGCTGGCGTGTAAAACCTGTGATGTGTAAATTGGGTGCTGACTGGCCAGTCTCACCAGTGATGCATATTGTAGGCTGTAAGAACCCTTCCTGTTCACATCAAACTGCTTTAAGCGATGTTCCCTCTCTAGCCCTTCCTCGTGCCCCATGTACGGGGTTTGTACCACATTTACTACTTTGGCTTGAAACCTACTAACCTGTAACGGGGCTTGGCATCAAAGGGCACCCCAGCAGTGTTGACACTGTTAGACCCCAGCCATAAAAGAAAATCGCATCTCAACACAAAAAGGGTGAGAGCAAAAGAATGTGATGATTTCAGCTAAGGATGCATTCTCATTGCAGTATTCATAATCAGTGATTAATTTTCTTCTTTGTTCCTGTTTACCTGTCCCAGGCATGAATGGTTGTCCCAGCAAACCTTGGTCCCACTGGGAGGACAGCCGGTGTGTTTGTGCACTTTGGTGCCTCTTGCCACCACGCAGTGTGCAGCCTGTTGCCCTGCCACTGAGCAGGGATGTTGATACTGGTTTAGGGACACCTTTTATGGAATTTTCTCTCAGGCAGTGCTAATGGTGGCATTGCAGTCAGGTCCTGGGAAGGAGAGGGATGGGTGACCATCAGAGGCATACAAAGGTATTCAGTGGTCAGAGCTCAGGGGAAAAATAAGGGCAACTCATTTGAGATGGAGAGGTTTTGTATTGTTTTAAATGTCAGAGAAAGGAAAAGGAGGATATTTTGAAATAACTAAGAATTAAAAAGTAAAAAGTGAGGAAAGAGCCCTCATCAGATTATTGTTTAAAGCTGCTGAACCAGTCCGGAGGCATGAAAACTATGAAAAGGTGAGCAAGCACTCCTCCAATGTTCACTGGAAAATTGATCCTGTTCTCAGCTATCAATTATGTATCCATAAGAAATATTGACTCATGCACGACCGCAGGACTTACATTAGTGATCCAGACACATCTGTTTGCAGACATTATGATCTGTGTCTTTGACTCTCTGTACTAGTCTCATTATAAATGATGAGCCAATAAATACCCTTGGAAAAGTTTTTACTATGTTTTAGTTGACATTTGGGAGCTTCAAAGAATCACATAGAGCTGCCTTCAATCTATATGCACTGTTCTTCATTGATTAGGTGAGCTCATTGATTTCTAGCAAGATCAAAGGTAGAAGACAACTACTGGAGAGGTTAAATATGAAGACCTACTTAAACCCATTTGCCGGTTACCTGCTATAGTAGAAGTTGCTTTTCCCATATAGCAGCCAGCAAAATACCCCTTTCACTTTCACTTGATTCCAGAAATGGCCTGAACATGGAGTGACAGGGTTTCTTCCTCCAGCCCTGGCAGGTCCCAGTGCTAAAAATTTCCTCCTGCAATTTGGCCTGGTATTAGCCACAGATTGCTTCATCCATGTGCTTCCAGCATCTCTGGAGCTGCTTCTCTCTTGTATTGGGCTGCCCATCTGAGCATCATTTTACTGATCCTCTATTGAGGAGGAACCCTCAGCTTGCAGGAAACAGGGATAATACAGGGAAACAAGAGCAGTCATAAATAAACCAAAAGTGTCTTATGATGGTGTTCCTAATGATGGCCAGTGGCAGATGAATTGAAGAAGCACATAAAAAGGGTAAATAAAGAAATGAGAGCCTTTCCTGGTGGCATCTGGCAGTCTGTAGACACCTCCAGAACTGGCACTTATGTCAGGAGCTTTGAGTGTGAAAGACTTTGATGGATCTTTTTCCCATGAGTTTCTCTTCTTTTTTAAGTCATTTGTAGTAACTGTTCAGCCCAAACAGGCGAGCTGGATTTCTCTTTACATTGCACTCCAGGCTCCATTGTGGCCACCCAGTATCCAATATTTTTCTGAGTACCACTGCTGAGTTTTTGGTTGGTTTTTCTTAGCTAACATCTGCAATTGGAGCTATTTTCGTCAGTTCTATTAACTAGCATTTTTTTGAAATGAACATCCTTAATTGGATCAATTTTAAAGGATATTAATCTTCTGTCCATTTATACAATCTCCCATTCTCCCCACTGGGGTTCACAACCCCTCTGAATTCGAGCGGCACCAGTGAATACAAATAATATAGACTGTCCATATGATCTCAGATAATTAGTGAGAATGTTAAAAAAGATTGGCTCTAATACTGATCTCTGGAGCACCTTACTTTCCAGCTATTCCCCATCTAACCATGCTGATGACTAATGATGCCTTCTACAGCTAGGCAAATGAGGTTTTGGCTTATTTCCAGTCCTAAAAAATCAGGAGAAAGCAAGAGAGGAGTTGGTTTCAATCATGCTGAAAAGCAAAAAAAAAATTCATCACTTTCTGGGGGATCATAAAATCACCTATGTTCAGTTTGGATCAGATGGTCTTTTTCCTGATTTGATTGACAGGGTGGTTGCAGTTTTGTTTGAAACACTATCAAGTGTTTTAAAACTCATTTAGCTTCACATTAAAGGAAAAATTCTAACAAAAAAATAGCTATGAATGAGAAAATACAAAAGTTGCTTCCCAAATGATCCAGTCAGATGCTGGATTTTTTTTTTAATGTAGTTACTTTCGCTACAGCCCATAATTCCCAAACAATTTAAGAAAACTCAGACAATTAGTACAAAGTGTAAGTTTGTAACTGACAAATCTATATTTTTCATCCCCTCTAAATATGGCCCACTAGAAAAAGAAAATTTTCGTTGAAAAACATCATCTCTTTCTGATCATCTTACACCAGGTTTAAATTTATTTTCAATTTATTTTCATGTTTATTATTTGAGGCATGTAAATGGGACAGCTAATTACAGTGATTTTTCAGAGTTACGAAGCATTATTGTTTATAATTAATGATTTTTAGTGCAGAAATGCCTAAGAGTACTTATCTGTGACAGGAACCCTGTGGCTCTGGCCTCAGAAGAAGCACAGGAGAGTGGGCAGATGCTTCTACTGAAAGAATGAAGCTGGACACCGGCTATAGCAGGCTGCAACACGTAAAAAGTTGAGCACTGGGATAGGAGCGGATCTCGTATTTGGTGTGCTCTTCCATTTTACTGCCTTATAGTTTATGTGTGTTGGATTTAGTTAGAGAGGGATAAACTCGTTGGAAAGAAAAGAATAAAGGACAGTTAGACTGCCCATGTCAAGGCAGAGGCTGCTGAGGGAGGCAGATATGAATTGAAGATGAGCTCAAAAAGCTTAAAGTACTCTGAGTCTGTTCATTTATGTCTTCATGTCTAGTGATATACAAATAGGCTATATTTCTACTGGTTTTATATTTTGTGTGAATCATATAATTATAATTAAAAAAAAATAAAGCTGATAACATTTATTTACTTTGTGCCCAATCTGTGAATCGATTTTGACTGCATCTCTAGGCTAATGTCCTCTTCTGCCCTGGTGTTACACAGCTTTGTTTTAGCTGTGAGCTTCTGGTCATTGTTCTCAGTAAAAGCCTAAGGTTCAGAGCTAAATGCGCTTTCCTCAGCATGGGAGTTGGCTGTGAGATAGAGAGATCAGTGGTGGCTGTGCACCAGCACTCTGCTCCTTGTTATGCAGCACTGCCAAGCTGCTCCAGGCTGCTATATTTCCTTTGGGGCACATAATGGCCCTGAGAGCCTTCAAGATGAGATGTGGCCTGAACTGCTACCACCTCTCACTGTCCTCTTTCTGCCAAAATCCTCTTTCTGCCAGCAGTGTGGGACAGCCCCTGTGCATAGGTAGGGCAGCTTACAGGCTTGCAGTCTCAGAGCCTCTCGCAAACAAAATCTAGGACACCTGAGTCTTTTGTGTAAACTCATTCCTTCCTCAACGGATGTCAGCAAACCCAGTCTTCCCAATTACTCATTGCCTCACATATGCCTGCCCTCTCTATAAAGTTTCCTCCTTGTTTTTCACTGATGCCCCAGTTAAGAGCTAATGGGCTATAAAGCTTCAGGCAGAAAAAAGGAGAAAGGATGCTGGAGCGCTGTCCCAAATGGCAGACCAGAGCCTGCTGATTATACCCAGACTGAGAGTCCTCGGTATGTGCGAATGGAGGAAGGGGAGAAGGGAGATGCTTATTAGACCGAATGGGAGTTCTGTGCGCAGGAGAGGAGCGCTCTGCGGCCCTGAGGATGTAAGGAAGATTTGCTAACTTTGCTTTATAGTATTCATGCAGATAAGGAAGACTCTCAGTCTCCAATCATAAATCGGTATTATACAGCATACTCCCAAAGGCCATAATTACTTCCAGAAGCAGAAATTTGAATGACCCAGATAATTAGTTCAGTGCAGCTGGTCCAAAAATTATTTACATAAAAGCCAGTTTTACTTGAGGGGGAAGAAAAACAACCTTGCTACCAAAAGCAAATGACCCAGTTAGCTTCATGCAATGAGTCTGAGGAGACAGAGCATGAGTGGCAACACAGTGGCCTGTGCCATCGTTTCTTACCTCTTGTTTTCAGAGGGCAAACACTGGCAAATGAGTCTCTCTGTAGACAAACATGCAGGAAGGCAGCGACAAAACAGGAAAGCTGCATGAATTTGACCTTATGCTTTCTGTGAGAGTCATTCTCAGGGAGATGTGAGGGTCCACTGCACCCGGAGGAAGACATTTCACTTGCACAGCACAGGCACCTAGGGAACAGCGAGAGGAGCAGCATAGCTCTGCTCCAGGCACTGGGGGAGCTGGCATCGGTCCTTCCACAGAGGGGACTGATGCAACTGGAAACTAATCACTGTGGTTATCTGGATTAATTTTTAACCAAACTCAGTTCCTCTGCTCCATCCAGCTTAGCACATAGCTGGGCAGCAGCAGGGGTGTCCGGGAAGGAAATGCCCAGCAGCTCTGTGGTTAAGTTCTCCAGGGGCCCCCTGCTGATATTTCGGAGGCTTCCCTCTAAACTGCTAGGTTAAAAAGGAAAGAAAGGATATGCTTTTAGAAAACATTTAATTTTAAAAGCATCTGAGTGATTCAGCCCTTTGCTGGTGACTCCGTGCTCTTTTAGCATGCACTAATAGGCACACTAACCACTGCCGGGTTAACCACTGCCATTTATATATGATGGTGTCCCGAGCGGACAAGCCCTGAGTCTCAGCTCTGCAGTGCTCTGACCCCATTCCCAGGGCCAGTTCCTCTGTCCCTGCCAGTGGTTTTACCCTGTAAGCAATAAGGATAGTGGCTCAACCCATTCGCAGTTGTCCTATTGCCCACCGTGCGGGTCAACCCCCAAAGAACTTTGGGGATGAATCAGTTCTTGTTTCTTATAGACTGGGATGTCCTGTCCCCTGGCCATCAGTGAATCAAGAGGTGCTGCTGCAAGCATAGCGAGACACAGACGTGCAGTTAAGTGTGGGGAAGAAGGAAGCCTGAGATCTATATCCCTGTTTATGGTGTCCTTACATTTTTGCTATCTTCTCAATCTTGCTGTGTGCACCACAGAATCTGACTGTTGCTCTGCAACAAAAGTATGCCAGGAAAGGTATTTACTGTCCCCAGCATGCCACAGGCATCAGCTGGCATCACCACTCCTTAGCACTCTCTCAAGGCACAAGTGGTTTTGTGCTGCTGCTTCTCAGAAAGTTCTCCCACTATCAGAACAGATCTCTCATCCCCCAAAAGGAACCAGAAGACTAACAAAATCTGTGAGAAACAAAACAGGGTGATCTTTTGTATTCAGGAGAGTGCACAAACATGCTTAGTTAAAAAAATCCCAAATTATTCTCCTAAAATGTTGTAAAATGTACAAATAATAACAGCAAATCATTGTGCAAATTGTTGTGCATCTCACCAGCTTCCCGTTACTGTTTGGTATTAATTTTGCCATGGATAGCACTTGTTACTTAACAGCATAGTAAATAATCAGATAACATCC
>JAWWES010000081.1:44523641-44586702 GCA_035583135.1 Lophotriccus pileatus | reverse complement strand
CCGTTACTGTTTGGTATTAATTTTGCCATGGATAGCACTTGTTACTTAACAGCATAGTAAATAATCAGATAACATCCCCATAACACCACTGGATGTGATTCACCTTCCCCTTACACAGCTTTTATGTCAGTATGTGACCATTGCCTTCATGGGGTTAATCCTGATTTACAGCAGTGTGTGTAAATGGAAAGGTGAATTCAAGACAACAGAAGGCAATTTGGAGAAGATGTGATTTGCTGTGGGCTGGATCCTGATTGCAGTAACACAAACCCACCAAGCTTAAGAGCTTCGGTTGCCAGGGTAGAGGCAATGGAAATTCAGGCCCTGCTGTCCTTTTTTTTCCCAAAACATATGCACATCTTGCACAGCACAAACTGCAGCAGGTTCCCTTCCTTTTTCTTCAAACCACCCTCTCTCCATGTTTCTCAGGGACAGAGGAAGCATTCCTCTTACAGAGCCTGAACCCATGGGGATCTGCATGATGTGCACATTGGAGATATTTAGCTCTGCCTCTTGCCTACAGGCAGTGCACACAAGGTCCTGGGGGTACTTATTGCATGCATGGAACAGGAGCTGTGCTTTTCAGGTGGGCATTCAGGAACCGGTTCATTTGAAGTCTGGTGCAAACTCTGGTGCATCCATTTTTACATGCGGGACAAAGTCAAACAGAAATCAGCCTTGTCCATCGAACTGGTTCATGACTCTCATGTTCCTGACTCCAAAGTCTCCGGAGCTCAGGCCACCAGTGTGGGCACCTTGCACCTCATACAAAGGCTTGGAATCAGAAGAGGACAGGTCCTGAAGGAAAAATGTTAGTGAGCAGAAGAGAGAGTAGCTTCTTGCAGGATCAGGGAATGGATGAGGAAGGGGGTCTTCAGGAGCATTTGGGTGAGCAAGCAATGGCATTCTCCCCAGCCCATCCTGGTTCCCCACTTGCTGTTTGGGGCCCTGTCAGTGGAGTTCTACAGAGGTGTATGCATTTGCATCTGTCTCTCAACATGTGATTCAGTTCCTCAGATGCTATCAGGCAACAGCAACTGAGCTCAGCAGAAGCACAACAGTTCCTGCTAGCAACAGAGCTGGTCCTCCAGGGTGCCTCTCTTGGAGGAATAGCACAGCTTGGGGTTTTGGAAGCAGCACAGTGGGTAAATATACCCTTGTTTACACTTCTTGATACATAAGGGGAGTATTTACTCTCCTGGTTCCTCATTGCCCCACACAGCACGGTATGCTTACAGCAGAAGAGGGCACACAGGAGAGGATGCAGGATGTGCTCCTGTACCACGCTCCCAGCACTCCCACCACACCCTCACCCCGTGCCGGGACTGCTGACAAAAACCGCTTCTCCCTGTGGTCTAACTTGGCTCCCAGTCAGGGCGGCAATTACGCTGCTCTAATGGGTATTCCCAAAATGAATCCGTCAATCGGAATTGCCTGCTAAGCGGGTGCTGAAAGCTGCGGCAGGTTTGACGACTGCTGTGTGCCAGGACCACAGCTGCAGGCTGGTGAATGCAAGGAGCACCCAGGTGGATGTGAGGAGCAGATCTTGACCTTACATTCACTCCGACTGCAGACATGGAGAGCAGTGGGTGCTTTGAGGCAGCTGCTTCCCTGATAAAACTCCTTCTGTCATGTAGTAGAAATAAATCTGCCCCTCTGGGCCAGCTGCTCTCCAACGTGGGAAGTTCAGGAACCTCCCTGAGGTGCAAACAGACATTTCCAGAAGCAACAAAATATACATAAACATTTTAAAAGATCACTTTAAAATTCCAGCTCTTCCCCTCAGCTGCTTGCCACCATCCAATTTCTAAATGAGCAGGATTTCTCCTGTGTTCAGCTTCATACATATATATATATATATATATATACATATATATATATATATATATATACATAAGCATGCCCACCTCGTACACAAAGTGTTCCCCATCTTCAAGTCACAGTCTCAGCAGAGTGTGGAATTAGATCCTGTTTCCACTTCATAAACTTGCCCTCTCTGTTAGTTTATATAAAGCCATTTCAACCCCGAAGGAACTGGCATCTCTCATTCCTGCCTTCTGAATGTACAGAGCAGAGGAGTAAGGAACAAAATAGTGGGGGATGTTCTGTTTCTGCTCAGTAACATGAAACATCATGGAGTTAAATACCAACAAAATATTCAGTGTTAATGTTTAATATTGCTGGGAACTTGTCACCTTCACTTACTGTCTTGCAGCTGCTACTCTCTCGCAGACTCCCATGTCTGAGCTCTGGGCCTAACATGCTTTCCCATTATATACTAAAAGAAAAAAAAAAAAAAAAGAGAAAAGCCAAGAAGTAGGGAGAGCCAGTTGCTCTGTCTGGGCTACAAAGCTGGGTAGGGCTTTTTCCCCCTTTCTGTTTGCAGGAATAAAATTACTCACATGGCAGAGCTCCTGAACTGCTGCTTTTCAGGGGTTACCTCTTTGAAGCACACCTTCTATAACGTCAGCGAGATGCTCTTGGATGTATGGAAATTTGCTTTGGGTAACCAGCCTCATCTCCACTCTGATTCCCTCAGTTCCCAGCCAGAACTTACACAGCTGTTCTGCAGACTCAGGAGCACAGAAACTGAGTGATCTAGGGACAGAGCAGTACCTAAAATAACAGGAATTAAGATTTTGCCTGCCACACGTTAAAACTGACTTGAGGCTGATTTGCCTCATGAGGGTCCTCTTGAAAAACGCATGGATGCTGCTTCACAGAGCTTGCAAATTGGGGAGTATTTCTTACTGCATCTTAGTACCATCCCAAACAACTCCCTTTCACTGCTGGAAACTCAGGAACCACAAAAACAAGGAGTCAAGCCTCTTCATGATCAGTGGAAACACTGTGCATCACACTGCAAACAGAATCAGGCCATTCTGCCTGTCTCTCTGGTTTCTGTAAAATGACTTATTATCCCTCTAGGCTGAGTAGTTAATGAAAATTCAAACTCTCCTAGCTTATTTGAGTTAGGAGGAGAGGTGGGTGATGCAATCAGGTATCTCTGCTGCAGTTCTGCTTATTTGGAAGGCTGTACAAAACCCTGCTTCTTTCAGCACTGGAGAAACCAAAACAACAACCACAAAAAAAGGCAATTTCCCTGCCTTCACTCCTAAACTCTTTTGGTCACTACCCTGACCCAAAACTGATGCCAGTATTCTGCCAAAAGCACCGGACTCTGTTAAAACTTCCTTCTGCTTCTGTGAGCTCTGTTATTCCCTATACACCTTCAGCCTTTTTTCCCCCTACAGCAACAAGCATGTTCACCACACCCCTGAAACAACACTCAGCCCAGGCACTGCTGTGCAGAGCAGCCAAATCTGTAAAAAACACCCAGGCTGCCTTTTGCAGGGAGCTGAAGAGGGGGAGGTGAGACATGCTTAATGCCTCTTACAGCTGTGTTAAATGGAAAATGCCTCTAAACTATCTTTTTCACAAAGGTTTAAGGCAGTTGTAACAACACTCCCCACTTTTATATAATTCTTGCAGCCAAAACTTTTGATTAAAAAGCAAACCAACAAACAAAACCTGGTGAACTTAGATTTTTGTGGAGTTCAGCAACCGGGTCCATTAGGCTTATAACACACACTCAGAGAGATGTGCTGTCATCCCTCTGAGCCTGCAAACAAACCATGGCTGAGGGAGGATTGTAAACTACCTCTGCTGTTTCCATGCCTTTCAGCATCACTTTTGTTTTGAGGATGAATCCAAATGCCTCTTCACTACTGATCATTTGGATACAAACCTGCAAAACATCCAGCGAGGTCAGACCAATTCACCCAGAAAGCTGTCTCTGGCAGCCGGTGAGAGCAGATGCTTCAGGAAATGTGCAAGAAAAGGACAAATTCAGATTTATTCTCCCTCTGACATGGGCTTCCAGCTTCTGACAAGCTGAACTGAAGGATACCCTCATATTGTCGTATTTAACATCCCTCACGAGTCTTTTCTGATCTCAATCTGTCCAATCACTTTTTGATTGCATTTTGCTCTTGGCCTTCATGGTATCCTCTAGCAATAAGCTCCACAGTTTAATTACACATGCTTGTTAGAAATTTACTGCCTGGTCATGACAAAAAAACCCACCCTCAGCTATTGGGCACCAAATAAAATGCTGAGAAATAGTAAGTACCCGTTCTTTGTTTCTTTTCTCTTTGACATTCATGGTTACATTTTCATTTGTCATGTTTAATCAATGTTACCCCCCCAAATTTATGCAAAAAACTTTTGAACCTCTTTATACCTTTACCATCTAAATATCCTGTGGCAATTACTTCCCAGCATAAGGCTCTGCTGGTGACTTATTTCGATTT
This sequence comes from Lophotriccus pileatus, assembly GCA_035583135.1. Taxonomy (NCBI): domain Eukaryota; kingdom Metazoa; phylum Chordata; class Aves; order Passeriformes; family Tyrannidae; genus Lophotriccus; species Lophotriccus pileatus. The sequence goes on along the minus strand of JAWWES010000081.1, from coordinate 44,582,389 downwards.
GTTTTAAATCCACTCCTTGATTAATTCACTGGGTATCCCATTTTCACTGTCAAGAATAGTAAACAATCCTTCTGTTTATACCTTTTCCAGTCATTTGTGTCTTTATAGTACACTGCTGAAGTCCACCCTGGCCCCAGACATCTCTCTCTAGACTGAAGTGTCTTGGTCTCTTTAATAATAGATTGCTGCTAAACTTAACCATTGTTGCTGGAAGGAGCAGTGAGTGTAAAGGCAGTTTCTCTAAACTGCTCTCAGGGTTTCAGTTTCCTGTTTCATTGACCTTAGTCATGGCACCTTTCTGAAGAGTATTTAGGTCACAGGAATGCAAGATAGTAGAAAAAATGGAAAAGCTTATGTAAAGAAAATATATCCTAAAACATTTAGGGAAGGGGAGGAAGTGAACTTTATTTGCAACCAAATGTGAGAAAGGTATTTGTCATTACATTCAAAAGCACATACTAGGTTTTGTCAGGCACTCATCTGAAATAATTACAAATCATTATTAATGAATTTGGATCAGTGATGGAGCTGCACTGAATGTTAAGCGAGCTAATGATTGTTTTTCTGTTGACATATCTCTAAAGCAAGGGAAGAAATAGAAAATTGAAAACACCAGTAGTTAAGATGGAAAAGTTTGAACCGAAGTTTACACAGAGACACAGTGTGCAGTGTAGATGCAGCAGCTACTGATGTTTCCAGGTAGAGAGATGGAGACATTATATATCAAATATTACAGCATGACTCAAAATAGTCTTATGTTCACCTGTGTTATTTGGAAGGAAAATCACATACTACTGTGAGTTTTGAAATAATAGTGCTTGCATGGAAGTGTTCACGGAAAACTAATTCTGGAAGGGTGATAAGCAGCACCAAGAACATTTTGAATGGAATTCCAAAATTCTTTTGCTCTTTATTCCTTGAAAGAGTATTTCATTGTAATTTCTTTTCAATTTTGCCAAAATTTTCAATGTGTGTGCATTAGGTCTTGAGCTAAAATAGAGACAAATCAGGTTCTGAAAATTTCCAGGAGTCGTCTAGGCTAATACATTCTAAGGTATGCTAACACACTGGAGAAATTGATAGTGTTTATCGACGTTTCTGAATCGGTTGTGGAAAAACAACATTAAGGTTTTACTTTGGAGTCTGAACGAGCAAGCAAATTTCTGCCTTGCTATAGTCCTATAACTTGGTTACAACTGATCTACGATCAACACACGATTGCCTTGAATTTCTAGGTTTGTAGTTGCCAGCTTCACAGTTTTGATGAACATCTGTGAGTTCATGTTTTCTTCATGAATCGCTCACAGTCGTGTTATCTCGATTATTTGATCCTTCAATATTTAGTGCCTGTACTCCTGTGCAGCACTGGGCACGGCTTCCTGGCTGTGGGATGCAATTTTTAGCCAAAGAAACAAGAGACTTGAAGAAATCGACTTAGCACCTTCAGCAGGGAGAGATACATACCGCATCTACTTTGTCCCACCCGAAACCTATGAGATGTGTCTTAATGTGCTGTGGGGATTTGCTTCTCTCAGCTCACTGCAGCTCAGGCAAAACTATCCCATCGTTTCACACATGGGATGTGAAGGAGATTTCTCACCTAGATAGTCCCCAAGTGTGTGATTTTAGAGCAGATTTATTTAAAAGAGTGAGAAGGGCTAAATATTTCCCAATTACTCGGCCTTCTTAGCTTAGAATGGTTGGGACTTGAGTTATCGTTGTGATTCTCCTACTTCAGCTCCTCAAGGGCACAGAGACGTGGCTGATGGTCTCTAAACAAAGCATGTTCATGGCAGAGGTTTAAGCAGATGTTTTTGTCTGGCATTTGTAATGTTCCAGGCTGGTTACTGCAGCTGGGCTGGCACAAGATAACTTGTGCTGTGAGTCTGACAGTTGGGTGGGACAGTCAGTACCTTACACTAAATGAAAATGCAGCAGTCTTCAACCTAACCAGCAGTGTTTGTCCCCAGCTATGTTAGCACAATTTGACAACACTGGTGGGACTAGAAGCACAGATCGGGCCTTAAAACTATTATTTAAGCTGTGCAGGTATTCTTATTTCAAACTGGGAGGCACTCACTTCATTTTAGCTCTGACCCCTCTGTTTTCCATCCCCCTGGAGAAATGGTGAATATTGCCTATAAGAAGCAAACATTTTAGTTGTTTGAGACCTGTGACTATTTGATAGCCTGCTTTCTGCCAAAAAAAAAAAAAAAAAAAAAAAGAAAAAAAGGGTTTGAGAAACTGTAATTGGAGGCCTGAAAACTAAAAGACATAAAGGCCTTACTGAGCATTAATGCTGTGCAGGAAGAAAGCTCTGGCACACTCATATTGGTGGGTAGTGACAACCCCTGTCTATCAATGCCAATATGCCACATGGAGAGAAATGTTTCCCTTTACAACTCCAAGCACATCAGTGATACATTTGAGACATACTCATCACCAGAGGACACAAGTATGAGAAGCATTTTGTCTTGAAGCAATAAAAAGATAAAATATTGCAAAAGGTTGCCAGCAAAGCAAGCCCTGTGGTGAACCATAGCTGGTCTGTGTAAGATCTGGGAAAGACACCGAAACCTTTAAAAAAGGAAGCAAAGGGGGGAAAAAAACCCCACCAGAAGGAATTACCAGTAATTTGGGAATTACTGCTAACGCTCTGGAGGGAAATATCCTGGGGGAGGATGAGGATGGGGTTACTGAGGCTGTCAAATGAGCAGAGAGGACAGGGCAATGAAGGAAGGATGTGCTTGAGACCCATGAGTTTGCCTCTCCTGCGGGTCACAGGGTGTCCCTGGGTGAGGCCAGAGGCCATGTGCATCTTCCCACACACCAGGAAGCATACTTCTCTGTTTTGTGGATGGGACGGGGTAAATCCATGCCATGGTAGCCCTCCTCTTCCTCCTCCTCTAGGGTGTGCTACAGTTGCTCTCACACTCGTGGTTCCAGTATTATGGATTCACTTTTAGGGCGCCTCCCTTTACAAATTAGGCTCATGCGGTCTGCCTGAGTGCCCGTCCGTTAGTCTCCCCTGGTAAATCTTGAAGTCTTTTGTTTTCAGGAGCATTGACAGAGAGGTAAAGTTTCAGAAATACCTCATCCCTACAGGTTTTTAGAAAATAAAGGACTAAGTAGAGAAGAGAGACCCTCTTCGCTTATCCGCTGAAGGACTGCCTACAAGAGCTCGGCTGTTATTAGGCATCAGAAACGCACACGGATGAGTCCCTCCCTGGGCTTCATTGCTTCTGCTCCACAGGAACTCACTCACATATTAACTGAATTTGCTTGTCCTTTCCTTTATAAATCTGGTGCTCTACTGTAACAGGGATAATGACATATTTCGCCTGAAATAGGATGCTTATGAGAGCCTAGTTTGAAATAAAGATTATAAAAATGTAATGTCTAGCAATTGTAGTATCATCCATGGAGCGGAAGAGAAAGGGACAACACAGATATATGGGTAGGAAGGCAGACAGATAGATTTCTTAATTGAACCCTCTGCTTGGCTGTATTTTCTTAGGCAAGAACCATAGGTGACTAACAATAAAGGACCATAAGGAAGAAGATGTAGGGTTTTTAACAAATTAGACTTATCACAGACAGGCTTTTACACTTGCATCAGCCTATACTGAAAATCCCTAAATAATTCAAAGCATTCAAATGGTCTAACATTAGCAAAGTAGTATTCTCCCCACAGGTGCTTAAAAGTAGAAAGCAAGGTGGCAATGTTTCCTCTTTTAAAATACTAATAATATTTCATTCCCCTGCCCTAGAGCATTTAATATCCTATATAAATCAATACCTACCTCACTATCAATAAATGAATAATTACATTTCTGCCTATTCCCAGATGTTCTGAAACCATTTATTCAAGTCATTTAATCACAAAGCTGTTATTGCAGGAGAAATTCAAGCAGACGTGAATACATAAAGCCAAAAATAGTGAGCTAAGCTGAGAACCTCACCATAATAGCAGCCTCTTCCAAAGCAAGCTGCTTCTCACTTTCCCAGGAGATGTAGTAGGTATCTCTTCACTTTTCAAAACAATAACTGGTACTGTAAAGCTCAGTCAAGCAAAACAAAACTTCACTCACTCTGCTTTTTCACAGTGAACATCTGAATGCAACAGGGAGTCCTTGCTGGTCTGATCAGGAGCTCTCTCTTTCCCTGTCAAAGGACCCGAGGTCCCAAAATGTCCTCACACTGGAGCCTCCATTTGAAAAGGAGTTCTATAACAAGACCTCTGTGTCTCTATAGAAAAACTTGTTCATCTCAAATCAGTGCTCTTCTTTTGTGCTTTTTTTTGAATGACTGTACCTCTGGGAAAACTGAAAATATCCATCTTCGCCCCTTGGAAGTCTTGGTTTACCCAAAACAACAGCATTACTTTTCCCAGTTCGCTCACTGTCCTTTTGATGCCACGTGCCTGCTGTTAGGAGACCAGATATATGTGCATTAGAGGTGGGAGTGGGGTGGCAGAGTGGGTGTGTGTACACATACAGAAGACACATAATATTCAGGGGAAGAGTCCAGATTTGATGTGAGAGTGGTAGTTTCGCATTCACTGACGTGAACACAGTTTTCCTCCTGTACCTTGGAGAAAGCCTTCGGGAGGACTAAATTAGACTATGTCTAAGTCAAAACACTTAACAAGTATTAACTATATAAACCTCTCTCCCATCTCAACTAGATATATGCTTTTTGTCTGTGAGAAGGATCAGACAACTTGCCAGAGTTCAGAAAGCACCATATGTTCTCCCAGCTCCCCATCCTATCAAAACCTGTTCTTCCTTCCAGACAGGCTGGGTATGTTTACTATGTCTCTACCTTTGTTTTTGCTCGCCTTCCATCCCTACAGGGAGCCCTCGAGCATGTATTTATTTGCACTTTGAACCTGTGCTTGCTTGCACGGCTGTGCATTAGCTCAGGCTGGGACCTGATTGCTTTAGGGGAGACAGGGATGAGATGGCCTGAGTGTCAGTAAAGCTTCAGTGCCTTTGCCCACGATTCCCCCATTCACCCCAGCGTTCCAAGTTCTCCTCCAGCTGATATCAACAAGTGGGAAATAATCCTACAGCAGTTCAGAGCAAAGGGTGTGCAGCACAAAGTCCACAGGCAAGCGCAAAACAGTGCGGTCAGACTAATGTAGACTGAAATTAGCTTTCAACAGCAGAAATAGCAGAAGCCTTTATGCATATTCTAATGTATACCATGAATGTTTCTGAATGTATAGATGGTTAGTATGTCAGATTTAGCTTTGGGAGGTGTCTTGCATCCTATAAATGCTAGGTTACAAAAAATGTTGACATATGTGTGTATGTGCTTGTATAAATACATACGTCTAGGTCTTCGTGAAAAATAACAGCCTAGGATGGCTGGATGGATAGCTGACTAACTAGACAGCTATACACATCCTTAAAATGAAAAGAAAAAAAAAAGCTACAAGCATCTTTTAACACTGGCTTGACTTCTAAACCCCTAAGTATGCTGAGAGGGCTGCAGCCATCTCAGGTTCCATCAGATGTACTTTCCACTGGGCTTGTGTCCCTGGGTCCCACTCTGTTCCCAGTAGAACAGGGAGACACGGTGGGTCAGTTGGGTCACTCAGTCCTCTGCTGTTTGGCTTTAATCTGAGCGAAAACAGCAAAGCTTTGGTGGGTATTATTTGAGTGGTAGCCAGGCAAAGAGGACCATGATAATCCAAGAGCCAGGAAAGGCTTGGGAAAGTCTTTTTCTAGTCTCTGTGGTATTCACATTAACAAATACTTTTCAAGAGTGAACTTGAACACATCCTGTTTCTGTCATTGAGTAGCCTGCCTGTGTCAGAGGTGGGACAGTCAGCCCTTGCCCCCCCCCAGCTCACAGGCAGGGGTGCAGCAGCCCTTGCATCCCAACACAGATTATTCAGACATGGTCTCACTTTGAAGTTAGAACTGGACAAGAAGGTCCTTTCTGACCTGTTATTCACCAATGTTAAGTTCAAATAGGTGGACATTTTTGTGACACCTCTCAGTCTCAACATGGAGCCTGTGACTTGGCAGCAGCAGAGGAATGACATCCACTCATGGGCAGCTCAGGCCAGCTCTCTTACCTACCTTCAGTGCCAACGTGGACGGAAACAGAACAAAGGAAATCTCAGGCACATCTGCAGCTTCACTACTCCTTCTCCTTGGGAGAATGCAGCAGCTCTCACCTGTGTTGGGTCCAGGCTATGAGACCAGGAGAACCACCACTGCTTTGTGAGGCTGCTCCAGCTGCAGAGGGCAATTTGGCAGGGGAGACACACCTGGCCTGTTGTCAGGAGCTGGGAGTTGATCCCAGTCCAAATCCACTGTTGAGATAGCAGATCAAGACTAACTCTACTCAGAAATCACCATGCTGCACAGATCTGTCTGCTTGTGGGATTTGTGCTAGCTTGATGAAAGGGTTGGCTCCTATCCTCAGCTGAACTCTCATGGTTCAAAGTTGTGCTGGCTTTTTTCTGTGTCCTTTGGGGTGAAAAATGTCTTGCAGCTGCTGCTTATAATTCTTTCCCCCATGTTTCAACATTCTCCAGATGAATGTCACCCGAAGCAGTGCTCTGAGAGACTGCAATCCTGATTGCCAACAGCCAACATCCAAACTAAAAATAAAAAGCCACAGCATGGGACTGAGACACAAGCAATACATTGTCTTGCAAAAATCACCAAACACAGAAAAAAAAAGTCCTTGCCCCTCCAGCCCTGTCTTTTCCATGCTCAAAGAAGCTTTCCTCTATAAGCATCCTCTTCTGATGTCATCAAGAAATCAAGATGGTTTGTAGAAAGCACTAAGTGAGCTGACCTTTCCTTTTCCTAAGTGCCTGGGTTTAAGAGCCATGATATTCTGGCTGATCAGTAAATAAGTGGAGGGAAAGACAAGATTTTTCAGTGGAACATTTACTTGCCCCTTGGAGAAACCTGGGGAGCTGTTACCAAATACCATCCCAGCACTAGCCCATTATTTCTTTTTTCCTATGGTTTCAACAGCCACCTTTTATGGAGGTTCATTAGCCTGAAAAGATCCTACCACGGAAGTGAAGGAAACCTAAGGAAAAATATTTTCAGTGAGAGAGCCACAGTTCCTGCCTTGCTTCCTCCTGGCTGTCACAGCCCAGAAGGGGAGGGAGAGCTGCTAAGAACAATGTTTCCAGGAGTGTGGGTGTGTGGACAGGAAAAGGGGGCAAGGAGCAGAGCCACGGGCCTGCCTTTTCCCTGTGCAGGTGCTCAGTGCAGAGGGTGTTGGGGTGCACGGCACAACCTTGCCGCAGAGATGGGACCCACTGGGCTGCACACCTCGGAACCAGGTAACATCAGCTCTTTTGGACCAAACCTTCAGCTTGCCCTGCCTTGTACCACATGGCCAGCCTGGCAGAAAAAAAATATGACAAGCTTGCAAGGCTTCTCGATTAGCTCTCCACACAGCTCATGAACTCAGACCTCAAGGTTTTGCCCAGGACATCCATTTTCATGTATTATACCTGAGATGGGCTGTAATATTTATTTCCCTCCTTTATGATTAGTATTTATATTTAACACACAAGGAGAATCTGTACATTTGTCAGGCTGACCTTGCTCAGAATGGGGCCTAGAGACCAATCCTTTATGTGCTGCCAGTAGCACATATACTTGGGCTAAGTAAAGGTATTTTGTGGCAGCTGATGTGCCAGTTCACCACAATGTTAGGGCCAATCCTAGCCCTGAATTTTGCAAGCAGTAACCCTGTAAGATAAAGACACTCTGAAAAATGACGTGACACTCTTACCCTTGTAAAAATAAATAAAAGGCCACATCTTGAACAGCAGTGGTGAGGTGTTTTATTTGCACTCATTTACCTCATGCCTGGGAGACATGAATTCTCAATCAGCTTTGCTACACAGTCTTAAACGTGAAATCAAGTGCTTCATGTGAATGATAATAATTGTTTCAAGCCAGAGTCTAAACACGCAGCTGAGAAAGGATAGAACTGCCTTTGAAACGAAAACATGGCTCTAGAGGGAAGGAGAAATATTCTACCTCTTGTTTTCCATTTTTGCAAGTCTTCTGAGCTCTCTATCCCAGTCTGGGCAGCGCTGAGCAGATTTGCTTGCTATCTTGCTCCTTGAGGGAACCACAGCTCCTGCCACATTCTCATTCAGTTGAAAGGATCCCCAGTTAAAACCACAGCACTTGGGCTGATTTGATAACTTGTTTGGCCCACTGTTTTTTAAGAGGTTGCAGAGCTAGTAATATGTTGTCAGGGAGGACTTTAGCACCATGAACAAGCAACTGATACATTATTAGATTCAGGACTAGAAAGAATGGAGCCTAGGCATTCCTTTATTAAGAAATCACAATTTTCACTTAGCATTTCCTCTCTGTGTTGTGAAGGGATAAATATGAGAAATAAGTGTCTAATATTTCAAGTCAAGACTCAGTCTCACCTTTGGCCTTCTGCTCCCTCAGAGGTTTATACAGGTCCATTCATTTGATTAGATGGCTCCTCAAAAATAAAGCTTAACATAATATCTTCAAAGTCTACATCTAAGGGCCTCCCTTTTCACTTGGGATAAGACATGGGGGTTTCAGGCACAAGAGGGAGAAGAAAAAGAGTCTCGTATCTGAGTTTGGGAAAGAGGAGAAAAACTTTTCTTCTTTAGCTGGTCTACTGAAAGCATCTCTTCTCTTTGGTCATTGATGCACAGTACCTACAAAGAGCTTTACTGCATATACCATACAAAAATGAATCAAAAATCAACAAACTAAGAGAAAGCAAAATGCTTCTTAATGCCTTTAGGCCCACTTGTTCAATAACACTGTAGCCATGCTATCTTAAGTCCAACCCCCATAAACACATCAGTGTCCCATCACCCTGCTAAGTCTGCCCCTACCCTCACAAAATAACACCACACTGAACACTGGTGTCCCACTGACCAAATCCACTTCTGCTGTAATTTCAAACAAAAACCCCTGGATACACCATCCTTTAAAGCAAGGAAGCATCTCACACAGATAATGGGAGTTCTGACAGATCATTCAGCTTGGGCTATTCTGATGGAAATCAGAGGATAACACATCAGATTTGGATGCATTGTTTTAGTGATCAAGGGCATGTTGCTCTGCAAAAATAGCTTGCAATGTGTAAATACTCCAAAAGCAAGAGCCTGCTCAAGATAATTTAGGCAGGTTCACTACGTCCTAATTCACACTTGCTAGACTACATGATTATCAAATCTCAAAGCAACCAGTGTTTCTAGTCATATTTTATCCGAGAACATGGCTATCAGCTAATATCTATGCCTTATTTACACTAGAATTTGAAATCATGTATGCAAACATATGCTAAACTCCTTGGCTAAAAACCAGGCGTCAGCATACATTAAACACCTCCATCCTGTCTGGAATATTCTGCAGCACTTTAACTCCGTGATGATGTCATGGCAGCTTCTAACCTGAGAGAGATGAATGCTGAAGAAGCAGACGTGAGACGTGTTTCACACAACTGCAGCAGGTTTCCCCAGAGATCACTACAGAACATTTTCCAGGCTTCTTTTTCCCATAAAGGTGCAGTGGAAGGGACAGGCTGTGCTTGTGTCCACTTTCAGCATACCAGCTGAGGTGCAGAGGCTCTTGTGGCAAGAGGAGGAGCTGTCAGAGTAGCAGGAAATTCCACTTTACCAAGTGTCTCCTAATTAGCACCATTTCTGGAGGCAGAGAACCTGATCCCAGGGTGCAGGACTGAACTGGTTACTGAAGGGAGGCATTGTCTAATCCTGGTTGGCCACTGTTTTCCCTGCTCTGGAATATACTTATTACATGCTCACACACCCAGGCTCTGTAATTCTCACTCAGAAACAAACCAGCTGGGACTCAGGGAAGCACCCTTTCCCAGCTGGTGATGTTTGATGGGGTATCCGTGCACAAGTACCAGGGTTTCATATAAATACAATTACAGAGGTCAAAGGGGAGCACACTGCTCTGCCTATGAAATACACCCCTACAAGTGCTCCAAGTGCCTGCTTGTGATGTCTCTCCAGCCAGCAGTTCCTCCAAGCTGAATATACCTTAATGATTGTCAGATAGCGTGATTAGCACATCTCAGAGACCATGTTTTCCTCCCTAGGCCAGGGATTATCAGCCCAGCAAGCCCATGGTTACCACACTTTTGGGGGACTATTCCCTCTCCTCACAGCTCATTCCCTTTCTACACAAAAGCTATGAAATCTGCACTTGGCAGGTGGGGCAGCAGGTGTTGACCATCACCCTGTCCCCAAAGAAGCTCTGGGCCACAGCTGGAAAAGCCCCTGCCTTCACCTCTGGCCTGCTCACCCCCTGTAGCTCTGAAGTGCTCCATAACATAGCCCCGATCACACCTGTCAGTGCTGCACTGAGCAAGGCTGCCCCCAACCCTGACCGCAGCTTCATTGGACCAGTCAGACCCCATCCACAGCACCTCACGGGAAGGCATTTCCAGCAACTCCTGCATATAAGGAAAAGCACCATATGAGCCCTTCTGTCATGCAGGGAAAGGCTCGGAAGGCTGAAAATGTAACCAAAGGAGGCTGTGTACATCTTATCTGGGATGCCAGAATGCCGCCTTTATAAGCAGAGCCCTGTATTATCAGAAAAGAGCTATTTTCGGCTTCTTAGCTCACCCTCTGGAGCAGTGGGTGACCGGTGCTGCAGGAGCTCATTTAGGAGTCAGGAGATAGAGAGTCACAGCAAAGCAGCCAGGGATTTCTGGGAACGCAGGGTCAGCCTGCATCCCCAGCAGCCTCTCTGCATGCTTCCAGCAGCGGAGCAGAACAGGCTCAGTGGAATAAGGCAGGTGCCATTCAATTACAACAATTTAAAGCATTTTTTGCCTAACCTGCTAAGCTACTGACTTTTTTTCTTTTTTTTTTTTTTTGCCCTGCACCGAAGAAGAGAGGGAATGCAGTGGGGATAAATAGACATTGATGATATTAATTTTATACCAGGATTATTTTAATACATGCAATAAAATTAAATTCTGCTCAAGAAGTTAAATAATTCACCATGTTTCTATGCACAGTGCACTAAAAAAATGCACTGTTAAAGCAATAATTTATTTTTTGACAACAGGAAACAGCTGATAAAAGAAAACCTCTTTTGTTCTGGATTTACGCACTGTTTCCCATGTGTTATGTTTGCTTTGGCTGTCTCTCTGGCATCCGCTGGTAGAGATGAGAATGAGGGGAAAGCAAGGGTGTTGCTCAAAACACAGAACCCCCAAATGTTTTTACTCCTGTTGTCGTCTTCATAAATGCAGCAAGGAACCTTCTGAACAGTTTTCCTCCTCCCTAGAGCTTTTTTAAGGTAACTGTGCAAGGCAACTGTCTGAGCAGAGCTCCAGAAACTCTGTGGAAACACATCACAAACTTCATGGGAGTAGACAGGCTAGGAAGTCCATAGTCTAGATGGGGGGCAAGGGGAGTGTTAGGGAAGAATACCCTAAATAAACCAGAATGTAATTGCTCTGCAATACTTTTGTGCTTGGCTGGAGACTTTACTTCCTGAAGGAAGCACACCTTAATGACTGCCACATTTGTGCCACTGCCTGTCTAGCCTTCCTTTCCCTATCTGAAGAAGGAGATTGCATGTATTTCAGGCTGTGCCCATCCCTACTCTGCTGCATGGCTGGGGGGCCCTGCAGACACCCCTTCACAGCACCTCAGATAAGTCACTGCTCACCATGTGCTGAAGTTGTACCTGTGCCCTCTGCTCCCAGCACTGGACAAATAAGGCAGGCCAGGGCCTGAGAAGCCTGGAAACCATGGCCTCAGACAGGGCTCACGAAGTAAGAGAGGAAGGGTTTCTTGTGTTTTCTTAATGATGACCAAAGAGGCTTTGAGAGTGCTGTTTCCTTCTTACCTGAGGAACAGCAGGACTGCTAAGCCTTGTGGTGGTGTTTTTGTTCTTTCTTTTCCACTGGAGAACCTTCCAAAGGTCTCAGAGATGGGAGAAAGAAGGTTATTCAATCTTTTCTGCCCAACAGCCCCTACAGACTGAAAGAAGGGCTCGTGAACCCTAAGCTTCTCTGTGATTCCTGGCTCTCAAGCAGGTCTTGCAAACACTGTGACCTTCACATGCAAGCAGAAACCACCAAAAGGTGCTGTCAAAACACTTTTGTTTTCCAGGCTTTGGGGATATTGAATATTGTGATGCAGTGATAAAATAACTGCACCATGTATTTAAAATTGTCTGAGATTTCCACTGTAGACCTTAAACACGGTGCTAAATAGGGCAAACAAAAATAGCTGTTACTTTGACAAGTGCTTATTTAAAGCCTGTTTTGTCAGCATTGCTGCCCTGGTTATGACAGGGAAGTCGTCTAGAAATTGCATAATTACCAATATTAAAGCAAAAGCAAAACAGCACCACAGAATTCAATAATAGAGCAGGTCACGTTTGCCATGGCTGTTGTCGCCTCTCTTAAGGCTGTAGCAACCCCATCTCAATCCATGGCCTCAGGAAAACACTGAGCTTCTGCTGCTGCTCCTCATCTGCTCTCAGCCCAGAAGATTGCTCTGCTCTGGGCACTCAGATTGCCACGCTGGAGAGGCAGTAAGGACCCTATTTTCTTGCTCACCCTCACGGTGCTGAGAGAAGGCAATGTTACTGCCTTTGATGCGCATTCTCCAAGTGTCTGGCACTAGTCACCAGACTCTCAGTGGACTTCAATATGATAGAACTGGGGACTGGAGATTGAGGGGAGAAACAGACCAAAAACATTAGGCACTCCTTTTTGCACATAATAAAATTTGCAACAAGCTCTACACCTGAGCTTCTGTGAAATAAAAGAAAATATTCAGTGCTCTTTACCTCCTTCCCCTTCCTCTTATCTTGCCTTTCCTCAGGGTGGAAAGGAGGTGAGAGAAGATGATCATCTCAGAGACGCTTTTTTAGTGGCTTGATTTCAGACTTTGTGCTGCTTACATAGCACTCATATTCCTTGTGACCTCCAGGGGCACTTTCAGATGTTTTTTCCCCTCTATTTCTATCAGCTCAGCAGGTCATTCAAAGGGCCTACCTGTGTGACCTATGTTTCAGTGAGACAGTAGAAGGAAACACTGCAGCAAGCTCTACACCACCTTTCTCCCCACCTCTTTCCCTCCCAAGGTTTATCGCGTGCACCAGAGCAGATTTCTACCTACAGACACTTGTTACACCTGTCATACTTATCTGACTGTGAGCTTGGTACTGATCTGCTCTGCACTTTATTCTAGCTCATTTACTTTCAGGAGAAAAAAAAACAGGGAAACTGAGCACTGGCCTGCTGGTGATGATCCTCTCTCACGGTGTTGCTTGCCCAGTGCCTCTCCTGGGAAGAGCAGCAGCAGGGTCAGCAGCCTCTGGGTGCTGAAGCAGGTGCCCTGGAAGGGAGAGCTTTGCATTTAGCATCCACTAGTGGAAAACCTGCTTTAAGTGATTTAGTCAGCACCATATCTGGGTGCAGTGGCAGGAGCAAATGTACCATCCCATAGTCGGATTCCTAAAACACCATATAATCTTATACCTTCTTGTAACCTGCTGCTTCATGGGCTGAATGTCTTCCAGCTACAGGAGCACTTGGGGTGAGGACCCTATAGCCAAGGACTTTCTTCACGATAAAGTCTTCATTAATTTTAACAACAAAGTCATCCTCTGCACTACATGAGGATGGGGAATTTGGGAAAAAAAAATTAGCATCATCATTTAATTAAAGATGGATCATAATAACCAAATCTTCACAAAGGGATTGGCATGGGATTATGAAGAGAACCTTAATTGTGAAATTCTTCCTGTTTGACTTTGAGTCTCTGAGTTTTCAATCTCAACACAATTGTTTTAAGAGCTTTGGCTCGTCATTTCCTGTTTAAAAAAAAAAAAAATTAGGAAAGACTGTTATCTTTCAGCTTCACACTGACAGCTGTATGTTCCAGCAGTCACTGGAATCTCTTCTATCCAAGACTCTTCTCACTTGACCTAAGGAGTAACTGATAGCAATGACAGGTTACACTCTACCCTGCTCATTGCAGGCCAAATATCAGAGGAGTTTGGCTGAAGCACTATTCACTGTGACAAGCATGTGCAAACTAGCAAATGCTAGAAATTAACTTTTGATAAATGTAAGGTACATTTTTTTTGACTGACAATATAGTGACATCAGACTTTCAGTCCCTGCTTCAAATGAGGGATACTGCCAATGTTTTCTAAAGATAATGTTGCCACCGTTTCCTTTTCCCATGGGTGAAAATCCTTTTATTCGTTATGTTTGGGAGAGCTAAAATGTTTCAGCTGAAACTAGATATATAAACAAAACAAACAAACAAAAAAACACCCAAAAACCCCCAAACAACAACAACGACAAAAAAAAACAACCAACAAACCGTGCTTCAAAAGACATCTGAAGACAATTTCATGGCGAACAGCCAGAGCCTGACAAAAGTTACACAAAGCTGAAAGCAGGACCTTCTCGTCCAAAACACTGTATGCCTTTAACAATCCATAGCGCTCCCCAGTTGCTGAGGTTTACCTTGGCAGGCAGAGGATCATCATCCTCGCTTCTTTCAGCAAGGCCTGTTACACCTACTGGTGAAAACGGAGAAACTGTCATCATCACCAGTCCCACTGACGGCGTTTATTAATATTATCTGGAAGAAAAGCAGGGCTTTTTCGCCCGCAGGATTTCCTAACAATGAACCTGTGTACGACATCCCATGCGTAAGGGCAGAGCTTCCCCTTTCAACCGGGCCGACAACCACGCTGCAGGCCAGGCTCTGACCCACGGGCAGCACTTGCTGGGCAGCTGAAGGTGCTGCAAAAGGTGCCTCACCACTGTCGTGCCAGGCAGGTACACAGGGCTCGGCCCTGCTGCTGCCCACTGCTTTGAGCGCCCCTTCCCCTCCTGCTGCCAGGTGCCTTGAGCAACCCTTTGTGCTGCTCTGAACAACTGTGCTGGGTGCAGGCAGTACAGAACCATTTCCCTCTGCCTCCGCCAGCATCCTGAATAAATACCAGTGAAGATGTAAAAACGCTGCCACTTGCACTTCTCTTGAAAAGGAACGCAAAAGCAGGTGCAAATAATAGAGCGGCACAAAGCACCTGGAAAGTAAACAGTCATTTGCCTGTAAATTATTAACAAACACATCTAACTCTGTTACCAACCAAGGTGATTCAAATATTTTTATTTTTGTGGTTACACAGATCCCTAGCTTTCTTTACAGTGCTTTTAAATTCAATAAAACAGATGAAAACTGCCGAAGTTCAAAGTTCTTGACATTATTGTCAGTTTATTTCCATGAAGCTGAACGCTGAATATTATGAAACAGCTCAGGAATGTGGGACATAAAGGGAGATTTCCTTTTTTCCCCCTTCAGCTGAAATATCTTTTGGCAATAAATCCCCGCCGGAAATGTGCTTTCCCTGATTCCCCGGCTTAATTAGCTCAAACAATGTAAGATATGTAACACTGACCACCATGGGAAACCTGATAACAAAGAGCAGTGATACAATACAAGCCTTTCAAACAGATGCAGCCAGTACCCTGCTAAGACAAAAGTGGATTCAGTATGGTGTCAAGCTTATTCTTCCTTCGCTGCTGCAGGAGACACCAGTACTGCAGTGAGACAAGTTAATCTTTGCCATGCTTTTCCCCAGTAATGATCTGAAATTGCCAATTCCTCTGTAGTATGCAGGTCACACATCAGAATTTTCATCAAGAAAGAGACAGTAACTAATGCTGCAGCTCCTTGGCACTCAGGATGCATTTGCTGCTCTTGCCATAGGGAAAACTGTGAGAAAACTGACCCCAAAACTGGCTGCTCCTGTGGAAACGAGCAGTGCTCCTGGTTGGCATGACTGCATGGCCTCATATGCTCCTCTCTGAGAGAGCTGAGGCTGCAGTTTCCTTAGGATTTCTTCCCTGAGCTATATCCAGAGCAGCCCTACCCCCTGCCCCTGCTGAGCACTCGATCCCACCCCTGCATCATCCTTCAGCAATGGTTTGCGCAAACGGACAATAAGCAAGAAGGATGTGCTGACTTGGGCTGCAAATATCCTTTTCCTTTTTGCCTTTCCTCACTGCATTACTGCTAATAGAGTGAATTCTGCAGGGCCAGCCCCTTCACGGTGCTGGTGTACTGTGGTTGTTGCAAAGCTGAAGGAAAGGTGGAGGATCAGGAGCATGAGCTATGGGTGAGCAAGGATGATGGCACTGCAAATAGAAATACAGCCTGTCCTGAAGACAAGCAGAACGGGGACCCTACTTAGGTCAGAACAAAACTGATGGACAGCTGGGGTCTGGACTGGCACCCACATTGTGAATTGTCTCAGTGTACATTGAAGCTGCTCTACCCCGGTATAGTTAAAGGTGCCAAAGGAGAAAAGTTGCAATGGGCTTTTGCCTATTATTCCATTCATGGTTTATAACTTTCAGACATGTTTATAGATTTCCTTTCTGTTATACTTGCATTAGAAACTTGAGTCTTACCACTTCTGTTCCCCAAAATACTCGGTGGACTCCAGAGAACTGGCAGTATTACAATGTCATATGTAGGGAAGTACAAGTATGATTAATTAGAGCGTTTACAGTTTGCTGCTTCTTTTGGTTTTGTCATTAGCTGCAACTCAAATGCTTTCAGGAGAATGATGAAATGACTCTGGCCACATCCACCCAGCAGAGCTCTGTTGACTCAGCACTGTCCAACAGGGACATGAAACCGGTTGGAGAGCCAACCTCCATCCATGCCTGATGCACCGGGGCCAGACACGACACCCGGGCTGTGCTTTACTAGCTCAACTTGTTTCACCTGTGCATCAGTCCAGAAGTGCGCTGCTGGTGAAAGAATATGTCCTCCCAGCGTAGCCCGTCCCATATACACCTGGCTCTTCAGAACACGTGAGAAACTCTAAATCCAGAAGAATTCCTTCAGGAGGGCTTCTTGACAAAACAGAGAAACAGCAAATCCAGCCAGTGCAGGGTCTAATGACTTCTGTATTCCTAATAACCTATCAAATGGAGTTAAGAAAGCCCAACAGCCATCCCTTGATCTTCTTTGTTTGCTGTGAAGAACCAAAGGTCACAGGCTCACTTTTCTTCCGTGGGTTGCCTTTGAAGTGCGAGTGTCATCAATGCACTGCAGGGCCCCACATAGAAGGTCCCATTTGATCCGAGTCTGTAGGTGGCTAGCTCTTTTTGGCAACTCTGGCTATCACCTTTGTTTTACAAGGCCAGTTGCAATCTGACTGATCTGTTAAACAAATTAGATTCATCCCTCTGGCTCTGCTAAAACTCAGTGTAGCCCTCAGTTGGGTAAAGCACAGACACTCCAGCTTTATTTATATTAATGTAATTATAGATAGACCAATATTGAAATGGCCAACTTGCACTGTAGGCAAAATAAACAAATGCTTCCTTGGTGATCAGTGCATCATGAGGTTTTTTTAATTATAGCCTGCATGCTGACTCTAGACCATACCTAGAAAACGTGGCACTCTTAATTCTCAGAGACAGTAAGTGTTGCTTATTTTCCAATATATCAAAGCCAGAGTGTCTACAGAGTATGAAATTATTTTACACACCAGGCATGAAAATATTTCATACAGCTGTTATTAAATCTCAGTCCCACAAAAGTAATTGGCAAAATTGCCAGTAACCAGGAGAGACAGCATTTAGTCTAGGAAGGTATGTTTGCATACGCAGTGAACAAATGTCAGAAGCCTAAGGAAAGGAAAAGAAATATCAGGAACATACAGGAGATCACAAAATCTACCATGTCTATCATGAGTGCTAGGCAGCCACACATGGCCGCATCTGGTTCTCCAAATTAGTCCCATATATGACTGCAGCATCTCTTACAGAAAGTTCCCAATTCATGAGTCCTATAGAGCTGTTATTAAATGCTGTTTACTAGGCACAGCTGTGCTTAATTTCTGCCTATGTAGTCCTTGGTTTCATCAGAGATTTTGAAGATGTTCCTATTATCACCACAAATCTGGAAATAACACTTACATAAGAAAGTAAAGATGCTGAGCTCCTTCTTTGTCAACTTTTCCAGCCAGGCAACTGACTACACTGTTGGTAGAATAACACCAAAACCCTGGTTTTATGCAGAAGGGCTGGTGTGAACATTTTCTTTGGTTTGCCTCCAGAGGGGATAACAATCTTCCTGGGATTTGGGTCTGATTGTTCACTGTTTTCTCAAAAAGAGCTCCCCCAGGGCTCTGGCAGAGTTTGGTTTGTAACTTCTGAGGCTCTGCCTCTGGAGATCTGCCAAGCCTCTGTCTTTGAGTGATGCACGCTCCCATTTAATGGGAATCTACTGCCCCTGTCCCAAACACGCACTCGGTTTCAGGCAGGGGGTACTACTTTTTCCTGGAAAATTTCTGCATGCACACAACTGCTGCATCTGAGCAGTCACACAGCTGTGGGATGCACCAGTTCTGCTGGGCACGCGGCAGACGGTGGGATGCCTCTCCCACAGCAAAATCTCTGCATCCTATTGCTCACATATGGGGTGGCTCTGCACCTCAAGTTCAGCGAGTTCATCTGGGCCTGGCATGTCTGGAGCCTGGTGAAGCGGCTAACCTTCCAAATCACTGCACAGCACTCTGTCAGTGTCACCAGGCTTCCCATGTGCTTGGTATGATGACTCAATTAAATGAAGATTTTCAGTCTGTTGCCTGGTGTTTCCCTGGCTCAGGTTCATTTAAACAGACATCTCCATAAGGTCAGCTCAGGAAGGTAATGAAACATGAACCAGAAAAAAAGTATGGTTGCTTAGGGCACTTTTGCCAACCTAGCAGAAATGTGCACAGGGCAGCTTTGTCCCTGACTGATTCAGCTGGTTGCACAAAGTGGAGAATATGGAAGATATTATGTTCCTAAACTAATAAACATATATCGGTATTTAGCCACTAAATTACATTATGTGAGTTTGCATTCAGAGAAATTTCATTTGTTTTCTTCTACTAGTTTGCAGTTGGTTAAGGAAAGACAAACTCATTAAATCATTTTAACTGAGGTGTGCTACAGGTGAAAATAGAATATTTCATTACTCCAGTACTTAAGAACCTAAATTTATAAGGAATAGTCAAAATGGAGACCTCTTGCAGGCTTACAAAGTCTTTCTGGAGAAACACACATTTTTCTTTGCCTGGTATACTTCTGATTTTTCTTTACCATGCAGCCAGAAAAAACACTTGGCTTGCTAGAAAGGTGCAGGCAGCACTAAACTTACACAACAACTGATTCTTTGGTGGCAGTGCTATGGCAGTGGTTAGTGTTGTTAGGAAAGAAGGCCTCTCTAAAACCAAGTTGCTTATCTGAATCTTTTCTGCCTCTCTCATTCATCCCAAAGGGAATCGTAAAGTTTCAGGCAAGCTCTAGCTGTGGATATAGAATAGCTTGGCTTTCTAACCATGTACAGAAAGCCTTATCCTGTTCCTGTAAGTTTATGGTCTATCCCTAAGTAATCGCTGAGCCCAAATTCAAGAGATGTCCAAACAGGACTGACACAATATCAGGGAATAGGCTCCACCGACATTCCAAGGAGTCAGTCCTAATTTTCTGAGCTGAACATCCCAATCTTTCCAAATATCAGGCTACAAATTATCTGGCTCATGGCTGTGCCACATACACATACGTGCATGTTTAGCTATTTTCTCTTACTGACAGCCTCCGTGTCTTTTAATAATGAAGTTTTCCACTCCAAAGGGCAATTGATTGTCACAGAATTTTTCTTAAATGTGTTCACTTTGTATGTACCTGTCTCCAGGTAACCCCAGGACTCCACCCACATTGCTAATCATCGTATTTTCAAAATTAAGTCTTTTCTCATGAACACTGCACAAAGACAAAATCAATCTGCCTCCCATCACACTGTGTGAATAAAACTGAGGCTGGAGGATGATGCCAGACCACACATTTGTGGGAACATTTAAGAATTGTCTTATCTCCCTTGGACTGTTGTGAAATTTGAGCATGTGCTTAAAACCCTTTGCACTATTGCATTCTTTGAGGTCCAAATATTGACAAGGAAAGTGGCCAGAGAGCTGTACTCATATAAAAGGTCTTATACTCTACTTTAAAAATGTTGGTGGATCGAAAGCCTTTTGTTGATTTGTTTTAACTGATGAACCAAGTCTTGGTCTCTTTTTTGTCAGCTGATACTTTGAGTAACTCATGTTCCCAAGGTAGTGGTGAGAAAAAATGAAGAATATAGTTGATGAGATTCAGGCCCTGGGCCTGTAAAGCGGCCCCTGCAAGCAAGATGTTAAGCCCCAATGACATCTCAGCACAGACTATGCAAGCTCCAGTTCCCCAGATCATACCTGAAACCAATGCAGGATTCACTGCCTTATGGCATTCCATTGATGCCAGCAGACAGCAACATTAAATAAAGTAGGGTTCTCATTCACATTCATTGAGTAAATGTTGTTATTGCCTTCCAGCTGTTTGTTACCACCCATCTGCCAGGCTACGATCTCCTGACAACAAAGACAACAGGAGCCTCAGCCATCATAATTTAGGCACTGCACAGTCTGGCACCTTGGCATGAACCCTCCCTTCTTGGTGGCTTGAACTAAACAGATGATGAGGTACAACCTGGAGTGGCTGAGGGTTAGGTACACGCCACCTGCTATTACCTCTGTTCCAGAGGGGTAATTGTCTCATGCCAAAGGCCCCTCCTTATGCAGGGGAATGAAATATGTGTAAAAGGCAAATGAAAAAGTTTAGTGTTTTACACCCATCCACTGGCACTTACCAGTAAATAAAAGTGAGGTCAGTTTTGGACTCTACAGCAGCACTTGGCAAATAACCTCCCACTCCTCCCAGCTGGGTGCCCAGCCCAGCCCAGCCCAGCCCACACCAGTGGAACAAGCTCCCATGGACTCCCAGTGGGGCTCTGCTACGAACCACAGCACCAACTGCTGCAGGCACAGCCAAACCTGCACCAGCAGTGGATACTGCAGCCAGAGGCTGCCACCCCTCTTCTGCAAGGTCCCCCCCCTCCACCATGGTTTTACCCCAAATCACTCCACTTCAGGTGTGTCAGTTCCATCCTCTATCAGACCTTTCTCCCGTGCTATCCCATCCATGATGTCCACAGTAGCACTCACCTATGTTTCCAAGCACAAGGCTTGCTCTTCAAGGAGACTTTGGCCAATTTCTTCAAAAAAATGCGAACTCAGGCTCCAAGGTTTGGAATGCTGCTGTATCTTTTGGAGCCCTTACTACAGAGCAGCATAGAGTGCTTTTATTATGGAACCCTCATTTGGATTTTAATTGTCCGTTTCATTTTCCCAGCTCAAGTTTGGATTTTTATCTAATTGTTACAGTTTTATTCTTGCAATATATTTTTAATTATTTTTGTTAATTATTACTTAGCTGTACTGGTTATTAGGTTCATCACTGCTTGGAAACTTCTGTGTTAGATCTGGTCTGGATAAATGTCAAAAGGTTTGAATATTTTTCTAAAAGTTTTGAATATGCAAAATTGTCTATATTCCTGGAAAGGAATGGAAGTTAGCATATGAAAGAGGAAGAATCAGACAAAGTAGGGCAAATTAAAGAACAGGCTCTAGTACCTCCCGTCTCTGGGAGAATTTCCTTAAAACTGAGACACAACATTCTGAGTGAGTCTGTTCCTGCATAGCTTGTGTTAATTTAAAATGCTTATGTTGTATCATTACCCTTTGTTATCGGGCTTTCTCTAATGGTCAGTGTTACAGATCTCAAGCCATGTGAGCCAATTAAGTCAGGAACTGCAATTTTTGGAGCGATATCATCTCAGACACTGGCTGTGTTTAGAGAAAAAGTAAATTCATTTTTGAAACTGGGACTAGTCTAAGGCTTTACTCAGACATCTGTGCAAGCCCTTTGGTGGGAATCTTAGAATACCATACTTGTTGATGGTCAGCTCTTTTCAGTACATCTCATTTAACTTCCCTGGGAAGAAAGTTAATTGTCAGTGTTGAAAATGCTGTAGACAACAGCCAATTGTATGAACCTCCATGGCCAATGAGGTACCTCCATCCCCACTGTGGTTGCACAGGACACCCACCCAGGGTAGCTGGGCCGGGGCAACAACTCTCCTCTTACTGCCCCACTTGGGCCTGGAGTGAATTTGAGTTGGGTTTGGCCATACCATGGTCACACCGGGTCCGGTAAAATGCAATGCTGTCATGGCAGATTGGACCCCAGCAGAGCACTTGGCAGTGGATATAAGGATAGCCCATGAAATGATGAAGAGGCTTGAGACAAAAAAAAAACCTGAAAAAATCTTACATGTTTGGTTTTTATAAAGGTGGGGGTGTGAGATGAGCTGCATCAACCCAAAAGATTTGCCTTGAACAGTGAGAATTCTTACAGCCAAATCTCCATCTCTGTCTGGGGAATACCAGCTTTAGCAACAGCTGAAGAAGGAAGGGATGTGCCTCGTGTCACGGAGATAGAGTAATGCTCTGGAGATCCCCTTTGCAGTTATTGAAGTTAAACAGAGCTGTTTTGAGAAAATTTATGCTCAATTCTGGCCGTTCACTACAGCTATACAAGAACATTTGGACTTAGATCAACTTTTTGAAGAGCCACTTTCAGAAGCATTCAGATATAGTGTCAGTTTTGCTTTCTGTAGAAGAAAAAGACCCATGAAGGCTGGCAGTTTTAAATCATTTCACACAAACCCACACATTTTGGTGAAAAAGTTTGCACCAAAAATTTACCAAGGTCTTGCATGATCTGAGTGTAACTATGCAATTTTTTTGTAAATTCTGATTTATTTTAGTTATTTCTGTATAGAAATGCCGAGCAAGCAACAGCACCCTCCACTAAAGTATAAATGTTTGTTTCACAAAATGCTCAATTAGAATTGACATCAATTGGCCATTTCAAATGTCCCACAGCCTTTCTAGCTTTTTTTTTTTTTTTTTTTCTCCCCACACATTTGATTCTCAGTGCTGGGAATTGCTCCATACGGGAGATGTGCACGCAGAGATTATGAACAGTCACGGTGTGGTTTGCCTCCTGATACACAGTTAATTCAGTAGGCTCCTTCAAGTGAATTCACATCCTTCCATCTTCACATAATACCTTTGCATACGAATTTAGGACATGTCTCAGTCTGATTACATGAGAAATTGCAATCCAATCTGATGAACTAATCTGAAGTAGAAGAAATTTTGATGCCAAGAACATCTCTACCTTCTAAAATGGAGCTGAAATGTGGATTATTTGTGTTTCAGTATAACCAGGCAATGCAGCAAACTGTGTTCAACTTCACAAGGACAGCTTTAATGAATTTTCCCTCTAGGTACAGCTGAGTGGAGAATTTTTCCCTATGTAACAGACACTTTCCTTTTCTGCAGCACTTTTGTAAATGACAACATCTTTGTACGCTTTTTCAGCTTTTGCAGGAACAGGACAAAATTGCTGCACCCATTAGAGAATGTACAGTTCAATTGGATTAATTTTTCAGTTTACATCAGTGGTAAATTTAGTTTAAAACACTTTACATATAGCATAGCCAAATATAGCCTCCTGAGTTGAGAATGAATTGTAATTGCTAGACCACAGTTTTCTTCCAGTCAATCTTAGACCCATCTTAAAGTGTGCTCCCATACTTGTTTTCCTGGAGACTTAATTATTTTGCACCCTAAATATGCCATCTTCTACTTCTCATTTGGCTATGAACAAAGGTTTAAAGGATTTATTTTCTGGATTATTAAGGAGAAGATTTTCAATGTCTCAGCTGTATATTTGTGAAAATATTTGATCTGAAATAGCATTTTATACATTAGGCTGTAATGAATAAAATTGCCATTATTTCTGCTGATGATGAGAGGAATAGAATTTAAATTCAGACATGTTGGTAATTATCAATTCCTTCCTCCCCCTTGAAAATCAATGAAAATGAAATCCATAACTTATAATCCACATTTAGAATTGTGC
This sequence comes from Lophotriccus pileatus, assembly GCA_035583135.1. NCBI lineage: Eukaryota > Metazoa > Chordata > Aves > Passeriformes > Tyrannidae > Lophotriccus > Lophotriccus pileatus. The sequence continues at coordinate 44,558,446 of JAWWES010000081.1, read as the reverse complement.
TTAATAGCTGATGACATGATCTGACCTATGGGAAGAAAATAACAGAAGGACTCTCAACTCGAAGAAATTTCAGCCTAAACATCTAGGGAAAATAATCCAAAACTCAGTTATTCCTCAGAAAGGAAAATGAGGAAAGTAATGCTGAAAGAAGCCTGAGGGTGATAGTAGAGAGTGTATTAAATGTGACTGAGCGAAAAAAGAGAAAGGGAAAATTTTGGCTGCAAATTCAAAGACATCACCTCCTGGAAAAGGGAAGAAAAGATTCCACTCCATATGGCTTTGGTGTGACCACACTAGGAATACTAAATTCACTCCTGAGTACCTTATTAGCATCTAAAAGGGCAGGTTCAGTGGAGAGCAACAATAGTGTCTAAGGGATTGTCTGGACTGACTTTATGGAAAGATTAAAATAGTTTAGGGGTGGATTGGGGCACCTTTTATTCCCATGGAGTAGCACTTTAATTTTTATTCCATCCTTTTCCCCTACATTTTAACAGGCCTACTTACAAAGCAAAATATTATGGGCAAGTGTGTAAAAGTCTGGCCCTCAAGGTATATGTATCGGCTAAGCAATGAACAGGGGAAGTTCCAATAGATATCTATGGATGTTGGAAGGGTTATTAGCACCAGTGGGCTCAACGTGCAACAGGATGATATTTGTAAAGGCAAAAATGCAACAGGAAAACTTATTGACAGGTCTTTTAGGGTATTGATTACTCTCATAAATGAAGTGATGCATCTCTTGATACATTTAAAACTATGCTTGCAGAACACAAGAAATTTTACTCAAGAGAGCAATTCTGCACTGGAGAGAAGATGGACTAGATGGCTTAGTAGGACTCTCTTATTTCTATCTGCACTGACTTAGAAACTTTAACGAGAGATAGGGTGTTATAAGACAATTAGTAATAAATATGCTCCACTGTCTAATGTGTTATTTGGCCAAAGCCCAGATAATTCCTGAAGTACACCTCAGGGCCTCATAATTGCTCCAGTGCTAAATGTCTCACAGCCTGACTCGGGCACTGAAACATTACACAGCGTAAACAAGAAATCAGTCAGTATTCCTAAGCTGCAGTCTCCAATGACAGTGTTGGGAAGACTCTTTGGATCTGCTGGAAATGGTGTTTAGATCAGTTTTGTGCAGGGTTTAAGTATACTAAAACCTCCCTGGGACTGTTGCTTTCCCAGAGTTTCTCTGCCATGCCCTCTTCACATAGCATCTTCCCCTTCCTCCTTGTCCAGGCCCAGGCCTTCCATCAGGAAGCAGATCTTTAAGAAAGGACAAAAAGCTCAGATCCTGTGATGGACAGACCTGACATCCTTTGACACTTCAGCCATTCAGCAACGACCACAGGTATTGGCCAGGCAGGGCTCATGCACTGACCCCCTGCAGCCTAATTGCACCCCATTGCAGGATGCTCATCATCTTCCCCAGGACGCCCTCTCTTCTCCAGTGCTCAGGCAGGCTTTCTTAGCACCTTTTGCTTTTTGTCAGAATGTTTGACCTTCGTAGGTCATTAATTCTCTATTGATTTCAAGTAACTGGTTCTCCACATCGTGCAGACTTTGTTATAAATTAGGGGATGTGAGTTTGTTTGGCTCCCCATCTGGTGTATTTAGCAGCAAGTTTTGAGGGCACATCTCTCCTGCTACTCATCGCAGTCCCCACACAACAACAGAGATAACTTAAGCAGAAAGCAGAGGTGAGCTTCTAGTCTGGTCCATCGGCTGGGGAAGGAGTTGCAGTTGCCATTTTGCAGGTAACAGTAGATCTCTTGTTGTCTTGTTTATTAGACTCTTTCATAGAGGCACTGTTGCCCAGTGCAATGGTCTGATCTTGAAAAAGAGACACCTTTTCCCTGGAGCTCCCTGGGCAGCTGATCACCCTTTCAGAGAAATCCACTGGGATTTTCCGTTACTATTTGGACAGAAACCAAAATTATGCAGACTGGACTTTAGTTTAATATTGTACTAAGGTAAGCACATTGGCATCCTCCTGTGACAAACATTACATCACCCTTTTAACTAGTCACATTTTTAATGCACATATTTCACTAGGCAACAGACTGATAGAGTTTTTGACCTTTTAAAGTCACACAAAATATTTACCAACTTTGTTATCTGAGAGCATTACAGAGGCAGTCCGCCCCAGGAATGTGAGATGCGAAAGGTTCACATTCACTTCAAGTGGTATTACGTGTATCTATTATACACACACATATATTGGTATGCAGAGAAAATTATGCACAGAGGCCTGCTATAGAGAGGGACTGTATATATATAAAATTATTATAAATACTGGTATCTCACACTGGTCCTCAATGTGTGTGAGTGCCAGAAACTATACATGGCATTCCAGACTGGAGCGATACAAGGAAGAAATATATTGCATTTATGGAAATCATTCATTTTCCATGTCTGGGAACGTCTTGAATATAAATAATATTTTCATTTATAAATTTCAAAGTGCTGTCCTAAGAATGGGTAAGAATCATTATCTTCATTTGACAGTTGGAGAAACAAAGAACAGACTGTTTTAAGCAGCAGTCTAAGGTCACATGGAGTAAATGAAGTCAACCCTCATCTCCCGAGCCTGACTTTCCCTGGAGAGAGCACACCAGAGAGCACACCACTCACAAGTTTATCAGCTGAAACTCTTCAGTGGGTATGCTAATAGTACTGGCAACCCTGAGCCTTCACAGATCATGACTGAGTTTTCAAATGATCAGCAAATTCGCTTCAAATGTATAACATTAAAACCCCTCAAATAAATACGCTTGTGTTTCTTCTATTTGTCTTCTGTTATCTGAGCCTGTGGAGTATGCTGAGGAAATGGTTTCCAGGTATTTCCACCGCCGAAAGATCCAGACATCTTTCCTTAAAAAAAAAAGAAGGGGGGGGAGGGCAGTACCAAGCAAACATCTCCAAATACTGCAAATAAAATCTGGAGACTTGTCAAAACAACGCAGAATTCATACCTATTTCTGGAACATGCTGAAGGCTGCTCTTTTTATAAAAGGGTCTCCTCACCCTACTCTATCCTAAAAGCAGATCTTGCGTTCAGAGACACAACAGTTCCCAGTGATGGCTCCTGAGAATGATAAACATCCATCACCACCTCAGTTTGGATCCTCCAGACCTTTTTGAAGGAGCAGCATCTTGGGGGAGAGCTCAGATTACACCACGGGAGCCATGGGTCTTTCTGAGATGTTTGAACCCAATAGCTGATGTGGCCAGAGCACAGCAACTTGCCCTAGGGCACATCCCAGCTTTCTTTTGCAATCAAAACCATTCTTCACCCAGTACAAGCCAATTCCTCATGTTCAGATCGCTAACATGGGATCAAAGCTGCCATGGCCACATGAAGCAGAATGTTGGTCCAGCATGAGCTCATTCCTCCTGCTAAAATTTGCTGGTGGGTTAACTCTTTGCCGCGAAGCTTTACATCAGATACTGTTTATCTGCACCCTTCTTAATTTGTGCCAGATGAAATTCACAACTCTGAAGCAGTGGTGTTCAATTTAAGGGTTTTTTTCCCCCTTAAGACCTGTCTTTTTCAAATGTCTCCAAATTAGACAATCGCTAGGGGCACTGATAGTTGTTTTCCTTTTAAGTCAGAGGCACTATTTGCTTTTTCAGTTCCTCAGTTGTTTTATCTCTTATTATGTTGAATCATTTTGAAAGCAATATCTTCCATTTAAAAGTCATATCCCATTATCTAGGAGGGAATTTGAAAAGGTCGGTGTTAAAAGAAAACACAAGCTAAAGCAACCCCAACACTCAAGCCTTCAACACTAACTAACCCACGCGATATTGAAGGTTAATTAGGCTTTAAGAAAATGCTCAGCCAATACATGTGGCATGCTACTGATAAAACGACATTGCTTATAATGAATTAAATTATAGTAGAATCTCAGTGAGGCACTAATCATGGGCAAACCACTGGAAAAAAAACCACAATGTTTAGGCAGGCTGGGATCTCTTTAAGTTAATAAACAAAACAGTACAATGTATTCTTGTATGTGGCCTTCAACAACTACAGCTCAGTTTTAGTCGGCCTTAATGTATTTGCGTATATGTTGCAAAAAATAACAGTTGTAGTCATAAGACAGCTCTGGAAATACCAGGTGGTCTCTAAAGAGTGTGAATTAGCAGTATGCTATTTAATGTTTGGGTTTTCTTTTTTTTTATGTGGAGCACAGTGTATCTCAATTGTTTCTTCGTGTCTGCTAGCATTTAGGTATTGGAACAGATTAGTAAGTACCAGGAAGAAGCACATATGGACATTCAAAAAACTGAAATCAAGTTAAACATGTTATCCAGCTTTCATTTCTCTTTCAGAGTCTTAAAATTGCATGCTGGTGCCCATTTGCTGGAGTGCGAAAAATAAAGTATAACTTGTCACTGAATCTCATTTTTAGCAGAAAAGATCTGAGTGTATGCTCTGTATATTATATGGGCATAGAATGTGCTCTGGTAATAAATAAATCAATCTAATCTGAAAGACCAGTCCTTGTTTTCCAGATAACTTGTTGACAGACTCTGGTAAATGTGATTGCTCAGATTTCTTCATGCTGCAACCCTTGAAAATGTTACAAATGCTTTTACAACAGTAAGCCTGAAGATGTAGCACCACACAGAATCCATATTGCTAACACATGAGTGGCCTTTACTGTCTGCAGGGCCTTCAATCAAATCTATTATATTCCTCTCAAAGACAGACATGAAATGCATTTGACACCACCGCAGTTTCATTAGCTAGAACTTCACTTTGTGATCTGTCAGGCAACCCTCACCTTTAGAGGAAAATGCAGGTCTCATCTATTTGACTTTACTGCTTCTGAGAATTCAGAAATTCAGTCAAATTAAAATCCCATGTTTGAAAGAAGTGGGAGGAGAAGGAAAATAAATAAAGAACAATTAGTTCTACAAACTTTGTTTCGATGGCACTTAGATATGTCAAGACATATGCTTCTTGAGAGTATGCTGGGAAGCAAAAGTCACAGATACTCATAGACATGTCATCACAACATGAACACAGTTCTGCCAAATGCTTAATCGAAAGGAGCTGGCAGCATGGAGTCATCACAATTTTAATTCAAGCTCTTAAAGACAAGGCATTAAAATGTCTCCAACCAGTTAATGTTGGCTTCCATTTCAGTTGATCATTAAACTTATTCCATCTGTTTGGGGTTGCAGACCTGCCTGACTCCCTCTGAATGGCAACTGATGCACGAAAGCATCACAGAGGCAGATCTGTCTGTACCATGATTAAAACACACACACACACACACACAGAGATACCTATTCGGACTGTTACACAAAATGAAAACACATTTCTTCCTTTTGCATTCCTCCAAAACACGTCCCTCTTTTAACCCAAATCTTTAAAAGGGTGTCCCTGTCACTACAAAACCAAAGAAAACACTGGAAGTTGGAGCACATCTTTTAACAGTTTCCAGGCAGCCTGCATCAGCCCAGAGCAAAGAAAGGTCTGGTAAGCTGTCTTCCATCTTCTCAACTATTCTTATCTCTAGTTCTGTTTCTAAGGTCAGTAAAAAACATACAGAAGTGATTATGCAGGAACTAGCTCTGAGGGATTACACCATTTGTCAAAGTAGTAACAGTGAATTCAATATGCGTAAATCTCTTCTCCCTGTGCAGTAGAGCTGTGCTCTGGAATACCAGTGGGATACTGATAGGAGCCATTTCCTAGGCAGTTTACCTTTGGGGGAAGTTTGTGGTTGATATAATAAGAAACCCATTTTTTTAAGAACCCACAAGTTGCAAGGGACAGTCCCACGGGCCCTTTCTGCCAACAAAAACAGCTGAGTTTCTTTGCATTTTTATCAGTGACCTGGAAAAAAATATAAAATCCTTGCTGAGAAAGTTGGCAGATGACACAAAGACTGGGGGTGAACAAAGAAGAGAGGTCACTGATGCAGGCTGAGCTATTAGTAAGCAAACAGCACATTTTCTAATCCACCCCAATATAAAGATGTAAATAAGCTGTGACCGTAGGAGGTCATTAGAGAATCTGGGACTCTGTCCTGGAAAGCAGTGACAGCCTGATTATGGAGAATAGCCAATCCCTGAGGAGCCAAAAGACCAAGTCTCTAAGACAAGGGTGAGAGCACCCTGGGATGCAGAGGTTGTCTCCTGCGATCTCTAAGGGCACTTAAGGGCTGCCAGAATATGTGTTCCTAGTGAGGAACACTAGCCTTCCATGCCATGGAGTCCCATCCATGTGGATGTGTGGAGCTGGTCAAGAAGCCAAACAGCTTTAGCCCACCACGTCACCTTTTAAGTATTTCAAGCACAGCCTAGATGCAGCCACTTCACCCCATTCTGGTGCCTGTGGGCTAGAAGGGTGTTAATGAGCTGTAAAACAGAGTAGGCAAAAAGCTGACACTTTATCACAGGGAAAATGAAGGGCTGGATTTGATCAGTCTGTAAGAAGAGAACTTCATACTGGGCTGTGTGGTACAGAAGGGAGAGGTGTAACACCAGCCGGAAGCTGCAAGTTGAAACTGGACAAGTTCAGACAAGACTTTGGAGGTGCTGATGTTTGACTGCTACAAGAACCTCCCAAAGGTTTTGCTGGGTTCCCTGGCCCTGGGAATTTTTAAATTCAAGATGAGATTTCTTCTAGAAAAGGATCAGATGAGTTATGCACTGCAATACCTCTGGCTTCCTAATCCACAACTTGAAGCCAACTCCGAGCTTTCCTTTCTCTTCCCCCTTTCCAGAAATTTTGATTAAGAGGAGACACCCCCATAGGAGCATTTTTGTTGACTTTCTTTTCGATCTGGATGTTTCAGAGGGCAGTCATAGGTTATGCTAGGTTAAGTGCCAAACGAATTCAACTCCCATTTGAAACTATATTTCCGGGCATGATAACACCTTCCGGCAGGTCTGAATGGAGAAATCAAGCCAGCTTTCCTCTGTCATACTGACCAGGAATAAATCTGGAAGTTCCCACTTGAACAGAGGTTGTTTGGATGAGAGCCAGAGCGCAAAGACACAAATATCCAAGGGCGCACTAGAATGGGAGGTGTTATTTGGGGCTGGGGATCCAACAGTGGCTCACCTAATAAAATCAGCTGGGGATGTCAGTGTATACTGGAATTTGAATATATGAGGTTATAAATAGGCTTTTGGAAAGCTTGGAAGCTCACACAGTTATTGCTTGTTATTTTAAAATGTTAATGTGGATTTCAAGCTCATGAAAGACATGAGATTGCTGGTAAAGACCTGTCTAGCCACACATAAGACCAGCAAGAAATTCAGGTTCTTCCATCCCACTCAGCCTTACCATGGAAGAAAGACCAGCTCCTGCTGAGTTTTGGTCTTTATGAACAATTTAGCCCTCAGGAGCTTCTGATGGGCTGCACCAATTCTGATGGCTTGTGATACAGATACATGTTACCAGCCACTCATTTCTTTTTCCTTATTTTCCCTCTTATTCTCAAAAAAAAAAAAAAATGCTGTAGCACAAAGTTTGTCTGATATTGTCTAATGCTCATGGGGGCATTCGCAGGATCTCCCACCACATCCAATACAATAGCTATTGTATCTCACTGGAAGAACTCAAATCAGATACTGGGGCAAAATATGTCTCATCAAAAGTGTCTCTGCACATCAGATGATGAGATCATCACTTTAGGGCTGGTGGTTTCTAAAGAATTTGACCTGTGTCTCCTTGACTTCTCACAGGTTCACGTACCATTTGGTGCCCCCTCTCAGCAGCATGCCACTAGAGCCCAAATTGTTACATCCTGGCTCTCTGCAGATTCTGTGGCTTACTGTGAAATTTGTTCACATTAATTCCAGCTAGGAGGAAGAATCGTGTTGTTTGAAGAAATATGTTTTATTTTATCTTTTACTGTGGCTTTTATAATTAGAAAAGAGCATAAGTTGGTTTCTGGGCTGGATGAGTCAGATGGAAATGATAACCATTAGCACTGCATTAAAACACTGCAGAAAAAAAAATGAAATACTTCTTGTAAACATCTGATTTTTAAAAAAAACAACCAACCCAATGGTTAGAAGCTGACAGAAATTATTAGCAATAAGCACTTTTGCATAGAAATTGGTTTATTACCATCTTTTCCAACCTAAACAATTCTACAATTCTATGCACTTGCAGCAGCCGGCGTGAGCCTGGCATAGTTCCAGCAGACTGTATCCTGCAAACACTATCCCTCTACCTGATCCTAGGAAAAACACCAGTAAGCCAGCGTTGTATTCTCCTCTCAATCTCTGCAAAATATACTCCCATTGACCCCTGCAGGAGTTTTGTGCGTGCACATGTGTGAAGAGCATGGTCCAAAAACGAAAAATAGCTTTGCCTTTTTCAGCCGGTGGGCCTGTGAGCAAGGACTGTGGACTGCTTTCGAAAGACTGGGGTAGAAGGGTAGGGGGATGTATATTGCTACGTCACTGCAAGCTAATAGAGGCTACCCAAGAAGGAAAGAATTAATTAGTCACAAATCACAGTCATATGAAGTTCTTAGGTAAAATCAGATTTGTTAGAGAGTGTTAGAAGGTGTAGGGCTTTGGTTTGGTTTACCGTTTCTTTCTTTTTTAAATCAGCAGAAAATTGCCCTCTGCATGATGCCTTGCATGCCCTGGGTCTGCCCACACTCAGATTTTGAAGCACATTTGTGGTTTGTTGAGCTCTCATGTTGTTTGCTTGCTTTTTTTGGTCAAGGACTTTTCCATATGATTACACTCTAAAAGTGTGCCATAGATTACATGGTCCATAACCAGGTTACAAGGAGAGAACACGGATCTGCATTTAGGAAAACATCTTTAATCCCAATAGGAACAGCTTCAAACATTCAGCCTTCAAACTTTTACATTATTGACTTGGTTAAATGTAGGGACACATCCTGCAAATATCAGGGATGTTCATTTCACTGGGGGACAAAAATGCTCATAATTTAAATTAAAACTGAAGCAAAAGAACCCAAAACACTTTGCAGGATTGGGCTTCAGGTATGGAAACCACAATGTTTAAAATTTGGAATAGCACAAATCCAGTGATTTTTGTGTTTGCTCTAAAAGGGCAAATCGTGTAAGACTTTGTCAACTCTTTATTTTAATGAAGGTAAAAAATACTGACTATAAAAGAGGTGATTGAAATGGCCAGTTAGGCTTTACGGGTAACACAAAAATCCCTATTGAAACAATGATCCCCCCACAGCTGAAAACACTGACCTTAGCTGAAGAAATTTGCAAGTCTTGAACACAGTGCTCACTGCTTAGTCCAATTTCAAGTGAATTGAAGGAAGCAAAATACAAAGGGAAAGGTCATATTGACTTAGTATAACAATCTTAATGAATCTCGGCCCTCTGTTTTGTACTTCCAGTGGAAACATGAACTCAGTGGCTCATTCCCTTCCTCTGTGCCACTTCCAAAAACACAGGCAAAAGGAATAAGCTTTTGCTCAGTTTGATCCCCCAACAGCACCATGTCTCTGTTTGAACAGAGCCTAAAAAGCTGCCTCCTTATTTTTAGAAACAACATTTACTAAAAGGAGCTGTTGTTGACAAGAAAAGTCACTCATATTCGAATATGAAAGATTTCCAGCACTCTGAGTATGAGGAGAAAGGTAAGTAATTCAGGAGTCACAATCAATAAGGAAGAGACCGTGAAGGATTTCTGGACAGGGAATATTTCTTTGCCTCCCAATAGCATTTTTCCTGTGCTAAACCAGGGTATTTTTTAGGACTGCTGTAGCTTGTAGGTGCACTAGTCATGGACCAGCACTAGGCTAAGACATTGTACAAATGCAGAACAGAAAGACAAACCTAAGACAAGAGCTCAGAGATGGATGCAAACAGACAGCTGGGAGAATAGAAGGAAACAAAGTGGCATTATAATAATTGACTCTTTATTTCAGATAAGGCACGATGACAAAATTTCTTTGCACTTTTTTAAAGCTTCTGCTCCCTCCGTCAGCCCCAACCCTGCCATGCCCCAAGCCTAAATGAAATAAATCATCCTGTTAATAAAGACTAAGTAGCACTGGCAGCTAAGGATGGAAGTCTAGCGAAACACAAATAGTTAAAGTTTACTAAGCAGTTACAAACCACCAAAAACAGGTCTTAAAATGGGAAGTGTCAGGCGAGCCCTTAATAACAGGTAATACTAGCAGCCCCACCTATAATTATGGTACTCGTCTCCCCACCCTCTGAATGTTACTCGTTTCCATCAATTTCAGGCTTTACAGAGAGAGCACAGACAGTGCCTTGGCAATGTCTGCACACTGCCTTAAAAAAAATGGGGTGGTGTTTTTTATCTGAGCTTCTGAGAAGCTGCTGCAATATACATATTAAATAATAATAGCAATAATAACAAAATAGGAGGCTCAGCTCTGCCCACATCTAGCTACACTGATACTATCACATCCCCAGTACTGTTTGAGGCAACCTTGAAAGACTGTGTGCAGATGTATTGAAAGGAATACATTTACAGAACATCACATAGCCCCCATTAGGAGATTTTTATGATCACATTACTATGTGCTTTGTCTTCAAATGGAGACTTCACTGGCTTTTCCACCCATAAGCAAGAAAAAATACTTGCCACACTCATTATCAGTCTCTTGGTTCAGATTTTCTCTCTGATGTACAGCTGCTTCATTTTGTTTCTCAGTTCCAACAAGACGTATTATCGTCACCTTTTCCATAACAATTTCCTTATACTCCTGAAACTAGGTGACAGTCAAGGATATTACTGTGAGGCTGAGATTGGTACATACTTAGAAATGTTTTAAATGGGAAGAGATGGTTGAATATTTTTTGTTTAGTAGCTATTTTACACGCTTACCACCATTTGGGTCAGAGGATTTTTTAAAATTATATCAGTACTTTTACTCGCAAGCCTTGCAATCCTTTTCAGACTTCTTGGTCTATTTAGGGGGGCTCAATGACTGTAAAAATGACATGGAAACTTCTATGCTTCCTGATTTGATATGGGGTGCTTTTCAAACATCTGATTCAACATTCAAGAAATAATAAAAAAAATAATAAATGTATGAGATGAATTTAAAAATAAATAGGGGTTTGTGAAGCAAATTAGGGAAGATTTTGAGAGACTTAGTGCCTCAGTGAGCAAGCTCCTGTGTATTTGCAATAATATAACCCACAAATCACAGTAAACCAAGTGTGGTGCTTTGATTTGTGAAAATATGCAAGAACATCCTTTTAACTATCTGATCAGCTCCATACCGAGCCCTCACAGTACCAAAAGGTCAGAATCCAAAAGGGTTAAGTATTGACTGACAAGAGGATGAAAGGAAAAGCAACAGAATGTAGGTGTATAAAGGTCTTGAGGGACATTCCTAAAAGTCAGTATCAGTTTTTACACTTCTTGCACAGGAGCAGATATGAATTTCAAATAATGAATAGATTCAGATCAACTGTACTTTTCAAAAACGTGAAACTCATATTTATCTGTGCCCATGCCGAAAACTTTTCTTCTTTTTTCTTGCTCAGGCCTCTAGTATTTTGAAAATTCATGCAAAAAATTCATTAGTTTTACTCTTTTTCGCTTATTTTCACCTGTTTAGAACATCATTCCCTCTCCTGTCTTTGACCATATAATTTGTACAGTCACTCACTGAACAATGCAGCCTAAGAGTTTACAAAACAATGTACATGGGTGAAATTTGCTAGTTACCTGGTGTGACAATATGTTAGAGACAAATGGGTTTGAAAGCAAATAAAAACTTGGGTGCTGGCTATTTCTAGTACCACCAAAAATGCTTTGGGTCCTAAATTCAACAAGCACTTTAATGAGTTACACAAACAGGGAATGTGCCCCTGCCCCTCAGTCGAGCTACAGCAGAGCCTGAAAAGGGACTGTTGTCCTTTTACAGGACCTTCCATGGTGGAAGGATGGGAGGCTCACAGGGTGAATGGGTTACTACAAAAAGCCCTTGGCAATCTGTGCTCCACTTTCCTTTTTTTAGGGGCAGGATGTTTTGCTAAGGGAGAGTTTGCTGATAACATGGTTGTGGAGATCTTCAAAGGAGATGTGCCAGCAGCTGAGGTCCCCCTTCTCCTGTTGGGTTTTTCCCATTCACACTGCAGATTCCTCCCATAACAGACCTCCTGATCAGTTCCTTCTTCCTGCCACAGCACAAACTCAGCCAAATTCGAGTCCCTTAGTACCATGCACCACATCAGAAGGCCTCCCCATGTTGTTTATATGGCAGAGTGGCTCCACTGTGCAGTGGTATTAACCAGCTTCAAAAAAAATTATAATTTGAGAAGTTGTGTGGCACCTAAATGGGAGCAAGAACGTCATGACTGAGAAAGGCAGTGGCAAACAGAGCAAGATTGGGAAGGCAAAGGAAGACGCTTACGAGGAGGAAATAGCTGTCAACCCAGCCTTGTCACTAAGGAATTCCCAGAAATCACAATAGGTTTCTCTCTGCCCCACAATATTTCACATGCACCAGGCACCTACCCAGGGATATACAAATCTGTTGGCCAAGTTGGCAGAGCCCTTTTCCCACTCCTGCTTCTAGAAGCTTTGCTGCCCAGAGCTAAAACCTTCACCCAAAGACACTTCCCAAGCCAGCCCTCTGTGCTGGAGGTAACCTGATGCAAAGAAAGAGAGCCTGACTTGTCCAACCCTGCAGAAGGGCGAAAGAAGAGCTCAGAAACTGTCAACCCGTGCTCCTGCTCAAAAACCTGCAGCCATCCAGCGCCCGTGCCCTGAGACGTGGCACAGCCCTCTCCGGGCTGGTGAGTGAGCTGGCTGGGGTGGGCTGCAGGGACCCCCAGGCACACGTAGCAGTGTTCCCATATGCTGTCTCCCCTCCAGCCCTGTGGATGTTGCCTGACAAATTATAGCCAGCGATGCTGCTGTAAATGGCAATATCTCTTGGAATGGTTTCAGTCAAACCACACTTCGCTGGCAGTGCACAGGGAGGAAGGTGGGTGTAAGGAAAAAGGCAGAGCCGGCTCAATAGCAAATATTGATGCAAAAAAATAACAAAACATTATTGCAAAAAACCCGAACAATGAACAGGTGAGTCTGTGGATGATCGCAGCCCAGAAAAGGGCTTCAGACTCATGCATTTGTGTTCACATTTCTAGTGCTAAAGAATATGCTTGCAGAAATGGAACCTGAGTAAGAACAGGTTGCAGAAACTGAGGTGAGGCAAATTAATTTATAATTACGCAGAAGGGCAGATATTACCAGATACAATACAGCATTAACACAACCACTCAGTTTGGGGTTTGTTTGTTAATTTTTAATGAGGGAAGGCCAACTGCCCTTCTTTTAGTTTCAACAAATGCTTTCTGGATTGGGTGCTCAGCACCAGAGAGGACTAGGCTCACATTCAACCTCCACAATAAAGCTTAATCTTGAGCCACATTAGCCCATGAACAAAAATTAGTCCCTACTTTGTTACAGTCATTCATACAGCAGCACAAAGTTGCCAATCACACCACCTGCACTGTACAGATTTTCTTGCACTTAACTACCTGCTTTTCTCCAGAGTCAGCTATCAAATCTCCTCTTCTTTGTTTTTGTTCTTTGCTGAGGGAGGAGTGTTTTATAATAAAAAATAGGCAGCATCTTGTATCTACTTTCCCCTCTCCATTAAATTAATCGGGTGGTATAATACCTCCAAAAGTACTTGCATATGCCTTCTTAATGAAGCCACTCATGACTCCCACCATGTAATATTTTGTCGTGCAAAGTCACTGTTCTCCAACACATATATTTCTGCTGGTTAGGCCTAGGTCAACCATAGTTTCTCCAAGTTTTCCTGATGAATGCCAAGCAAGTCGTTTTACTTGGCAGACAGCAAATTTGCAAAAGCACCAGCTAGCGGGAGCAAGGGACGGTACGGAGTACTTCACTAGGTGCCTAAATAACCTGAAAACCTGCCCCTCAGTCCTCCTTTAGATCTCCAGTTTTGATTTGTATTTTCCTGTGTAATGTGGTCCTGATAACCTCAGCCAGGCAGTGCTTGGCTGCAGCAGCATGAAGTAGTTAGACAGACATCCTTTGGGAACGTGAGTAACACCCTGCTTCTTTAAAGCAAGATACCAAGAATAAAATCGGAGGGACAGAGCGTAAAGCACCACTCATTTGTAGCACCAGCTTTACTTTAGGAGAGAGGAAACAGTGACTGGGCTGTGGAAATACCTGTACAGAAGTTTGCGAAAGCACATTTTCACCCTGGGCTTCCTATGCAGAAATGCTATACTATTTACTCACTTGGATGATGACTGGGAGACACATTACCATGAACCATTATGGAGATGAATGCCTCGATTTTAGGAATTCATATCCCAGTTGTTACTCTGAGAAAACAACTATGGACATAGATGGAAGCTGAAGTTAAGCCCAGCTAATAACTTAAAAATCAAATCTCTGGAGTAGACATGAAGAAGCGGGAGAAAACAAAACGAGGGTTTGGCACAAAAGCAGCCTTAAAACCCAAACCATTTTCACTAGCACAGTATATACATCTTCCCTTAACTGATTATATGTTTTCTTCCTTGGGTAAAAGGGATTTGAGACATGCAAATTCTAGCTGAGGGACGAGTTGTGTAACGTCACACTTGGTCATGAGTAATCCAATTGACCTCCCCAGGCCGAATCATGTGAGCAAGCACTCCTCACCACCACTGAGGGTTGCACAATCGTTGGGGTTTCATTGTGCCTCTCTATCTGCACCACCCTCCCAGATAGCATTGTGCCTGCCCAGCCTCGGCACAAGCGTTTCGTGGAGCTTCTCTGATCACTACAATGCTACGCCAAAACACGGAGCATCAGTGTCCTGTGTGAGGCATTAGTTTGATTAGTTCTCTTAGGATGCACATAATACTTTTTTTTCATGACTGTAGAAAGAACATTTCAAGGTTACTCTGTGAGAATAATCAATCTTTTAAAACACACAAGTTCTCTAATTACATTTGCAAAGAAAACAGAAAAAAAGCGGTGTGTATGCCGTGGCAATGAAAACCCTAGTAAAATCAGCACAGCTGAGCCCTTGATTTTGCCTTTTCACCAGGTTTCAGAAAATTAGGTCCATGAGCAGTTAAAAAAAAGGGGGGAGGAAAAAAAAGATTACGAAAAAACCCCACACGGTTAATTTTTACACACGGTGCCCAAATGAAAAGAGACCACTTGGCTTCATCTAACTTCCCATCTTTGTAGTCTGAAGAATGCTGCAACACGCTACTGGTACATGCCTGCAAGGTAACTAGTAACTGGCTTCCATCAACACTATATTTACCAGGAGAAAAAACAGCAAAAATCCCTGCTTAGTTCACTGCTCATTATACAAGCCAAATTGCAAAGAGATTTTTTTTTTTTCCCCCTCTGCAATGAAGTAAATGGAAGAGCCAACACATACAAATATGCATCTGTTACTAATGAGATGTTTACAGCCCCTGCCTTGCCAATTGCACGTATGTAATACCTCGCTGCGTCCTTACCTATAGAGCTCTGGTTAAGAGACAATAGGTGCAAATTAATGCCTAAACAGACATTATCTCTTCAAGCCTGGACATGACTTGAAGCCTTGTTAAATATTTTTAAATGCCACAGTTTTCTACTAAGGTTTTAAAATCCTTTCTTCCACTCTTTGCTGATGGTAAAAATGTTCGGGGGACAGGACAAGATATTTATAATAACAGGACATTTCACTCTGCACTTTGTTTTAGCATGTGGGGGGAATAATAATTGTATTCAGACTTGAAATGGCTTGGGTTACGCAGTTCAGAGCACAAGCACCTGCAGCAAATTAATTTGTTGTAGCACATTTATTATCTCATAGCTTCTATTTAGGCTGCAGCTGTTGCTATTATGTTAATAATGTTTTTTATCACCACTGTATACAACAGGTTATGGTAATACAGAAATTTTGGGGCGTGGGGTGTTGGTTTGGGGTTTTTTAAAATTTTATTACTCAGAAAGAAAAAAGATGGGGAGAATACAACGCATAAGCATTGATCAGGCATTTAGCCCTCTGTTTATTAGCTGATTTGAAAGAGAATGGGCAAGAGAAATTAGAAAAGAGTAACAATAGACAAAGATGGCGCGTGCAGAATTTGTGAAAGCAAAAAAGAAGAAGAGATGGGAAAAAAGAAAGAAAGAAAGAAAGACCGAACACCGCAGTGCTGGGGTGGTGAGTGTTCGGGTGGGGGCGGGGAAAATGCTGCAGTTTTCGTGAAATAATAAGGTGGAAAAAAAGGCATACAAAGAGTAGGTTTTTCATTGTCTGTAAAATATAAACACAGATGAATTCTGTCTTTGGTTTGTTCATGCTTTTCACTCTGCACAGCAGGGATGTTCTTAAGAAGTTGCCCTCTGCGAAATTTCACTAAATGGAAACCGTGGACCCTGCATGATGCGATTATAATCACACCAGCCATTCTTTTTACATAATTTTTTGTTTAAAATCCAGTAATGCTTCTTGTTTTTAAAACATATATCTATATCTATACATGCATCTAAAACAGTGCTAGTTTACGTCCCCCCAGCAAAGTGTAAGCTGAAGCTGTAACTGGCTGTATCCCACCCGCAAATCTCCATGGACTCAAAAACAATATGAAAATTTTTAGCTGACAAGAACATGTCTGCTGCCTGCAGTCACTGCAATAGCTCACCATGTTGCCTACTAACCAAAAGATCAAAAATTATCGATTTCATGGCGCTGCGTGCTTGGGATAGAAAAGCTACTTTAAAATTTGCATTATTTAAGAAATGAATTAAGAGAAAAGACTCATGTTTTAGAGCACTTTGGAACATAAAAATGGCTTTATGTTTTAATCTTATCAATGATTTACTATAATTCTATTATTTTTAGCAGCTGGGTTCTGGAAATGATTTTTTTTTGCCGATGAATTTAGGATTTTGCCGCAGTATACATCTGCAGTCCCAGAATCCTCTGGTAAGATAATCCCTCCTGCGATGGGGAAACGCCTTTAACCTTTTCGTGAATGAAAAATATGCAACCATTTTGAAATAAAAAGGGAGAAAGAATGATGATTTCTAAGAGCTGGAATGAAATTTGCTGTGAATTGAAAGAACAAGGAAAGGAAAACATACTGTAATCGCGTTGTGGCGTTGGAGTTTCTAGCTGTTGTCTCCATTGCTCCTACCCTTTCTTCAGTAGTGTCCGTAAATATGCCTGGAGTATGGTGTTACCCATGTCTCATGCGGGTGAGAAATCGAGAACCAAGACAGGTTAGGAAATACAGTGTCTCCTTGCCATAACTGCAGAAGTGCTCCAACTGCAACAACAACCTCCATGCTGCGAGCTTTAGGGACAATTTCGACTACCGGTCATTGAAATTCATTTGAATTCAGTGGATTCTTAAGATGACCAGGCTGCATTAGGGGAGCCAAGCCTCTAGATAGCATGAGGTGTTTACAGCTGCTCGGGGTTTTCAGCTAGAAAGGGAAGAGAGAATATTTCTGTGGCACAGAGAAATTCTGAAGCCCTAGTCCATGCACAGCCTGCTCGGAGATTTGTTCAAATGAAACTCCTACTCTGATACCCTCTTATTTTCAGACTGCACGGTAATTAAGAAAGAGTGGTCTGAACGTAAAAATCAGGTCTTAATAACTTACTATCCTCTGTTTTAGGATTATATGTTAGAATCAATTACTCAGAATAAGGAAATCCGGCCTAAAGCTATTGAAAGAAAAAGGGAAAATTATATATAAACTACCTTTTTAAAGACAGCTTTCTATATGAGTACTGCTATATATTTAGAGCATTGACAATTAAAGGGTTACAACTCTGGGAAATCAGGGGTTTCATGTGGACATAGTTTGATTAGGGGAGAAGGAGGCAGGTGTCACACCTCTGCGACTGTTATTGTTTTTCCCTGTGTTTCTGGCTGGCTTTTCTGCCAGGGTGCCTGAACAGAGCCATTGCAATTGTTTTAAACGAGGAGTGTGAGACCCATAACCATTAAGAGACAGGCGCAGAGAAATTTTAAAGGAAAACTTAAGTGCTGTCATAGACGCGATAACGGCAACATTTTGATCAGTATTGCGGATCTTTGCTTACATGGTCATGCACTAAACTTTGAATATAAAGCCATCTCAATATTTGCTTGGTTAGTAGTAATTAAACTATATGCACTGGGAGATGCAATGCTTCATGTTTAGTCTGCTCCATTGCTTAATATGCCAGTAATCAGATATCCTGATGAGTAATGCCTCAGCTGCTAAATCAGCTGGAGCCTTTTTTTTTTAGTTTCTGAAACATACCTGATAAATAAAGTTAAACTGTTGTAGGAATTCATGTGTACTGAATTAGACAGGGAGACATTAAGGCATATTGCATTTATCCAAAACAGGAACACGGAGGGAAAGAATAACTTTTTTTTTTTTTAAATCACGTTGGTGGCCAATGACAATTCTATTTCCGATGCTTGCAGCATCGTTTTTAAGACTACTCCAATTTATGTCATTTGAACAGTTAACATGATTTTTTTATCAGTATCTTCTGCACAAATTTATCACTAATTTGCAGGCTCTTTCTTTGCTTCAAAATGACCCAGATACACACTCATATCGTTTTTTTGCATAATTTTGGAGAAAAGTGAAATCTCACCATTATTTTGATTTTGACTAATTCTATTTTTCTTTGTCGATAAAGAACAATTTTTTTTTTTTCACTGAAAGTGAGCCTGAATGGCACAGCTATTTCCTTTAACACAGCGAAGATTTTGATGTGTATTAATAAAATGTAGGTCTCAAGTATGAGGCAGAAGTTACATGGATTAGTCCCATGTCTCAAGGAGTGCTTAAATATTGCAAGCATCTCCTTTCTTTTCCCCTTCGCTCCTGTATGAAAGTGAAAATATGTGACTTTTTTAACACTACAACTTCAATTCGCTGGAAGAAGATTTCTTTTCTTTTTTTTTCTTTCTGTTTAAGAGGATCAGAATGATGTATTTTTTTGCTGACAAGTGAATATATATTTAGTCAGTGTCTGAAAAAAATATCTGTAGTTGATTCTTGAGTATGTTCCTAGAGCATGCACGGTTAGAAGCCAATTATGCATACATTTTTTAAGATCCATATGGGAAATCAAAGATTCAGGCCCAGAGCCCTAGATATTTCTGTAATTGGTAATTTTGCTTTGTCCTCATATTAATGCCACGGCTACTCATTTGTTAGTAGGTTTCTTGCAAACATAGTTAAATGCCAGGATTTCAGAAGGAAAGGTGACCAACTAAGTTTACCTTTAGTTGTTTGCTATTTTTAATTAATGGGCTTCCTGCTTTGTACCGTGCTAAAAGTTGGCACTCCAAAAGCAGTGCTAAGGATGTAAAAAACCCAAAAAGGCTAACAAAAAGATTTAAATCATTATTTTTAAAAATTTAACCATGAAGGTCTCCTTTGCTCTGAGGATTTCTTACTGCAATGATACACAATGGACATGTTAGGAGACTGCTTGACCTTTTGAAAAAAAAAATATGTCTGCAGCATATTCTTCAAGCAAACTGCCACCAAAACAAACCTATTAAAGTATAAAAGAGCTCGAAGGAAACTTCTGAAGCTGAATATACACACTCAGTGCTTCTTGAAGAGGAAGGAATAAAAAGTAGAAAGGCAAGAATAATCGGACTATTTGTGAATTTACTGATTAAGCCCCACACTGTAATATCCAACATAACATTCACTCTTCCTGTTTAGATAGTAGAACTTGACACACCATATTTTAGAAAAATTAGAAACATAAAACGTATTTTAGAAACAATTTTATAATTGAAAGAACACTGTGACAAGTTATAGTAATAGTAATTTGGGGGAGTTTTTTAGGTGCAATTTTAGAAAATGTTTAGCTACCTATTAGTTACAAATTTCAAAGCTAACATGAGTCAAATTTCTATTAGCAATGTGTCTAGATCCAAAAGTATCCTAACCACTTTGCAGTGAAACAAATACAGATTAAAATTACAATAATCCATGCAGACGTAAAGCAGCCAAAAATCAACAAGAGCTTAGCATTAGGTACTAAAGGCCTTAATAAACTTATATATACATATATACAAGTTGTATGTTTTAAACCTGTTTTTAAAAGGGCTAGTTCCAGTTGTCCTCGTCAGGTCAAAAAGAAAAGCGGTCCATAGTTCAGGGGCCAGAAGCAAAGACACGGACTGTACCCCTCCTGCTCCTGCAAAATCCAGACTCCAAAAGCCCCATCCCTGCAGACCTCAGGGGGTGGGATGGTACACAAAGAGGCTCTGAAAGGTATCTGGGACCATGCAATGCATCAAGGGCGTTTGACTGATTCTACTGTTGTTATCAAGTACCCAATGGAATTGCTTATAGTGAATTTGGCAATAATGCCCTATAGAAACAGCACTTTGAACTTATATAGTACCTTTGATCCAGGGATCTTAAAGGAGGGGTCTGTCAGTATTACTCTTCCCATTTTACAGAGGGCGAAACCAAGGCAGTGCAGATTTTCCCAAGGTTGTAGAGGAAGGCAGCCGAGAAAGGAAGGTGGACAAAGAAATTAACTCTTCCTCCCACACCCTTTTCTCTTTTTATTTTTTAATTGCTCAAAACAATCACCAGGAATACTTTCTCTGGCTCTTATCTTAAATTGGAATCAAACGGCAAGGTCCTTCGGCTCATAGCTGCACTAAGTAACTCCCGGGGAAGGTGATGAGCATTCACAGGCCACTGGCCCTGATCTGGCAGGATTTTCTTTGCCAGCTCTTGCCGACAGTTGCCCTGATTCCTGCCCTTTTTTTTTGGCCAGCACTGTCAAAATGGGCAACTGTCCTAAGAGAAAACAGCACGACAAGGAACGCTGCATTTCTGGATCCTCTGACTGTAGTTGACCAGGTGGTGTTTCATTTTTTTACTAGTGGGGACCAGAGGTTACCCACCGCAGAGGGAGGCTGGCTGATTACTACGTACCACACAGCAGCAAGGGGAGTGGGGAGAAAACCGGGATTTTTCTTATCACTATTGCCTTCCCAGTGTCATATTAGTAGTGACAGCTAACCCACAGTCTTGGGACCCCTCCCCTGCACTTGCCCCACTGGATTTGGTCCCCTGCTACCCGTGCCAGTTCCACCTGTGAGTGTTGCGATGTCTTTTGCGTGCAGCAAATCTTACATTACTTCCCTACAAAACCCCCAGCCCAGAAGAAACCCCCTGGTTTCAAAAGCTCCAAATTCAAGAGAAAGCAGTTTTTGTGAAAATCAAGTAGCCCTGTGAAAGAAGTTCCTTTAGTCTTACACTACATGTGATTGAATAAATCAACTAGGAAAAACAAATCTTTAAGCGCAACTTCCTAAGTAGAAACTCGGAGCCTGTTTAAAACAGGATTATCAGTGGAAAAAAACCTGGTAAAAAGGTAGCCCCTCTGTGAACTGCACATCTCCCCGCTGCAAGAGCCGCAGGAACTGGAGTCTGATGGGGGTGAGAAGCTCTACGAGGCAAACCAAGGATTCAACCCCCTCGTGCCAAAGCAAATTTATACTGCGGGGGGGGCGGGGGGAAGAGAGGGAGGAGAATAATATCCATCTTTTACTAGCAACGGACGTTTTCCATAGCCACGTTAGTATATACGGCCCTTGTTTCATGTGGAGGGAGGTGTGGATTTTTTTCTCCCCCCGGTATGTTAAACACAGACTTTGCCAGTGCAAGACGGTACACGCAAAAAGTCTGTAAAACATTTCGCTGTGCAAGCCCGTGCACGCCGAGCAGAGGCCGCCACAGACGTGCCTCCACAGGCTCCGCACGCCGCGAAAAAAAAACCTTGTGCAATTCGTATTTTCCTGTTTTTTACGAGTCGCCGAAGCGGCGAGAGGCGGGCGGGGAGGAGGAGGAGGAGGTGTTGGCGTGGTGGGGGGGGAGGGGGGAGAAGCAGAGGAAAGCTCGCTTCTCACATTAAAAAAAAAAAAAAAAAAAAAGTAAAAAAAATTGCATAACGAGATACTTTCTTTGGCAACTGCTTCCTGACAAATATTTACAAGGGCAGAGCGGGAGCGCGTTTCCGCCGACGTGAGCGGGGCCTGCCGCCGCCTCCCCGGGCTCCCCGGGGCTCCGGGATGAGCCATGGGCCGGGCTCGGCGGCTGCCCCATCCCAGCGCCAGCGACGATTTTCCACAACAGCCCAAGAGTCTCCCGGTCTTGGCGACGGGGCGTTTGGGAGGACGGAGTTTCGCTACTTCGCTGGTGCTGTGCGTTTGTTTAAAAAAAAAAAAAAGGGGGAAAAAAGAAAAAAAAAATTAAAACTCCCAGGCAACGAAAAGCCAAACTAAACGCGGGGGAATGGGGGGTGTGGGGGGGAGAAGGGAGTCACGGCCGCCTTTCGCACCCTCCCCCTTCCCTTCCCAAAGCAGGACTCCGGGACGATCTCCTCAGCTGCATCCCCTCCCCTCCCTCGCCGCCTCTGCACCCCTCGGGGCAGCAACTTCGCTCCCAAGCCGGGAACTCGGATCTCTCCTCCCCACCTCCGGAATAAGGTGTCAGCGCCGCGCTCCCCCCGCCCCGGCCAGCCCAGCCCAGCCCAGCCCAGCCTAGCCTAGTCCAGCCCAGCCCAGCCCGGCCTTCCCCCCGCCACGGCCGCTTTCCCGCTCCACGTCTCCCTCCGCCCTGGGAGCCGGGCACTATTTCTCCTCCTCCTCCCTCTGCCCGCCCTGCGCGCGGGCGCCTGTGGAATGCCGCGCGCGGGGCCCGGCTGCGGCGGCAGGATACACAGCCGGGCCCGCCGCTCGCTATAAGAGCCGCCTTGTGCGCGACGCCATTTTAAGCCTCTCGCTCGGTCCGGCGCTGGGAGCAGCGGCGGCGGCGCTCGGGGAACGCGAACACCGCCGCCCCGCACGGCCGCCACCCGGGAGGCAGCGGCGGGGGCACCGCCGGGAGCGAGGGACCGAGCGAGGAGGAGGAGAAGGCGGAGAAGACAGCGGCGGCGGGGGGGGGACAAGGAAGGAAAGACGGACCGGACCGGGATCGCCCGGGCAGCAGCAGCAGCAGCCGCCGCCGGAGCCCAGGGGGACCCTGCGCTCTCCCTTCCTCCAACGGTAGTGCCGCTTTCTCCGGCGGGAACTTGGGGGGAGCCCGGGCCGGGCCCCCACCGTCGGTCCCGCGGCCGTGGGCGGGGGGCCAGGGTGTGCCCGGCGGGAAGGACGGGGCTGAGTGCAGGGTGGGGGGGAGGGAGCGGGGGCCGCTGCCTGGGTGGGAGCGGGGGCGGGAGAGGGGAGGTGGGGGGCAGGACGGGCTCTTGGTTTCGGGAGGTCCGGACAGCTGCGTGGTTGCAGGAGCGGCAGCTGCAGCTCCCGAGGTGTCTCTTGGGAAGCTCGTCCTGGGGCGAGGGGGTGGCTGCGAGGGGCTGCGGGGGAAGGCGAGTCGCCGCTCACGGGTCTCTGCTCTCGCCTGCCTTTGCAGTAGAGCCTGGAGTACTTTAATGACCCTCCCCCCTTTTTTTTTTAATTATTATTATTTTAAAGGTGTCCCCCCTTGTTTTTTTGGGTTTGTTTTTTTTTGTTTTTTTTTTTAGGGGAGTACAAACTCTCCGGTGGGCTGCAGATCCCCTTTGGCGATAGGAGGGGGAGGAGAGCAGGGTGCGGGTTTATTTGTACCGAATATAATTAATCACGGTCACTGCAGTCAGCGGGAGATAACTAATCTACTGCCTCGTGGGGTTTCGCTCTTAGTGGCATTGCATATTTGCTGGAGAGGTTATGCTGCTGCTTCTGGGTGTCACTGAAACGAAGCTTCCCCGGGAGCTGTGAGCAATCAAATTAAGTTTTTTAACACCCACGTTACCGGAGTCTCGTGGCGAGCGACTTGGGATCCTGGGATGCGGGCGGTGTGGGGGCTCGCACGCTGCGAGGGGAAGCGCCTGCTGCTTCCCGTGCCCAGCTGGGGGGACCATGGCAGCTCCAGCCTCCCAAATTCACCCGCTCCCGAGGTGTTTGGATCAACTTGCGGTTACTCCTAGTACTGTCTAGGGCACTTATTTCTGATTTCTCGAGGAGTAGTGGGCTCCAGATGTGTTCGTTGGGTTTTTTTGTCCCCCCCACCCCCAAAAAAAAACCCAAGAGAAAAATCTTAGTTCGCCTCTCTTCTGTGCATGATTAGTAGCTACTGGAACAACGAGTTTTCTTAAATTTAGCAAAACCTGGAATTCTTCCCTAGCTAAAACTTGACGTAGGACTTTGGGCTGCTGCTTCTCGATTCTCTAAAAAAAAACCCCAAACAAACCCTTCTCTGAAGATTATCCCTTCTGGGAGGAAAGGACAGTCTGTGAAGGTACCACGGGTGACTTGTGACTTTAGGAATAGCAGTGTTGGTCTTTGTAATCAGCTACTTCTTGATCTCTTTCTCATGGTGCAGCCATTGTTCTGACACTGTATATTCCAGACATCTGTGGTCCTCCCATCCCCCAAAGTATGCGAGTGGTGAATGGAAAGAGGCTGGGCTGGTATGCTGAGGTCGATGGACGAAATCAAGGAGGGGTTTTAGTAAAACAGGATCTTTATGTGCTGAGACTACAGTGAAGGCCAAGACGAGAAAACTGCCTGAAAGAGTATCAGGATTTTCTTGATACTAAGTTCAGACACACCAGAGAGCAACTTTCCAGTTAGGATTTTGCTTCTGAATGACAAAAAGGTACTACTGCAAGGCTCTAAGAAAAGCACAAGGGGCAAAACTTACTGGTGTGTGTTGAGCAAACTTACTTTGTGAATTTCAGTAACTAACAGTCCAGGAACCTAATGTTCATCTTGCACTTTTAATAAGAAGGTGCTGACAGCTGCAGGTATGTGGCTACTGTGTGGATTGTCTAATGGCTGGTATGGTTGCAAATGAGGCTACTTAGATATTCAGGCAAGAGTTTAAGGCTCTCTAAATTCAGCCGTTCAGTACAAAATCATATTGCGTGCCTTGTTGTTCTAGAGAAATAACGTGTTCGCTTGTCTGTTAGTCTAGATATTTTCTGTTTAGGTACAAACTAATATGGGTGGGAGTGTTCATGTTGATCTGTATGGCTGATCGTTTCAAAGGGTCTAGGAGAGAAATAAGTAAAAGTGTGTTGGAAAGGATAATGTCAAACTCCTTAAAACGAGGATTTAATACAAAGTAAAGTGTAGAAGAGTCAGTTCTTCGAATGTTGTGTTACAGCCTTATTAACCCAACCTTCCTTTTTGTTGCCGAAGTTGTAAACAGGCTGGGCTCTCACATGGTATATAGTCTGCTACGGACACCGGCGTTTTGCTGTGACTACGTGGTGTTTCAGTAACTGGCTTATCAAACCTTGGCCATGAACTCCAATTGCCCCTCAGTTGTACGATTTCTTTGTGAAACAGATGTCTGTCTGTCATGACTTTACGTCTGAATCAACGTTCTGAAATACTCTGCCCTGAAGAGTTAAACTTAAGGTTTTGGGGATGGTAAGACAACCAGTCAGTACTGGCAGCCTTCTAAACTAGTTCTGCAGTATTTTGAGGGAAGTGGCAAGAATGGGATGGGAAACATGGCTATTGTAAGCTTCTGTCTCAGAAACTGTAGTCTGAATGCGTGGTCTGAAACTCCTGGATAAGGATGTTTCTGCAAAATATTGTCTAGTAGGCAGACTAGTGTGCAAATACAGCAGTAATCAAAATCACTTATGCTAATTTATAGTTAAAGCTGGTAGTTGCAGGGATTATGGTGATCATGCAGTTGCCTGCAGCAAAACTTGTTCTGTGACTCTGGTAGCCTGCATACTGTGGCAGGAAAATCAGGACTGACCTTACTTATCTTGCACATCATACCTGATGAAGCCTGATAAAACCTTGTGAGAAACTGTGCAGGCAGTTGTGACTTGCTCTTGGGTCCTTACAACATGTGCTTGCAAGCTCTGAGCCCAGTGCCTTGCTGGGTGACTGAGTGGGAGCCTAGAAGCGGCAAACTCCTTGGCAGTAAATACTGTGTGTGACTCTCCTTGTCTCTTCAGATAAAATTATTATCCTCATCACATGGGCAGGGCAGTGTTGCTGATTTTTCCAGTTAAGCATTGGAATCTTGTTTTGGGGTGCCTTGATTTTTTTATGCACCAACTGAATTGGTTAGAGTTGCCAACATAAGGCAGCCTGATAGTGGTTAACTTTTAATATCTATTTCTGGCACTTTATTGCGAGGTAAAACTTGATGTAGTTTGTGATCAGGCTGTAGCTCCAGATGTTAATGTCTTTAAAATATACTGGCATTGTGTAGCCTGTGTTGCCTTTCATAAGAAGAAAGGTGCCAGAAAAGTTGATTTTTGTTTTTTTGTTGTGGTTGTGTTGGTTTTATTGTTTGTTTGTTTGTTTTTTTTTTTTCTGGCACTGGCATAACTTCAAGTGCAGGGAGAGAACTAATAGAAGTCTTTTTCTGGCATTTCTGTCTGTGTGGAGCACCAAATTGATGAGGTGAATAGGTGAAACATACCTCTAGCTCTACCTGCCCTCATGAATCTGTTAACTCTGGTTTGATGGGAAAGCAAATGCATCCTGTACTTCTGTTGCCTTGGGAAGTGCATTGTTGGGGTGCAAATGTTGCTTTACAGAAGAACTTTTTGTTCTTTAGGAAACAATGTACACTGGCTGGATTAGTCTTGCAGAAGTGAAATGCTTGCTCTGTTGCTTAACACCCAGTCAACTCTGGAACCTTGTTTGAGGAGTGACTTAAAGGTTGAAAGAGTTAATCCAGTATTCTAACATTGGTGCTTTTAAAAAATAGTATGAGCTAGCTGGATTTTGCTGGAGTTGGCAGACTCACAGTGTGGACTGTAAGTGTATTTGCTGGAACCAGCATTTCTAGGCTGACTTACTGCACTAAATAGACGTGTATAAATTGGAGAAGTTTGCCAACCCTGCAGCAACTGTAGCAAGTAGTTCTGTATTGTCCTGGCAACAATTCAGGTGCCCTCCAGTGGCCAGAAATCTTAACATCCTAAAAGGTGCTGATAAATGCAGCCGCCTTGTCAGTTTGCCTTAATTAAAAGTGAGTTGAAGAAACATCTTTTAGTGTCAGACTTCGTTAGCATGTTTGTTGTTCAAACAGTACTTTCTGGAGTGTTGGGTGTGCCTTATTGTAAATACATAGTTATTCTGACAGACAAGCAAAGACAGCCACTTTCAGATTCATAAGTATTTCACTACTGTCACTGCAATTATGACTAATCACTCTGGTTTCTTAAACCATGGAGATTAATGTTTAACATCCATGTTTAGGGCTGGCTACATGGTTGCAGCCTGAGAAGAAACTAGATTATGGGCAGATATTTCCTGGTTTGGAAGGGAGATTGTTTGCTAAATTGTTGCTGTGTTAGAGTGGAAATGGATGTTTCAAGTTCTACTCAAAGGGGAGGGAAAATTACTTTGGTAACACCGTGCTGTCAAGCAGCTAACAACCTTGTTAGTGATTTACATGATCATGCCGAACCATTAAGTGGCTTCTTGATGGTCAAATCTATGTGGGCATAGAAACATAAGGGCTCATAGTGGTTTATTGCTGAACTTTGTTAGTGTTAAATGAAATATGAGATAATATTTGTCCAAATTAATATTGGTTGCCTCTAAATGGTCCTGTTGGCAGCTTTTTTATTTTTGTATGTGGCTAGGTAAGACTAAAGAATGAATATGGATCCTGGTTACTGCCACCTCTACTACAGACGTCTTACTTGTGATAAGTATGGGCACAGGGACAAAAACCTGTAAATCAGTGCAAACTCATTAAGTGAGCCCTTCTGGCAAACTAAACCTTAGAAACACTGGCTCGCCCCAGCTAAGACAGACAGAAGTACACAATGCAGATACCTAACAGGTGGGAGCTGTCTAAGCTGTGATAGCAAAACTGTTTTGCGCAGCCATGAAAATAGTCACACTTAGTGAATGCTGCATGAAACCCTAACTGAAAATGTGTGCCAGCAACCAAAAGATCTCAAATCCATTGCTGAACAGAAGTGGCTTAGTAACTGTTTTGAGGTTACTTTGCTTGTATTTGTGGTGCTTAGCTGGTCAAAACAATTAAGACATGAGAGTAATTGGGTTTATAATCTTGTTCTGAAATTAATGCAAATTCATAAACTTGAAACTGTCATATCAACTGCTGTCAAAAGATTATATGTACATTATGTGGACAAGTTCATTACTTTTGTTCTCAAGCTGGATGTATAATGCCTGATTTGTAGTTGGAGCAGTTTTCACACCATAACATTTAAGATTATTATCAGCTCCTCTCTTGGACAGTCAGAAGGATACTTAGGTACTTGGAGTCAATTTTTCCTACTAATAAAGTTTTTGCCAGTGTTGCAGTACACTTGCCAATGAAAAGCTCTCTTAAATCATTACTTTCGAACATGACCTGATAATTTGTCAACTTGAGCACATAGAAACAACCGGTAATTTCTATAGAGGACAAATAAAAACCCAGTGCAGGAAGTGTTTTGCTTGCAGATCTTGTTAGAAACTGCTGGTATAGTTGCCCATGATTCTGAATATAAAGTTAATTGTGTTGGCAGACCTCTTGCAACTCCTGAATGTTCTCTAGGTAAAGAGCAAAATAATTGTGCTGTGGATCCAAACATTTGGATTTCTGCAGTGGCAAGCTCCAGTACTGTGATATTTCAGCTGCTGCAGTGTAAGTATGCTTTTAAGCAAGGTTATAGGACTGTGTGCAAAGGTGCGGTCTTTACATTGCATAGGATGCCCAGCCATGTGCCTCTGGCAGCGTCACACAAAATTCTGGAGGTCACCAGTTAGTTTTAAGGAATTATGGTGGTACGTAGCTGCTACCAAGTCCCTTTTGACATATCTGCATGTTCTCTCGGTCTGTAACTTGTACCAAAGGTGCTCTAACATGTCTGTGCTAAAGAGTGAAGTACTGTGTATCAAAGGTATGGGACCGAGAACCTTTGTGATATTGACAGTTTTGTTTCTGGGGAGGCTTCCTGGCAGGTTCTACAGCTTGAAAGTTCATCACTTAGAATGGTTGTGCAGAACAGTGCCTGGATGAACAGTATTTCTATTTCAGTAACTTCCCTGATGTGCTTGTTCTGAATTCTTTCAGGTTTTCATCATTTTGTGCATTAATTATTTCATGCATTTGTGGCTGGCAGTGGCTCTCAGACCAATGTTAACTGTTGCTTCATTGAAACTTCTAATAGGCTGTTTTTAAAGGGTACTTAAACCTTCGTGGCTGTGAAGACCCTGATGAATTGCACAAGCTGTTAGTGCCTAACGCTGTGTTAGTTGCTCAGCGTGCTGTGTTTCAGGGACAGGCAATGCTGCACCTGAAAGATACCCATCTGGCAGGGAGATCTCTGACCTTTTGTTACCTGAACTATGGGTGGAAAGTTGCTCTTCAGTGATTGATTAAAAAACTACCTATGGTCTGGGTGGCTTTCTGTACTTTGGGTGAACAAAAGAAAGTGTAGCTGTTTCGACACTTATGGTATAATCTCAACTGCATTTGATGCTTATGAGTTGTCACAGTTGAACATTTGGCAAGCTGGCTAGGAGGTGTGATTCTTTACTAGTCTGCTTTCTCTTTTAGGAGGAAGGGAAAGGTAAAACAGATGAGTGTCCTGTCATATCAGAACACTCTGTAGTGCTCCAGTTCCAGTGAAGGTGAAGTGTAATGGAACCTTACAGGTTTGCTGTAAAGTTCTTGTGACCCCTTTCCCTCCTCTGTCACATGTGCTGAAGACTGGATGGATTCAAAAACAAGCTGGAGTTTTTGGAACTTGTAACCTGAGTTTACTTCACTGGACGACTTTTGAGGAATGAGTTCTTTTTACAATACAGTTAACTCAGTGTTTCATGTCTGGTCAAGACTTCCAGATGCCTGCATTTCAGTTCCATCAAGCAATTGTAATCAACTTGGAGAAGTCTAGCAAGAACAGGAATATTTACATGCTGTTTGCTTTAGCTAATGAGCATGTGAATAGAAACTCTACTCTCTGCTTTTAATTGGTCTTAGATTGCTGAGATGACCGAAAGTAGACAGTCCAAACACTTTATTTTGTGCTGTAGCATCAAATGAACTCTTAAAAAAAAGGCTAGTGTAGGATGTTCTTTTGCCTTTGTTACGGGAAGGAATTTTTAGATAATTTCTAAGGCAGAAGACAAAGGCTGAAAAGCCAGAACAATTGATGTAATAGCAAACTGGGATGCCTGAAGGAAAAAAAGAAATAATGAGGTGGAAATGAAGCAGCAAAGAACAGTGGCTGAAATAGAAGTAACTTGCAGTGAGTGTTGGTGGATCTGTGTGTATGCTGTCAAATAACCCTCTTCTACTTTAAATCTGTGGATTATCTGGGCTAGTTTGTTGCCTCTTTCTGCATGTATTAAGGAAATTTAAAGCTTGGGAGTTGGAACCTTTTAACCTTTGAGGTCACTTAAGCATATACCATTCATTCAGATTTCTTAATTTCATGATGCTTGATAGGAGAAACAGATCTTAGACTTTCAAGCCTTACTAATAAGAGAACTTAAAGACCAGCTCAACACTGTTGTATATTCTGGGTTCAGAGTCAAACTTACTGTGATCTGATTAGCTAAATCTAAACCAGAATGTGTTGCTGTTTGCAAGGCATCTTCTAACTTTCTGCAGGCATCAGTAGAATGCATTGTCTGAAATATTCTAGCTTGGATAAATTTGAGCTGGGTGGATTACACAGGATACTTACTGAGCTTATCACTGGAGTGAAGAAGAACACTAAGAGTAGCTTAGTGGTTGGAGGGAATGATGCTAACTAAGCAAATGTTGCTTGAGGAAATGACCAGACAATTCTGTCCTGAGTTTAAAATTTATAAATGAGTTTGTTCTGTTGCAGTCCAGGATCAGTAAGATTGATTTCGGTGTGGGCATGTGCTGTGGCATTCAGGTCAAAATTATTGGTAGCTCTTTAGTTTTCAATGGAACTACTGAAATAGTTGAAGTTTTTACCTCTTGGCACAACACTTGAATATAGTAATGCTGCTTTATCTCCTGCCATGGCATTTCTTTTGAGATGGAAGTGAAGGCTACAGATCAGTGTTTCTACCATGTAACCCAAAAGAAGGCAGAAAAGTTTTAAGGCTCTGAGGACCCATGGTGGGTTTTTCTTTTTAGAGGAAAAAGGCTGCATGGTGTGACTTGTTACATCCTGTGTAAGTTATTTCCATTTACTTAAAATATCTGAATGTCTGAATATATTTCTACGCAGTATTAAATATCAACCTGCTGAGGGCAGAAGGAAGTCTGACATTACTATGAAATACATGAAGTTTTATGTTCTGATATCTGGTATAGATAATAGGGTAAATCCTAACTTTACTATCTCTAGAAATATCTGAGTAGTGCATGGCTTTGTTTAATACAGTAATTTACAGCCCTAAAACATCATTAGAGAGCCAGTTTTCAATGAGTTTCATAATAGCTTTCATTCATCCAGGTCCTTAAAGCACTGGTGTGCAGAAGTTACTGTTGATGGGGAACTAATTTCACAATAATCAATTAGCCAACAATTGCATATGGCTAATTGCAAAGTAATCTGCACACACTGCATATAGCTATTCATTTTAGGGAGGACGAGGTGGCTGAGGATTGCAAATGCTGATACTTGAGACAAAATATGGTGCTCTTCAGTATTGTTTTTTCTTGATATGGAAATGTAATTAAGGACAACTTGTATTCTGTCCTGTGTGGTACCTTTGTACAAGAAATGTTATTGTTAAATGCAAGTGTTCACAGTGAAACTCAAGCATGTTATCTGTTCCTATTTTCAAATAAAGTATCTTCTGTTCATTGTGTAGAAAATAAAGGTAAACACAGACTGTCATTCCTACAGCAAGCTTCTAAAATTGCTTAAAACACTGCATGAAACCCTAACTGAACATGTGTGCCATAACACCAAAACTGTACTTACAGGACTTCTTACCAGTCTTACAAAAGCATCTGAGACGTGAAGGGCCTCCAAAAACTACTTTAACCCAGGCTCAGTAGAAACCAGATACAAATCCTTGAAGTTTTCTTCTGAGTATCTTCGAGGACTTTATCCCCATTTGGATAGGGAATAATAAGTTTACAACCGATTAGATCATGTCTTTGTAAGACCTACAAGGGGTGGAAGTAGGTTTATTTGCTGCAAGATGTTTGTACTGTGGAATGGGTTAGACCAAAAATTATTTAGGGAGACAGGTCCACCACTCATGCCTAAAAGTGCCTCTATACCATGAAAGCTGATGTTTCCACTGTCATATTTTCTTACTTGAATAATTCTCCATCCCCCTGTTTTCTAAAACAGGCTAACAACTTCCAGGATAAGGTTAAAAAGACTCCATAAAAAAATCGTTAATTGGATGTGTTTCCCAAATGTTCCACTTGAAAACTAAGGTTAATAAGAAGCTTCTCCTGCATTAACAGTGAAATATAAGGACTTGGGTCTTTGCTCGGATAACTGCAGTGCTCATTTCTATGGTGTTATTATTTGTGATCTGGTGTTGCCTGTATATTTTGGCTACAGACTTCTGCAAAGAAGATATACAGGTAACATCACTGTCAGGCAGCTGCCTGAAATAAAGACCAGTTATAAAATCAGACCCAGAGAATACTTCCAGTAACACCTTGGGAATGTTTGCAATAACTTCAGAGCACTTGAAGAAAAACTATTTTCCAATATGTGAACTTCACTCAGAAGATAATTAGGAACTGCTTTTCCTTTGTAAGAAATGTGTCATTCAGAACTGGTGATTAGGTTAAAGGTACAGTTGCTTTGCTTGTCCTAGATGAGATGTATAAAAACATGGTCAGTAGATGTGTTCCCTTTCAGTACATCATGGTGATTGGATGTATCAGTCTGGATTTCTCACACAAGGGGAAGTGCTTATCAGATCAGTCAGGTGTAATTTAAATCAATCTTAATGAAAAGAATAGTTCAGATTTGAGAACTGCTGTAGGCTTGTTGATTTCTTTGGGGTGTGACCTAACTATTCTTCAAAATCAGAAATTAATGCCTAATCAGAAATAATATCTAATACTCCTTCCATTGCTTTTGAAAACCGAGAAATTTGAATTGTCTTCTAGTAACTTGAAATTATTAGCTTGTAAGCCTTCTAAGCTTGCAAAACCATTTTTCTCAGGTTTTTTTAGACTGGGATAGACAGTACACAGTACAGCCTAGTGCAGAGTGCTGCACTGCTCTTCATAGGAGTAGTCTAATACATAGCTTTAAAAAAAACAAAAAAAACCAAAAAAAAACCAAAACAAAACACAAACAAACAAAAAAAAACCAAACAAACAAAAAAAAAAAAAAACAAAAAAAACAACACAAACCCAACAATCTCCATTTACCACAAAGCTGACGATGCTTGCTGAGCAAGTGGATACTGTCCTGGGGGAGGAGGAGCTTTGAGTACCAGGTAATCTTCAAAAAACACTGAGGCTTATAGTAGCTGGCTGTTATGCTGAAGTTTGTTTCTAAAGTGTACTGAGGCCTTCTGTCTCTTCCTGATGGTTAACATTTATTTGGCTGGCCTTGACACTAGTGTCTTAGCTGTGTGTCCTCCAATTAATTTGAATAGGGGTAAAGGACCTGATAGATTTTTTTTTGTGGTTGAAGAATAAAAGCTTAATTATCATTGGAGTCTTTTGTTTTTTCCTTTTTGCTTCCAGACCCCCACCACCTCACTCACTTGTCCTGATACACTGTCAGGAAAATGAACAGCACAATGTTTGTAGGCTGGTGTTGTTGCTCCCTTTGTAAGTGTAGTGGTTAACCTTGGCAGTGACAAACAGGAAGACAAAGTCAGCAGCTTGCCTGGATTCGTTTTATCCACTTGTAAAACTAGAAGAGAACGTGAAGGGAAAGATGGGAAAACGTTCAGTTACAGGAAATTTACTCTGGCCACTTTTGGCGGGCAGTTATTTTGAACGCCTAGGGTTGAACCCAGTTTCCTATCTAAGTGATTAAAAAATAGCTACTGGGAATTGCTAAGGGGTTACAGGTGTATGTAATGCAGGTTAGGTTGTTAGAACTTCCCGGTGCAGCTAGCAGGCTGATCTAGGGTCAGCATTCCAAAGGCTAAATGTCTGACTGGTAGTGCAGTTCTGAACACTTAATCAGTGTTCTTCTTTGCTGTTTTGTAGATGTTCTTCAGCTTTATTTTGGAGTAGTGCTGCAGTATGGCCTAGTATGGCCTGTAGGAGTTAACCTAACGGTACTGGTGTTCTTCTGATCTCTTCAGGCTGCTGAAATTGAAACAGCCATTTCAGAGTGCAGTTGCTGTAAACCACTTGCCTTCATTTGTGCAGAATTCAACAGTGGAAGGAAATGATAACTGTCTCTCCCTCGCCCCATTTTCCATATTTGAATCCCAGGTGGTACCAAATATTTCCAAGCGTAGTCACCACTCTTAACGTACTGGTAGATGAACCAGTCAACTGCAAAACTAGTTTGGTATTAGTTTTTTTGGCATAGTCCTGATGGGAGGAGATTGGAAAGGTTACAATAAAAATAGATCTTTTTTGTGCTAAGCATATTGTGAATTCTGTACAGCAGCTAGATCTTGCCCAATTTTCTATTGGAAATGTCACATCTGACTGTGAGGAATACAGGGAGCAAAGATAAAAATTTTACTGTTATTGCTGTCCTGCTTCTTTCTGTTTGGAAGGTGCTGGTGGGGCTGAATAAGTAATGCATAAGATCTGTAGAGAGCTATCAAGCTTTTGTATAGGCATGTCCTCCACTTTAGTTACTCATTAGGATTTCTTAATTAATAGAACTGACAGCATGACTAAGTCTTTCCTTCCTCTTACCATTGTCGCTCCC
>JAWWES010000081.1:44476891-44519535 GCA_035583135.1 Lophotriccus pileatus | reverse complement strand
TTGTCAGAATGGTACCCTTAAAATATGCACACATTTAAAAAGCCCAGTGTCACAAAGAGGACTTGGGAGTTTGATGAAGGGCCTGGCCATATTACAATACTAATGACAAGAAGGATTCAAAAAACCTTGTGAGATGTGCACTCAGACCCTAAGGAAGAAAAGGGCCTGACTGCTCACAAGATGAGCGTCAGAGTATGGTGTCAAATCTGAGCAATGCTGTCAAATCTGTACCATCTTCTAGGTGGGATGCAAGCTTTGGGACTCCACCTCACGGATCCAAGCCAGCGTCTTGTCCAGAACTGTCTCTGGACTCTGAGAAATCTGTCAGATGCTGCAACAAAGCAGGTAAATGGCTTTTCTGAGGGATCATGAGCAAAAGTCAACACAGTGGAAGAGAAGAAGGACTTAACTTTTCCTCCTCTGTTTTTTGTAGGAAGGCATGGAAGGCCTTCTGGGAACTCTTGTTCAGCTTTTAGGGTCAGATGATATTAATGTTGTGACTTGTGCCGCTGGCATCCTTTCTAACCTTACCTGCAACAATTACAAGAACAAGATGATGGTGTGCCAGGTTGGAGGCATTGAGGCTCTTGTGCGCACAGTTCTTCGGGCTGGGGACAGGGAAGACATCACAGAACCCGCCATTTGTGCGCTCCGTCACCTCACCAGCAGACACCAAGAAGCTGAGATGGCTCAGAACGCAGTACGTCTGCATTACGGACTCCCCGTGGTGGTTAAACTGTTGCACCCCCCCTCACACTGGCCTTTGATCAAGGTAAATAATGGTTACCATCTGTCAGCAGTGAAAACTGTTGCTTTTTGAAGTGTTACTTTAAATATGAAAAATACTTTGTTTCCAAGGTGTTGGGGAATGCAATTTGCCTGATGGGAAAGTTGCTTCAGTTCAACAAATTAGCGTTGTCTCTTGGAGATTTAAGCATTTGAAATCAACTGATTAAATGAAGACTCACTGAGAGCAAGCCACATATTCATTGTGCTATTTTATTCCCCACCCCCTTTCTTACCTGCAGGCTACTGTTGGCCTGATCCGCAACCTGGCTCTCTGTCCTGCAAACCACGCCCCGCTGCGTGAACAAGGTGCTATTCCAAGGCTAGTGCAGTTGCTGGTTAGAGCACACCAAGACACCCAGCGACGCACTTCCATGGGTGGGACACAACAGCAGTTCGTGGTAAGTGGCCACCACTGACGTTACATCTCTAAAGGTTGTCTCTCTCAAACTCCTCATTTGTCAGTGCCCCTCAGTCCTGTATTGCTTGGTCTAAAGAACTGTTGTCTTATTTGCTCTAATTCACATTATTCTCTGCGTGCTGATAATTCTCTCTTGGCAGACCTGAAATTTTTCTTAAATAGACAAGAACGCCAAAATGTTGGTTCTTATTTTACTAAGAACCTCTTGAGCATTTAATTCTGAGTGCTGTAGATTACAGAGTACTGCCTACTCTGGCAAGGCAAGTAGTTCTCTACCAGGAAACCAGAACTGCTTCATCCTTCTCAGAAGAGTGGGTTTAAGAATGCTATCACAGCTTATTGCATATTGTCAAGGGTGCTTAGAGCTGTAAAAGTACTGAGAAGTTGTGCAGGTTCCATACTTGTTACCTGTGAGGGTGCCAGGCCAGTGTGGCAAGATCAGTCTCAATTTGGTAGTTTTTATCCCATTAATCACATTAGCAAAGGAGAAGTTGTGTTAGTGTGGGCAAATGAAAGCAGTACCTACTAGTGCAGGAGTGTACTTAATTTGTGCAGAGACAGGAAGGGACCTCTTTGTTACTCATAAGCACTGTTTCCAGCTTAGTATGTGCCAAGCTAATCCAGGTTGAAGGAAAAGAGATGGTGTTATTAGACATGAAATTCATCATAAAAAACACTGTGAGGAGTTCCACTGAGATGCTTCACTTACTGAATTTGGTTGGATCTACTTGTAGCAGGAATGTTAAGTTTGAAGACCAGCAGTAGATGGTGGGTTATGAGCCCTGTTAGGGAAAAGGGGGTACATCCAGGGGACAGGTTGGGTTGATTTGTTGAAACAGGCTGATTGGCCTTTTTGCCAGTCATTTGAGAGCGTGCAATATCTCAACTTCAAAAAATGTCTTTTTTCTCCCTAACTAGGAGGGTGTGCGTATGGAGGAGATTGTCGAGGGCTGCACTGGAGCCCTCCATATTCTTGCACGTGACGTTCATAATCGAATCGTAATCAGGGGTCTAAATACCATTCCGCTATTTGTGCAGGTAGGTAAGAGCTCAAGACAACACTATAGTACGTATTAGGAAGAGAAGTAAAATGGCTTTTGCATGTCCTGGATAGAACTGCTAAGTCAAAGTGTGCTGAAGAGCTTGTTTCAGGTAGAAGAGCTAAAGAACCCCATGTGTTTTGGTTGCAGTTGTTGTACTCTCCCATCGAGAATATCCAGAGAGTAGCTGCTGGTGTACTTTGTGAACTGGCTCAAGACAAGGAAGCAGCTGAAGCAATTGAAGCTGAAGGTGCAACTGCCCCTTTAACAGAACTGCTTCATTCTAGGAATGAGGGTGTTGGTAAGTGAACTTAAAAGACAGGTTTTATACTTGTGTTAGAAAAGTTGCTAGAAGTCTTGACCTCTGCTAAAATCACTCTTCCTTTTGACAGCAACATACGCAGCTGCAGTGCTGTTCCGAATGTCTGAGGACAAACCACAGGACTATAAGAAGCGACTTTCGGTTGAATTGACAAGCTCTCTGTTCCGGACTGAGCCAATGGCTTGGAACGAGGTGAGTCATGTCTTCTGTGCTAATGGTTCCTTGGGGACACCTTAGTTCTGTGTCGTCTCTCCTTCCACGAGTGAAGTACGGATGCCCTCAGTGATACAGGCCCAGCTTTGTGCACAGCTGTGTGACTGTACCTTCTTGCCTCTCTACGTGTTCAGGTTCAGTGAACCTGTGGTAAGCAGCCATCAGGCTGCTTCTTTGCTTGCAGATAGGAAGCCTCCATTCTCTGCTGGTGCTAAAGTGTGCTAGTGTGTAAAGCTGTATACAAGAACTTTGTACTTCTCTGTGCTGCTTGTCAAAGACTGATGAACTCTGGATGCAAAAATAGAAACATGGGTGATATGAGGGAAGCATAATATAAAACATGCCATGTGAGGCTTCTATCGAGCCAACGATGTAGGATTAGTAATCTTGAAGGGGGAATGGAACTTGTCTTCTTAGAACTGAGTTTTCAGACTTGAATACATTTGCAGACTGATTGTCACCCATTGCCTTTCCATGTTTCTAAAGGAACTACACAGTGAATTGAGACTGAAAACAAACTGGGGTAGAGGGAAGGCTTCACTAGTTCTTTGTCTTCCTGCAGATTCTTTAGATTCAGAAGCCTAGGCTGTGTTATCTTGTACGTATCTACTACATAAGGGACAGTAACCTTTTGTGCTATTTCAGTGCTTATGTCTTTTTCCTAAAATGTGTATCTACCACAGGAATTGCGGGGGAGGGGAGGAAAGCTAAAATGGAATATCTCTTTAAGACTGGAGTTAAACAGTTGCTGGAGCTGCAGACAGGCAGTTACTTCTGTAATTGAACAAATGGGAAAGGTTCCTTCAGAACTCTTAAAAGCTCTATTGCTGGCTTGGGAATATCCGAACAGCCGACTTGCACGAGTTGGGCAGGTGTACCTGAGCAGTGTTCCCAGACCTGCCCCATCTCTTTCCTTCCCAAACAGAACCCTCCTTCCAATGATCTGTGGATTCCTGTACATAAATCTGGCTATTTCATGTTGCTTATTGTACCCATATTATATGCAGATGCTTAGCTGAAAAGGCATTTCATGTTCACAGCAGTACCGTGCTGCAGTGCTCACTGCAGAAGAGTTGCTCAAAGGGATCTTGGGATGAGCTTCACAACTTTTTAAACACAGAATTACTAGTGCTGGCTGAAAGACCTGATGCTAAAACTGTTTTGTCATTTTTTTGTGTACGTGTAGACAGCAGATCTTGGACTCGATATTGGTGCCCAGGGAGAACCTCTTGGATACCGCCCAGATGGTAGGTCTCTGCTGTTCCCCTTGACTAAACTTAAGTTGGATGAAGTCAAGTCATAGATTTTAAAGGAGAACTGCAAATGAGTGAAGAGTGAATTTTCTCTTCAGCAAGGTATTGCAAACTGACAGGCAGATGGGGAACTGCCAGTTCAAATAACGAGTTCCTGCAACACCAGCGGCAGCACTGAAATGGGAGCTGTATGAACATGCAAAACTGGTGTCTCTTGTCTGAGTCCTGTGGGAACAGCTCCTGCTGAGCTGTTGTTTACAGAAATCTTTTATATTCTTTACAAATGGACTTGACAATTCCAATAGTGCAGTTTTTCTTTAAAACAACAAAGCTGTTATTGAACGCATTAGTCTGTAAGTGTCTATAGACTTGAACGCAAGCCTATCCCTAAGGATTCTGAGCTATTTTTGACTAGTCTTTTAGAAGCAAGTCTACAGTCTTGGAGCCTGGTTTTGCTGCAGTATTGTTGAATTTTAGTACCGTTGATTGTGCAGACTAATGGCTTGGCTGGAAACTGCTCATGCTTCTGACTGCAGTGTGCTTTGTCTGCAGAATCGTACTGGAAGGCTGTTTCAAACAACGGAATAGCCATTAAGGGCAGGCAACAGACTGTGTTGAACTTGGCTGAACTAGAAAACAATTAGATGGCTACACGATCTCCTCACACACTGATACTTGCAGCTTCTGATGCATCTAACATCTGTTAACATTATGCTTTTTTTCCCTCTGCCACCTTTAACTTTCTTAGATCCTAGCTACCGTTCTTTCCACTCTGGCGGATACGGTCAGGATGCCTTGGGTATGGACCCTATGATGGAACATGAAATGGGTGGCCACCACCCTGGTGCTGACTACCCAGTTGATGGTCTGCCAGATCTTGGCCATGCCCAGGACCTTATGGATGGGCTGCCTCCAGGTGACAGTAATCAGTTGGCCTGGTTCGATACTGACCTGTAAATCATCCTTTAGGTAAGAAGCTCCAACCTTGAATTTAAAAACAAAACAAAAAGAGAAAAACAGCTGACTGGACCGAGGACTTGGTTGGCAGGGAGGGATTGGCTTGATTGGGTCCCAGTGTGCCAGAATAATGAATAAATGCTCTGGAAACACTTGATCAGCACACTCCAAACTGACTTCTGCCGTGAAGTGTGGAAGTAATTAACTGTAATGTCTTGTGCACTGGCTTCATGCAGTCTTCATGTGTTTAGAACAGCCCTTTACAGCTCGGGAGCACTGACACCTGTCTTTTTTTCTCTTTGCAGCTGTATCATCTGAGTGAACTTGCATTGATTGGCCTGTAGAGTTGCTGAGAGGGCTCGAGGGGTGGGCTAGTATCTCAGAAAGTGCCTGACACACTAACCAAGCTGAGTTTCCTATGGGAACAATTGAAGTAAACTTTTTGTTCTGGTCCTTTTTGGTCGAGGAGTAATAATACAAATGGATTTTGGGAGTGATTCAAGAAACGAAGAATGCACAAGAATGAGTTGCAAGATGGAATTTATCAAACCCTAGCCTTGCTTGTTAAAAATTTATTATTTTTTTTAAATCTCTGTAATGGTACTGACCTTGCTTGCTTTGGAAGTAGCCTTTCCTTTTGCAGTAATTGTTGTTAGTTTTTTTTTAAAGTCTCTCGTAGTATTAAGTTATAGTGAATATGCTACAGCAGTTTCTAATTTTTAAGGATTGAGTAAAGGTGTAGAACACTAATTCATAATCGCTCTAACTGTATTCTGAATAAAGTGTAACATTGTGTAGCCTTTTTGTATAAAAAACTAGACAAATAGAAATGGTCCAATTAGTTTCCTTTTTAATATGCTTAAAATAAGCAGGTGGATCTATTTCATGTTTTTGATCAAAAACTTTATCTGGGATATGTCTGGGTAGGGGCCAGTAAGAACTGTTTATTTGGAACCTTGTATTGGACAGTTTACCAGTTGCCTTTTATCCCAAAGTTATTGTAGCCTGCTGTGATACAGATGCTTCATGAGAAAAATGCAGTTATAAAATGGTTCAAAATTAAAGTAAACTTTTAATTCACTCTGTGTCAAATTATTTCAGATCACAAAGTATATTTGTGTGTGTTAACAAGTCTCCTAAAAGTCATCCTGGAATTGCACAATCACTTAAGTACTTCAGCGGAGGGAGTCAAGAATCATTTCCACTTTCATCCCACTATGAAATAGTTACCCTTTGTAGCCTGGAGCTTTCCTACTGCACTCCTCTGAGGCAGTATCCTTCCCCTTGACTTGCTGCCGCTTTGCTTTGGCAGGTTCCTCAGCGTGGGGGAGGTCTAGCCTAGCAACTACACTTTGTGCCTGGCCTGCCAGCCTCACACTCACTTCTGGGCTTCAGAAAGTGGGAACAGTGCCTTGCCTCAGTTCCCTTCGGCAGTGTGCTGTCACAGGTCAGATGAAGATCCTTTGCTTACAAGGTGTCAGCTGGTTCAGGAGCTGAAACCCATTTTCAGGTGTCCTCACTGTTCAGTTCCTGTGCGAGATAAGACCCGTGTGTAACTGACTCCTCTGGAGGCAGCTACCTGCGTGGCTGGAAGGAGGAAAGCGGTTCTGAAAGTGCTGGCTAAGCGATCGAGTGCACATCTGCACCGTGCAGCTGTCACCAGCCTCGGCAGGAGCAAACGCTCCCAAGTCACTTACACCTCGGGCAGCAGTTTGCCGGCAGGAGATCAGAGAGGGCCTTGGCTGCAGCAGCTCGTAGCTCAGCATGAGGAGAGCTGAAGGGAACCACACCCCAGAGCACTCCCCCTCTCCCCTGCAGAGCAAAGGCATCGCAGCTGCAGAGGGGGAAGTCTCGCCCACTAACACGCTTTGTTGTTCTCTGCCACACTCGTGCTAGAAGACAGTTATTGTAAAACACTGTGCCATGTAACAGCCACCACTGAACTCCTCCCCATTCCTAGTAACTCCAGCTGTTAAGCTAAAAAAGATACACAGTGATATTTGAAGTAATATGAGAAAATAATTCCTTTAAAACACACACATGAAATCTGTTTACCCAGGGGTGTTTGCTTGCCTCCATATGCTATGGATAACTGGGCTGTGCAAGAGCAGGTGGCGTAGCAGCAACTCCCAATAGGCACCTGTGTTTGGTAGGTGTGGTGGGAACATGGAGGTGCTGCACTGACTGACAGACATTAAGAAAAAAGTGGTCCTCACAGCGCATGTGGAAAAGACTAATTCTTTACACACTGGTCTGCAAGCTCTAAGGGACCCTTCCTAGGGTACCAACTTTTCATGGGGATATACCAAACTGCCACAGTCATCATCACACCTATTTTTGAGGAAGAGCTCCAGCCAGGAGCATTGGCAGCCAAGAATGACACTCCACCAGGAGTTGTGCAGGAAGCACACACAAAAAATTCATGCTACTGGGTAAAAACCTGGTAACGTATCATCCATACACAGCCTCTGTGTCATCATGGGGATTGGTTCTGGTTGCTCGAGGTGAAGAATATTGTCTGTCTTGACAAAAAGGTATTTTCTAGTGCCAGGCACAAGCATGAGATGAACAGCCAGGGCAGTCACCTGGTCCAAAAGGATAAATGAGCATTTCTAATAGCAGCTTAAAATAGTGAAACATTTTATATTGTAAAATTACTATTTATTTAATTTACACTTTCAAACTGTCAGATACTTGAGCTACATTATGTAATGCCAACAAGGTAAAGTAGTAACCAAGAAGTCATCCTTACAGGGGTTTAAGAAACAAATCACCCCCAAGAACCAGCTTCCCTCCCTTCCTGAACCCTCCCAAATTCCTGCATATGCTACAACTCAGCTTGATAAATTAGTTACATCTGCTCAGCTCATCTGAAGATGTTCCTGTAGGATCGAGGTGCTGAGCAGTGCACACAACCTGCACATTTTGGTGGGCCAGTCAAAACCGGTTCACTTGGTAGTCTTGATATTTTCATATCCCACTGTTCTCAGAATTTCAAATGCCAAGGAAGCAACAGCAACATCAGCATGAGAGCTAGGAATTAAAAACAGTAACATCTATTAGATATTCTCAGGGAAAAAGCATATCGTTCAAATTCCACATTTGCCTTTATGTATGTTAGAAAATTCTGCATAGCCATTAACTGCACTCTACGTCCACTTTTGTTAAGCAGTAACAAGTAACTAGTGCCTTGTTGCAAATCTTGTGTAGAAATGAATTTCAGCTCAAATTCCCAGTCACTGCTACCTCACTCAACCTCCTCTGTTAAAACTCTGTAAAAAAAAGAAGACATAATTTCTCATGTCCCCCCATGAATCCATACACACACATTCCCAGCTTGACAGAAAGATGTGTTTTCAGGCATACAGCCCTCTTACTGCAGCACTGCCCTGCACAGGTAGGCAGCTCCACTCCAGGTGTTGCCCACCTCCTGCAAGGAGGATGGACTGACCCTCCACCCACACCACAGCACTGCAGGCTTGAGTTCAAATGGTGCGGCCCTTTGCTTCCTCACCTAAGGTTTTAGTATACATATTTTGCCAAATTTTTCCTTCTGGAAAGATAATTTCTTTTCTAGTATTGGAACAGAGGCTCACACACTGCTGCTCGTCCATAGAAACGCATCTTTTTTGGTTTTTTTATAGATTCCCGTCCCCCATCTTTAGCTTAGAAAGGACAGCAGCAGATCAATCTGCAACTTCCCTGACAATACCTACTGATGCTACTCCACACTTCAGGCAGTGCAGAGCTAGGCAGGAAATCCAAACGATCAGTTCACACTGTGTAAGCCAATGTCTTAAGGAGTAAGCAGCAGTTTGTTTCAAACAACTGAATTTTCTAATTTAAATTCATCTTGGCAACTGTCTTCACTGAGAAATGGCTACGAGCCCACATTTTCAAGTGTAGATTCTATTGCAGGTGGTTACTAAGCAAAATGGGTTGGTTTTGTCACTCTTAAAACTACCTGTTGCCACCAGCTGAGGATGCATCACAGAGATAGAGTTTGAAAACCCATGGCTGCTACAGGGCAACAGGAGAGCACCAAAAGCAGCTGCAATCCAAGCAGTGCCCTCCTCTTGGCATGTGACTGCTTGGCTGGAATCTCCCTTCTGACACTCAGGAAGAGTGAGAGATTAGAAACCTGTCTGTAAGAAATGAGCAAAGCAAAACCACTCCTCAATCAATTCAACTTGGTGGTAATATGTGGGTGGAAGGGCCTGGGAGCTTAGACTACTCAGAGAATGGCTTACATCCAGGATCTTTGTTGTAGCCTTCTCTAAAACATTTCCAATTCTGCATGAGTTACAGGGAGACTCCTTAACCAGGTTCAAAGCACAGGTGAGGAGATCAAGTTTATTAGGTCACAAGGAAACATGGCAACATAAGGGAATCTGAAGGGAAGGCAAAATACCCACACCCTCCATAAACAAATGGCCATTTAACTCAGTCTGATAAAGCTTGCTAACTCCAGGCTTCTCCTGCTGCCTGTTGC
The DNA here is from genome assembly GCA_035583135.1 of Lophotriccus pileatus. Taxonomy (NCBI): domain Eukaryota; kingdom Metazoa; phylum Chordata; class Aves; order Passeriformes; family Tyrannidae; genus Lophotriccus; species Lophotriccus pileatus. The sequence continues at coordinate 44,510,051 of JAWWES010000081.1, read as the reverse complement.
AAATTTATCCATGTCTGAGTCCATTACAGCCCCAAGATCCAGGCTGCAGTGGTCTTGGTCTTTTCTGGGGGCAAATGGATAGGAACATGTGTTCCCTAAAGAAGGGGAGGAGGGGAAATGAAATCAGTGAGTTTTCAGCGCAGGAGCTCAGCACAGCAGAGGAACTTGGCTCACTCTAATGTATCAAAACACTCCTCAGTGGCATCAGCCAGAATTTCATCTACTGAGCATCTTGTGTTAAGTAAGAGTGAGTGCTGTTTATTTGGACTCTGTAGCATGTGGGTTTCTGCATACAGAAATGTATAAACTATAACAGACTATTGAGGAAGCCAGAAAAGCAGACTCAAAGACAGTAATGGGGCTGTCTAGTGCATCTAATGCTAGAATGCTACATAACAGAATGAAAGCTGGTTCTAACGGGAGAAGACCCATCTTCCTCCATTATCATCCTCAGTGGTGGTGCCCGTGCCTCCCCCGGGGAGAGCTGACGCTTTATTTTAGTTAGATAGAATGTGTCATACAAAAACCTGTGAGTCAGCAGCTGAGTGTGTGAGAGGGATACTGACTGTTCTCAACAGGTTTGGTTAGTCCTTAGTGTGCATGTCCTTACACTCAGCACATCCCAGCATTTCCTCTCCACACGGGCCCACACCCTTCCTTCCTTCCTTCCAATACAGGGCACACACTGACATAATGTCGAGGAGCCAATTTTCCCAAAAGCTTGCATTTGGGAGCACAAAGTGCACTGAAAGGATTACCTTAGTGCTTCAAAATCTGACTTACAAACTACAACTTCTCTATGACTTTTAGTCCAACCAGGAGTGCAGTGAAGCCTACCAGTCCACAGCAGAAGTGTAAAATTTGTTTTGAGGGGCAGAGAACAGTCATTCATTCATTCATATGTCCACAGGGGATGAGATGAGGCAAAGTCTATGGGAAATGAGCTAAGGTTGGCCAACTTGTTGGGACTAGCAGCTCTGTTCATGCAGAGAAGGCCGCGGCATTCCCCTAAGTCTCGTGCCTTCTCAGAGAGGCCACAGGTATTCTTAAACAAAAGCAGTTCTATTCCTCAGTTGCACATTTGAAAGGAATCAGCTTGCAAGTGCACCAAACACAGTCACCTTAAAAGAGGGCACAAACGTCGCATTGTGCATCCAGCCCACTCTGCCAAGAACCACCGACAGGTATCCGGTTATAGAGACCAAGTGTTTGCAATAAAATAATAAATTTATAAAAACAAGCAAGCCGCAAAATCACCAAGGCACACCCACGGAGCCAGACGGGGCCGCACACTGCGGCTCAGCCCAGCTGGGGATCAAAGGATCAAAGCATGCCGAAAGCGCTGAATGAGAGCACTTTGGAGGAGAGAGTGCGGGGAGGGGGCAGGGACAGAAACCTGAGAAGCTCATACTGCAGAGAATTACAGGAGAAGACCATCGCAGACAAAAAGAGGAGGGGAGCACTCTCAGCCCTGGAAATTCCTGGAAGCCTGAGGGAACTCACCTGGCAGTTTGGGCCAGGCTCTCTAGAGTTTGGATAAGAGCATTGCCATCATTCTTCAGGCTCTCCAAGTCCTTCTTGTTTGAAGTTATCTGGAACAAAAAGAAAGAACCGTTATCAAAGGCTTAGCAGAAGATTCCTCTCTGTCATTTTCTGAGGGATAGGGGAGAGAGAAACAAGTTACAGCATTTATTACAATGGTAAATGGAACACGACATTAGAGAGACCCAAGAAAAAGTTCCTTTTACTGAATAGGATTGAATTTTAGACAGAGACAATCTAAGATCTCTTGGCTTAATTAACAATATTCACCCATGTTCTGAGTCCCTGTATGTGTGCAATTTCACACATCAGTCTGCCAGTCCTGATTTCGTCCTTAGTATCAATGCAAATACAAGCCCCATGTTAGTCTCAATTCCAGGGAAATCTTGGGGAGGCAGTTATTTTATTTTTTCATTTCAGGGAAAAAGTAACCAATCTTCTACCAGACTTCAGATCAGGATGTGTGGGGTTTTTCTAAAAGGAGCCAGGTTAAAATTCACTGGGAAGTTAACAATTATATATTGATCCTTGCCATTTCATCAGTCAATATGAGTATTACCTGCACAGGACTGTCATCTACAGAGTAGGGGGCTGAGTGACCAAAGCTATGTGCCCTTTTTGCATCAAATGAATCCTGATTATAGCTGATTTTGCTTCTGGTGTGGTTTATTACACTAATCTGTAATGACTTGTTTATTGTTTCTCCAGCCTTAAGTAGCAGAACCACACAGCTTCAAACGGCCACACATTTCCTGATAGTTAAGCAGGTGAATGAGAAAGTCTCGGGAGACCTGACATGAAGCCACAAGCACTGTAGCTCAAATAGACACTGAACACTTGGCAGCTTACTGAAGAAGCTCTTGTATCTCAAAAAAATTACTGAAAAAAAAATGGTTTGCATGTCAGCTCCTGCTTGCAAAGGTAAATAAATCTTGGCTGGAGAGAAAGGAAAGGGGGAGGACCAGAGCAGCTGATTATTTTGATACTGGAGGAGTTAATGCTTGAAACGATGACTTCAAATCCCAAAATATGGCAAGGACTTTTAAGTTTTAGCATGCTGCTTCTGGCCTTATTTACCATTGATCAAGCATCTGGGCAATGTGCCTTCACATCTTCCTCTTAAATCACAACAGAAGCTGTATTTACAGCTGCCATCCCACCATAATTTATCAGCAGTGATTCTGCAACAACAGTGTCACCACATCTATAATCATAACATCCTGTAGTTTAGCAGTTACAGGGAACAGGGACCTGCCTGAAGTAAAGTAAAACATATCCTGTGTGTTGGAAAAAAACCAGTGATGCCATTACCTAAGCACAAATCATTGGTAAATCCTGATTACAGGTCATTAAACCTTTTTACTGTCTTGAGGTTTATACCTGACTCTCTCAGTTTATATTTCAGTAATCCACTCTTCTGTATTTATTACTTGTTAGACACAGAAAACGTTTTGTTGTCTGGATTCTGAATGTGAGAACAGCACCACGCCTAATAGGAGCAATGCAGGGAAAAAATGCTTTTCACCACAATAAATTGTTTTCTGCTCCTAAAGAGTGCTCATGCCTCTACCAAACATTTCCCCACACTTTCTGCAGCTCAGCAGCCACTGCCACATACTTTGCACTTGCCACATTTGTGCCACCTGCACGCTTAAATAAGCCAGAGGTCATGGGAGAAGGAAAGCCACTAGGACTGAATCATGCTCCCTAAAACCACACAGTCAAAGAAAGGTTACAGATAGCTCTCATTCTACTACATCCTAATTCTTGTGTGCTGACATCTGTACAACCCTCATAGTCTCTTCACAAAATAATAGCCAATGGCATCATAGACAGAACATTCAAAATACACTCAACTATAAAATCTGATAAAAAGAAAAAGGTTTAATTCTAAAAAAACTTATTTCAAACAACAACTTAGCCCAACTGAGCCACAGGGTCTGACTATAACCTTGCCCGTGTAGCAGCATGGCTTATGTCACTATTAAGAAAACATTTCTGTGCATACAATGCACTTGAATGGAAAGGATTAAAATGGTTTTATATGCACAGAAATCGTAACAGACAGAAACAGAAATACCCATGAGATCATCTACGCCATCTCCCTGTTAGACTTCACTGTTCAGAGCAGCTTTCAGCCACAAGCAATGGGCTTCTGCAGTACCTCTCCATAGGGGCTACTCCCATCGAAGAAAGATCCTCTCAGCAGTGAAAGTCGTAGCACAAGGAGGGAAAAGATCAGCAGAAGCCGCCTCCAGGTTAAAATTAAGTCTAAACCAAATTTAGAGCACATTTTCTTGAGAGCATCAACTAACAGCTTCACATGAGCCAAGGGGTGTTGGTAAAGAACTGGCCCGCCAGTCAGCAGTGCCACCCACACCCCCAGAGAACTTGCACAGACGAAACGGGGCTGCACAGATTCACGCGGGCAGCTGGGCTTTCCCATCTGCTCTCCGTCACCAGTGCCCAGAAAACTGCTTCCTATCCACCACCAGGCATCTGCCCCATGGCCCTGGGAGAGGACCAGCTCTGTGGCAGCAGGAAAACTGCAGGTTGAATGCAGGGTGAGCTGTCAGCAGCCAGCTCAACCACAGCTGCCTGTGGTTTTGTCAGGACTCCCATGCTGTTACTGCTCTGACCGCTGGCATTTATTTGCCCTTTATCTCCGTCTGAGTAGTAGATCTGATTGCTCCTGAGCAATCAGAAGGTCTCTGGAATACGACAGATTACATCCTGCTTCACATGAGAGCGTGAGAAATATTGTCTGAATCACTGTTCACCTTTAGGATGAAACTTTAGCCATGTTTCTTATTTTAAAAGTGTTCCATTTTCATCTTCATTATATTCCATAGATTATAATAAATAATGACAGGACATAAAACCATCATTCACCAAAATTTGAGAAATTAATGTATTTTTTACTTTGTTATCTTTTTCTTCTACCCAGCATTGCTGTGCCTTTTATCCACATCAGTCTTGTTCTCATTAATATGGAATTTTAACAACTAGTTTAATGATCTCTTGTAATATTGGTGTTTGTTAGGGCTGGCTACAACACAGATTCAATGACATAATCAATAGCTATTCCTTTAATTAAACATGTAATTAAATCTCAGTTTAGTTATACACTTGGCGCAATTTAACAAGAATTTCAAAATTACTCTTCCTTATGAAGCCCACAACCATTCAGCAGTTTTCCTCTCTTCAGTCCTATTAAACAAGAATGAGCCATAAGAAATACCATAGTTGACAAGTAAAGATCATTATTTCCTAAAATTTAGGAAAACTGTTCAGCTGTTATGGTGCTGCTAAAGATGAGTGCAGGAAAAGAAATGATATAAAACATCAGTTGGAATATTGACTTCAGTAATAAATTGAGGAGTTTTGCATTCTTGCTCTAAGAAGAGATTTCTGCAATTCAAATTTCAAGAAAGCATAGAAACTTAGGGGACAATTATTTTTCTTGAGTTTGTTTTCATAATACTGCTTTCTCTGATCAGTTATAACTCATGCTTTGTAATTTACAACTCAGATAAATGACCTAGGCAGTAAACTACTCTCTCGCCATTTTGAAGAGAAAGAAATGCTCCTTCTCTATTAAGGTTTCAAGTAACCCAAAAGCTTGATGTCTGTGATGTAAACTGGGAAATAATGCAAAAATAAGGAGTTTCTTATTTGAAACTTCTTGGGGTTTTGGGAGCATATGTAGCTACACCTTCAAGTGTTATCTTCTCAAATAAACAACTGCTGAGATGTTTACCATTTGCATGCTTAACAGATGCTTTTCTACAAGCCACCACTGTGTATACTGATACAAGCAAGACACTTCAAAATATTCTTTCTCACAAACTGGTTTTTTTTGCCCTTCCCAAACACACCTATTTTGACCTCATAAAGTGATGTTTCCTTGCTTTTTCATAAATATTTAATACAGTTAAGCTAATTACATTTGTAGGTACTCAGTTCTTAACTTTACTGACACTGGCTGTGAGCACAGGTAACACAGGAGCTGCCATGGTTTCTCAGAACCACCACATGCTTGCAGGTCCAATGTTGGCATCACTTAAATATTGCCACATACTGTTAATAAAGTATCATTTACCCCATTAGAGGCTTTTCTCTGAATGGAAATTGTATCTTTAGCTAATACTACAGTAAAACCAATCAGCAGTATATTTTTTCTGTGGACTAACTGGGACCCTATATAAGATATGAAATACAATTTTAAAAACTAAGTTTTCAGACTAAAAAGCATTAAAGAATTAAGCACACTCCTGTTGCCCTCTAGACACTATTTCAAAGAATGTCTTCACATAAGTGCTGTTTCTTCGCATTCCTATCTCCATCTTTGACTGGCTGAAGGCACTGTCAGTAGGACACAGAGCCTTTCATCCCCAACCAAAGCTGCTGTTTCAAATGTCATCCAGGCTGGTGGTGACTGAAAGTTGATGGCTATTCACAGCTGCTTAGTGTGACCTTATTCCCATTTTTTAAGGAACAAATGTCACAAAATATAGTGGTGTCAAAAATATTGCTATAGCTGATGTGACAGCCCAGCAAATAAGTCAATGGGATGGTAACTTCAGAAATGAGGCACAATGCCTGGGCTGGAAGAGAAAACCTTCTAGTGTTGTGACCCATCTTATGCCTATCCCAGGGCATTTAATGGTACTTTTCCTCCCAGGCTGTCAGTGCTGAGCTATTCACAAGCACTGCAGTAATCAAATAAATCTCGTCACTTGGTTTGTCACTCATAACTCATGATGACATGACCAGAAATATGCAGCCATTCCTTCTCAATGGAAGAGCACAATGAGCAAGCAAATACTGCAAGGAGAGTCACTCAGATGAACTAAAACTAACAGATCCGTTGGCTGTGGACTTACTAAACATAAGCATTTATTTCATTATAAATTGCTCTCCAAACATATACACTAAGCTAGCAGGGCCTGGAGGAAGTATAACAAATGAACTCATCACTTCCCATGACGGATCAAATGGATCTGTCACTTCTGCAGGCCTGCACACTTACTCTTACAAAGTAACGTAGCCCTACCTTTGCGTAAGGAAGGGCCAGACCCAATATAGAATTTGGAGCCTATAAACTTGAGGCGTAATAATGACTGTGTTTTAATCATCAGGCCCCAGAGAGGAATCCCAAGCAGAGACTGAGATACCCGGACAATGCATGGGGAGTGCATAGCTGCTGAACAGCAGGGAAACCTGCCTGCTGAGAATGAAGTTACCCAAATTCGCTCTCCTCTCTGGAGCTCAGATTGCTAACACAGCACATGAAATCTCACAGTCCAGACAACAGAGATCACAACTCCAAGCCTTTTCTCAATGCCCCTACAGCAGGCTACGGGCCCCTGTGCTCTCCTGTAGTCATCTCCCCTTTTCTGGGCAAGTGAAGGTCACATTTTTGTTGCTGCAGCACCATTTCCACTGGATGGAGAGAGGCAGGGAGGTTTGGAGTGAATAACGTGGACTTGGCAGGGAGGCAAGAGGCAGCATGGCTCTGCAGGTTGGAGAAGTTAAACATGAATTCACACCTACCAAGGAAGCAGTCTAGCTATTAGGCCAATTTGATATCTGCGGCAGAAATTTTCTAAAAGATAAAAGCAAAACAACTAGAACCAGCAACAAAATTCCCAGATAAATACAGTGGTCTTTTGTAAGGTGTTTAATCTGACCTTGGTTAGATGTGCTCTCAGCAGGTACATGGGATAGGACCCTTAAAAGTGCTAAGGCACAGCCAATTTACAGGCTATTCAGTGAACATTAATGGTAACTCTTGCCAAGCTATGCTAGTGTAGGACAGTGTGCTCACAGATACATTGTACACTCACTAGGACGGTCACAAGTTATTTTTGCTCTCCAGAATGTATGACAGCTCATTCTAAAAGGGTAAAAACCTTCCTGGCATTGCCTCCTTGCTCTACTCCCTTTTCTACACATGGTTCAGCTGGAGAGAGACACAGAATGCGTGTGTGGGAAGAACAAATCAAGTAGGACAAGTTATATTTATGTTACTAATTCCCAACTCATTTGAACAGGCCTGAGCAATGCTGCTGGACCATAAAAACAAGAAATGAAAGTTACAAAAGCATGAGTGTTCCAGGTGTGCTTTGGCAAGCACATTGCAGTCAGGGATTGCAGACACCCAATTACAAAGACTTTGTGGCCTTCAGATCCTGAAAATACATGTGAAAACAAGCAGGTATCTGTGACCAAAAAAAAAAAAAAAAAAAAAAGAAAAAAACAACACACTACATCAGACAGCTTAGCTCTGATTTTAGAGTTCAAAAATATCTTCTTTTTTTTTTCCTTTTTATGGATAAAATTCTTGTTCCACTGAAGTCAGCAGCAAACTCCTTTTGATTTTGATAAGGCCAAGATTTCATTCGATGTGTTTTGTTTTCTTCTAATTTGTATATGTGTGGGCAGGTTTATTCTAAGTTCAAAGCAATTCCTACCGGTGACTTGGAACGGTACCAGTTTCCCGGCAGTCTGAAAGCCACACTGTCTCGAGGACTATTCACAGAGAGACAAGGAATGTCTCCCACATGCTATATAATTGTTAATTGATTTTGGATGTTTCTTGACACCTTCCACTTTGAGGCTATTCTCTGCCCTTCAGCATATACATTTTGCACACAGAGACATGCTCTGTGATTGTTGTAAAACTGTAAAATTACCAACTCTAAGGGGCATTGTCTGAGCATAAGAGAAGACCTGTAAAACCGCAGGGTAATTATTGAACAGAAGACTGCTCTCTGTCTTGATTTTTTTAAACTTGGTTTTACTGCAAGTAGCGCAGGAATTTAAGATGTCTTTATAATACAGAAAATATCCATTATTGCAGTTTCCACTCTCTGTCATGAGGTTAAAATATCTGACTTAAAAGAAACAGATAGGGCAACCTCTTCACATCCATTATATAACCAGCTGACCACAACAACTTCAGCAGTCCTGTCTGGCAAAACATGTCTCAAAGGTACTGCAGGAGACTTCCACATAGGGTTGCAGTGTTGACAAGTTATGCATGCTCATAAGCCAGCCCAACATTAATATGACATTAAAAATAATCACTTGCCACCCTGTTGCTAGTGATCTCATCTGCAAGCACAGATTTCTCTGTCACCTGTGTGTCAACAACTCCCCTGAGGTACCACTTCAGAGTAGTGTCCAAACTGTCCAAACCATGATCCCAGCTACCTCAAACACCAGCTTTAGCTAAATAGAGCCACATACTGAGGTGACACAAAATTTGCAAGCCCCTTGGATCCCTCTTCCATGGCTCCCAGGCAGCTTGCCAGTCCTCACCTTGCTGGATCTGATGAGACCATCACCTCACAGGTATACCTTACCCTGATGGTCTCTTGTGACTTCCTCCTTACAAAAGGAACAGGGAAACCCACTGGAATAATTTTTCATTATCACAGTTCATATCCTACATTAATGTTCCTTTAGAAACTGCTACAGAGGCTCATGGTTGTTTTGGACCAAAAAATCTAAAAGCAGTTATAAACAAACACTAAACCAGATTCTTTGCATATCTAGACTTCCCCTCAAGTTCATCATTGTCTGAATAACTCATATTCAAATATCCTTCATAATATCTCTTCCTCTCAATCAGATTTTCTCCTAAAATAGTTTCTGACAAGTAACTCCCAATACCTCTTAAATGTTGATTCCCACAATTCTTTTTCCAGTGACATTATCTTTTATGGCCTAATTAGTTTGTTTTGAGTTACATCAAACTTTCATTTATGTGCTCCATGGGGGATGAAGGGATGGCCTTCTTTGCATGCACATTTTCTTTTCATGTCTATCTGGTACTGCTGAACGTAAATCTTTCCTGACATATTTCTTGCTATGACAATTCACGTAATTCCAGACATTTACACATTTGTAAGGGTAAGAATCATTACCACAGATAGCTCATCTTCTTGCTATTAGAAAAGTCAGTGACACCCAGAGCATACTGGAAAGTGCTCAGCTTCAAATGATAATTACCATACGAAAGAAGTACGCAAACAAATTTTCAATTTAATAAGCGCTGTTATATCTAGGGGCACAAAACCTTGAGCAGCCATGCAGTGATGCTCAAGTGAACTGGGAATGGCCAAGAAGTTGTAGGAATTTTACATTTAAATTTAAAGGATACAGCCTCCAAAAAATGATAGCTCCAACCTGACATGCTTCCTTGTCCTGCTTTAAAATGTTCCTCATAAAAGTAGAAGGCAGAGTGATGTGAAGGGATGTTGTCCAAGTTGTCCTTATACAGATCCACTGCTGCAATACAAGTCTGATCAAGTATGCAAAATCCATAACTTCCCCTGAATAGAACATTTATATGGCATTGATCAACTTCCATGGAGGATGAAACAAAATTAGAAGACTCATGCTCACATTGGTCATAATCTGGACTTGAACATGAGATTCCAACAATGAGATTTTTACTCCACAACTTGGCTTAATGAGTTGGATTTACCACCCCAAGAAAAGCAGGAGTATGATGAGTTAAATTAAGAACTAACACAGATTATGAAAAATACATCCTTAAAGAAAAAAAAAAGTAGCAAAATCTTGTTAGAAAAATTATGATGAACTACATTTTTGAGCATCAAATATTAGTTCCTTTCTAGTCCCTATCGACTTGGTTTCTATGGACACATAAAACTTTGACATAGAACCCTTGAGGTTTTCCTTAAGTACCAAACTGGGATAATCTTGCATTAGCTGGGGAAAAAAAAAAAAAAAAAGATATAGAAAAAATATTCTGAAGATTTTTTTTATTGGGGGAAAAAAGGATCAGTATATTTATGCTTTATGTAAAATGTAACTAGGAATATAAACGACTGAACAGGGATATAAATCTATAAACTACCAATTTCTGAGGAAAATTATGCTTTATGTAATGGTTCAATTTCCATAAAATTGTAAAAACTGTCATAAAAACAAATGGACTTCTGAAATCGATGCTTGCTTATTGTCAGGTGACAGATGGCCCTGGCTGCCTGACAGAGAGCAAACAGCCACCTACGAGAGCAAACAACCACCTACTTACTCCTCACTGACCTCGGAGAGAATCATTTTGGTCTGCTCACTTTTTTCTTTACCAAGCCCAGTTGCATTTAGGTATCTTTACAGCAGCTATAAGTCATCCATGCATAACTACATAGAGGAGGTCAAAAGGAAGTAATAGTGATGAGCCCAACAGATGACACAGCTCGGCAATCCCAACAGTATTGCACTGTGTGAAATTACAGTGCACTGAAACACCAAATGAGTCTGGCAATACTTTTGTGCCCACAGAACCAATGAATTAGGACTCCATAATGAAAACAACAGTGATAGTCATTGGGAATGATACTGCCCTCGAATTATGAATCGAATAAACAGGTTGCAGGTTTCAGAAGTGACAGTTTCACTGTACAACCCAAAGCAAAACATCTGTCTGTGTGAAGAGGACATATTTCTCATTGCTGACCACGGCATTATTGCCTTTTAGACAGCTCCTGTATCTGTTCATAATCATACTAGGCTCCCAGTACCCAAGTACCAGCACAGTGATAATCACTGGGGGGGTGTCTCAAGAAGTAAACACATTCCAAACAAGTGGCTAAGTACCTTCCCCAGGAACAGGAGTCCACAGTATGCCAGCCACTGGAATAAAGACTTTTCATTCTTGCTGCTTTCCAAAATTAACAGCAGATCTCATATTTGATTCTCTTCCCTCCCCCATCAGTGTCATTAAAGAGCAGCCATTGCAGATTGAAAACGATCATCAACCAAAATACCAGCCCAAGTCTGCACTTAACACAGACACACATATACTTACAGACACACATGTACTTACAGACTTACACTACTTATTCCAAACAAACACAGTAAGATTTAACATAGAATGAATGATTCAATAGGCCAAGTTGTGAGTAAGCATTCACAGCTACTTCAGAGGTCATCCTCTCTCACTGCATCTCACACTGTAGATAATCACAAGTTGTCAGTAGTTCAGATTTTGGTTTTCAACACTTGCCTTTTCATTAAGTTGTGTTCGGACTCCACATGCTTCATCCTTTATGAGCCCCTGCTGATCTAGTGACATCAAGAAACTACTGATTAGATGATTTCACATCGATTTTCCTCTCTCTGCCCCAACTCACACTTGGCTGACTATCAGTTTTACTGAGGACTGTCAGGAAGCGGTTCCTGGGGTAGCTTTCCTTAGCTTTTATCATTTCATTGAGAGTTGTAGCTCCTGGCAGCCAGTGTATAAGAGAAACTCCTGCAGCTGTCTCCAACATAATACCATCTTATTGTCCTCTATAACAGTATTTCAAAATACAGATGAATGTAAGCAGTTCAGAGTTTTTTTACTGCAACTGCAAAAACAAAGGGGCTTTAAGACAAGGTTGAATGATTTACAGCAGAAACTTGCAAAGAGAAGATAAATCACCTTTTTCTCTCGACACAGGGCTGTACAGTCATTTTCATCTTTTATCAACTGCCATTTCCACACATGCATAAAGTGCTCTTACTATGCTAGGGAGCAAAAAGGATCACAATCTTCAACCTGGCAGTCTTCTATCAACAATAGAAGAAAAAGATCCAAAGACCATGAGTCCAACATGATTTCACTAACTAGTGGCATGAATGGCAACACATTGCTTTTCTGTTAATAAGGGAAGTCAGGGAAGACCAATGCTCATTTTATTTAAGGATAAACTCAAGTAGCTGGTAACTCATGCCTGACAGTATAAAAAGAAGGTTGATTCTGCATAATACTTGACAGCAGATGGAGAGAGGAAATAAGACTTGTCTGTGCATGTGGTGGGAGCGTAAGAAGGACAATTTTGTCCCAGTGAAACTGCCCAGCTGTGATCACCAAAGTGGGACAAAGCAAGGAAGAACATATCACGCTGTCAAAAAAAGAACGTAGAAGTTATAAAATATGTGTTTAAATTGTTGATCCTTTCCACATAGAAGGCTCTGACAGTGTTACCACAGATACTGTAGCTTATCTTTTCCATTGTGTAGTTAAACAAATTTTAGCTAAATTGGAATAATGCAATTAGGTAAAGAGTCAAACAATCACAGGTACTTCAGCTAAAGCAGTTTAAGAAATTACCAACCACTTAGCTAGACTGTGAAACCTGTGTATATATGCACTCACTGAATGGCAGTGTTATGTGGGCTGGCTTAAACCACCACTGCTGGTGATTTACACCAACCTATTTCACTCCATGCCGTGAAAGACTGGGGAGCCCATACAGTCAGCTGTGTTATCTCAGGAGAGTAGCATTAATTTCCAAGGGAGCAAGCAACGGCTTTCTCAACTCCTTTGCCTTGATGGCATCGTGATGCATGTTCTAATTTTAAAAGCTCACTAAATCTTAAACTTTCAACCAAGAAATTGATACTGAAGGATAGTTGCTAGCACAATTATTTTTAAAGGCATCCTTATTTTTATAAATCTTGTTTGAATTGAGATTAGTTATGTCATCAGTTATGTTGTTCAAAAGGGTTTTTTGGGTTTAGTTGCCATGGCTAAAAAAACCCACTGCCTCAACTGTCTGATTCATTTCATTGCCAGTGGTTCCTGTCCCCAAAACAGAAAGGGGAGAATAAGATCCCTGTTTTTACCTCACTTGCTCTTGTTCACAACTTAGCTTGAACAGCCAATGAAGGTAGGCCTGCATGAATGCTGGGATGAGACAGGTTTCCAGGTCTGTTCAGTGGGGACATCGGAGAGGCAGGACGGTGAAGGGAAGGGGTGGTGCACCAGGCAGGGCAGCAGACTCCACTGCAGCAAGCATCTCAGAGCCTTTAGCAGGAGCTCCCAACTTTTGTCATTAAAAGGTGGAGACAAAGAGGTGGAAAGCTGAAAACTTTCAGCAAAGAAGTAAGTCCACAGAAAAGGCAGTCTGTCCTGTAAACACAAAATCTGCTGAGTTTCCAAAGAAGAAATCCTTTTTCCTATAGGAAGTAAGGAATTTAATTTGTATCGGAGAGCATTCTCTGGAAGACAAACTGACTGTTTCTCTTTGTAACTCTCTAATACAGCAGAGACTGACCTTTGCATTCTCATTTTGATGTTTATCTTGAACAAACAGCCTAGAAGTCAATGTCTACTGAGAAGAAATTAGGGAAGTGACTTTTCTCTAAAAGTGCAGAGCAAGTCCTAGGGAAAAAATTTATTAAACATGAGTCCAGCAGCTGTGGCTGAATGTTAACCAGCTTTGCCGGTGCCATGTTTATTTGGCCATGAAATGCCTGCTGAGACAAGTTAAACTTCAATCTCGAAATACACAATTAAGTCTTCCAGGGGCAGAAGAACAAACATTTTCTTATTTTATACATGCTTCTGCTTTTTTGCTTTTATCTTGTGGGTGAATGTGACGTTCAAGGAGTGGATACCTCAGACTGAAAGTCAATGCTGTTGACTGCAAGGGTTCCGACAAACTGTGCCCACGCAGACGGGCACTGAACCTGACACCCAGCTTACAGCACCGCCCCTGCTGCAGTCTTGGCTTCAGCTGAACTGGCAGTTGTATAGAACTGTGTACAGACCAGCTACCGGCAACCCAGCTTTCAGGTATGATCTCATCAGGCTGTGAAATGGGCATTTTTTCCTCTCATTTTCTCTTTGACTATGGGGAAAAAAATCGTAAAGTACTATTATCACACAGAGGTATTCGTAATAAATATGCATGGATTACAAATAAAGCAATTTTAACTTTATAAAGCAGTTAATTTTCTTTTAGAGGTTTCAAGTTAAAACTCCTTGGACATTTTTGATGATGTGCAGCTAATTACATCACTGTTTTGCATTTGCCATTGCACAATTACCATGAACAAGGTGTGCCTTAAAATTAGACGTTGCAGCCCTTACACTTAACCTGATTAGGTCAATAATTTAAATACTAACACAGTTATGGAAATGAAGGCAGACAGATTCTTGTTAAACAAGAACTCATTACGTACTCTTACACTGTATTCTTTTAAAACCACGATGTTTTCAGATGCATAATGAGCACCTGGATGTCTGCCACAAGATACTGCCTTTTGCTCCTATGCCCACCATGGCTGTCAATCCCACCACTTTGTCCTCCAGGACAAGGTAACTGAGTCACAGTGCAAACTTAATCACGTCACAACACAAAGCTGATGCGATGATCTCATTACTGTTCCAGGAAAAGGAATAAACTCAATTACTACTGACACCAGCAAATCCAGCTTTCAGCAAAGACCTGTGAAGGCCCTGACCACGTAACAGAGAGAACAAATAGCATGAGCGGCACTCTAGTAAGGAAATTACTATCGTAAGCGAGAGTGTGACAATGAGACTTTTAAAGAAAGTCTCAGTGCTTTGTCAGAGCATTTTTGAATATTAAAGGAGATTTGAAGTTCAACCAAATCTATAATCCTTTTTTGGTAAGGTTAAGGTACCGGGAAGTTACCTTTATGTGAGGATAAAAATAATTTTGTACATTAAAGAGAGATTTATTGCACTATTTCAAGCACTCAACCCAATCTGAATTGGCTAGGAGGTTAATTTTGAAGCTCTTCACCCTTCTTTTAATACTGTATTTGGATTACCCTTTAGCATAGTATCAGACATGTAGAAACAAAATCTAAAATGACTAAATCTAACTTACAAAGAATACCTATCTGATCAAAGCCCCTAGCTCACCTGTGTTGCTTTTTTTGGTTTGTGTTTTTTTTGTAAAATTAACTAGCAGGAAAACTCTTATCTTCTAAGAGTTGCATTTAAAACTGATTGCTTACAAAGATTTGAAGAATGATTGGGATTATCATTCTAAAACAGCACCCAGGGGAACTGGGTGGATCAAGGAATTGCTAATGAGATACTGAGTCTCTCACATCTAAACTGCTGATTTAAATTCAACCCAAAACAAAGATCCCCCAATTGGTGGACATTTGATGATCTGTAAAAAATTAGGTGATGTTCTCACTCTCTTCTTAGAAGATACATCTTTTAAGAGCACTACAGCATTGAACTGCCAGGAAAATTGTCCCTCTTTGCAGTGAAACCACGGAATGAATTGACAACGAAACAATTTATATTAACTTTTATCACTCAATACAGCAATATAAAAGAAGGTTTTGGCTTTCTGGATGAGGTTTACTTTCCTCAACCTGCTTAAAATAAGAGTTTCAGTCTCTAAGACTACTACAGTAAATTCAAATTAAGTATTTTAGTAAGGTAAAAATTACTATTTAAGTTCCAGAGTAGCTATATTGGGCTTTAATGACTTATAATTTACAGAAAGGGCAATGGGAGATGTTAATGAGTGACTCAGACTACTTTCTATTATGCTTTTCTGCAGGAGCAGTCATTATCACATGTCAGTTGCTCAGAACATAGCACTCTCTAGTCCTCCTTCTCATTTAATAAAAGCCAATTAATCATTTCCAATCATTTATGTGCTCAGTGAATTTAGAACGTAGTTTCACTCATAAATTGCAGTAAATGTATCATTTTAATTAACTTACTAGTCATAGCTGTTCTACAGATATTTTGTTTGTTTGAACATACTTCAGCCTATGAACTATTTGCAACTCATATTACTGTGATTCTTGATTTACTAATGGGATTTGTGACAGATCAACTGTATGACACAGTACTGTTTCCCTGTGCTGACTACTGGGTCAGACTGAGTCCACCTCCTAGGCACAAAACTCTTTGCTCTTGGTGCATGACATAACTATCTATCTCAAATGGCTGCCTTGCAAACCAAGCCCACAGTCAGTTGACTGCCCGCGTGCGGATGGACTGACCTTTTCCTGACTATGAATGAGGGCACTGGGCACACATTAACTGACACAGCAGGAATAGTGCCTGTTCCCCTTAAACAGCCTTCTTCCCTCTTTCCTTCCTTCCAAAAAGTACTCCTTTCACCCCATAATCCAAGCCCCTTCTCCCTGCAAGAACCTCCCTCATTTACCACACGTGCACACGGGTAACCCATCAGAGCTATCAGAGCAAGACCCAGCCATGTGCTGGGTGGCACTGCTTGGAATGGGGAAGGCTAGACAAGTTCTTTTTTGTCTTTCAAACGATCCCTCTACTGAGTTCATTTCTCTACCATGGAAAACAGCTTCTTCCTGTGCTAGGTCCTAGGACAAATCCAGAGAGATTGCCCCTCGGAACAGGAAGAAGCAACGTGGTCCCTTTAACTAATGGAAGTTGCTGATCATACATAGATGTTTCCATCCATGGCACCATCAAAAAGCTCATGCAGATTCTAAGATGACCCCTTTACATCAGATATGCACAGCTGGCCAAAGCCACCAAATACTAGACAGGTTCCTCAGCAGAGGTAAAGAGGCACACCACAATGTGTGGAAAAGGGCAGAAAAAATACCATTTCCTCTCCTACTTTCTTCCCCTTGTGCACTGCCTTCTGTATCCAGGTAATTCCAAAACTAGTTTTGCCAGCCATCCCTCCACAGATGCCCATGAGCATGTACTGGAAATTTGTCCTAGGGGACAAAAGCAGTAAATTTAATTCATAACAGGGATCAGGTTCCTTCACATCATTAGAGGAGGTCACTGATGCATCTGCAGCCCCATCTCCCAAGACAGCCTGTGTGTAGAGACAGCGATACAAGAAGGCAACAAACACCACCATCAGTACTCTCAGAGTCCTTGAGGAAGCCCTGGATGTGGTCCTCTGAAATATAGTTGGTGAGAAGGAAGAGACCCCCTTAGGAGATGCCCGGAAAAAATCCATTCTGAAGATAAAAGTACTTGGCTACCACCTTTCCAGAAACTCAAGGTCTTGGGTCTAATTTCTGTAATCAAAGGAATGGATGATCCCCTGACTTCCCACTGAGTTTTCATCTAGGTGCTGAGACAACACCAGCACTTGGTCTTATCTTCCCTGCCTAAACCTCCTCCTACAGCTCCAGCTGTTCCCAGTCTCCATGCTAAACACTGATGATCAATCCTACAAGGCTTGGCAAGCACCAGAATGAACCAGACCCAGAGAGAAAAGGTGTACCTAGAGAGACCTATTTTCTTGCATTTCCTGTGGATCTGTAAGAGGGGTGTCATTCTCTGACAGAAGGCTGCTAACATACTTCCTGATACCCTTCTACTTTTTCAAGGAGTAGATGTATGTACATGCTCCAATTCCCCTCCCAAACAAGTTGGATGTGTAATTAGGGAAATGTGCCTCAGGCTCAGTGGTCTTTCTGGACCAGACTTTACACTCTTTCTCCTGTCACTCAGCACACTTGGGTGGGTAAGGCAGGTACTTTTTGGCTCCAAAATACCTTGCACTGGATGACAGCTTGCCACAGCCCTCCACCGACTCCTACTTTTCCCGCTGTTGCAGCACAAGGATTGGCACACACTTTCTCTACATCCCAGCACCTGTACTATGAGAAAAAGATATTTCCTTCCTATCAGGCCCAAACTTCCAAAAGGCTTCTCTAAGCCTGTGTCAGCTGACAGGCCATTGTAACAGTGACTGTAGGCTGACCTCAGCCAAAGTTAAGAGCTCATGGCCATTACAGACACCTGGTAGCATTCTACAAAAGGAGTTGACCAGCCACAGGGGAGCTCCTTACTGATTTCTGACCTTGTGGACATTTTTCTTGGATCACTGTTCTGCAAGCCTCAAGGCCTGTATAATAGTTAGAAGGATTTTTCTCTATATACATTATTCATTATTTATCATTACTGAATGTTATCTGCAATTCGGTCACCCATTCAATCAATATTTTGATTTCAATCTTTTGCAACTCTTCACAATCAGCCTTAGTTTTGAACAATTCTGCATCATAAAAAACCTTTGTCATAGCACTCGTTTTCCAGATAATTTATGAATGCATTGCAGAGCAAAGATCCCGGTGGGCTTATGACAGTAATCTACATTTATTGTGCAATATTAGCCATTTTATAATTTTCTATCATTTCACCTGCTATTAAACCTGTGAATAGAACTTGTCTCTCATGGCAGCTTAGGTGCTTCAGGAAGTTCTACTGAGGAGCCTTAAGAAATGCCTTTTCAAACTCCCAGTCCACTATATGTGTCACAATTCTTCATGTTCTATTGACTCATGTGGAGGATCTGGATAAATATGACTTCCCTCCACAGACATTATATTGACTATTATGTAATCTGCTATGTTTATCTTTTTGTTTACCCTATTATCATTCCTAACAGTTCAGCCTTAGAGAAGTCAGAGTCAATTGTCAGAATGATCCCTGGAGCCCTTTTAAACATCTTAGTATAGATAATGGTTTATCTAATAGGTTGCATACCACAACTACAGGCTCAACAATTTCTTGGACAGTTACCATTGGGACCAGCTGACCTGTCACTTAGTGAAATTGATCCAAAATCTCTTTCGGTAACACCTTAAATGTTTTAGACTATTCTGTATACCTAAAAACCAGATTGAAATGATCAAACTGTGGGACTTACAAAGATAAAAATCAGAAGTCTGAAATACGATCTTTGTGATATAAGTACAGGATTTCCTCTCTTCTTATCTTCAGAGAAATACTTCATATTCCAGTCTAGAAACTGAAGTCTTATGCAAAGATACAGCAGTTTCTCAAAACCTTTGTAAATAGTGATGAATGACTACCTTCATGGCAGGCGATGTATGTTCATTTGATGAACTGACAAGCTATTAATGAGGACAATCCATAATCACAAAGAGTGGCATCTTGGTCTCTCATGAGACAAGCTCTTGAAAAGTACACTCTTGGAGGACTGACCTTGCTAAATAACACATACTAATCAACTTGGTAGAACAACACAAACAATAATCTAAATTACCACTATGGATTTCCAACGAGGTTTTCTTAGCACCACAATATTTATGGACATAAACATTCTAAGACTGATAGAATATTGCAGACATTAAGAAGTCTTCTGATGGACACCTCACGTGGAGGCAAGCCATCTCATCAATTTGAAATTATTTCCTATGATTTCACTTGAAACATTTTATGGATAAAGCTCCTGGACATAAGACACTTGCTAATTGTGTCCGTCCTCTATCACATTTCTATCCAAAAATTTCACACCCCAGAGGGACTCTCCTCAAAACTGACACTTAGAGTGACATTTCTTGTATGGTGCAGTTTCTGAATTTGCTCATGAAAACAGAAATGAGAAAAGTTTTTGAAGAGCATGATCCCATGTATTTGTAGCATATATATGACAAGCACACAAATGTATCATAGTAATATATTTTGACTCTGAGAAAAAATTATATGTGTGTTTCTTCTTGTTTAATGTGAGCACCACCAGGAAGCACTTTTTAAAAGGATAACAAGGCAGTGAAAAAGACTAAGATTCATGAAACTGTGAGAGGATAGTTTTGTGATGGGGATAGATTGTGGGAATTTTCTGAACAGATGCTCAGAGCCAAAAAAAGCAAAACCTTTCTTCATTTTCTAAATTAAACAAAAACTTCTAATAAAGACATAAGATAAATGGAATAATATTATTGCCATAGGACATATCAGTGCAGTAATGCTAAGACATGACAGCATTTCAGTGATAAACAGAAAACACAGGTTTAGAGTTGAGAGACTAATAAAACATAGGAAGTTAAAATTAGAAAATGTTGCAAACACATCTGAGAACATAACCAAAATAGTCTTGAGAACAGTGTGCTTACTATATTACTGGAGGAAAATGTACGTAATTAAAAGGCACTGACAATTAACGTAATGCAGGTGGAGGAGGAAGAACATCACTGTGTTGTAATTAGGAGAACTATTTGTCAGTCTCATTTTAAATTGGACTCAGAAACTTCAGACACATCAGTGGCATTTACATGAGTAAAAGTTACTGGAACAACCATATTTCAAACACATTAGGACGGCTAACTTGTAGTTTATCAGTAAACCAAAAATGGTTGAGTATGTTTCCAACCAACACTGGGGGGGGGGGGGAGGCAGAAATGAGATCAAGTTCTCTAGACAGTCTTAGAGGCTGTGGGACATGAGCACTAAATGAGGGGAAATGTCAGAGAGTGGTTAGGGTATGGAAACAGACAGCTGACAGGTACATAACAAGAAGTGCAAATACCAGATTGCTAACAAGGAAGTCTCCTGGGTGAGACTGCCACAAGAACAAGCTGAAAGCTGGCAATGGGGAGGGCACTGATAGATAAGCAAATGGAGGTTATGGCCTTTGTCTTCCTAGATCACAGGAGAGGATTTAATTAGTGGTTAGGGTTATCCACAGAGCAGCTTCTCCCATGGAAAGCAGGGGGATTTGAAAATAGGACAATGGCATTTTATTAGGGCACAACAGCTGAGAAAGGATTCTCCAGTGAATAGGGAGCACTGGTTCACAGCTTCTCCTCTCCCTCCTTATTTTGAATGAACTCAGATCTTGGAAACTGAGCTGCTGCCTATGTTCGAGTTTGTTTACATGGCTGATTGACAGGAGATAATATTTCTTTACATCTCTCTTTACAGAAGCCTGCAGCAACAGATGGATTTTGTAGCATAATCTAAAGGTCAACAACTTCTGACCAGCAAACTAATGGAGAACAGACCAGACTGCAGCAAGTTCAGCACTGGGGAAACCTAATTAAAAATTATGTTCATATTTAACCAGTGTTTCAGAATTGCAAAAGGACAGAAGGAATACCTGAGGCACTTAAGATATGTTCAAATCAATAAATGTTTTTTCTAAAAAGGAAATTATGCATAAATGTAAATCATATGCCAAATTCACAAGTTTCAAGACATAATATGTAACAGACAATTTTCTCCATCAACTAAATGCAATTTAGAAGTCTTTTAGGCACATTGAAGTATTCTGAGTTCAACATTCCAAAACAGTGGATTTTGCACTTATGCATCTGAAATGGCCAAGAATTATTTTCACAAGTTATAGATTTGAAAAAAGTCCACAAAACCAACCAGACGAAAGACTGTCACAGGGACATTCAGAAGCTCTTATGATTAATCAAGACTCTCAAGTCACAAACTTGAAATATCCTACTTCTCTTCAAATGAGAAAACTGGTCCAGCCCTGCCATACTGCTCAGATGCCCTCACTTTCATCAACATTTCTTCAACTGCCCAAGGTTGTGTCCCTCAGCTACTGAATACCTGTTAGACTCAGAGAAACTAAACAAATATGACCTATGCTTGACAGTAATGCACACAACTACAGCACGCCATCCATAATAACTGAAAGATCAGTTAGATGTGATTTTTTATAGTTTTTCAGTAAGAAATCATTCCAGTCTGGCAGTTTGTAACATGGGTAACTGGCCAGTACGAGGAGTCATTTCCCTTCCACAGCAGAGATCGCCAAGCAGTGAAACAAGTGCAGTCTCCGAAGCACTGCATGGCCTGGAAATTGATAGGCTGAGGTGAGAGATTCCTGAAAACCAGCATGTTTTATCAGTCAGCTTGAGGAGAGTCAGTGTCCTTGACAGTAATAGTTTATCCCTGAATGTGACAAAAACACTGACTTTAGATATGAATTCTACACATACAAAGATGCAGCATAGATGCAGAAGCAGCAAAGCCCAAATCTCTGGTTAGCACAACACTAGTAGTAATTTCAGCTATTATGTAATGGATAATTAATTCTGCAGTTAAAATTGCAGAACTACTATTTGATTATTATGCCTCTCTTTTGCACACACTTTTCTGAATATGCCTTACAGGAAGATGCATTCCCTATTTTAAGAGACTTCTGAGAGTTTTTAAGATTGATGAAAACATTAAGCAAAGTTTTCAGCTACAGACTTTTAAACAGAGCACAGAAAATGCACATGTAGGAAAGGAAGTACACATTGTAAAGATCTGGCTAAAAGACAGCACTTTGATTTTGCCCCAGTTGTTGATTTGATTCCATGAGACCATGAAGAAGACCAACCAGTGGGAATTCAAACATTAGATCACAATAAATCAACAGACATGAAAACATTAGCTCAGGCATTAAATTTACATTTTCCAGACCATTGGCTCTTGTGACCCAGAATATACTGGGAAATTTGAAGTTCTACTCTCAGTTTTGCAGCTCTGTTTCATTTTAGCCCAAAGCAAGAATCACGAAGTGCAGGCTCTCACTTCACTCTCTTGCTCTACAGGGGAACATACTTATTTTTAGGCATGGCATACTAGCAACTTTATTACACACAGGAGTGGAGAAGATAAGATTCAGGCTCTGTCTCAGATTGGGATGGTGCACACAGTGTTTGAATGGAAGTAGCAGCTGTTGGGGGACTGTACAATCAGCTGCTTGGCTGCAAGATTCTTTAGCACACTCTGAGAGAACAGAAATTTGAGATATTTGTTTCTAATGCAGAAGGAATTTTTACTGAGCACATAACAAGCTGTTATGTTTAAGGGTTTCAAGCTTTCAAAAACATTCAAATAGGAAAAGATTTCAAGGGGTGGCCAGACCCACATTGTCAAAACAGAAGTCAAATTCTTACCACCAGCAGTAAGTTCTCAGAAAAGCGGAGTTAAACAAAAGCCATTAGAATTTTTAAAGCTGTGACCAGATAATAATAACATAATACCTCTTAGCAGTCTTCTAGAAAACTGAAAGTTTCATCAAGAATAGCATAAGAAAATTTCAACCTGAGGCCAACACCTATTATGAAAAATCACAGATGAAACATCCACAAGTTATGGGCAACATGGAAAACGGCAGAAACCCCCAATAATAAGAAACCATACATGGCATATTAATCCCTGTCTATACCACAAGGGAAAATAATTGATAAATATTCTGCTGTCTTTTGGTCATGCTTTTAGCATGTTCTGTCTCACTAGCATCACCACAGTGTTTGTCCTAAGCATTGTGCTGCCATCAATGACTTCCCAGGATAGCTTTGTTTATCTTCCCTGTCTCCCCATTACTATAGAAGTCACACTAGAATAACACTGATGACAGATGTTTAAACATGTCTGTTGCCACCAGAGTTTCAACAGGAGTGCACAAAGGCTGTGAAGCACCTCCTGCCCACTACCATTCAGTCTACTCAGCTCCACTGAGCAGACCCAATGGGACACACTCAGAAATGTTCCTCCTTATCTATCCCAGTGGAACAATGGTTCTCCTGGACTTCTAACTTTACTTGCCTTGTAGAAAACTCAGATACATAAAAATCAACATAAGGAGCAAGCTCGTGATGGGAATATTACCCAGGTACAATATTTCATACTCTAAAGCAATATTGAGTTAGTTATGGAATATTTGTAGCAATATAAACAGAACACAATAAAAATACAGATTCAAGGTTTTCCCCTAATAAATTACCAACTATATGTGATAAAACAGCTCTAACGAAAAAATATTCTACAGATACAATTTCAAATCCACTCACAACTCCTCATTTCAACTTGTCCTTCCACAACAAGGCCATGCTGATTTGATTTGCTCTTACTATGGTTACTAAGAGCTAAGAGTTTCTCAGCTGTAGCTTCATCTTAGCTGGGACTAAGGGGCAGAAGAGCCTCTTACTGATGCACACCCCAAGTGACTATCTGTCAAGTGACCAAGTGACCAATCTTTTCAAGCAAAACTCAAACATGCAAGGTTCTGTCTTCACAAGTTTCTGGAATGAAATTATTTTCTTTTGAATCAAGTTACTCATGCTGTTGTAATAGTGGGCTTGTCAAAGTAATTTTAAACAAAAAATAGTTACTATGGCTTCTGGGATATTACATAAGTTTGAAGGTTGTAGAATAAGCTGGAATTAATACAGAAACTTTGTAACTTTCTGCATGACATTTACTTATTTTTAGAAATAAAATTAAATCTACAGCGACCTCATCAAGTCAACAGAATTTTTTTCTCTGAAATCATATCCATTAATACTTCTATCACATAAAGGAGAACCAATTAAGATGAGTAATAACTTTGATCAAGGATTTACAACTATATTGAACAGAAAAAACATAACCATGTTAGTGGCTTCTACTATAGTATGTAAACTACTCTCATGATAGCAAACAGATTTCTTTAGTCATTCATTCATTCTCCTAAACAACAACTTTCCAATTTATCAAGGTAAATGAAGGAGCTGAGTTACAGTTCTTAAAGGAAAATTTATTAACCACTTTTAAACAAATCTTAATTTTGAAGCACAATGCCATACAACATTGATATCGGCATTCTGCACCATGTCAAAATGAGTTCCAATTAACATAGGCTGTGATTTATTTTCCAATTCTAAAGCTGGAGAGGTAGATGCAAACTATCTGCTTGCAATAATTTTACCATGACTGAAGATAAATAATTAAGATAACTTTCTACCTCCTGTCACTGGAATACACAGTTTTTGTCACTTTACCACAGTGGATTGCTTCTAACATTGCTATCAAATTGCTTAGGGTAAATTCTTTATATATTCATTGGAAGTTAAGTTTTTGTCTTCTGCCCTGTCAAGGACTCACAACTAAGGATGACAGATCATAAAAGAGAACATTCTGAAAGACAAAATTTTCTTTACCCATGGTTTCCAGGAAGACTTTTAAGACAACAAACACCTCCACATAGTAAAACCTTCTGGTATAATTAGTAAAGGTGATATTTTCTAAAGCCTCTTATTCATAGTAAGAAAACAGCTTACCTATTCTCATATTTATGGTAACTGAGACAGAAAAATAAAAAAGTTTCATTGTGCAACTAAATCAGAAACTGAACAGATGTGATGCTTAGGGTCATGGTTTAGTGGTGGACTCAGTAATCTTCGGTTAACAATCAGATCTGATTACCTTAATGGTCTTTTCCAACCTTATTGATTCACAGATATAACAGTCACTAATATTATGTATTTGTACTCTAAACAGTGGTCAGAGGTCTGGCTTACAAAAACTGGGCCACAGCATGCAAGGCGAAATATAGATGCAGCAAGTTCTCTAGAACTGAGACTGGGCATGAGGTATGGAGGGAAAAAAACAAACCAAACCTACTAGTTATGGAGAGGAGAAGCAAAATGCTGGGTTAACTGTATCAAAATAGCATTGTAATTTGGCTAAGAACATACTCAAATTGTCAGTTGCACAAATAAACTAAGGGCAATTAAACTTTGTGCTTTGCATGATGGTCAAACTTCTTTTGTTTTTGTGCACAGGCATATCGCTACCACATCAGATACAACAATACATGATTGTACCTTGGCACTTTTACTGGAAAAGTGTTCCTGACTGTCCTTTACATCAGCAGAATGATTCTTAGTTTTCTCTAGTCAAAGGAGGGACAAAATCTATATAACAGTATGTTTTAAAGTTTCTCTTTTCATTGGTAACTTCTTTTAATTAATAAGGAAGTAAAGTTTTGGAATAACAGGTGATTTGAGTGGAATGGAAGGTTACTGTGTAGGTTATTTAATCTCTAAGACAATATTAATGGTAAAATGAATATGAACAGGCATCCTTGATACATTGCCATCTGTTACTCACCCAGTTCTCAATCATTTTTACCATCAGGTCAAAAGTGAACATCTAATAAATGTTCTCCAATTCCCTCTCCCCCCCAGTTTCAGAGTTGAAGAAAAGCAGGTGTTTGCATGATAAGACCACCAACATCAGTTTTAAACATTAAAATCCTTAAATTGCAAAAGGACCGAAAACCCAACAAAAATAGTATTTTTTAAAATAGTCAATAACAGGTTCCTTCTCTGAGCAAGAATGAAACACTGCAGAGCTGGAAATTGGATGCTTTGTGTAGGCATACTAAAAGATACAGTGGAGAAATATCTGAGATAGAAGTGCCGACTCCCAAGAAGCAAAGAGCACTAACCCCAGCGGAATCATGTCACTCTCTGGGCTCTGTATCACTCACAGACTAACAAGACGAAAGTAACTATCAATTTAATTTAAAATTAACTGTTTATTCTGAAATTTCAGAGGTCCAAATATGACGGCAAAAATATTTCTTCCCTAAGATACGTGAAAAAACTCAGAAAATGGATTTCAGATAAAATATACAGAAAATGAGGGATGTTCTCATGAACCTTTTCCCCCTGTGTATGAGTAGCAATTTCAGAGCTGGGACTCAGATCACAACTTCACCAAGAGCAATGGCAGTGTCTGAGGGACTAATGGTTTAGTAAACATAGACTGACTGTTTCCACAGCCAAATCACCACAACCCCCGGGTGCTATACAAAATCACTATAACCCCCTTTAGCTACACAGGAAGGGGAGTTTCGATGGTAGAAGTAGCCCTGCAGTTTTGCTTACTTCTTTGAGATGTGTTTGTTCACTTCGAGTTACACAGTGGGTTGATTCTTCATAATTTAGATTTTAATTTACTTTAAAATTCCCCCCCCCAATGTATTTAATAAGCACAATAACACTAAATAATGTGTATTAGTCAGCTAATGCACCCACACCCTGGGTGTGTTATAGCCCTCAGCAACACTGCTGCCCCAGTATATCCAAGATGTATGCATGGTGGCTGACAAAAACACACCCAGTTGTGTGTTATTGCTTACATAAGACAGGACTTAGCATATGTAACTGTATATTAATGACACACCTTGATACATTGTTAAACTGGAAACTATGGTTGTACTCCATCAGAGGCTTAGGTGTGTGCTGAATTACACAGAGCAAAATTAATTAAGAAATCCTGCATTCCTGCTGGCAGTAGGTGTAGCGATATACTGGGAACAAGAGACCGCTCCTCACTGACCTACATGGAGCAAGAACCAGGCCAGCCCCCTAAGCACTGAATGCCTCTTGGACAGAACCTCTACCCCGAAATGCATTAGGATGATAGGATTCATTTAGAATAAAAAAAATCCCCCCTTTCCCCTTCCCCTCCCCCCGGTTTCTCCATTGCTGTAAAACAGCCGGAGCCAGAACTGCAGCCAAGGAGCCTTTCCCTCCTCCACCTCCAAGCGAACCTCCCCAGCGCCAGCACTGGCATTTGTGCAATCAGATGGTACGAAATCAGGGATGTGATCTGGCCAACCCCTCCCATGCTTTTTCTCCCTAGGTTAGTCTTACAGTTTACCACTCACGCTCACACTGGCACCAGAGAGGCGGCAGAAACACATGGCTGGGACCTCCCTTTCTGACGCCAGCCCACACACAGGCTGGCCTAAAGCAATCGTGAAACTGTATCATTAACAATGTTGGCAAGAACCTTCACACAGACACAGTTATCCCTACAAAAAAATCCCTTGCCCCTGTGACTATTCCCACTGGAATATGGAGTTAAGGCAGCTCTCCGCTGGGGAGCTGAGGGGGAGGTTCCCCCAATGAGCTCAGCTGGCAAACGACCTTTGGTCTGTAGTGCAGCAGTGCTGCCTCCAACAAAGCAACGCCAAGTGATACCAGCAGTGATCCAGCCACAGACTTTTCTTCATTGCCCTATTTTCAATATCTTATACTTTTGTGGACATTAACCAAGCTCTCTCTCTCTTTATGTGTTTTGCTTTGCTTTGTTTTTTTTTGTTTTGTTTTTTTAATCCCTTTAACTCTTCAAGCTTATTCACCAGGAAAGTTCTGTCACCAGCTGCCACAGCTCCATCAACTCTCCTACCAAGCCCATTTGAAAGACGTGTAAGGTGTTAATTAAGGTGTTAATGGCTACAGAAACACCTTTCTTATTTTTTTCTATTTTTGTTTTTTTTTTTAATTTCAAGGAAGAAAATGCTGGAAACTCAGCATTCCTTGCAGAAGTGTTAGACTGCATAAAAAAATGTAAGGAACAAAAATGCCTTTATTCGGCACACAGTGTAGATAGTCTCTGGCTCTCAACTGCTCCAAACCCTAATTCTGTTTATTTTCTTTCACCTTTGATTTGGAAGCATCTAACTGTGGGGGAAGAAAAAAAAAAAAGTTATATATTTTCTTAGTATCTTTGAGTGACAGAATATTTTTAATCTTTAAAACGAATTCCATACCAGAGTGCATCTTCACAACGAGAAAATGGTTGTGCTAATGTGTGAAGTAACATGTGGTTTCACAAGCCAGCAGAGCCAACCTCACACTCCTCTGTTGCTAAAGGAGGCTCCCCCTCCTCTCTTCTTCCCTACTGAGTCTACCCAGTGCCAGTCCACAGCCACGCTGGCTCTGGCACTTGTCTGGTACCTCTGAGTTCAGTTCACACTAAACTGACATAAAGCTGTTCACATTTTTGCTGGGTTCATTTTCTGCCAGTTGAGTGAGCTGAAGCAGCTGAAAGAAGGGGCAGCACCAAGTGCAGGGAAAGCAATGGGAAACATGAACCTGGGGGATTCTTCCTTTTTACAGCACCAAGTTGCTAGAATGGCTTGGGCATCTTATGAAACCTCACCCTAAGGGCGCAGCTTTACTAAATTGCTTGATACAAATTATGACTTCGCTATTACAAAAAGAAATGGGTTCTAGTAGTCATCCAAACTAAATCCACTACACTAATTCAGCTTGCTAAAGTGGTAGAAACCTACCTAGGGTGGCAGCTGCTCTTGGCCAGGTCAGCAGGTGGAACTGGCACAACTTCTGGTCCATGAGCACAGAAGCTGAGGGGAGGCAAAGACAGAACTGCATGGTAGGGGTGGAAAGGAGGAGAAGAGCCAGGGAGAAGAGTGAGCCCACTCCCTTTCAGCTGCTGTGATAGCTGAAATCTTGTGAAATCACACCCTGGTTTATGAAAACTCCTAACATAAAAAAACCCCTTATTTATGTACTCCTATTAACAGATAACTGTGAAGCTACTCCCCCAAAGTCTTTATATAAACTTATTGACTTGTGTAGAAGCTAAAAACTGTGTTTCTTTTTTAATCAAAATTTTAATTTCATGTAATATTCAATCTAACAGTCACTGCAAAAATAGATGCGGTGATTTGAGATCCGGCTGTACAGCAGACTGTGTGTTACCGTTCTAGCAGCTTGATGATTTAATCATGACTGTTCTTCATTCACTGCAGCACAAAATCGGCACAGCAAGTTCAAATTAGCCTGAGAAGCAATTTATATTAAGCAGAGGAGGAAATTCGGTTGTAATCCAAAAATAATTTTTTGGAGATGTCAGTTGGATGGGAAGCCTTTACTTCCAACCCTGCAGTTGGAACTGGGTGGATAGGTACCCTCATGGCAGCACACCAATAGTCTGCCAGCTATACAGCACACTTTGTCTTTTTAAACCAGCATCTTTCTAAATGCTAGTTTGTTTTTAACTTTCATTAGCTGCTGTTTTTAAAATATTTGTCTCTCTTGAGTGGGATTTCTGGGATTTGTTTGTTTGCTTGTTTTTCAGTGGAGCAGGTTATCTGGATCCTGAAGCTTTATATTACAGCAAGACCAAGATAAGAGTGCATTTGTCAGGTGGCTTATGTCACTCAGAGATTGGAGGCACCTGGTACCTTTGCCAACAAAAACCAGTTTTTCTCTCATCATATGCTACATCAGTACTGGGGAGGTTTGCACCACAACTGTGCCAACCCAGTTACAGTGGCACATCTGTAAGTGTGGCATGACAAGGCCTCAGAGTAGTGATCTTTATACCCTGTTCTGACATGAATTATGTTTGTCGTAAAGAGGGATATTTATCCATTACTTCTATTCAAACAACTCATATCTTTGGCTTTTCGTTACTTATATCTATTTTCTGATCTGTTTTGATAAATGCCTGTTAGAAAAGATACTATACAGAAACTTCAGATCCAATTCGTAGAAATATCTGCAGTGATAAATAAACAATGGAGTTAATTAAATCTGATCCATTACAAATACAAACTTGTGACCTGTTTCTGGTTCTGGAAGATGACTTATCCCAAGAAAAGCTGTAAAAATTCTGAGCATTCATATCTGAACTCCAAACTTAACTTAAACTTCAGCTTCAATAAATCTGGACGATTATCTCATCCTTACTTTTAACTACTAACAGTAAGTAAGTTTCTGTATTGCTACACCTGACAAATTGTTAAATATTCCAGCTATTTTCTAAGTGAAATGAATCCTACATGTGTTTCTTTAGTCTCTAACTCCTTTCAGAGAAATTAATGTATTTCCGTGCACTGGTCCTACTTTATCTAAACAACCTGATAGCTCATCTTTTCTCATCTTCTCAGGATACAAAATAAATCAGTACAGTTTCTTAGTCTACTCTTTCCTCAGGAATACAATTCTCACAGATCTATTAATTTTGAGTAACTAAAATCCTTGAGTCTTTGAATCATTCTGGTTTTGTAATACTTCTCTGTAACAAGAAAAGCAGGATGCAGGCGCTACCTCCCCTAATTCACATTCTGACACCTGTATTGGTGCAGGAAAGCCTGCAGTATTGTATTTTGACTATATTGTTCACAGAAATGCAAGTATTTCACTTTTGAAGTTACAGTATTGTTATCTTTCTTAAAAAAATATCATTCATGGAAGCACCAAGTCAAGAAAAACTGAAGAGAAAGCAATGAAAATAAATTATATCTCCAAAGAAGGTAATTACATAGTTAAGCATTATCTATGGAGACAAAGAAAATCTAAAGTACCAGTAGGGCTTGTCAAAGTTACTTCAATGTGCCTGATTTTTTACAAACACTAACCTACAATTTCCTGACATCTTAAATTACATGTTTCAGAGAAGAGTACAGTTTGGCTACAGTGTGTCATACATAAAAAGTCCTGCTGACTGAACAGAAGGACATGCTTGAAGCTGTTACAACAGGCTGGAAAAAATCCTTACAAAGTATGTCCCCTTAAAAAAAAAAAAAGTCCCAAAGTTAACTTGCTGGTCTAGGAAAAGTACTTGGCACAATCTCAGCTTAGATTCAAACTTAGTTTTCAGTCTCCATTATTACCTCCACCAGAAAGGCCTAAAAAATCGATTAAAAAAAAAAAGGCACGAACGGGGGAAAATCATCTGGATTCCAGAGGCGATCTGACTGCAATCCAAGAGGATGGAAAGTAACCAAACCAAATATTTTGACCAGAATTAAGTATTAATGCTTCAGCAGCCTCCAGAAAGAACTTTGATTAAATGGAGTTCAAAACCAAATATTAGAGAAGGAAAATAGTTTTCAAGTTATTATGCAAACCAGACATTTTCTATGCAAATTCAGGCACTGAACTTCTATAATCTGAATTTTAAAACATAGGTTGATGACTTGATTGTAAATGGTGTTTGTTTTCTCTTTCTGAATGTCATGTTAAATTACTATGTGCATATGCAGGGTGTGTGGGTGGAAGGGACTGACACAAGGAGGAATTAATTCTTGTAAAAAAAAGTTCCTGTTTTTCTAAGGGCATGGTTAAGCAGAAGAATATATCACTTTCAATAAAAATGGTACTAACCACTGTTTGTAAACACATCACTGTGCAAATGAAGAAACATTGCTCATTAAGTACTGACAATATTTGATGCAGCCCATGCATTTACCAGTCAGCTGGTCTCGCTGGCCTAAGTCCCAACCTTCTCACCTCTCTAATGCTTGTATTATTCCCATGGGGATAGCAGGGTGCCTCACAAGTCAATATGGACAATCTTCATATTGGTCTTCTGAACACATCCCCACTATTAATTCCTACATGTAATCCATTATTAAAGTGCAATTTAGATATATTGATCAAAATGCTTGGCTTCTGTATTTCCCGTTTTGGTTTATCAACCACAGGAGTGCAACAGCTGCTAAAAGCCTTTTATGTTTAAAACACTATTGTAGATCTATTTTCAGTTTACAAATCTGTGATACAGAACATTAAGAAGTAGATGGAAAGTCATAATGCACTTCTAAACACAACAAACTCCACAGGCACCTCTACATGTGCAGCCAGAGCTTTCTCTCATAATTATAAATTTAGTGGCAGTTGGTCTGTATATCCGAAAATAAGGAATTCTGAGCTTGTGGGCCTCAACAGGCAAGGCAGTAAGGAAGCCCAAAGTCTTTACTAACATCAGTAGGATGTAGAAGTTCCCCACTGCTGGCATTTTTTGATTAATATAGCAGAACTTTTTAGCCTGTACAAACTGGGGCAGCTGTGCTGTGTTACTAACTGTTTGCTAATTTATACAAGTTCAGCCTTTTTTAGTCTAGTGACCATGGAAAGTACTTAAATTAATAAAAAAAGCTTATTTCATGCTGCTTCTGTGTCTTGGAGGACCATTAGGCAATTAATTGTACAAAAACCCAACAGAGCTGTGCTACCAAAAAAAACCCAAAAGGATGAACAAGTTTCTCATATTTATGCAACAACCTCTCAAAATACAAATTATTCTCTAGCTTGCATCTCAATTGTCAGACTAAGATGAAGGTATCTCAGCATGAAATCTGCTTGTAAGAGACAACAATATTATTGTTTTGTAGTGCACATAATTTGATGAATGCCTTTTCTGGAATAGTTTTTAACTCTTCCTCCCACCATAATATGCACTAAAATCTCTCTCCTGTAAGAGTTACACCATTTTGCAAAAAGATGCCAAAATGGTATAAACATAAGAGAGTATGGAGGACCGTGTTAATACTTTCTGACCTTTTCAGGTTTATTGAAATCACATTATTTCAATTTCCTTGAGATAATGGTACTTGAATCATATGTGTTATTTGATCAATGGGTATTTGTAATTTCCTGTTGAAAATACACAAAAATTTAGTTTTGCTAAGTTTCATCTTTCATGACAAATCCCTCAGTAATTAAATCAAGAATA
>JAWWES010000081.1:44421351-44458308 GCA_035583135.1 Lophotriccus pileatus | reverse complement strand
CCCCCCACGAGAGAGGGGGAAAAGAAACAAATTTTCCAACTTAGTTTTAAAGGCACAAAAACAAACCATGACAAGATGACATCCAAAATGTTTTATTTGCTCATAAATAAAGGACGAAAAACTTTTTGGCAGTTAGGATACCCGAATTAGTGAAAATTAAATTCTGCAAAGACAACCAGAAGAAAAAAGTTGTGATTTAGGAAGAACTCAATATCTTTTCTGAGTAGTACTTAAGGGAAAACTCACAGAACAAAAGTTCACTCTCCACAGTGAGTGCAGAATTGCAGTTTAAGCCTGATTTTAACTCATTTTTCTCAGAGGAATTTTTCCTTTATTATATGGAAATAAAAAAGAGTGTTCTCTGGTTTTGAAAGCTGAAACATTTTATTTGTGAGTACCAAGCTGTAAACCCCACAGTGATTATGTGCCCAGTGGAAAGATATTAGCTAGTTCTATAAAAAAATGCTTTTACGTTACACACTAGATGATACATTGAGATGGCAGGTAGATTTTTTTTCCTCTGGGGAAAAAAAGAAATAAAAAACTCCTCATAAAGCAGGCAAACCCAAACTATATGCTTACGAAATGAAAATTTCTTCTGCTTCACAATGAAATACTTTAATCTAGATAATTTAATGGACTGTAATAAGATGCACTATATCTTCACAGAAGAGATGGAAAAGATAGTGATTTCCATGACAAGTGGCAGGAGAGGTTTCCAGAACAACAAAAATGAGAGAAGATCTCTGATGTCACTGATCAGTTACAAAAATGCTGCTAAAAAAGATAAAGTATTTCTGAAAAACAGTATTGTCTAACCCAAGTTGAAGCAACCAGAACAAGAGAATTAGTACAAGGGCTGAAGGAAAAAAATCCCCAACCAAACCAACCCCCTAAAACCCTCAAACTATCTTCCTTTGATTCAATAATTTTATTCAGTTTCTGTCCATTATATCAATGCCAATGAGAGAGACCATTCTTGAAAAAGACTAGTTAACCTGGGCTTGATAAAGCCAAAAGCCTTGAAAGCTGAAAGGCAATTATAAACAAACCAGAAAGAAGAAAGTCAGTGCTGCCTCCTTAAAGCTTTTAAAGATCCTTACTAACACAGCTATAAAAGTTAGCTCAAATATCTTTTCTGGTTTTCGCTCCTGATGATTTTTTTTTCTAAGGAAAATGAAGCCTGTTAAAAGGACTGCTCATAGTGATGCCATTAATAAGTCTGTACAAAATCTGGCCTGTATTTTTATTTCTGTTTAACAAATGAACGCAAAAAAAAATTGTAAGAAAACAATCAGTGAAGAAAGTGTTGGAAGACGCTTATATTGCCCTTAAGCCAATTTGCTTGTCAAATTTGACAGTGACCTTTTAAAATCCCAAATAAAAACAAACTCAAAACAAATCTCCAAATTTTTGCAAAAAACCTCCCTTCCACCCACTGGTACAACTCAGTGGATTAATAGTATTAAATGATAGCAACACATAGGTATCACTTTCCATTTCATCAAGGTAAGGTCGTCTTGGACATCAACAAATTCTCTGGAATGCTTTAAACTGAAGACTTTGAAATGGAGACATCTCTCTCCATTGGCTCACTGGGGTCATGTGAAACTCCTCATACTGCTATGCCTTTTCCTTCTTTCCAGGAATACATGTTATAAAGGCATCTATAGCATAAGCACATGGAGTTCTTTTTGTACATTCTTGTCTTACCAAAGCAATACCTGTGCCTGCACTAGCGAAGTTAATATAACCACAAATTGAAAAGATGCTCTGTGTAAGCACTGATCAGCAACAATACAAATTGGTGCAGTTACTGATCCTTCTACTAAAATATTGCTCAGATACTAAAAAAGAAAAACAGTGCTCTACACTTCAAAATGCAGCTGATGTGGGCTGAACCCTTCTCAAATTGATATGACTATATTTCAATGTCTTTTGTGATTATGACAATTTTGACAAGATAATCATCTCCTCTGAACAGGATTTTTTAAGGTTTAGAGAAATAACATAACATTTATTAAATAATCTGTCAAATTATCTATGAACCCTGCTTTCAAAAGAAATCCTATGATCTCATTAAAGTAATTACAGAAAATCTATGCCTGATATTATAAATAACAAGTACCAGGTATACAAAGGAGAGTACAGGAACTAAAAGTACAGGAACTTGCAGGATTCAAAAGGTGATAGCATTGCTTTGTTCTCTTAAGATAGAAAACAGAAGTTTCCATGTTAAACACCCTGCATTCGAGGTCAACTTTTGAACAGTAGTCTTCAAACTGGAGAGAAAGAAACAAGTCTGTAGCTATGGTAAAATTAAATAATCTAGATATGTATGCTGCAGCCTCATTTCTCTTTTCTTTCTTCACACTTTGTTGCCTCTTTTCTCATACTGCTTTTGGGGAAAAGCAAAAGCCAGTTCTACACAGCACAACAATTACTCAGGAAAAGAAGCAGAAGTACAAGCTAAAATCACATGAAGGGTTTTTAAAATTCTAAACATGATATCAATTTGAATTTTATATACTCAGGCTTCTTTTACAGCAAGATAGAACTAGGCAAAACAGGGAAGAACAGTATGGTGTTTACTTTCCTGTAACATAAATACAGTAGGCAAGAGAAAGAGGACCAGAACAGCTCTGAATTCTCTACGAGAGTTGCTTCCTCTTAACTCCTGCTGCCATTGATTATGGCTTATGATTATGACTACTCTAGTAGTCAGTACTGCACTTACAAAATTCAAGTACCTTCTGCCTCTTACACCGGGGAAGTTACCCTCATTTAATTGAAAACTCCTGCTTTTGGAGAGTAAAGGGTGAAGTACTCAACCAATGCAAGGTTAGTGACAATGCAGGCAAAGCTTGTCAAGATAAAAACCCCACAGTATTATCTGAGACAAAGCTACAGATATTGAAGGTTTTCCACCTACCCTACCTGAAAGACAATGCTGTTGTGATGCCACCGTGTTGGAGCACGACAGAACTGATGCTGCTACCTGTCAATAATCTCACCAGAAGAAGCCCCTGCATGATTCCCACTGCCTGGAGTTCTACATTACAACCACTCCAGCTGAAGTGGTCCCTCCCCATTGTGTGAGAATGAAGACTCAACAGACTATACACAAACCTATTCCAAGTGTAAAATGGCATTTTATTCACCATGAAATCAACCACCGTGTTTCTGAACAGCTATTTAATGCTACTAGGTTAGTTCTTTCAGAGGACATTCAGAAAATTGTTCCAATACTTCATAGAGATGGGTTACTAAACAACTATATAAATAGTATGAGTTATTTAAATAGCTGAATGGTTAACTGAAATAGGAGAACTCCAACAATCATTTAGCAAGAGGTTTTAAGTGTAGAAGGCTATCTTATCCAGAGAAGCAAAATTTTAAAACATAAAAATCAACTTCACATATTTTGTTTTCAAACTTCTTTTAAAATATTTTTTTCCTTTAAGAGAAAAAAAGCAGCCAAAAAAATTATCCAGCAGTATAAAAAAATCCCATGCAGACTTCGAAAAAGTTTAGATGTCAACTCACCAGTCTCTTTACAATTCTCAACAAAAGCTTCAGTTGTCGTGTATCTTTTTTGGACTTCAGTACTTCAGCAAAGCTGTCCATGTTTTCTGGAGACATACTCTCCTGACTGTTCCCTCCATATAGCTGAACCAGCAATGATAAGCACTGTGAAGCACTCACAAATATTTCAGTATCTTCACTGGGAAGCTAAAAATGAACAAAAAATGAACAAACAAAAATCAAATTCCAATTTCAGAAAAATTGCATAGCACCGGGGATTTGGAAGAGTATTAACATTTGCATTGTACCAGGAAAGAATCATTTCTAGTTGACTGACTCAGAATTCCATTAAACTAAGCTTAATAAAGTGATGAAAATATAATTAAAATATACCTGTTCTTAAGCAGCAGTGTAACAATGTCTCTATTATGATTCTGTCAAATAACCTATCTATAGCAACATCACTACAGCACTGGAAATGTTGTTCCCAACTATTTTATTCTGCTGTAAACAGAAGTAGGAATAGCAGAAAGTATCATTATACTCATGATGTCTAATCTTCAACATCATGCACACCATAAAATAACATTTAATTACTTCTAAATCAAGCTTATGGCTTCTGGTTGAGGTAGAGCACAGGCTACCTAGTTCTTTAATGGATTTTAAGTAGTCACATTAGGAGGTACATTTTGAAGATTTTAAATATTTTCCTAATTTCCATCTTTTCTACACTCCTTTGAAGATCAGATACTGCAGCAGGCCCTAGCAATGGGATGGAAAATTCTTTCCTGGGAAGCAAAATTACAGAAGAGATTTAGGGACATGACTAGTAATCATCTTTAATTGAGCTTCTGATAGTATGATACTGCTATCAAAATGATTTATATCTTTTTTTAAATTACAGTCTGGAAATAACAAGTAGAGATATTATATTGTATGATATTACGCCTTTATTTGGCACTGACAATGACATTTTGCATCAACAACAGGAATGCAATGCCTAGTTTCAGCACAGAGAGTTCACAAAAGCTAGTGAAAAAAATCACAGAGGTTTCTTGGGAACAGGCAAGAAGATGATAGATGGGAAAACATAACAAGCAAAGGACTGAAGGAATTCAATGTCTATAGAATATCAAAGGGAGGGTTAAAGGGCATTTGATCATATCCTCTCAGTTACATGTGAGAAAAAGTGGGTTGTGGATAGGTTAATTCCTTTACCTGAAAAAGGACTGGTAAGAGATGATAGCTCAAAACTTTGTACAAAGCAATCCAGATTAGAAGGAAGATAATACTTTGATTTCCTTTTTTTTCTTTCTCTTTTTAATAAGAGTGATTAACCACTGAAACAACTTTCTTAGAACTGGGACAGATTCTCCATCAAAGGCAACTCAAATATCACAAAACCCCTTTTTTTTTTTTTTTCTAAAAAACAACAAACCCATTTACTATAATGAGGAATTAATTTAGAAAAGTCCTGGTTTATGTTATACACAATCCTCAGCTAAATGATTTCAATGGCTTTTTCTCACCTTATAGTCTATGACCTGAACAAAATATATGGGTAGTGGTCTAAAACCAATTAGGTATAGAAGTGTAAAAACACCTTATCACTCCCACTCCTTGATTTAATTCCAAAAATACTATTTACATACAAAGAAGCTAGATTAAAGTACAGTTAGCAGACTATCCTTACTGACAATAAAAGGAAACAATGTATATAATCTGTCCAACCACTTATATAATATGCCCAACCATTTCAATAATGATTACTTATTTAATCTGCAGTATGAATTTCCTAAATTTTTTCATTTTAAGGAAAACCCATCCAGTTACTTTAAGGCAATCTGAACATTCCATCAGACATACACCCCTCAAATATTCAAGAGCAATTCTCCAGGGATCTGCATGCAAATACAATCCTGTTTTCCACTACCTTAATAGAGTTGGCTGTTTAAAACAGACTGAACTGAGATGTAATCTCTGAATACATAGCCCCAAGACATATCACATTCTATTTGACCCAATACTGTGCAAGTGACAGGACCACAGCAGCTATTTCTTCCTCAGTTTTGCTGTATGTTTTTTCTTCATTCCAATCTAAACACTATCTATTTGATTATTTCCTTTCCAACATCCAGAATTATCTAATAACATCATCAACATAATTAGCAAGGCCAAAAAGCAGGAAAAGCTAAAAATAGTAACAAGCTTTATAGTTTCATTTGTGTCTTGAATCTTTATTAAATTTAAAAAAAAAAAATCCACCCATCTCACTTCAGGCTTTGAGCCGACTTGTATTTCTGACTTGTATTTAATATATTAAACTACTTTAACGTATGTCTCTGACATTTTTTAAAAGTAGCATTCCAACTTTCAATTTGTTACTATATCACTGCAGACAGATATATCAACCACTCCCTGAAGAAAATCACAGAAAAAGGACTAATATTTGATTTTCCAACCAAACATAAAAAAATGAAAAATCAGTGAAAATCTTGAACAGATACATTCTTGCCTGGGTATTGCAGTGCCGTTCCATGGGTTCCACAAGCAAAAAAATACCATGTTTAGTCAGTAATCACAACAGCCATACTTCAAAGTGAGACTGTTCCCAAGCTCTTTTCCTGAGACATTCACTAAATATCAAAGGAGTGGAAAGGTGTCAGTCGCAGTAGAGAACTGCCACTACAACAAACTTGTGTGAAGAAATATGTAAAGCACCATGAACCTTAGAGGTTCTTCCCAACACCAGAAGGGTACAAGACTGTCAAGGAGGCAAATGAGCAAGTCCACCTGGTCAGTGTTACACTCAAGGTAGGCTGATTTCATCAGGAAACCCCAGTTAGTGAGGCAGTGGAACATTGCAACAGGTAAGAAGGAGCTGTGCTTGGGCTCATGGTTTTTCTTGTCTTCTCCTGTTGTTTTTATTTTTTCCTCAACAACAGTAAGGAAGATCCTTTCCATCTAATGGAAGGAAACTTGCCATCAAATGAGTCTTGGCATCATATAGACTTGCTCTTCACGGGGTATCAGGCTTTCAGTGACCAGTATCACTCCAGGGTTCCCAATACTTGCCAACCATGACATCACACTATTCAATCACAAATGTCAATGAAATCCTCCATCCTTTGTTGTACTTCAGGCTGTTCTGCTTCCCCAGAGTCCCTTTAAGCTTTGGCATTATCTGGACTTTGGGGAGCAAGTTGCTGCTATCCTGGAAAAAATCAGGGTAAAACAATAGTAGCATAGGATCTTGTAGGAAGAGAAAACTACATTTGGAATAGGAAAGACCACATTTACTCTGGAGAGAGTAAGATCATTTGCCTTGAGTCTAACTCATCAATAATTAAGGTGTAAGAGGAACTCTCAGCAATGTCCCTATTTAAGTATTCCTGTATCAGCATTTTTCTCTGTAACTCTACTGACAAGTAGTGATTTAGATGTCAAAAGTCGTAAGCTGGTAACCTGAAATTTAGCACTGGCTGCCAGTCAGTGTTAGTACTGGCTATAAGGAGTATGGGATCTGAAGAAAATTACTGGTATAAAACAAAAGCAATGGCTGAAAATATAATAAATATATGTGAATATCGAAAACCAAAGAATGAAAAATTCAGCTTTCAAGTAAATAATATCTCATGTTTAATAAGAACAGCAAAGATAGAAAGATGGTTCAGATCTTAAATTAGCTGAAACAGCATTCTGATTATTTTTCTAATCATAATTCAATTTGGTATGAAGTACATTTCTTTCAAATACTTTTACACTTTTTCATGACAGCAGATACTTGTTTTTGTTCTTTCAGGGGAGAAGAAATCCATGAAAAAACTAAGCTAGAGTTCTAACATTTTAAGAAAATATCTGACCCTTAATATTTCATATTTACTTGAAAAAAGTCTAGTGGCCTTTTGTTTCTTTTTGCTTTATCAGTCTTAGAGGAGATTATGGATTCAGCTCTTCAGCAAGGTAGAAGTGTTAGCAGTACTTCTCCTTGCAGCTGTTATTATTCTGGGCTAATGTATAGCTTGAAGACAATCTAGCATGTTAAAATAAATTACTGAACAGCTAAGGTCATAAATTTTGCCATTCTTTAACTCAAAAGTGTAGATCTATTTTTCACTTATTTTAAAATAATACTGCATGACAAGACTTTTGTATAATGAAGACAATGTATTACTCTTTACTTAATTTTTATGGCCATGTTAAAACTTCCTCTAAACACAAAATTCTACTTCTCTTCCTTTCTAGATGGAACCTGCTCTGTCTATTTTAATGCGCTGAAGAGCAGGAAGTTTCTTGTTATTGCATGTCTATATTTCTGCAGTCTGTTCTCAAAAATTCCATCATTTTGAAATGAGTTGCAGTGTGTTCATGAATTGCAAACCGCTGCAAGAACCGTGTGATCATTTGAGCTGAAGTGGCAGTTTTCACACTGTTGGAGTTGTTACAGCATCTAATTTTAGAGTTACAATGAAACTGTCTGGATCACCCGGAGGGGACACTATTTCAGTGCATTAATGAGGTTATACACATAGAGAGTTTGTTACGATAAGAGATAGATATCCCTTAGATCACTAATGTGATTACAGAATGTGCTGTAATGGAAGCACCATTGGGATCTATAGGGAAGATGATTTTGCAAACGTTGAACAAAATGTAAAAGCAAAACATCACTATTAATCTGCTAGCTTTACTATGCTATTCTTATTAGTAAATATGTACAGTTTTAAATTAAAAATTATATTTTGACTTAGCGCAAAATTGTCATTCTCTTACCTAGGGGAAAATATTTAAAATATATATATATGTATTTTCAGTTCACTTTAATCTAGCCTAATTGTTGAGAAAGTGAATCCTCATTCTGAAATTCTGTGCATGTGACAACATATTCTTATTTCCTCTGGTGTGTTTGGTTTTTTTGTTTTGTTTTGTTTTGTTTTGTTTTGTTTTTTAGGGTAGCTCTGTATAAGAGAATTCTTCAAATATAATTTCCAGGTAACATTTAAAATACAACAACAGCAATACATTATACAATACAGGAAATAAACATATGTTTCTCCACTCTGATCATGGAACAGTCTGTATTCCTAAGAATTGTGAAATAAAATTCTACAGTCTCCAGGGTTATCATTCTTCTGCAGTCATTTTCATTAGTGGGGGCAAATACCTTCATGTGCTCTGAAAACGAATTCTGGACACAGCCTTAGAATCAGGGCAATACAGAGACAGAAAGGACCTAGAGGAGTTCATCTCATTCATCCATGTGCACTGAGGCTTCATATTTGTCCTCTTCACATTTGCACATGATTAGCTGGACTTCCAACAGTAACATACAGAGCAACTGCAAAATTTACGAGTAGTATTATGATGAAGAAACCTACCACCAGAAGTCAAGAAATGTTCTCTCCCAGCACTCTGGTAGGCTGCAGAAAAGACTGGAAGATCTACACCTAGGAACTAAATCTGGGACCTACAGAGAATGAAACTCCATTTTATAGGTACTGGCAGGTTTCTGAAAGTTTCTGAAAATCCACACCGAGGTGATTTCAAAAGTAAGTAAACATTAGGGCTTTTTTCAGTATAATGGGTACATCAAAAATTAGAAGGTGTTTTAT
Organism: Lophotriccus pileatus; assembly: GCA_035583135.1. NCBI lineage: Eukaryota > Metazoa > Chordata > Aves > Passeriformes > Tyrannidae > Lophotriccus > Lophotriccus pileatus. The sequence continues at coordinate 44,449,171 of JAWWES010000081.1, read as the reverse complement.
AACTTGTATAATTGCTGCAAGTTTCAGTATAACACTGAAATTACATTTACGTTAAGAGGAGAAACATTACCCAGCAAAGGTAAGTGTAATTAACTTTTCAACACAAAACTGCCAAGCAGAAGACTAAATGCTCAATTTATTTTCCACTTATTGATCAATTAAGGGCATAATGATCATGGGATTAAATATTGAATTCTCCATATTTGCAGTCTTTTCTGCATGATAGAATTTGTAATTCTGTCTTCTTTTCATTCTTAAACCCCTGAAGTTTCATTTACATGCAATCTAGGTTTCCTACACTTGCTTTGCTATGCCTTTAGTGATAGACTAAATCACATCTACAGAAGGGAAAAACTGATTCTAAGTTTTTGACATTTTCAAGTTTAACTCACATTGATTTTTAAGGGACTATTGAGAGTGAAAAACATGTAGAACTTGAGGAAAATAAAAAGACAAGTAAATGGGGCATGGAATAATAATCTATTTGAGGGATATACATATCAGTGAGGGAAAACAATTATTCAAGGTGACATAAGAAACTATAAATGTGGTAAGACAGGTAGAAATAGCAAACCAGAGAAAATAGTTTTAACTCAGTATCTTAAAGTAATGATCAGTTCAAAATTTAAGACCTCCATTATCTCCAGAAAATAAAGTTCACAAAGAACTGAACACCTCAAAACAGAAATAAAGGGTTATGTAGCCACACAGCCCAATGAATACAGAGAGCAACCACTGGCAGCTAAAACAAGTGACACCAATGGTCTTTATTCTTTACCTGTATGTTGAAATTAGAAGATTTTAAATCAGCATTTTAAACATACCGAAATCTGTAGAAGTACAGAACAAAGCAAAATCCAGTGATAATTTGCAGCCCTGCTTCTGAAATACAAGGGCAAGTCACAATCTAATCAGTACATTCTAACTATACAATTATCCCATCCTTTAATTAAAAACCTATGAAAGACTCCCAGGTGGTGTAAGTTGAGTAAAACTTGGCTTCTAATTTTCTGTTCTTTAGAGAGTTAATAGAATTTAAATTTATGACTAGTTTCACTTTAAAGGAACATTTGCATCTCCTCGTGTCCTACTATTTATCATATATAGTGATTTAAAAAAAAATTATAAAAAATAAATTAAAATAATTTATAAAGATGAAATATTATATAGTTGAAATTCAGTCACTGTGTTTTAGGTCATCCAGTGAACATTTCCAAAAAAACCTTTGCTAATAGCTGGTTTAAGGAAATATATCAAAGGAGGACTTAGCAACAAGTATAATGCCAAAAATTAATAAAAAAGGAATCACACACTTCCCAAAAATAGAAGATGAGAGACAGTGCTAAAGATAGTAAAAGAACCACACTATTGATATCACAAAACACCTGAAAACCTCTATTTAAATGGAAAAAAAAAATCGTGTCTGGAAGAGAACACAGTGAATCTGAAATGCCTCTAAGTGAAATAACCTGGAAAGGATACTGTGATATGCCACTGGGAAATTCTCACATACCATTTTAATGGCTTTATATTGAATAAAAGGCTGATGCAGCCTCTAAAAGCCCTGTCCAGCTCAAGAAGCACTCTTTACTACAAATCATTACACGCAGTCAATACAGATCTCTGGCACAGTATGATGGAGGTTGAGCTGATGGGATGCATCAGGGCCACAATGCAGCACTCTGTGGAGATTTCAATGCAGTGCTGTGACATCTAATAAACCCTGGAAAGGATTGCCTTTAAACAGACACACTTCAAAGATGTTTACATATCACTAGGGACCACTCCCACTCATAAATCCCTCAGAGTCATGTTAAAATAAAAGAAAACCCTTGAGAAAACTCAGAAGGCTGAAACTCAAGAAAATAATATTTAAAGGCATCACTTGCTGCAAACTAATTTTCCATTTGCTGGCTTTTGCAATGGCAGCAGTACTATTAGTACTCCAAAGGGCTAAATTTTGGCTATACATATGTATCCAAACTGAGAACCTACCCCTCGTCGCACTTCTGTGCTTGGGACAAACAGATTTACTCTGACATCGCTGGTAACTTGCAAGTCACTGTGACCTATTGCTTTTTACAAAGTGTTAGGTGGTAGCTTATAAACAATGAAAAACTAGCCAACAGAGCTCTAAGATGTTGAATTCAGTTGAATAATTACAACTTCAGAAACATTCCAAAAGGCTTACAAACAAGCAAATTCTCACCAGTTGAATAAGCAGGCTAATTAGGTCCGTCAGGGGTTTATTGATGAGCAGAAGGTCTTCGGCAGCCTGCGTGTCCCCTCCTGTGCCAGATTTCTGTGCCTTAATACGAGAGAAAAAATCAAAAGCGACCTTGGTGACTGTTCTGTTATGAGGAACAAATTAGGTCCATTAGGTGGTGGAAGCGTGAATGGAAGTTTGAAGGAGACTCGTGAACTCTTCTAGTTAAATATTCCTGAGCTCCCAATGAGCAGTTATGTTCCCTATGTCTGTGACAATAAGCAAAAGCAAAAGGGATTCCTGCTGTCATGCCCATTCTGCACAGGTTGAATATACCGACCTACATGACATTTCTCCAGCAAAATGCAATAAACTTACATGTAAAAGATACCTCCAAAGTCATAAATGTTTTATGTATTTGTAATTTCTGTCAACATGACATATCTATTTTAACATTAAAGTTCAAATGGTTTTTTTTTCCCCTTTATCGGGTACAATTTCACATTCAACTCAAACCAAGAAAATCAATGTGACTGAAAATTTAGGATGCCCAATTTTGCTCATCTGCCTCACTCTGTATCCTGGAATATTCACAGTATATTACAATAATTTCAATTATTTTTAAAAGAGGAACAATAAAGTCTCGAAGTGACCAAAGTCTGTGATAAGATCTGGTACTACTTGTAATTCTGACCACTCATCCCCCCTCATCAAGACACACTACCAACCTAGGCAGTCCTATTTATGACCCATCCCTGTCCTGGGGCACCAGAAAGGTTCTGCTTGCAAGATCTTTTATTTAACCTCATTATCTTGAACCAGCTTTGGACCATGACCCTATATGGTCAATGTGCTAGAGGAAAATGTAAACATTTTGTCCAAAGAAGACATTTTAAAATAAATTTTTATTGCGTTTTATTTATGGCTCAATCCTAAAAATCACCATTCAAGTGCAATACCTGAAGATTTTCATTTGGTTAAGTGAACAGAGGAGCAAGTCCCCTAAGGCAGGAGACACTACTGCTCAAGCTCCACTGTTGATATGGATGAGTTGAAAGGATAATGCCTTTCTTCTGGAAAGAATTTTGAAATAAAAGAGAACTGAAGAGCTGTTTCTCCAGGTGACAAGTCACATTGGTATGTCCCTCACTGCGACTCATCAAATGATCTGGAATGCTGAAGTCCAGGAAGGACAAAAAAGCATAGTGCAGAGAAGAAAAAAAAAGAAACTGAGTGTTTATATTAATGAAGAAAGTTAAGTAAGCCACCTTCACTATGCAGCTGGATAAGGTTATCACCTTTACGTAAAACGCTTCAATAAAAAGGATTCAAGTGGAGGTACTACCATCTGTAAAAGTCAACTTAAGCCTCAAAAATGGATAACATGAGAAAATTTGATTCTCCTTTTCAAGTTCTGTTTTAGAAGGCATCTTACTCAGAAGGTCTCTATAAAAACAGTCCAAGAGTAATATTCATGATGCATTTAATGACACGTGGATAGTGGAACACTGTGTAGTCAGCAGGTAATGGCCATCATTCAACAGGGCACGTGTACTGATGTACCTGTAGAACTCTCAGGCCTTCTGACAAGTATTGCCAAGATGAGTAAGCCAAGGCAAGTAACACCATGGTAAAATTATTTTTTTAAGGGCACAGGGCAGAGCTACACTTCAAAACTCAGTCTTCCAGATGCTTCTTGTTATTCATTAGCATTCTAGAGCAAAGCAGATTACTTTGACAAGAGTCAGATAAAACTGGAGCTGGAGTTTTAGCGCACCAATCAACTGAAGTATTCAAGTAAAGCCAGAACAGAATTTGGCTTTGAATGAATAGATTTAATTCTGTATCTAAATAAAAATCTTCATTTTGACTAATTCTACCAAACCATGTGAAAGATCCTCTTTCCTCATGTGTCCTCCAAAATAACTGGCCTCACCACTGTTACATGGAACATAAGTAAAGAATTTGGCTCTCTGTGATGGAGTGATGCCAAACATATGACAATCAGGAATTAGCCTACAAAATTTGACTTACAAAGTGATTCTTAGATGAGAAAACCATTACAGAACCTGCTTACAGAGGACTCAAAAAAGACGAGGTATTATACCATCACATTTAAATTTTCTTCCAAAAATTAAAAAAAAAAACCAAAACAAAAACCTCCCAGTGAAATATCTGATGGATAACATGGCTGATTGTGTAGAAAAAAAGAAAAAAGCTCAAATTTCAACATCAACTTCTTACATTAAGCCTTCTTTAAAAAAAAAAGAAAAATGAAAACAAAGCCCAAAAGCAAGCAAACAAAAAACTTGACTAAATTAAAAATTCAGCAGATCATTTAAAAACAAAGCAAAATTTGTTAGCTTAACATCATGTCTAAAGAAAGATTAATGCTTCTTCTTGATATGTTACTACGAAAAGAAATGAAGACATAAAATTTCTTTTAATTCTATCTTCCTTTTTAAGGAGGAGGAATGGCTTTGCTGGAGGAGGAAGTCCTACCAATACCATGACTTGCAGTGGTTCAAACAGAAACTTGGAAGACAAATTCAGTTTTCCACCATACTAAAAATTCAATAAAATCAGAATAGTGGGCATCTCATTATTAGAATAACAGGAAGTTATCTACAAAATTGCTTAAGATGGTAATGGCCCCAGGAAATAAATCCCATACCTGCAAAGTCTGGCGCACAATGTTTGCTGTATACATCAGCATGCACTGCAAAATGTCAAGCAAGGACAGGAGCAGTGCATTTGCTGTCTTGGTGCTGCTTTTATCATCTGCCTCCAAGTACAGAACCACAGCTTCTGTTAGGAGATTACGGATGTGATGAGCCAGTCCTACATAGAAAGTGAGCCCCAAAAAAAAAGTTATCAGGAAAAGAACAATGTGGAAGTGACCTAGATAAAAATAACAGATTAGGATAAAAACAAATTTTACATACATTATGAATATTTATTCCATTTCCTCTTTTTCTCCATAATTATCTCCTCTCTTATTCTGTTTGGACCAGCTCATAAAGAGAGTTAAACTGATACAATCGGATTTGCTAACTGCATGAAAAATTATGTAACATTCATTAAATTAAAACATACTTTGAATCCTAAATTTTTCTGTAGCATGCTAGTACACAAGATTCCTTCACAATACCTTCACAATTCACAAGAATTTAGCCATTTCTGCAGTCTGCTACAAAGTGCCCCTTCAAGGTGGTACAAAGTTTCTTAACTGGTCTGCAATTAGAACCTTCCCCGCATGCTTTAATTGTAGAACCAAACAGTGCTTAACATAAAATATGTTCAGAAGAGCATTATAAAAGAAATACTTAACACTACACTTAAAATGTTTTTAAGATTTGCTTGACTGATGGAAGTAAAAACTTTGCTAAAAATGTCTTCCTCTTTTGAAGGGGTTTTTTAAAGCTCCTTAGAATTCAACATCAGCTCCTGTAGCTTGCCTAACCACAAATCAATTGTTGTAGCAGAAAAAATATAAACTATTTCAAGGCAACACCAATTCAGTTCAGAATCTTTCTTACTTTCAAATACAAAGTGACTGAGTTTATTAAATTTCATTTTAATCTTTTTCTTTCAGAGTTTCATAAGGGATGAAAGATACTTTGTTTCTTAACATAGTATGCTTGTAAACCATCTTTTACACTGGCAATTAGCCATGAAGTCACTTGGGTAACACTGTAGTATATTAGTACATCAGCTTCTAGTCCCCGTGACTGTCAAAAATTACTAAAGTACTTCACCGATTTCACTGTAGTAAAAAGACTTATTTTGTAAGTTTTCCTTTAAAAAAAATCATTGTATACATTTTAACAAACACCGGTACATGATTAAAACGAGACGCTGCAGAATATACTCTGTGCTTACACCATTCAGCTTTCAAGCGCAGTCAAATTTGTGGGGCATTGAACTATTTTGGTTTTGAAAGATGCCCCATCAATTAACTAAACTCCCCACAAAATATTTTTCTCCTCTATTCCTCACCCTTAATACTTTCTTGAGGAAATTAAATACAAAACCTTTCATTTAGAATACAGTTATGGTTCTAGATCATAAAGACTTGCACTCTACCTCTATCTCACATCTTTCATATTTTTATGATTACTAGCATTATTCTTTTCACAAGAGTTTGATTGATGGATGTCAGCTCAAGCTAAGCTTTGAATTTCCTAGAGTTTTGTCTCAATAAATCAAGCTCTCAAAATTAAATCACTTTAATCTCATACATTTAATTTCCATTTTCCATTTTCAGACTGCAATTTCTTCTGCAGTGCTGAACACTTCACACAAAAATGAAACAGCACACAGAAACACATTTCAGTGATGTCACCAATACCCACCAAAAAGAGAAAAAAAGAGATGGAATTGTATGTCTACCTGATACAAAATTGATAGTTATTCTATGACTATTTTCAACAGGATAAAACAGAATAAACCTAAGAAAAGAGTCCAGTAAGATTTGGTCCCTATCAAAGAGATGTCTGAAAAACTGCCTGTGTACCAAGTACACATTGTTTCTCCCTGTATAAGGCCACAAAACCGGCAGCCACATCAAAAGGAATGAGTCACCCCATTCTTTCCAGATGGCTTACTTATAACCCTTACCACGGTGTCTTGAAGATGAACACTGAGAAGGCCACTTTCAAACACAGGCATTGCAGTGTATGGGTCAGCATTAAGAATTTTTTAGGCACTAGTACTCTCTGTATTTACAGCACTAAGTAGGGAGTGGCTCGTAGTGAATGAAACACCAGGATCCACAGCTGTGATCTGCAATCCTTTCCTCTTCAGCTTTGAACACGACTTGCTTATTCCCTTGCCTGTACCAGCCTGAGTCTCAGAACTGTCTGATTTCTGCTGTTTGGTGAACAGGGAGGTGAACCAAACACTCAACCTTCTCCCTATCCATTGAGACATGAATAATATAATTACCTAGATTTTATTCTCTTGAAGTATTTACATCCTAAGGATATGTGCATTAACAACCCTGCCTCCAAACACCTGAGATATTCATGTTTACTTAGTTAACTAAAACATCAGAACTAATGAATTTTATTTAGGTAGATACAAACTCACACAGAACTATACATACAAAAATATGCATACTAAATTTGGAAATCTGTGGGGGAAAAAAATTCCTGGACTTAAAATACCTTTGGAAAATGTAGCACATCAAAACTTTATAATAAAGACATCTAAAATAAAACACTGGTGCAAAATGCTCCCTAACGCGCTTCATGATTCATACAAAAACCTGATAAACACTTGGTTCCACAGATGAAGGCCACAGACTGACCACTTGGCCAAGTAAACAAAGTTCCAGGAATGGTATTTAAAATACTTCATTGCGTCACAGGAAAATGAAAATTGGAGGCTACAGTTGTAGACATGTAAATAATATTCCTTGCCAACACCACAAGACAAAATACACACTCTTCGTCCTCAGAAGAGAAATCTGGGAAGCTGTGACCATGACAAAACTCAATAGAAGTTTAACAGCCTTGACCACTGGCACTGTAACCAGTTTGCTCAAAAAGGCAGCTACAAAGATCAAGACTGACATGTCTCAGCATTCAAAAAATTGAATCCCAGAACAGGTAGTCTTCAAAAAAAGCATGCAATTCCAAAAAAAAGGAAATTGCATTCATAATTCTGTAAATCATAATACAAAAATCATATATGGATCCCTAAGTTTCAGAAGATACCTTGAAGATTTTTTTCCCAAATCTGACAACAGATTCAAAACCAAAGTTTAATTTCCAATAAAGCCTAAATCAATACTTATCTTTCACAATTTTAGACACTAGCTTTCAGAGTCGTATTTAACAGACACAGGTTTTTTATGCAGAATTCTCAACTCTTCATTAGAAAGTAAAATAGGATCTCTGATTCAAAGGTACACACTCTACACACTCCTGAACTTTGCAAGTGGTGGATCTGAATATGAATTCTGTATCACAGAGCAGACATAAATCAAATTCACTTAAGGAAAGTTGTTCTACTGGGACAAGCTACATATATTTAAGTACTCTGGTACTTCCAAGTATGTTGGCAATAGTTCACCTTCTCAAGAAAAAGGTGTTAGTGACAGTTTACATGAGTGAAAGTAATGAACCATAATTTCTTCCAGCTAGGCATTTCTTAGAAAGGCAATTAAGTAAAAACTTATCATTTAACCTATTGCAGAGTTTTTTGGTTACTCTATTACTTCGTAAATTTCTGCAAACAAAAGATATCACACTATACTGTTTGTAGCTTTAGTTATAGTCTAAATTTATTATAATACTTCATAGTGCACTAGTCATGCCTTGTATTTACTTGTAAAAGAAGGACCTTCAAAATATCAAGCCTTGGTGCAGTTCAAATTTTGCTGTAAAATGAGGCAAAAATTGCATTCTGTATTAGAATTATTATGCTTATAAATTAACATAACTTGAATTAAACAAAAAACCTTTTCTAACTGCAGTTCAAGATTCATAACATGTATTAAAGTGATTGTATACAAAATTCCTAGCTACGGATTTATAGCACTTGACAAACCTAGTGTTCACAGAAGAGCATTTCTCCTGCCCAGAGACCCCTGCAATGAACTGAACACGTCGCTAATAGTGCTTTATGAATGTGGACTGTGATGACTATGCCTATGTTTTATAAATCTTTTCAAAAGATAAAAGGAGCCTTTTGGCCCATGATACAGCTAATCGGACTGAATGTGCCATGATACCTTCTGGAATGAAAGCTGAGAGATTTTATTCTCACCTATTAGTAAGCTGGATAAAGGAAAAAAAATCTTCACTTCCCAATCATACAAAACATCAAAGGACAGCCTAGGAAGCAATCTTCTAGGCAATCCTTTCATGCCTACCAGCAATTAGAGCATTCAGCAAACCTGTCTGCTTCCAGCTGAAGAAAACATTAGAACAGGTGCACTTCCCCCGAACAATGCCACCGCACAGCCAAGCAGCTGGCAGCAAAACCCTGAGCCTGGCAAAAAGGGTTGTCTCTGTTCCTCTCCACACATTTCTCTCTGGAGAGCCATTTTCCCCATTTGTATCACACCTACACAACTGACTCCCTAGGGATATTACAAAATACATATTCACTAGACGTTTCTTCATTCTTTTACTTACAGAGTAGACCTGCGATATTAACAGATGAAATAGAAACCATATTTTATAATTTTTTAAGTTTTAATGCTAAAACTCAAAAATATTGCTAAGAAGAAACACAGAACTGTATTATGATAGATTCTAGCACACAGGAATGAGTTCCTCAGTACCTGAGCACTTAAGATGTCATAAAGATTCTTCATAAAACCTCATTTACCTATAAAAACCAGGGATTCAATTTGCATTCTTTGCATCACAGCACTACTATTCATATTTTTTCTGTTTTGGACAACTGAAAATAGACAACAAAAGACAAATGGTATCTTTAGGGTAACACCATTTTTAAAGAAGGTTCGTTGCTTTTAATGTTATTTTTATTATTTGTTACTGTTTTTGTTTTAGGAACAATTTGTGTTAGTATTATAATATTGAGGTAAGACAAAACTAGAATAGCAAATTAGATCAACGATTTCAAAATTTGGTGAGTTATGAATGTTAGATCAAGTGGAAAGAGAATGATACAGCTGTTGAGCAGATCAATTGCATGACTGCTGCCCTGAAAACTATTTTCTAGTCTGATCTTAAAAATGAAAAGCATCTAAAGAAGAAAATTTTGCACATACTGAATAGTCTATTCCCATTTTATGACTAAAGAAAGAATCACTAGGTTTGAGGGATAAAAATCTCATTTGAATTTGTCATACTGAAGTGGTCAAGGCTCTCTAGAGCTTCCCTTTATGGGAAGAGTCAGTGGCTCAGCTTTCCCTATACACATGGAAGGTAGGGCACTCACCAACAGTGCCCAAGCAGGCAGTCCTGTCCTCACACACAGCAAAACAGGTGTGGTAAGGATGATGACAACCAGGGGGAAAAAAGTCAGTTATTACCTTTACTACAGATAGGTTGGAAGCAGACTGCAAAGTACCATGTTATCTTGAGTGTGCATGCCTGAGAGGAATGCTGACCTGACATTCTCAGTGGCAATATGTTTCTGCTTTGAGTCAAAGCACAACATTGGTCTACTTTTCTTTTTCCAGGACTGGCAGCATTTAGCTGTTATTGTTAGAAGTCAATTTAGAGGTGCCATCTTTCACCTGGGAAAAAAGGGTGCAGAACTGGAGACTCCTGAGGGAACCACATCAAACTCTTCTCAACCAAAGAGAATCCTGACAATACAGAAATCTACTTTTTCTATAATTTAATCTATGGAACAAACGCATAGGTTATTAAGACCAGCAGGTGTATAAATCAGCCAACTAAAAGATAGAAGAACAAGTGAATTCTCTCATAAGAAAATATATCTGAGCATAATAAAGGACAGTAAAAATGCAACTTGAACTACTTAGAAAAAATAAAATCATGTAGTGCTGAATATGCTTGACTGGTCGATACGGAAAATAATAAAATATAACAAATTATACCAAATAGGCTAGACTGTGGTTGTTCTCTGTGAAAAGATGTAGTTAGAATAACATACACAGAGAGGAGGAGTATTTCTGAAGTATAATCACTGATCCCTTGAGAGTTCCTGATTTTCTGCTGCTTTTGAAAATGAAAAAAAAAAAAAAAAACCTAAAAAAAAAAAGAAAAAAGGAAAAAAAGGACCTTCTCATCTGAGAATCTTGTTAAGAGTTCTGTGACAAAATTTCATCTGAATTCAGGTTTTTGTGTCAGATTGACTCAACCATTCTATAATTAACTTAGAAAAGATATCCAAGCTGTTTGAAACTTAGTTCACAGCACATATGGGTATATAGCATCAAAGTTTTGAAGGCAGGGGATTTTGTTCTAGACAAGATTTACCAAGATAGTATGCATCCCTAGGAGTACAACCCATCGAACGTGAACGTGAACTTGTTCAACAGGGATGGAAGGAAAGATCAGAAGGTAATTTCCCTTGGAAGATAGTTTTAAGAACATTCAAATTCTTTCTAGTCAGATCAGAAGTAATAAAGATTTTATCCAAAATTTATGTGAGCGAATACTACATAACTAAGGACTGTAATAACATTCAAGGGATCTATTCAAAGTGTTGATAAGACATTAATAATGTCTCATGTGAGCAGTCAGTTTTGATTTGTTTGGATAATGAGCTGTTGGGCACCACAGTCTCTAAAAATACTATCTGCTTCTTACGTTCTCTAAGTTGCTGAGCATAATTGGACATTTGCTACAAAAAGACAAGTGAAAAATATAACAGAAAAGTAGGATCCACTGAAGATGTACACACAAACTTTAAATGCTCATATCAGGTGGCTTGTGAGACTAGACATAAACATTTTTTTTAAAGGATTTATTCAAATTAAACATTTGCTCTTCAGAGAATGATTTTAGCACCCAGCAGTCATAAGATTTGCTGTCAGTTCTGTCATTAATACCTGTTATGTACGTCACAAACAGGCTGGTTTTTTGCTAATCGGGGCCCATAGGGCTCTTGATGCCTGTAAAACCCAGCACTACCGTCCCAAGAGATAACTGACAGGACAGTGGAGTACAAGGCTGAGGCTGCCTGATCATTTCAAAAAGAGCTCTGTTGACACCAAACACTAGTTCTTCCCAGGGGTTTGCTGGTGATCAATTGTTCAAGGGTATTACCCCTATAGTAGTGCATGAGTGTGCATGAGACAGAGAGGATGTGAATATTGTCCAGTTTCCCCCCCAAAAGCCATGCTAGGCTGCTTTAAACTGCTCAAACAGGTAGGTTGCACTAACCCTGCTTGGAGCACATTCACACACTCAAATGACCCTTATAGCTAGAAGACTTGGGGAGGGATAAAGGTGGAAATAATACAGTGACTTTCCAGGGTATACATTTAAAATGTTTCTGTCACCAATTATGCATATATTAAACACCTAACTCACATTCTTCATTAATGCCAAAAACTAGACAAAGTTCTTCACTAGATTAAAATCTGTTATATTTAGGAATTCTTTGCATTAAGCAAGATTCAGTGTCAGTAAAGATTCAATAAAGAATTTTGATTTTCTGCTCTGAAAGATCAAGTCTGCAACAATTACCATGTGATAAAATACAGAGGAATTTATATCCTGGGCTTAATTTAGAACTAGAAACTCTCCTAAAGAGATTACTATTTTAATAATAGACTTCCTGTCACACAAGATTAAACCCTGTTTATCTACTTCAAATATCTTGACGTGCTTCTGCTTTGACATCAACTTTCCCTTCTACTAAAATCCTTGAGAGACCACATTCAAACTTTGAGAGCTGCCTTTTTGACAAAACCTGTACAGACCAGATATGAACAGCCTCAGAATGCAGATACAGCCCTGAACTGTTGTCACAAACTGACAGCATTCAACAGCTTTGAATGATGTTACCAGCACTAATTGCTCTAGCTAGGCCTTCAAGAGGCCCTGGACTGGGAGTGATAAGAACCAATGAACCTTGGCTTCAGAAAATTCTCTTAAGTTTTCAGATTTAAATTGCAGAAATAAAGCACAGTTGAATACTGTTCTCAGTTATATTCAGCAAAGGATAAGGGTAAAAGCTCTATACATTTCCCTACTGAAAAGTCACGCATGTAAGAAAAGATATTAAATATTTATTCCTATTTCTCTTGGTCTATTTACATCAGTCTGCCATAGGATGAAAACTTAGTACAAATACTTGGATTTTCAACTGACACTCTTCTACTATTGCTACAATTACACCAAAGACCAAAAGCAAAGGCTAGAGTATCCACTAAGTGGAATTTGCTGCTGGTTATTACAACAAAATTGAATCTATGCCACAATTTCCTGTAACATCCTGTGTTATTAATCAATTAAGTTTACAAAAGAAATGAAAGCTGACAACCAGTAATTGCAACTGTCCAAGGCGGCCTTGGTGTATGTGCACTTACATGATCAAAGGGCTTAGACAGAGGTCAGGATACTACATGATAGCAAATCAGGCTTTGTAGCTATGACCAGATATGTTTGGTAGACTTATACTCTGTTAGGTCAACTATTTTCCAGATAAATGTTGGGATAGCTTTGACCAGCAGACTCTCTGATTTGCTATTATTTGACCATACCAATAATGCCACACCTAATTAAATCTCTAAAATCTAACTTTTCACCTCAGATAATGCTATCCTTCTTAATAACTGGCTCAGGCATATGTCTTGCTTTGTTTGCATGTATACTTGTTCTATTCTGACCTATCCATGATTTTCAACCTTATCACTGGGATTTTTGAGCTGGAACCCATCACACTGTGATCATGCTGTCACTGGCTATATCAGAAGTGCCTTACCTAATATTTGACATTAGTACAACCTAGACCAACAGAGCCTTCATTTTCTGTCTGCACAGCTACCTGATCCCAACTGTCTTGACTCCAACAGCTCAGCTTACTTAATCCAGAGGGTGTCCTGGCTCTGAAAGAATTGCAAACCTGTGCGTGCTTGAATTCTGTACTCCATACCTTGTCTTCCCTATCTCAATAGGACTCACACAATAGCAACATGGGTCTAATGACACTGGGTTTTTGGACAATCTGTACATTTTCTATGCAGGTAGCTATTGCTGGGAGTTGTGGAGCCTGTGTGGGTATGTCAACAGACTGGCTTGGACTCTTGGTGAAACCTCTGCATAAGCACTGGAAGGAGACCACATGGAACAGTTTGGCCTACTAGGCGATCTAGGCCCAAACTACCCACTTTTGAAACAAAAACAGTGAACTATAATACCCTCCCCAACAAAAAGTGAAATGAATCCTGTGGCTGATCCGATGCTTTAACTGAGAATCATGATTCTGCTTTGCTCAACTGCAACAATTTCTGCAGAGGTGAAACAGAAGTTAAGAACATTGATACAATTACTGTGATAGAGATGGCCACCACACAACAGAAAAGGGTAATTTAGAGAGAGAGAATCATTTTAATCGTGTGCCTTGTGAAGATGTGCAACAGAACGGCAAAAGAAACTTAGCATGCAAGTTTCTGTTTCATACTGGTTTTGGCTGGGATAGAGTTAAATTTCTTCACAGTAGCTTGCAAGGGTCTCTGGTTTGGATTTGTGCTGAACACAGTGTTGATAACTCAGTGGTGTTTTGGTTATTGCTGAGCAGGGCTTACACAGAGTGAAGCTGTGTAAGCTTTCTACTCCCCATCACACCCCATTAACAAACAGGGTGGGAGTGCACAAGAAGCTGAGAGGGGACACAGCTGGGACAACTGACCAAAGGGATATTCCATACGATATTGTGTCATGCTCAGCAATAAAACTGGAGGGGAGATTGGCAGGGCGGACACTGCTCCTGGACTGTCTGAACATTGGTTAGATGGTGTTGAGCAATTGCTTTTATTTGTATCACTTGTTCTTTTTGCGTTTTATATTCCTCTGTCTCTGGTTTGCTTGGTATGTTTTTTTCCCTCTCTTTTCCTAACAATTTTTAAAATTATTCTTATTCTACTTTTTTAATTATTAAACTGGTTTTATGTCAACCCACAGATTCCTTTCTCATTTTCATCCTTACAATTCTCCCCCCATAGCACTGGGTGGGGGGGATTAAGTGAACGGCTGTGTGGTGCTTAGTTGCCAACCATGGTTAAACCGTGACATCAAGGATGACAGAATTTAACAGTAGCTTGAAACAATGAAGTAATATCCTCAGTATTTTCTAAGACAATATACTCTGCAACAGATTCAACACAGGTCACTGCTTCCACCTAGGATTCAGGATTGTAATAGATATCCTACATATTGGTGGTATCAGGGCATATTTGATGGGATTTCCCTCTGTTTATGTGAAGAAACACTTCTGGTGCAGAGAGACTGTTAGTATGTCAAACAGCTTTAGGGATGCCCGATGAGTTCAGTACAGGAATGTACTTTTCCAGATGGAACTAATCTGCTCAGAATTTTCACTCTCCTCTGTTTGAACTAGCTTCTCCTTTGCCTTTGTTTATCAACATTTCTAGAAAGAGAACAGACTAGGCTTAATGAAAATTGTACTTTAAGGAAGAGGAACTTCAGAAGTAGGCTACAAAAAGTGAAGTCTGGGCCTAATGAATCTAGATCTATGCCAAGTAAATGCAGCTCTGCTGGGAAAGCTAGAGGAATTAATGACTGTGAAACTGGACAGTCAATTTTTGCTTAATTTTAAGCAAGAATTGGAGAGAAGTTGCAGCAAGTAAACACAAAAAATGAGAGATATATAGTTACGTTTCCAAGACAAGTAATTTCACCACAAGCAGAGTTCAAACATTTTGCATAACTTGCCCAGCCAGAATACTGCACTGAACTGGGAGAGTTCAGCCTGGGCTCCTGAGTGTTACAGGCAGCACCAACACTGACCAGCTTGACAGAACCACATTAGGAGGTTACTGCAAAGAATTGTCATTTACTGCCTTCTGGATGTGTTACTGTAGCTGATTATAAGCACAACTGTATGCACACCTTTCATGAACACAGGTTTTCTCGCAGGGCACTAGGCAGAGTCCCCCAGTCAGTTCTCACACTCAGCCCAGACTGAGTATCTGTGCATCCAGGCTGATCCCATAATGCTCACACTCAGTCTGAGTGACTGCCTGATCCGTAGTCTAGGCAAGGAAAATTTTGTAAGCAACACTGTTCTTCCCATATCTTTTGTCAAAACCTGTAAACCTGCCTTGTTGATCTGTTCCTTTGGGTAGTCTATCTGCCTTTTCCTTATCTTGCTTATGACTTTTCCCTCACAGGATATGAAAAATGCTGCCTCTAAATTCATCTTCTAGTGTTGCTGTTTGAACCACATGCTCTCTGAACTCAACAACATTCAGTGTAACTTCTGAAGAAAATGCATAGCAAGTAACAGTTAAAGCTTTTTTCTAGTAAGATAAATAAAGCCATAAACCCACAACTTCATGTCATTCTGGATTGGGTGATGTGATCAAAATATACTATATCTGTCTTTGTTTATTCAGCAAAAATGTGTATTGGAAAGACTGTTCAGACATCATGGATAATTTTACCATTTTTTCAATCTTTCTAGAATACATATAGTAGCATTAGTTCTGTTGTCATCCAGTGAAATAAGTCATATTTCATGCCTGTATCATTGGCTAAAAAGCTTTATGTCACAATATTGGTATGTTAGCTAGGAAATACGATCTTTTAAAAGTGTGAATAAATCCATTAACAACACTTCACCGGACTTTTGCCAAGACTCACAGGAACAGGGATGAGAGATTTTTGAGTAAGCAACCTGCAATATGATAAAGAAAGAAAAGCCCTCAGGAAAGATAAGTTGAAACTGAAGGGATTCAGGTGAACAAGAGGTTTCTTTTCCTTATATTTTTGAAAGGTAATGAAAAAAAAAAATCTTCTCAGATTTATATTCTCCTAAAAGACAGAAGACAGCTTCAGACTTTATAAAGATATCCTATTTCTTCTCCCATTCATCTTAAAAATTCAAAGGGAAGCATATAACTTTTTCCTCAACCAAAAAGAAGGAATAAGTAGCTGATGCAATATCTTCTAACCACATGAAGGCATCTATAGAGACCTTTATATCCTGTTTATAAAACAAAAACACCCAGCGTTTACCAAGCTAGGGCCTCTTTAAATGAAAATTACACTTATTTGCTTAAAGCTCAGATCTGAAACCCATCACATGTGCTCCAGCACATCTTTTCTAGCAGATTTGTCTCATAAACCCATCTTACATAAATATAATCTTAGTCCAAGTAGAAAAAAAGCTAAAATGAGATAATTTTTTTCAAGCATGGATAGACAAGTTTGGAGCCCAATTATGAAATGCATTTTTAAACAGGATCCTCAGGTAGACATCTACATTTTTTGTCACTGCAGTTGAAATAACCACTGTCCATCACCTGGAGGGTTCAACTGCTCCTCAAACAGGTTCCCCCAACAGCCGACTTGAAGAAACTGACTACATGCAGACACATTGCTACAAAACATAACTGCTCATGTATACAGCTATACACAAAATTAGTTACACTGTCAAATCTAAAAGGTATTGGCGAAATGCTGTAGAAAAAATCCACCAGTTCAGGTGTGGTAACACAAACACTCACCTGAATATATACTGTTTTAAGATTGGTGGAAAATCCATGTGTAGAGACTTCAAATGAAATTTAACTATAGTAATTGATTATTGAACGTGAAATGCACTTAAAAGTGTATAGTTTGGAAAAGCTAAGCTAAACAATATTATAAAATTAGATCATTAACAGGAAAAGAAAACATCATTCTATAAAGACTACAGAGAAATACTGCATTTTAAGCAAAAGTCTGAAAATTAAAAAGTATTTAGGTGGAAAACAAAGAGCATCACAGGAAAAGCCTCAAGTAATACAGTCTACAGCTTTGTATTTGTGTAAAAATTGGGACTTTCAAAATGCTTTAAAAAGGTGTATAACTTCAGTTTCTCCATTATTATATAATTATCTTTCTGCTTTAAAGAGAAAATTATGTTAAAGTTTAATTGTCCACAAACAGTTTAAGCTTTGTGGGGTGAACACATCTGTTCAGTCCACAATTTTTCTGAGAACAGCTTAGAAGAGGAAAACATCTGGCTGTCTGGGAGCTATGACAACTACTGAAGACATTTAAAACAAAACAAAAAAAACCCCAAACCATTCTTCAAAGCAGTGAAAAACCTCAGATTTCATTTATCTGTCCACTACACAGATCTGGTCCTGCCAAAATTGGTGCTTGTTTTTAGCAACTGACAAAATGAACTTCTTTCAGTAGGATCATATAAGTGCATCTGAAGAAGACTGTTATCCCTAACAGAGTAATGATTGATGCAGTTTAATTTTGTGTATAGTACTTCGTGCCTTTGTGCCTTTACACTTTGCTCAAATTGGCAGTGATACATTGCTTTCATACTGAGACCCTTCTAACTGCTAGAACAGAACATATATGATAGCTCTACAATGTATGGCCACAGCAATTGTATTTAAAAGGGGTCTCTTTTCAAATATATAGTTATATTTTTAATTTCATCCCCTAATATGATCTTTTAGCTTAATAATTACATCTGACAAGCTACACAGGGGCATCACCATAATTAGATTTTAAATTATTTTCTCTAACAAATAGTTTCCATCATCAATATTTAACTTGTAGATAATACAATAGCTACACGTTTTCCTAGTTATTCATTTTGTCCTAAACTGACCAAATCCTCTAGTGCCAATACATATGATTTGAATTGCACTTAATGGGAATACTAGCATAATGTCAGGTGACAACTTGAATCAAACTGCAGGAAAAGTAGCACCTACAGTAAATGCAGAGACCGCAGTCTCTAGAGGGGAGGAAAAAACTACCATTTTCATGACTGTGAAAAGGAACATAAAGCTTTGGAGACTTTTTTCTGCTTTACAGTCCTGAATCTGTCATCAGGAAACCTTTGGATACCCACAACCTCTGATGGAAAATTTATGCCTTACATTTTAACATAAAATCTGACTTTTTCAAATGAGGTTTCTGCTTCCAAATAGTATCAATCAGAGTGTTCACTCAGCCAAAACCTTCAATCTTAAATTTGTCTAGGAATTGGATAGGTACAGAAAATTGTCTATTATGGTTGGCATTTTAGAAATATAAAGACAGTCTAAACTGTCTGAAATTGCAATGCTTATTGAACTAACTTCCCACCATGAAACTAAGCTGAGCGGTTATATCATCAGATTTCTGCATAAGGCCTTTCAGACTAGACTATCAAGGAATGAAAAGATTTTGTTATCATTCCTTTCTCTTCCATCAATTAGGTGTTAAAATGAGATACCTTAGGTAGTTTAAGCAGCCAGCTGTGCTGCAAGATGATCTGCTTGGCCAGCCACAGGGATAGCATCAGGAATCCTACTTCAGCTACAGAAATGCCAGCTCTGTTTTACAGTACAGCACTATAGAGACAAGATGTAACAACCTGTTGAGCCTTTATTCACTTATTTTACCTTTTGAAGTTCTAGCAAGGATGCTGTGACATTTTGTGCCTTATGGGTATGACTCTCAACAACAACAGGCTTGGTTCTACTTGAATGGCATAACTGTTCCTCACAGCAATTACCATTTCTATTTTCATCTTTTCAGATGGCTGCATTGATGAATATCACAGGATGGCACAGGTTATTTTTTCCTCAAAGACTTTACTACTACTATCATGCTATTTTGACATGATTCCCACTTATCTTTTATGATACCAGACTTCTAAGTTTACCCAGGTGATGTTATATACTTCCACCTGTGTGACTGGCATTTTGGATCAGAAAAATATGCCTTAATACTGTTAAAAAGCATTCTGAACTTTGGAACATCACAGAATAAACTTCTTCAAGCTCAGCCACCACTGACTTCTCATATAAACTGTAACTCAAATGAACATGAGACATCCGACACATGACTACTAACTTTAGATGTTTACAGAGAACATTTCTGTGCTCAAGAACTGAACTAACTACTACAGTACTGGCAAGGAGATGTGAAAGGCTTACATCCTGCATGGCAGACAATGCAAAGTGTACCCCTCCTAAGTGAAGGACTTTCTCTGTCCAATCCAAATGATAGAGAAGCAACATCTGCAACTACTCAGAGAAGATGATACTTTTTTTTCCTGCATTTTAAAATGACTTCTTATTTTACATTTATTTAACTGGGAGCATTTTGTTTCTAAATGTTGATCAAATACAGAAAAAATACTTTTAGGTTCTTACCGATATTAATTTCCCTAAATTATTCTCCCTGACAATCTTTCTGTTCAGAATCAAAACACATTTAATCTCAACTAAGCTTTACAGTAAGCAGATATAAAGTACTACCACAAAACTATCCTCAGTCATTAAACAAATATTTCTATATTGTATCCTGTAAAACTTTTGCAGAAGATTCCTAGGAAAAAATAGGGGCTAGTAAGGAATGAGTAAATGGCTTCAGAACCAGTCTGAATGTGTGTCTGATTTCTTCACAGACTAAGTCTGTAGGTTTTATTTTTTGTTGCCTTATTTAAAGGGCATATTAATTTAAGTAATGTATTCTTGCAGAATTTTATAACTATTGCCTTTCCCTTGCAAGTAGACTTCTTCTGTATGATGAATCCGTGGTCCTCTTCTTGATCACTATCTTTAGAGATAGTTAATTTCTCCCATCTTGGAAGAAAATGTTGTGACTCTGAAGCCAGCTCCTCCAACAGCTCAATTATACCCCTGAAATCAGAGTCCCCTGCAATGTCACACCAATGCCTTCTCAGTGTTGCACAGTAGTTCAGATTACTGCGTAGGTGGGTGCAGCAGGGAGGAAGATCTGGGTTGGCAAGTTACTGTGGTCCAATGCCTAATTTCATGAACACTCGATTCAGCAGGTGACAAGAGAGCTGGCTAGGAAGTCTGTTCTTAAAAAGTGTGCTAGGGACACCATGATCAAATGCCTTGGAGACTGAAGTTGAAATAAAATTATCTGTAAGTGAAAGGTAGAAGAATATCCTCCAAAGATTTAGGTAGGTTAGAAACCTAAGGTCTATTTAGAGAGCTCAGAATTTATAGTCATCATTATGTTAGTCACAACTATCATTATGATAAAGATCTGTGTATATAAAAGACATTTTTTCCCTTAATTTTTTTTTTCAATAAAAAGTTTAAAATTGTCACTCATAAGTGCCAGGTTTTGGACACGCAATATTTAAAAGACTTCAACAATACAACACACACAGACATCTGAAATCTAATTAATCTCCTGACATTTGACTAAAAGTCAAAAGAGTGGACCGCAAGATGAGTAAGGATACTTCACCTGTGAAGGGTGATCTTTCTTTCATGAGGTGTAAATGAATTATCACCACTTGACTACAATGCTTATTGCAAATATCTTCCTTTTTAATAACTGTCCCTGCTTTAAGCACTGAGTGTACTTTCTTGATACGATATTGAATGTTATGGCTGCTGTAGCTGACATTCTACACTTCCACCAAAGGTCCTTCTTTAGGAACTTCAGTTTTTACACAAACTGCTTAAAGTACCATTTACTACTAATAGCTGTCACATTTTTATTCAACTCACAGACTATTTTTATTGTTCTATAGCCCCCAATTTCCCTTTTACTTCAGTTTCTGTGATTCAACAGCATTAAGATATAAAGAATAAAGTTTAGGATTTGTTGTACCATATAATGGAAACTTGCTTTGAATATTCAGACAAACACCACTGCTTGTACTGCTGGTGGTGGTTTCCTCAGGGTAGTACCCAAGTACAAGATCACAGCAGTACAGCCTGGAAAAGGTCATTCAGTTCAACATGACTGTATTGAAGTTTATAAATAAATCATCTCTTTTACAAGACCACCATGAAAAAAATATTTGATAACTGATTTATGGAGCACAATGAGATTCAAAAAAAGCTAAAAATGTAAACTTATCCATAAGTATTATCAAGCTGCAAGCATTTTACTAGATCAGTTTTGAATAACAGTGGAAACCTTTTCTAAAGACAGAATCACTTGGAATTACTTTTATACATATTGAAAACAGCTGATTATATAAACATAATAAATTTGAGGTGTTATCAGGAATAAATTGCTGCAGATAGACTATCAGAAGTTATCCACTGCAGGCTATAAGATCTATTTTCCAACAACCTGGTTTGTTAATTTTTTCAGAATGAGGATCCTCATGAAGCAGCTAGTCTTTGAAAGACATTTTTCTACTCTAATATAATATATCCCAATCTTCCTGTAAGCGAAATGATGCAACGGTTAGAATGAAGAATTTCCTTGCCTTTGAATATGACCCGTGGACAAATGGGACTCAAAGTCTGAAAGCACAGCTAACTACAGACAATGAAGATGAGTCAACATTTTCGAATTTAATTTTTACAAACTACTTGTAAAACAAACAAACACCCCCTCTCCATAAACAAACAAGAAAAGAAAGAAAAGTGACAGAAAGACTGAATTGAAAGCAAAATAAAGAGTTTATATACATATGAATTGCACTAGAGTACAAGAATATTACTACATTAAGTGCTGCACTTGGCTATTTATTACTTATCACATTCCACATAAGGAAGATGTCTTTTACAGTAACACCACTTACTTATCAAGCAGCCAAACCTGACTTTTTTTTTCATCTTATGTCTAAATTTTTGAGTATGTCAACACCTGTCAATAGACACGTATCTAAGACAGACAATGTTTCTCTTCAGTAGACTGATCTAGCATCTGTCTAGCACTGCACTCCTACAACACCTGCTAAGAGCTGACGATTCTAGCATCTAGAACAGGGTTTTCCCTTTATAGTAAACAAATGTTAATGCTTTTAATATGACAAGCACAAAGTAATATATAGCTGGTTATCTCAGGACCAGTAGAACTAATAATACTCGCTTTCCTGCAGATTTGCATTCTATATCTCTGCCTACCCCCATGGTAATAAGTCATCATCCTTGTCACTATTTCTGAAACGACTCCCTGTCCCTATTTCTGAAACCTTGGTGCTGCTTTGGCCTATGTCACCCAACTATATGCATATTCTACAGTGCAAGTTCCTTCCATGCACTGACCGATCCTGTGGGATCATTTCATAGGTACCCTCCTCAGGCATTGACCAACACACGATTAAACTCAGTGGTTACAAACCTAAAACAGACCACTGCAGATATCCTAAAAAGAAAATGGAAAGTGAATATTAAAAAGACCAGGGAGATGTATTAATTAATAGATCTTTAGAGGCTTATCAACAGATCTCAGGATATTATATAAGTTTTATGCTTTATAATTTAATAAATGCTAATAGAAATAGAATTTGGAGATCAGAAGATTGCACCTCCAACTGTAAGAACAACTATAATATAGGATACAAACTCAGACCAGTTGGCCTCACTTTGATCATGGCAAAACTATGTGATAAAAGAAGGAAAACTGCTCTTCCCACATTTACATTTTCTAGTTCCTAACTGAAGATGAAATGGCATCTTTTGGTTTCTTGCAACATAATTTCCATAGGGTTGGTCCAAGATCATAGGTTGCAAACTTAATGTTTTTAAAATTTGCAATTTGGAAATTTTAGGTATTAAAACTCCTTTCTTTCTGTAAATGTATAAGTACATATATATTTTGTGCATGTCATGTATAACGCTATTCTATTTGCTGTACATTAGTGAAGAATAATTGATAAGCCTGTTGCCTTTTCTTAAGCTATGGCACTAACTTGGGTCTCTCTCACCAGATATTGATCGATACAGATTGAATACATACTTTGTATATTTGGACCCCTGTGGTCTCTCAAGTTGGTTTAAAATGTCCAATGATATCAAAAGATGGTGAAAGGGAGGAAAGAAAGAGACTGGCAGCCAGAAGCCAAGACAGAGAGGGTAACTGTCACTCTCTTAGAAGACTACGCTAAAAATGACCATTATTGTCTTGGCTTTTTAATATCTTACCTTAACTATTCACAGGAGACCCTGTATTAATCTTAGTCTCCTGACTGAATTCCAGTCTCAGTAATTAAACTGAATCATATTATTCCCCTCTGATTATTAA
Organism: Lophotriccus pileatus; assembly: GCA_035583135.1. Lineage (NCBI taxonomy): Eukaryota > Metazoa > Chordata > Aves > Passeriformes > Tyrannidae > Lophotriccus > Lophotriccus pileatus. The sequence goes on along the minus strand of JAWWES010000081.1, from coordinate 44,425,357 downwards.
GTGGAAATTGTCATTAACATTAACAGAACAAATGTTTAATAGCTGATAACACAAGTACAGGCCATTTTAAATTCCCTCTGTGACTTCAGTTGCATATGTTATTCTCCATTTCACCTTTAAATATTACAAGTGGTTATCAGTACACGTCTGATGTACTGTCACACAAAAGGACACAGTTCACAGAAGAGAGAAATTAATGCTAGGCAATCCACCTTCTATGCAACTTGCTGAAATGCACAAGCATATCATTGTTATTAATAGGAAATCACAGGAGTACTAATGCAGCAAGTGCCATCACGCAAGTTTTTCTTGAGAAAGGGGAAAGTTCAGTGTGTAAGCTGCAGCCCTTTAAAAAAAATCTATCACCTAATACAACTCTTTTGAGCAAAAGAGAGTTCTGAAGGCTAACAGACACAAAAGGAAACAGTGACAAGGGTCTCTAAGTGATCTGTCTGCAAAAATACAGCTTCTTGGCAGCTGAAGAAAGGCATGCACAAAATTAGAAAGAAATCTTCATTGCTAATGTCTTGACTCTTAGAAACAAAATTTTGATAGGACTGACCACCTAACCTGAGTTCCTTATAATATTCAGCAAGTATTTAGGGTTTTTAATTTCTAAAGCTCCACATAAATATGAATTAATTATCACACTGTAATGGGGAAATAAGGGAAATTGATGACCCATAATACTCTGTCTTCAGCCTTTTTTTCTTTAACACAGCAGAATAGCTCATGAATGTTGAATGCCTTCATTAACAGCACAGGCACAGAGTGTTAATAGGATGTAATAACATGCATGTTCAGCAAGTTTGCAGATGACACTGAAATGAAGAAAGCAGTTGGTGTGATGAAGGGTTGACCTAACATTTAGAAAGAGCTCAAGAAGCTGAAGAGCTCAAAAAATGGGCTGCCAGAAACCTTTTAAAGTTTAACAAAGGCAAATACAAAGTTCTGCACTTGGGAAGGAGTAATAGTACATGAGCAGATGCTGAAAATACACATAACACGTGGGCCACTTTCCTAAACATCTTGGTTGCCCTTCTCTGGACTTGTTCCTGCCTGTCAATGTTTTTCTTATAGGCTGGAGCTCAAAATTAGACACTGCAACAAATGAATGAGAATAATCATTTACCCAGCCTTCCAGTTATTCTCTCTTATCACATCTCTTTTTTGCCTTTATTGTTGCAAATGCACACTGCTGACTCATGTTCAACTTTTCTATTTGAACTCCAGGATATTTTTCTGGAAGAGGGAGCTCAGTTACCATTTCACTAGATCATGTTCTTCTCCATCACACAAAAGTCATTGAAACATGACAAGCTGAATATCAAAGATATTGGCAGAGGAAGTTTAAGGTATTTCTGATGTGAGCACTTTATACTCATAGTTGATAATATAAATAATATAAAGCCCTCTAGTTTGCATGGTATAGCTTCTCTCCCCTTTAAATTCAAAGAAAATCTAACAGTCTACAATTACAAGATCAATACTCTCATAACATTCTTGCAACCCAAATTTTAGAAGATTTTTTACTTGACAATTAGGCCCTTAATCAATAAAGCACTGGCTAAAATCCAGTTTTCCAGTACTCTGAAGATTAGCAAGTGGGGAAAAGGGATGGGGACATTTTACTTGAGATAAAATATTTTTGGCTGCTGTGCTGCTTTTTCTAGTGTGGTTACTGAAATTCAGTGAGCACAAGTTAACGTCTGAAAATATTACTGGAGTCACTATGACATAGCACAAGAAAAAGATAAAGGACTTTAATGATATTTCTATCCCACTTCCTTCATTTGGGAACTAACATGACCAAAGAGATGTGTTTTATTTTTGGAGCAGATGAGAAGTGAAAGAACACAGATATACTGCAAGCAGAATAAAAAGTACGTGGGAGTTTGCTCTGTGAGACAATAAGGAGATATTTAGGGAATAGATGCAGTTCTGCCCATGCCGTTAAATAGTTTTGCATCTAATTTGCCATGCAGAAAGGCAGAGCATATTACTTTGAGTAAAGCATGCCAATTACATGGTTACAGTGCTTGGGGGACTTGAACTGACTTCTTTGCATGTCATTGTGCAGTTTTAGCAAGTTACCCTCCTGCAACTCAGGTCAGTGCCAACTTAGGATTTTGCCTGACACAGAGCAGATATGCCCGAAGACAGCAAAAGCACCACATACATCTAAACCCCAAGAAATCCCGAACAGTTCTAAATGTGACAGGCAGTTTGATGAGAAATTACCAAAGAATCAGAATCCTATGAACCATCTCTCTCCAAATTAGTTATATTTTTCTAATCTTTCTTTTTATTCTGGCTCTGTTCTCAACCACTAACTTCTGAGTGGTTCTGTTTGAAACAGAGGAGAGGAGCATGTTATTAGCTACAATATCAAGTTCCAGTTCATCTCCTGAATAATTGCATTGTCCATTCAATTGCTTAAGAGTAAAAAGGATCAGAAATTCAGCTCTTCCACTTTCTGGGTGAGTGCTTTAACTGCTAAGGTAATTATGAAAATAAGACATGGCTACTACTACCAATCTTGATAGATTTTTAGGCTGGTATGTGTACCAGCAAATAGTAAAAATGGTAGCATAGATCTGTATTGCTGGATGTTACTCACCCCTCCATGATAAACAAAAGAAATGCTATCAATGTGTATGTCTCTAAACAAGTTTTCAAATTTATACAGATTTTTAACAGCAGAAATTTTCTCTTAATTTTGTAAATCAGAAACAATTTCTAAATAAAAAGAGCTTAGATAATGAAACACAGTGAAATGAATCATAGAATAGTTTGGATTGGAAGGGACCTTTAAAGGTCATCTAATCCACCCCCACTTCAGTGTGAAAGGACATCTTCAGCTAGATCAGGTGGCTGAGATCCCCATCCAATCTGACCTTTAATGTTCCCAAGGATGGGACATCTACCACCTCTCTGGGCAATCTCTGCTGGTGTTTTATCACCAAACATGGGGGGTAAATATTTCATGAAAACTTTCAATGGTTTGTAGACTAAGACTTTGTAGTCAGTTTGGGCTCCACCTCATTGGTGTACATCACTGGACTGGAACTATTTCTTTAAAGTGTGCAGAAATATTATATAACTTATCCTTTCATAGGTTTGAACAGTGAGAAAAGGAAGAACTTGCAGAGGGTCTCTTCTGCACTGTTATGGTCAGATCGCTCATTCACACCTTTCTGAAGCCATTCTTTACAGGTATAATGTAACTTTCAGCCAGTAATTCTTTTGCAACCATATTTTCTTGGAAGAATGGCTTTCTAAAAGTTAAATTCATCATCAAATCAGTAAGGGATGAAGAGGAAGTGATGAGGAGTACATCAGTTACAATGTGATTATCTAACAACCACTATAAATTCTAAATACACTCAAGTCCAATTTCACACAGTGTCAGATATTACAGACTAGGAAACATTTACAGTAAGAGGAATAAAGAAAAAGATGAGATACCTTCTTTAAAGAGTAACATCATGTTTGTACTTTTGTTAGCAACGATATTATTCAGCAAGGCGATTAAGGTTTGCATTGTATTCCCAAGTATACTGTCCCGGTGTCCCTGTAAAAACAAAACAAACGAAAACAAAATCCAAATTAAACAATCTAGTATTCCTTTTGCAAGGTTAAAAGAAGACTATTCCCTTAAAAAAAAAAAAAAAGGCATTAATATAAAAGCAATGCTTTCTCAATCCCTTAAAATTCAAAATTTAAAATACTACAAAACCAGCCAAATATCTTAGTAGATAATATCAGTTTCAGGGACCCTATCTAAAACCTTGGACCAAAACTTCTCCCATGTTCTTTTAAAAGAAAGGATTCCTAGTTAGGTCTAAAATCTCAGAACTTCTTAAAATGGCATAGAACTTTATCAATTTAATCGTTATATATTCAGAACCAGAAATATTTCCCTTTGTATGCAGGGCTGGTACCCTTGAGACCGCGGGTTCGATTCCCGGTCAGGGAGCTCCCCGGGCAGATGGAGCTCGTTAGC
>JAWWES010000081.1:44407892-44420735 GCA_035583135.1 Lophotriccus pileatus | reverse complement strand
AGGCTCGAAGGCCTTATCTGCATATGCGGGTAAGGACCTTCCCCGGCTCTTCGTTCGCGAAGACGGGCCATTATAATGGCATTAATCTTACTGGTTTCAATTTCAGCTTGATAACCCACTGTAAGTTGTAAAATCTCTTTGTTATTTTTGTTTCTATATATATTCATAAGTATAAAGTTACAGAGATATGTTAAAAACCTATTTCTGTATTGAATTGTATCACTCATAATGTCTTTATGTTTGATAATTGCTTCAAGGATTTTTCACAACTGTTGAGACTACACTGAGAAAAGGAAGGCATCAGGGTTTATAAAGAAATTTATTTCCCTGTTACATACTACACTTGCACACTCAGCCTGAAAAGGGTGGATAAGGTGGTGAAACCAAAGCATTTATTCATTTATGATTTCTATAAAGAGCACAATAAATATCTGTTCCTCTAAAGGTTTGAAATATAGCCTGGTAAATTCAAAAGCAAAGTTTGAAAGCATAAACACAAGATTCTTCAAAAGATAAGGTAAGCAACACAGAAAACAGACACTATAAAGCCATGGTACTAAAAATAAATTTGAATGTATGCCCTACAGATAGCTAGAGGTTAAGAAAAACATTTTTTCAGAAGATCAATAATGTGTTTACCTGGTAGTCTATCACCACAATATCTTATTAATTCTCTAGAATTTAATCTAGAAAAAAATACATTAAATACCAAGAATGACTATTTGTGCTACTAAAGATGATACACACACTGAGAGCATAAAAGTAACAAAAGCAAAAAAATTCCACAAGTGTCAAAATGAGAATCTGACTAAAATATTTTCTTTGCAAGTACAATGTTTCTGATACTGCTTCATATGTTTTAAAGTAACCCTCTTGTAGTAAAACTCCCCTTTCAGATATTTCAATTAGAAGAGAAGCTGTTAGGTGTTTACGATAGTAATCTTTCTCATTCACCAGGTTAGTAACATTTAAATGAAGTCACCTTTGCTTTTAATGGACATCAATTACACTATATCACCCTCTACCAAAATACCAGCACTGATGCTTTATGTTATATCAAAGCAAAAATAACAAAACTTATCTTACCCTAAACACATATAAAGCAGAATTCAAGATACAAGGTAGATATCTTGAGGAAGGAAAATGGTATCTTAATGAATTAAATAATCATATAAATGGTGGTACTAGTGATTTAACATATGTGTCATAGATGGTTTTTGACAAGATACTAGGTTCCAAGAAGCTGCAGGTATACTTTACTTATCTAAGTCATCACTGATTGCTGTTAGACACAATTTTAGAGGTTTATATAAAAATATTTAACTTCATAATCTATCAAGGAGCAAAGCTGATCTAATTTGTGTGCACAACACCACTGACTGTGGACATTTAATGAACAGTGCACTTGACAGCTTTAATAAAACATAGCATTTGCCAGCAGAGATAATTAGAATTGAAGCAGCAAAATTCTAGTGTTTGGCAACACAGATGAAACAACTTCATTAAAATGTACAGCTTCGGCAAATGAAAGGCAGGAAAGCACTGGACCCTGAAGAATCAGCCTTCTCAAAACTAATTGCTTCAGTGCTTAAAAAGGACAGCTATGAAATACCAAGGGCATAACAAGGAAATACTAGTATTAAAAAAAAAAAAGAAGAAACCATGGAAGATAAATCAGGCTTCTCAAATAGGATTGAACTGTATTTAGGCCATTAAACTTTTCATTCCAATTTTGAAGGGTTGTACTTTCACAAAAGAAATCAGTTGAAGTATTTATTTAAAGCCAGTTAGGTAAAAGAGTGTGAATTAGCAAAGAAAGAGTAGGAATCTTGGCAAGATACTATGGCTAAAGCTGCCTTTTCCTTCAAGTGGATTATAACTTAGAACAGCGCTAGGAAAACTACAGTATTTTAATTACATTTTAGATAACATAAGAGATAGCATATGTGATAAGAGGTTTCCAATCTGGAAGACTTTACATACTTGCCTCCTACTCATGTATCTAAGAATCCAGAAGAGAAAGCACTGAGTGTTATGTTTACAGATGTGCTGTAATTAAATCTAAGGACCACTATATAATATACCACAGTACTGCTCATTCAATGTGATTAAACTTTAACTGTAAAGTGCCTCTCCTTCTCAAGCTTGCATATGATCTATGAAGACAAGTTAGGTAAATGAGGGGACATAGCAAGATAGAGGCTTGATTTTTCACACACTAAATCACTGAAAGAAGAAATTTATAAAAACAAACCATATTCAAATTATAGTTATTAAAAGATGCCATCTTTATGGGATGATTCTTTGTCACAGTATAGTTGAGATGAAATAAACCAAAACATTGGTGCTAACAAGGACCTCTTTACGAGAACGTAGGTTAATATTGCATTCAACCTAGTTTATTTTGATTTGCTCTTTTACTTTGTTTATGAAACAGAGGATCAGAAACTTTTCTAGTTGGCTAATTTAATCTTTCACATTTTGTGGCTTTTGATGCATAAGACCAGTTTTGTACAAACTGAAAGCATATCAATATGGATCTCTAACATCAAGGTAATACTATTTTCCTTATTTATGATCTAAATCAGAAATAAGCATGGTCATGTCTCTTGCTACTTTGCTTTTCAAAAATCAGCCCTTTTCAAAAGCAGTTCTACCAGAGCTAATATTTCCAAATATTTCCCTCTGGGTATGGTCACACAAAAAGGAGCAACTACTAGTCTGACAACCAATTTGGAGAATGATCATGCTTTTCAGATGTATGACAACAGTGACAAATTCAGTCCACACATGAGGATCATAAGTCTTGCAGCTTTCACAGAAATTTCTGTTGTAATATTGAAAAATAAAGAGAATCTGCAAGGATTTCAAATATCAACCAACAGAAACAAGTAGAATTAATCTTAGATTTTGTTCTAATACCCACTGCAGCAGGCAATGCAAAAGTTCACAAGATATTTTCTGAGAAAAGCATCTATTTAAGAGAAGAGTATCAATTTACAAGTGTGTTCTCTTGCTGTACATAATTTCATATTTTCAGAAACCTAACAATCTGTCTCTTCATTCTGCAACTAATGTCTTACATCTTTTTCATTTCCCAAAATTCCTTATCATCTCGGAGACAAGCACACAATTTTATCTGTGTTAATGGTCAGAATCTCATGAGGCATAAGGGGGAAAGGTGGCATTTACAACAACCAGAGTTCTAAAGAATGAAAACATGAAATTTTACTTTTGGGAAACTGGCTTCTGTCCAGATCATACAAGTACTTATTTTACATAACAAACATTAAGAATTGAAAATATAAATAAAGCCCTTTCTCTTGTAATTTTATTTCCAAATTCTGTGCGAATAAAACTTCAAAGAATGGACATGTGAAAAATCATAGAATTTTTAACACCACCTATTGATGCTTCTCCTCCTTCAAGAGGACCACTTCATGTTTCGGACTTGTTGAAGTTGAATAAAACCATGTTAAGCCAAACAGGAAAATTTAAGCAGCTAGTTAAGGATTATAAAACTGTCTTATGTCAGCAAGCATGAGATTTATAAACTATATGAAGAAAAGGATACTTAAATCAGAATTAGAGGAAGACAATCTTCAAGGTTATTAAAAGAGAAACCATATGGAGGTATGTCATTGATATCACTTTATACACTATGCAAAGAGTTCAAAGATATCGATACATCTTTAAAATGAACATGTAAATGTTAAAGTCCCAAATTCTGAATAAGAATTCCCTTTTGTCTTTCACTTTGCTTTGTATTTACCTAACCAAAAAACTATTAGCAGCTATTAGCATGCAAGTTTCTATAAGACAATTTTGAGTGAATCAAACAGTCATCTTGGATGAAAAACAAAAACAAACCAACAACAGGAAATGCACAATTCAGTTCAGTGAAATTCATGGACCATATTTTATCTACTTTTTGGACAAAGATAGGATAAATTTTTTTGCAGCACAACATAAAAAACAATAATGAGCAATCTTACATTCACTGTTACAGATAAATTGCAAAGCAATTCAGCAACAGATCTCTAAATACAATAACATTTCTTCTTCCTACAAAATTGCATGTAAATTTCTGGCAGCACTGAAACCTCAACACTTCTCCTTTTGCACCTAAAAACCTTAGGGAAAGAACATACTCTCATGGAAAATTTTCATTACTGTTAACAGAGGGAGGCTGAGAAAGCCATGGGCTGACAAAGAAGTGCAGAAAATTGAATGTCTGTCTGAATGAAAAGAGAATGCTTTTCCCTACCACAGTCTAGTTGGGTTGAGGACAGATATATTCAAGCTGTCAAAAGTGGCAGGAAAAACACATTTACATGTTTAATATTTTTGATTTTGCTCCTTGCTTTATGCCTTTTACCCTCAAAATACTATTTAGCTTGAAATACATTGGGTTTTTTTCCACACATTCACATTTACTCAATCTGTAAATGCAACACTGAATGTTGATAAATAGTTTATTCAAATTACATTAAACTTGAAAACAGTGAAGGGCTGGTAAATAAAAAAGAAACATCTGCTGAGTCTTCTGTTACTAGAATCATGATATAGTCTCATTACAACTGGCACCTTCAAAATATATTATTCCTTAATTTCTATTATTAGTTATTTTAGGAATTAGTTAAGTAGCCAATTACTATTCTGAATTAGGGAATTCTCACTTTATATTTTATATCTTTTTTTAAAGTTAATCTCATTCTTGGACACCTGTTCATAGAGATTGTGAATGATCCCAAAGAGAAATGCATTTAGAAAACAAAAATACTCAACTATCAGTCTCTACTAGATATCAACACTTCGTTCAGCTCAAGGTGCGCACACTTCTGCCCGTGGCCATCCTAGCAAACTCATCTTCCAGCCCTTCCCCACTCAAGTTACTCCTATAGCAGCAAGCTACATCTTCTAGTTGATACTGAGGCACCAAACCACACGGCAGGAAACAGGGGAGTACTAACAATATTCCCCAATGAATGGACTGGCAGAAGTGCTGAAGAGAATACAGCCAGCTTTATTATCCCATGAGAGAGAGGGCATTTCTTTCATCTTCCTGTCCTGGGCTTAGAGAGACAAGCAATCATGCTCAAGAAAACTACATTCCTACTAGGACACTAGGCAGGTAAGGCAAGAGAAATAATGAACTGGTTGCTGCAAATGAAAACTCTACCTTGTAAAACACTGTGTAAGTAAAAAGTTGTTAAATAACTTGACTCATCAACATAGTGTTGTTTTGTGGTGTTATACTCAGTAAACATTATCTCTCAAACAGTAAGGTTGTTTGCTTAGGAGTAAAATTCATGGGGACTCCAAAAAATTATCATAGGGAGATTTTATTTGGCACAATTTTTCTGTGCTTAATATCCATGGTCAATACAAGACAATCCATGATTGAAATTACAACAACTTTCAAATCACCAGCCTCCTCATTTCCTTCTGACATTGCAGAAGGTTACAGGATTGAGTATCTCCTCCATTTTAGCACTTTTGTTTCCAGATGACTAAACACTGAAAAAAAGTATAATGGATGGTAGACTCATATATGTCTTGGGATTGTTGGTTTGTTTGGGGTTTTTTTAATCAGTTAATTAAGGACCATGAACATCAGCAAATCTTTATCATAATCACCATATTAAATTCTTACAAATCCAGGAAACAAAAAAATATTTTTGGTATATTATACTATCTTTGTGAACTGTAGGAATGGGGTTTATAGGTAAACTACATTTGTAAGTTTCCTCTATAAATTAGTGGTATATAATCTCTATTCTCAACTCTATCTCTAGTTAATGTTCTCTGATAAACAGTACAGGTATTACACAAACACACTTTCATACTCCATGTATCACAGCGTTATCTTGGCACATATTCAAGAACTTGAAGATGAATGTGTTTTCTTCTTATGCCAAGCTGTGTATATGAAGTACAAGAATAAAAGCAGTTAAGGTGAAATCAATGGTCTGAACAAAACTAAACTATGATATTGCGGGAAAGATTCAAAGTTTGAAGGCAAGGTTAGAATTCAGAGCAGTCCGTACTGTGTGTGTGCTCCACAGCGATTAAAACTCTCCTGAGTATAAGTGGATTTGATATGCATATTTAAGCTAAATAAGACTTGAAGCATTTGCTATCTTTCTTAATACCAGTTTACAAAAATAAGTATTTCTGAAATCCAGGCCTAAAAAATATGGTGTTCCTATAGCCAACAAAAAATCTCACTTCTCTCAGAGAAAGAAATCTGGTACTAAGAACCACATTTGAGAGGAGCAGTTTGTATTTATAGTCAGACAACTTCCCAACTGGAACAATTAATAACAAAAGATAATAAAAGTACAGTTACTTATTCTATGTAAATACTAGAAACACACTTCCTCATGTAGACACAACAGGAAGGAAGCTTACTGTTATCCAAAAATCTCCCAGAGAGATAACAAATCACTCATCAGCCTAACTTGGTGTCCAACAAACAAGCCACCAACCCCATTCCTTAATTTAATTCTGTGCAAGGTTAACATGATTTTGCTTTATGACTGTTTACTATAAGAAACAGCATGCAGTCAAGATGAAAAATTAAAAAGAACAAATAAATAAATCTAGAGACTATAAAGACAGAACTTCAAGGTTAAATAACTGTAACTTTTCGTTGCTAAAATTCTTCCAGGATGTTGCTGAAGTTTCCAGACTCTACAGAGTTTGCTTTTAAAGGAGTTCTCTGTGGTGGCAGAACCACAGACAGAATAGATATCTTGGTTATGTTGTTCTGAGACAAAACCAGTATTTTTTCATTTCATCATGTTTTTTTTATTCTTTTATTTGTTCTTGTCCTGCTTTGCGTTTGATACTTGCTCTATCTGTACATGTGACCCTAAGAAAAGTGAACACAAAGTTCACTTTAGGAGGTCATTTTCAAGTATGTATTTTAGAAAGATACTTACAAAGTGACAGCCCCATTTTGGCTCTATAAAATACTGAGAGCATGAATGCAACATCAGTCACAGGAATTATGTCTTCCAGCCATTAGAATTTACTGATATTGAAAGGCAACTGTTTCTTTAGCCAGCAACAGCCTGCCTGATGAGAAGCAAGTAAAATGGAGAAAGAAATGACAGCTAACAAGAGCAGCAATAATAGTAATTATTATTACTCAAAATATACTTGCAATATGAGGCTTATAATAAATAAAATATTTTAATAATGTTTATAATATTTAACTATAAACAGATAAGTTCATAATATTGTTTGTAATAAATCTATTTTTATAATAAATAAATAAAATTTACAATAAAATTATATATGTGATTTATTATTATTATAATTAATATATTATTTGATGATGATGATGAACCTAACTCTTACCTGTTCTTAAGTCGCAAAGAAGAGCAAAGGTAAAACTTAAAATTTCAAAGCTTAACTCAGATCAACAAGAATAAGGAAAGGAAATCAACTGTACTGCTCATAAGCATTTACAAAACAGTATCAGATGCTATGACTTGAAAGTAAGTATACTTCTTGTTGCTACATATGATCTCATCCATAATTTATTCCATTTTCATAGGAAATTAACATGTGTATCAAAGACAATCAAGAATGGCTAACAACAGCAAAATTGGAGGCTCTTCTAAGCAAGTTCTACTTCTTTTTCAAAGACAGAGGAAGTTATACTGCATTTTGTTTTTACTATTACTAATAAAATGTTGAACAGTGTTTTTCTTTTTGCACATCTTTCCAGCGTAATTTCCAAATCCTTTATTAGAGTTTCCTTCATAGTCTCGCCCCATCTCTTCCCCCAAGTCATTTCTGTTTAGATACTTATATATTGATTCAAGAAATTAAGAAATCATGTTTAAAATTGCTATAGGTTACAAAAAGAAGTCCCACTTAATGACAGACATACATTCCAGTCATCAATATGTGTTTTTTTTCCAGGCACAGATTCAATTCAAATCTTCCTGGTTTTTGCCAGTGTTAAGGCAACTATTACCTGGAAACATGAGAGATTCCAGCACCTTTATAGTGTTACACAGTACCTTCAAGCCCCTAAGAAGTGGTATTTTTTTACCCCTCATATAGCTCATTTCAGTAATAAACAGATACCAAACAATTATACGAGAACTTATGTCTATTGCTTCAAAAGGAATACAGGATACACATAATATATACACACACATGAATATACATACACACATGTTTTCTTGTAAATTATTTTAACTATGACTTACAAAGTTCAAATGAAACTATTCTAAACCCACTGAAAAATGACTTGAGACTCTATGCTGCTTGAAAACAGAGATAAACTTCACATTTCCTCAAACACTTAAGACTTAAAAAAACATTCCCAGTGCACACTGACACTCTGTAGATTCTCATACCACCTGTCCCCCACACTGGTTCATGAGAAATGTAGAGGACTTAAGTTGTTTTACTTCTCCTCAGTTTAAGTGAAAGTCAAGATCATCAGAAGGCTCTGTTACAAGGAAAATTTAATATATACAAACCAAAGCGACTTCAGCAGGAGATGGTGAGACATATTAGTAAAACATCTTGCTTAGTAGACAAAATACTTATTTTGAGCTTTAGAAACCCTTTGTCAGCCATTCCTTCTGGGTGATACTGAACTTGGGATCTGCACTTGGGTCCTTCCCCTAAAGCATTCTGATTAACATGTCACTGGCTACCCTGAGGTCTCCCTTTCTCCTCTGCCTCCCATGGAACTCTGGGCTGAAAATGCACCCTGAACAAAAGAAGCCTTTCTCAATGAAACCTACAGCCAAATTGGAATAACATCAGGAAACCCCTGTAGCTCCTCCCTCAAACAACACACTGGGGTCCTGAAAGCTGTTGAGACATGACCAGTTCCTATCAGCAGTGTTCTGCTGCTCTGTCCAAGTTGTCTCATATGAACTCATAGCCTGAAAAGAAGCTGGGTATTTTTAGATCAAAGTAGCATTTTGATGTTAAGAGAGAGGCATACAATATCATCAAGAACTGAAGTTATTGACACCAAAGGCCAGACAGAAATTTTACATATGTGATGCCACACAATGTGTCACTGCACTGTAAAAGAATAAAGAAAAATAACGGATGATAAAACAAAAACCAACTAAAAAAAAACAAACCAAAAACAAAAACACAAAAAAAACCCAAAACCCAAAAAAACCCCAAAACCTAAACCATGGTACCACTGGATTAAGACAGCATAGAAACATATTTCATATGAAGTGATTAAAATATTTACTTTGTTAGAACACAGACTCCCAGTAATAACCAAATTAACAATTTTTAATTACTCATAATAGATCATCTCACAATTATTAGGTAACTATATCAGTCTTTTACTTCACTTCATTGAACCTATCCTCCCTGAACAGTTATTCACACTGAGTACGTATACAATAGATGTGAGAGGGAATAAAAGGATCAAAGAGAAAACAGCTGAAATACATCTGAAAAGCTGGTAACAGAAATTTTACAAAAGCTAGGGAGAGAAGACTAAGGTATCATTAAGCATTTTCATATCCTAATGGAACATGCAAGTTTCAGTCTGTTACTAAGAGTGGGTCCACGGCAAAGAGCCCAAATGAGGTCTGAGAAAGGATAATGTACCTTTAATGATTGAAATAGCAAGAAAATTAAATCTAATCATGTTTCATTAAGCATACTTTAGCTCCCATTTTTACTAAATTATTCTATTATGATTTCCCAACTGTCTGTTGAAATAACCTTTTACAGCAATCTAATTCACTATCATAAACAAGTCTCATTTCTCACAATGAAGTCCCCTGGGATTAGTGAGAGGAGATGGAAAATCTAAACCTTGCCAATCCTGCAGCCACTAAGGTAACCACTCAGGGAGACAAAGATTTTTGTTTTCCTATTTGTGGCTGATATCATTAAGATATAATTAGAAACGTATTCATGAGTATTAGAGTGTCTGTTATGGAGATACCATTCGCCCAACAAGCATCTCCTATACCAGTCTTTAATAAGCAGGGGAGCAGGCATAATCCCCACTTCACTCTCTGGAGAGTTCTGCATTAAATGGACTGCATTAGACATCCCTCTCACTCCCCCCTTTTTAATGGAATCTTATTCAGGCATCCAGTATTTTCTCAGACTCCATTGTTACCATCAAAACTGCTACCCTGCTTGCTTTCAGCAATATGCTCCTGCAGTGCCATCCAGATGTGAGCCCTAAAGATAGCTACGTGCAGGGAATTTAAATCCTGCTCCAGAACTTGACAAAGGGTGAACAAATGTGGAACTTCAGAATACACAGTAACAAACAAATTGGACTGTTTAAAGAATAATTCTTGGCTCTCTATAGTAGTGAAAGGAGCTATCAACCCTTGTATGCATCCTTTCTGCTTCAGTCAAGTGAATAAAGTATGCGCCAAGGAGAAAAGATGCTTTACTTAAATAAGTAACTGAAAGAAATCTGGGTTTTCTTTGTAAAGATCTAAACTACTGCCAAACTCCATATCAAATCACATAATATAGCAACAGAAAATTGAAAACAATGTCACCCACCAAACAGTGCTTAAGTATCTGCCACAGGGATCACTTTATGGAGATCCGTTGAACTGAAATCAGTGAAAGCAGTCATTCACTGTATTTAGTATCATGATGTTTGAGCAGGTTATTATCCTGTTTGGTAGGCAGGAGTGGGAAAGGAACTCAATATATGAAAAAGAAAGAAAAAGAGTTGTAGGGCACAATTTTGCTTCATGTACCCAATATTATCAGTAAGGAACTACTCGGTCAAAATAAGCAAGGGGCAGAAACTGAACCTTGTAATACAAACAGGGGACTCAAAAGACAAACCTAAGAGGAGAGAAATAAAAAAAAAAAAAAAGATTACCAAAATTTCGTCTGAGTCTTTGAGATGATGCTACTCTTACAGTTGTAAGAAAGTTACAGTGGGCAAACTAAGACTGGATCATGGGAAGCTTAATCTATTTGCATATATATGACTATGAATCTTCCCTAGCAAAGCAATGATTTTTAAAGTTTGCCTATAAAAACATTTTATAAAACAAAATATATTTAGAAACTAAGCTTATAAGACAACGAGTGAATGACTACAGGTAAAAACAGAAAGTTGAAAGTCAAATATTAAGATTTAAATTGTTTTGCTTTGTGGAAGACTGACATTCTAAAATCTAATTATCACCCCACAATATGAACTCTTCAGAAAGACATTAACATAAGGAATGCATAAAGAATACCTGACTGAAGCCAAACCAGAAAAATTTTTAGACAAATGACCTGACTTCAGATGCATAATGTGAAACACTCTGCCAGCCAGAAACCATTCATGGATGTTCAATATTCTTTTACAAACTCTATTGTGAAGCACACAATAGCTCAGTATCTTAGTCATCAGAATGCAGCTGGTCAATAAAGGTACAGTCAGCAACTGCCACATTCCTGCACCAATATTTATTTAGATGAGATTAAGAGATATATCTCAGCTGTTTAACAGAACAGTGATACTGTCACAGTAAAATTCTGATCACAAGATCAATAAAATCTTATTCTGAAAAGCATGCATCCCAGATTTACTTCAGCATACATTTTTTCTCAAATGTTTTCTCTTTGTCTTGCTTTTTACGTTAGCAGGAACAATAAACTGGCAATTTGCTTTAAATCAGCCTGACAAACACTAAGTTTGGAAGAAATGAGATTTTGCTTTAATATTGCCTCTACAGCAAAAATAAATTTTTAAATTTAGACATTCATCACCTTGGGTAAACATTGGCAGTGGTTCCATTTAAAAGGCTATATAGAATTCACACAAACTACGGTAAGGTCACGATTTCTCCCTATAACTTTAAAGGTCATAAAGGACATAATTTGGTATTAGACTTGTGAAGTCTCATGCTAGAAAGAATCTCTCTGTCTTCCTGCAGCACCTGCTGTTTCACACATTTGCATGCTGCTGTAGCATGGTGCTACAGTCACTCCTCTTCCCCAGGTTTCCATGTGCCCCTCAGCTCAATCCGTGACTCAGTGACTGGCCAAGTTGGGCTGGGAGTGAGGGAATGCTGCAGAGCTGCACTCCAGCCATCCCTGAGGCATGCAGCAGTTACAAACTAAAGCAGCCCTGCCAGCTTCCCAAAGCTGTTGTTCTCTCCACTGCCACTTCTGCTGCTCATAATCACCTAACACGTAACTCCTGCCACCAGGCACATTTCTTCTTTTTTATGTCACATGATATAGGATGAAAAAAACTTACAAGGTCACAAAGACTTTGAGATTACTAACATAAATAATGTCACATATATACATAATACGTTTGTATGCATGTTTTATACACACACACGCATATAAATATTACAAAATTACAAACTGAATATGGGAAAAGAACTAAACAAAATTAAATGTGTCCAAGGTGTGGGCACTGCAAGACTGTAAGAATGGGAAAAATAATCTTAAAGAATGGGAAGTGAGATGTACCATTTACTGATAAAAGTGAGGGGAAATGGACAACAAAAGACAAAGAATTTAATTTGTTTAATCTTATTCATAGCAGAACCAGTTACCAATCCAGAAGATTTACCTACTTTTGTTGCATTATTTGAACTCTGCTGGAGAAAGGCAGTAAATGCTACAGAACCTTCAGAGGAAAGGGGTATGAGAGAAGTAATAATGTGGTTTCTGAAGACGGTGATGCTTGTTAAATCTCTAATTAAAAAGGAGTGCAATTATCCCTTTACCCATCCCCAACCACCTCCCAAATATTTTTTCTCTAATAAGGGGTGTCTTGAGGTGCCCCCTCACTCCTGCTCCTGCTGACATCCATCATTAAGGAACACAAGCTCCATACCCTTC